>JAIEZT010000198.1:1360040-1570040 GCA_019594935.1 Periophthalmus modestus
GCAAGATCTATGGATACCTTAGATCTTTAAGATATCCATAGAACATATTGCTAACCATGTTTTTGTGCTAAAATTAGCATAACAAGTCTTTTTTAACAACTGAAATACAATGATTTGAGTTTTAACAAGACCCAAAGGACCAGACCTCGTATCTCGTATCCATCTGTATATAGTACATAAAAGCAATGCATATATGCCTATAAGTGTAACATGCGACAACTGGCATAAAAGGTAATGCCTACACATGTAATATTCATAAATGCTTTACCTCATAATTCAAATTGCCTAATGTGGCTTATTCATAACTAAACCTGCATTTGACAGGACCTAAAGTAGGACTAGGCTAATACCTAACCAGGAATAAGATAGAAATGGGATTAAACCAAGACTGACCTCTAAATCAGAGGTCGGCAACCCGTGACATAAGGAGTATAAGGATGAAACATCCTTATGCTCCTTATGCTCCAAGTGCCTTGGAAAAATTAATTAGAAGTATTTAATTGAAGTGCATTTTATTTGTGCTAGTTTTTTTTTTTATTGTAGTTCTAAATTGGTTATATAAGATTATTGTGATCTTGAAACATTCAAATAAAATTTGATTTTATTATTTTTTCATTGTTCAAAATAACACTTGTGGAAGCTGTTATACCCCCCAAAATGCATTTATCGAGACTTTCCAACCCGACACCTACATAAACATGAAGAAATATGCATTTGGAGTCCTGTCGATCTTCACATCCACATACGTATGTGAGAAACTATTCTCCACCATGAACTACACACGCCTAACAGATGACAGCTTTACAGTCCTTCGCACAGCCCCGATTTGCAGACTCTGTGCAACCTAGGTGCGACCTAGGAGGTTAATTGTTTATACAAAGCATAAAGGTAAAACAAAAACAATATATACAGTGTTATTTTCATTTTAGATGTCAAAAAGTATTTGCGGCTCCCAATGTTTTCTTTTCCATGGAAACCGGGTCCAAATGGCTTTGGGTGTTAAAGATTTCCATCACCTGGTCTAAATCAAGACTAAACCAAGACTTATTCAAGACTGCGCCAAGACCAAACCAAGATTATACCAGAACTAAACCTGGACTAAATTAGAACTGAAAATGACCATACTTAGGCAGGTATAAAGAGGACTAAACCAGCTAATGAGCTAATGTCTTATGCCTCAAACCAAGTCTAAACCAGGACTAAACCTGTACTAAACCAGGACTGGACAAGGACTGAACACGGACTAAACCACGACTTAAACAGGGCTAAACCACGACTACTAAAGAAAGCAATCTAAACTAGCTTTAAATCAGGTCTAAACCAGGATTATACCTGAACTAACCCTTGACTAAATCAGAACTAAACTTGGCCGTACTTGACCAGGAATAAACAGGACTAAACCAATAATAAACCAAGAATAAACCAGCACTAAACCAGCACTAAACCAGCACTAAACCAGCACTAAACCAGGACTAAACCAGGACTAAACTAGGACTAAACCAGGATTAAACCAGGACTAAACTGTGGCTAAACTTTGGCTAGACCATAGCTAGACCGGCACTAAACCATGGCTAAACCGTGGCTAAACCGTGGCGAAACCAGGCCTAAACCGGGACTAAAGCAGGACTAAAGTGTGGCTAAACTGTAGCTAAACCATGGCTAAACTGCTAGTTTAGCCATAGTTTAGCTACTAGACGGTAGCTAGACCAGGAATAAACCAGGACTAAACCAGGGACAAAATCAGAGCCTTTGTCACCTTAAAATGACAGAGGTAGCCTAAAGTAGGATTAGCGACTGAAGCAACATTCAATTAAGATGAAATCAGAAAAACTGGCAATGCGTAGACGCAGGGGCTGCCAATTAATTGTCTTAATGTGTTCGTGCTCACACCTCGCTCTGCAGTGAGAAAGAGGAGATGAGGAGATAGTGAGGAAGGTTTAAGGAAACTGAAGGGAATAAAATTGTAATGAGGTTTAATACGACAAAGGAGTAGGAAACGAGGAAGCAGGAAACCAGAGAGACTTTATTAAAGGGGTTATGTTGTCCTGGTCTAAGTCCTGGTCTAAGTCCTGGTCTAAGTCCTGGTCTAAGTCCTGGTCTAAGTCCTGGTCTAAGTCCTGGTCTAAGTCCTGGTCTAAGTCCTGGTCTAAGTCCTGGTCTAAGTCCTGGTCTAAGTCCTGGTCTAAGTCCTGGTCTAAGTCCTGGTCTAAGTCCTGGTCTAAGTCCTGGTCTAAGTCCTGGTCTAAGTCCTGGTCTAAGTCCTGGTCTAAGTTCTGGTCTAAGTTCTGGTCTAAGTCCTGATTCAGTCTTAATTAATTATTGGTTTAGCCTTGGTTTAGACCTGGCTCAGTCCTGGTTTAATCCTCTTATTATTTCTGATATTTTCAGTTTAAGGACAAAAATTGATATAGATGAATCTTAGTTTAGTTATTAAATAAATGAAAGATGAAAATAGTTTACATTGATAAATACATGATAGAAATTCAATAGTATGGGTATCGGGTACCTGGTATGGTTTACTAGTATAATTTTTAAAACTCCAGTAAAAGTTGATTCAGCCCCAACTTTCTGTGGTTTAACATTAAAAAAGCTCTTTTTGCTTTGGTGACATCCATCCTGTGAACCCTCCCAGGAACAGTGGCTCTTTACAGGTCAGACATCTGCAGAGTGACCCCCTATCCTGTCCTTGGCACCGATTTTAACAAGAAACTATTACATCCTTTTTGTCTGGATTTAGTCCTGATTTAGTCCTGGTTTAGTCCCGATTTAGTCCTGATTCTGTTCAGTCCTTGGTTTGGTCAAGGTTTAGTCCTTTTTAGTCTTGGCGTTGTCCTGGCGTTGTCCTGGTTCAGTCCTGGTTCAGTCCTGGTTCAGCCCTGGTTCAGCCCTGATTCAGCCCTGATTCAGCCCTGGTTCAGCCCTGATTCAGCCCTGATTCAGCCCTGATTCAGCCCTGATTCAGCCCATTTGTTTCACTTACAAATACTAAAACAGGATTATAATAAGGACTTAACAAGGTGTAAGTCCCCTGTTTAGCCCTAATTTAGTTCTGCTTTAGCCCTAGTTTAGTCCCGGTTTAGTCCTCATTTAGTCTTTGTTTTGTTTAGTCCTGTTTTATACCTGGTTTAGACCTGTTTAGTCCTGGTTTAGTCCTTGTTAAATCCTGGTTTAGTCCTCGTTAAGTCATTGTTTAATCCTGGATTAGTCCTGGTTTAGTCTTGCTTTAGTCCTGGTTTAATCCTAGTTTAGTCCTCCTTTAGTCTTTGTTTTGTTTTTTAGTCCTAGTTAGATCCTGGTTAGGTCCTGGTTAAGTCCTGGTTAAGTCCTGGTTTAGTCCTGGTTTAGACCTGATTTAGACCTGATTTATTCCTGGTTTAAACCGGATTTACTCCGGATTAAGACCTGATTTAGTCCTGATTTAGACCTGGTTTAGACCTGGTTTAGACCTAATTTAGACCTGGTTTAGTCCTAGTTTAGTGCTAGTTTTAGTCCTGGTTAAATCATGCTTTAGTACTCCTTTAGTCTTTGTTTTGTTTTTATGTCCTGGTTTAGTCTGTGTTAAATCCTGGTTTAGTCCTTGTTAAATTCTGATCTAGTCCTGGTTTAGCTCTAGTTAAATCCTTATTAAGTCCTGGTTTAGTCCTGGTTAAATTCTGGCTTAGTTCTGGTTTCGTTCTTTTTAAGTTCTGATTTAGTCCTAGTTTAGTCCTAGTTTAACTGTTCCATCACCCCATCTCCATTTTTGTAACATAATCTTAATTAAATGTTGCTAGCCTGTGCTGCTAATCTTACTTTTGAGGCGTCTCATTTTAATATCCTGGGTGACAAAAGGCCTTCTGTCTATCCGTATTCACCCCCTCCCTGTTTCTCCCTAAAGCCAAATGAGTTTTTGTTCTTTGAGTGTGAACATTTGGTGCAGAGGGTGGTCTGTTCAGGCTAAAATCCTGTTAAAGAGCTATTATTGTATAAAGAAAAGACAAGTCAAAGGTCCAGGCTCCACATGGGACCAGCCAGTCCCAGAAGAGAAGCAAAGACTGGGGTTGGATTGGAACCACAGAGTAGCCTGTCACGATAACACCGTATTTTGCTACAGAGGTGTACTGAATGAAAAGTTGATATAGTAATTATCATGACAGGCATACCACTGAGTCCGGGTTCAGTCCGGGTTCAGTCCTGGCCTAGTCCTGGCCTAGTCCTGGCCTAGTCCTGGCCTAGTCCTGGCCTAGTCCTGGCCTAGTCCTGGCCTAGTCCTGGCCTAGTCCTGGCCTAGTTCTGGCCTAATCCTAGTTCAGTCCTGGTTCAGTCCTGGTCAAGGTTGAAGTCTCTGTTGTCCTATCCTCTTGTCACTATATAAAATGCTGCTTTTTTCTGACGTAAGGCAATGCAATGCAACTCCACATGTTTAAAAGGCTACAAGTTCCTGGCTCTCTATAGACTTATGAATATTCTTTTTAAATTTAAATTTCTTGGAGGCACAGAGGAGACGGGCGGCTGCCTATCACACTTTTATCACATATTTCTTCTTGTCATGAAAATGGAAATATTCAGTTCTGTCTGAAAATGATTGACAGAAGAGGTACTTATCCGGTCCACTTTGATTTGAATCACAGTTTTTGTAAAATAGAGTCTGAAGTCACTGTAAGCCTCAATATTATCATTATGGGTCAAATCTTTTCTTTAGTCAGTGTTAGTAGTACTTGTACAGTTATATTTTATAATAAGTACACCTCAATTAGCCTTACTAAAGCATGAAGAAATACTTAAATTTGAAACAATTTGTTCATTATGAATTAAGTAGTTAGACCCAGCAATTTGGATTCCTATTTTAACCCAACTTTTGTTTTGTTTTGTTTTTTTTACCCAATTCTGGTTTATATTGAATTACTCTGCTGGGTTAATTCTGCTTATAATGTCTGTAATGCCACAATTCTATTTAAGAGACATTTATTTTTTTAAAAGCATTTCAAATAAATAATTGCATTTAAAACATGTGACAGCATAAACAGCAGCACATTATTGATTCAGCAGTAAAACTTCATGTTGTGGTTTGTTCTTGTTCAACTTTGTGAAGTGACTGAAGCCTGAGTGCTGAGATTGTGAAGGACACTTCAGTCTGAGCAGATTCCACTGTGGGTCAGAGAGATGGAGGCGCTTACAGGTGGAACAGTGTGACAGATGAACTCGCCAAACACAAATGTTGTGCAGTTATCTAAGAAAATGTAAAATCCAAAATGAAGCTGCTTTCTGGTGCTGATCTACAGTTACAGATGACAGTTCTGTTGAGGCTGAGCATCAGAAGTCAGAGAGTCAAATGCGTCTTTAGTAACATTAACTGGTACTAATAGCACCCCATGGACACACAGGGAGGTTTATTTCTCTGAAACCTAATCTGAAATCCTCAAAGTAATATGTCTCTTGACTGAAATGGTACCATCTTTTTCCTTGTTTTAGAGCAGCCATTTTGAGTCCATCCATGAGAGAGAGGTGACATACCTCTCTCTCAACTCATTTTCAAGTCCACCTGTAATCCACCCACTACTTCTACCACAGTATTTTCACAATATGACTGCAGGGGACGAAGGTGCTTTACGCATCTTTGGACCCGGCTTAGCTCTGGTTTAGTCCCAGTTTACTTCTGATTTGGACATTGCCTGGGTTAGTCCAGGTTTAGAGTAAATTTCATCATATTTTAGACTTGATGTTGTTTAACTTTTAGGACTGTACAATATATTGCAATCAAATGTCTAATGGTGATCTGTTTTGATCTTTTTAATGCAGAGGTCTACAATTAATCATACAACAGTAAAAGCATGTGGTTTGGCGCAGACGAGAGAACAGAAAAAATACAATTTTCTAATAATAATAATTTTGCTTGAAGATATCTTTTGCAACCAGCTTGTTGTAGGTATGTAGATGTATATGTAGATATATACTTTTAGTGGAGGTGTATTTTAATTGTAGGTGAAACTCCAGATATTTGAATGCTAGTCTGCTGTTTCTGTATATATCTTGTAGGACATTATGGAAAAGGATAGGTTTTTCAGTCAGATCGCAAGATAGGGGAGATGCATTGTGCCAGATGGTGGTTGAAAGTGTTGTAGACTAGGATTAGTTCTGGTTTAGATCTTGTTTAGTCCTGGTTTAGTTCTTCTTTAGACCTGGTTTAGTCCTGGTTTGGTCCTGGTTTCAATAGATTTTGTCCTAGGATTAGTTCTGGTTTTGATTCTAATTAGTCCTGGTTTAGCCCAGCTATAGACCTGGTTGCATCCTGGTTTAGTCCTGGTTTGGTCCTGGTTAAAATATTTTTTTTGTACTAGGATTAGTTCTGGCTTAGGTCCTTGGTTTAGTCCTGGTTTAGTCCTGGTTTAGTATTTTTGTTGAATACTAGTCTAAAGGTATCTAGGCAGTACTTTATATGGAAAAGGATGTTTTTCATTCAGCTTGCGAGATAGGAGAAGTATTGTATTGTACCAGATAGTGGTTGGGGGTAGTGGTATAGACTCTATGAACTAGATATTATATTAAAATACCCCTTTGCTTCTGTGGGACCTGTTTTGAAATTATCATGTTGAATTTCAAAATGGCTGCTGTAGGTCTCTCTCCTCCTTTCATCTCAAAATGGGAAAAACTACAATTTTTCTAACCACAGGCTTTTTGTATTCTATCTTTGAATGTACAGAGTGTGCATTACAAGCCAGTGCATTACTTCAGATATCACTATGATCAAATACGGTTTCAAATACAGGGGGTGTTTTGATGCAGAAATGGAAAGGATTCTGCGGCTGAGAAAGCCACTTTGAGTTACTACTAGCATTTTTAGCACTATAAAATAATATTGTAAATGCTGTGGGCATGTATTTTAATTGCAAGATGACCAATACAATATAACAGGTAATACATAAAGATTATTAAATTGCACATGAAAAGCTAGACTACTCATAAAAACAATCATAGTACTATTTTTTTTTTTTTTTTTAATTTAGGTGACGTTCCTGATTTTACTTCCTGGTTGGACACGGGCAACAGATGTGACGTAGTGGTAATTCCATAATGTTACCAAGGGCCAGCACTTGTCTAAATTGTACTATTGTAATAGTTAGACTAATACATAATACATGTAATAGTTAGACTAATACATAAATACAATTAGACAAATACAAATAAATGACACCTTTATTTAATTAATTAGTTAATTAAAAGGTTTAATGCCGTCCTTGTGCATTAATTGTCTCTGCATTTTGGATGGAGTTTTCCATGTTGATGACATAAGCAGAGGGATTCTGACTATGTCTACTTCTTTTATTTTAATTTTTTTCTTTGCAACTTTTTTCCCACAAACTGCCACTTAACTGATGTAAAACTATGATACATATTTACCACAGGTAGAAAGCATTTTATTGGGAAGCAGGAAGTGCGCAGTTAGCATGTTAGTGATTGTTATTAGCTTTACTGTTATGACAAAACTCCGCTCTATTCTCTGAAAGTTGTGGAAACTGGTTCTAAAGTAATTTTGGTCAAAACTTAGAATGCTCAGAATGCATGGTAGGTAAGTGAGGAATAACTTTGGATCACTGCAAACTGGTTAACATGAACTAGTTCTATTTTTGATGTTTTTAAGTAAAAATGAGGTACAGTGCATTTTTATCTTGTTATAATCTTGCATTTTTATGTTTTTCTGTCAGAAGGGAGAGGAGGCGAGTGCTGTGGTTTTGGAAGATGGTCGGAGGCAGCTGATGTTCGAGGTGCCTCTGAATGAGTCGGGATCGGCCGGACTCGGAGTCAGTCTGAAGGGAAACAAGTCCAGAGAGACCGGAGAGGATCTGGGAATATTCATCAAGTCTATAATACATGGAGGGGCCGCATACAAGGTACTGAGGAGGAGGGGTCTGTCCTAATCTCAGATGGGAGGGCAGGGTCTATATAGCTCTATGTAAGATTCACTGTTTTGAAAGAAATCTCCAAACGTATGTATTAAAGTTAAAATAAAATACCCATATGTTCTGTCATTGCCCTATTTAGAACCTTAGTCGATTTGGCACTGTGTTTCAAACTGAGCATGCTCAGATACTTTGGCACAATCAACTATAGTAACTGCACTTTGAGATTAATTTGATCAAAATTACTCTTTGAATATAAACTGTATTACTGATAAACACTCACTGATAAACTGTTAATAAACATTAGAAAACAGAGCAGAGCTGAGTTAAGTCTGACGTCGTACGTAAAACAGAACTTTGATGGTTATGGTCTGATACAATTTTTTTATTTCAATTTCTAAGAATTAACTATGAAATTGTCAAACTTTGATCTTTGTTTATGCTGAGCCATATGTGTGGCTACAGCAGACAGAACACAGAATAAAATGAATAAAATTAAAACAATGAAAAAATCAGGCAATGACAGGAACCACCATTGGTATACTAACTGAGCTGGCGAACGGCCATTTTGTTTATCCAAGCTTTTTATCAGCAAACACTTTCGCTCTCTCTCATCTCCTCCTTCACTTCTCACCTTCTTATCTTCTATGTCCTTTCCTCACTTCCTTCCTACCTTATCCTGCTGGACTTGCCTTGACCTTTACACGGCCTTTGACCCTGAATAACCACTTCCTGTTATCAAAATGTCCGCCTTATCTCTACCACTTCAACTTGGAAAAAAACATTTGGGTAGGGCTGAATGATCTGATCTGACAAGAACTAAAGAATCACAAAGCATGTTTGTACAGATCATAACTACAGGGTTAGATGTTTCTATTTACTTTAGTTGTTTGTGGAGGAAAGTAGGGCACTTAAAAAATGGCAGCCTTTGTGATTTGCTAATTACATCCATTCAGTTTCTGATTTTGATTGATATTTAAGGGCCTGTACCCTAGCCATTTCCATGCATTTGAGCAAATGTGTCTTACCCTAGCACAGATATTGTATAAGCAGTTCTTGAGGTCAAAATAAGACTGTGGTTTACTGTCTGCATCTTATTAGAAAATGTTGTATTTTCCGATAATCAGGATTGGCATTTTTAGTATGCCAGTTGTTGTTTGCTTTCCGGTAATGGCAAAACTTCGCCCTGGCCTCTGAAAGTTGTGAAAAGTGCTTATAAACTCATCATGGTGAATTAGGATCATTTGAAAGCATAAAGAGAGTGAGTAATAACGAGCCTTTTAAAATGAGCAATTTCTCTTTCTCAGCTCCACTTTTGTGCACTGTTGACTTTAGTGTCCACTTCCTGTCTTGAAAAATGTACTACTGTCTGCTCTTAGATACAAAGGCGTATGTGACAAGTGTGTGCTTGGAGAAAGCGACTGGTTTTAGATCGGTTTGAGATGATACGACTCCCTGTGGTGAGTTTAGAAGTGCTGTGGTGACAGAAGAGAGTGAGATGTCTGCTGCTGCGACAGGGAAAAAGTCGATGGACCTTTCCTGAATAGCTTTAAAATGATCTTGAGGTGTATCACAACAAGTATAAAACACATACATACAGACTAGTATACACTCATAGACCACTAGGGAACCTACCTGGACACTGAGGGATTACACAGATATGAGGCCACATGGGAATAGAACAGAATAGAACACAAAGTATGAACATTAAATGTGGAAAATCACATTGTACTGTTTAAAGAAAGAGTTTTTATTATCATCATGGTATCGTATCGATCCCCCCCCCCTCTCTCTCTCTCTCTCTCCTTTCTTTCCTTCTCTCTCCCCTCATTGCTCCCCCCTCCACTCCCTTCCTCCTCTCTCCTTTTCCCTTTCTCTGTTGTCCTCCCCGCCATTCTCTCTTTCCTCTCTTTTTCCTCTCTCTCTTCCCCTCCTGCTCATTGTCCTCCCCTTTCCTCCTCCTCCTCCTCTCCCCCCATCCTTTAGCCTGCGTGCAGCTCTTCCATTAGCCATGTTCAGCGTTTATCACTGTTCTAAGAAGATTGCTAATGCTAGATTTTCCTCACTCCCTCCTCACACGTTTTAATTTTGTTCTTTCAGTCTTTGTCTCTTTGCTATCTCTCCTCTCATCTTTTTTTTCATTTAATTTAGAGTTATATTAAGTCAGCACTAATGAGAATAAAGGGAAGACCAGATTTCTTAATGCCCCTAGTGCACTTACAGATGTGAGCCTTTAAAACTGTATCTCTGAATGTGTCTTTGCAAGGCTTTTGCTTCTCTAATTTAAAGTTCCAATGTCTAACTTTTCTCGTGGAGGGTCTGCCGTCTGCTTGGAGATGTTATTGCTTTGCTTGGCCTGGAATATTCTGCAATATGGCATTGGTTCTACTATGTATCTAGTATTTATTCAATTACTTGTGTTTCTATTGATCAAAATATCATGGGTTCTTATTGTATGTGGGGTTGCCTAGATCTGACCTGTAACTTGAGATAGATATGTTTAATTCCAAACTGTGGAACTTAACAGGTAAGGCTGTATCATCTCTTTGAGATGTACGGAAAACTAAAATTTGAGTTGTGCATAAAAGTTACACTGGTTACAAGCTAGGTTCAGCTTCTTGCCCAAGGACACAACAACAGTATGCATGGATCAAAGTTGGGTTTGATGGACAGAGGCTTTTACCAAGAGAATGAAAAAATATTTGGTTGGATGCTAATCATAATCGTAAAACTACTTTTGAAACATCATAAAAATAAAAATGAAAATAATTTTTAAAATCATGGGCAAAATTGTACCTTTCCTGAGAATACAGAATATATATTTTTTGTACAATGATGAGATATGTGCTGTAGAGGGTTGAATCATGAGCTTCTATGACTTTTTCAGGGATAGTTTTGCTTCATGGTTTGGTTTCAATATGATCCTTTATCATCTATATTTATTTAAGCAATATATCACACTTCAAATTTTGTTATCGTGACAAGTGTAGCACTGTACCTATTATTATTATTATTATTATTTTTTTTTTTCTTAACAGAACTAGTTCATTTGAAACAGTTTGCATCACCGCAATGAGATTATAAGCACTTTTCGGAACTCCAGAGACCCGAACGGAGTTTTGTGGTCACAGTGTGCATCCTAACAGTGCACTTGCTAATTCTAAATCAGTAAATGCTTTCTAATTAGATGCAGACCGTACACAGCTGACTTATTTTGACTTCAAGAGCTGCTTATACAATACATCTGTACAGGGGCAAGACACATTTTGCTCAGCTACATGAGAAAAAATCTGGTACAGGGCCTTTAATATTGGAATACTGGATTTTTTTATATAGTGACAACTGTATTTACCATACTGCTGTCCCAAAAATAAACCAGCCAAATGTATTTTACCGTTTATTTTTTGAAGGACGGTAGACTGTGTGTGAATGATCAGCTGATCGAGGTGAACGGGGAGACTCTGGTTGGACGTTCGAATCATACTGCCATGGAAACGCTGAGGAGATCTATGTCCTCAGAGGGAAATGCCAGAGGAACTATTCAAGTAGTGGTGCTCAGATCGGCCAAACAGGTATGCATGTTTATTCAATATGTTCTGATCTACAATTTGATGATAATCTTATATGGTCGGTAAGGGTCTATATATCTCTCAGAGATTTACAGTTTTTTGAAAGAAATACCCTTATGATCCACACATTAGCGATTGGTCCGATGCTGGTATCAGATATTAGAGCCAATCCTGAAAAATTTACTGGATTGAACATTGGTTTCCAAATATCGGTTCAGGTGAAATCCTGGTTGGACAGATACACTACTAATCAAAAGTTTGGACACACCCTCCTATTCAGTGTTTATTTTTCCTTCATGTTTACTACTTTGTACATTTTCTGTATATACAGAGGACATCAAATATAGAAGCAAAATGTATAGAATATATATATATACACACACACAGACACACACACAGACACAGACACACACAGACACACACACACAGACACACACACACACACACACACACACACACACACACATTAAAAAATAAACATTTTATAAATGTATATTTATTTATTTTTTGACAAAGCAAAGAGTGGCTACTTTGAGGATACATATTTACTGGTCATGTATCTAGGTCACTGACAGTTCTTCAAATAAGAAATGCAGTTTATTTTTGACAATTATTAGATATAATATAGACGTAATTATTAGATGTAATATTTTATCATTGAACATTTGTTGTTAATATCAAAAGTGCCATTATTCATTGTTAAAAGGTTCTCTGATTAATGTGTTCCTTTTTTATATATATTAACTACAACATTCGGCAATACAACATACCATTATGTTTTATATTTGACAGAAATTTCAGTTATTATTGTCATTTGCATTTTTATCTTCTTCAATGCTCTATTTCTCCACACAATATAAATGACATTTTTAGGTCAGAGTTAAGTTTTGTATCTGGGATTTTTTTTTTTTTGACAAATCTCTAAAATTTCAATGTTTGTCTTCACACGATTTAACACGAAATATGTTTAACCTGCTGTCTCTCCTGTCTTGTCTTGCAATGTCTAATTCTCAGTAGCTACTAAATGTGGGTTAGCCTGTTTAAAATTGTAGCATGGTTTGATCAAATTGGTCGCATTAAAAATTCATCCTTTCTTATGCATTATGTAATGGCCGATTTCATTTAAAGATTATTCATAACTTGGCACAGATTTGGAAAAATGAGAGCAAGCAGTGACTCAAATGATGGGCAAAAACCAGGACACATTTTCACACGATTTATTCAAAATGTTTTGCTTTCACAGAGAATATGTGAGTATTTATCAAGCAGATATAGAAAGATGGAACGGTATCACAGGATGTAATATAAAAAGGTTATTATTACAAAGCCACAATATGTAACATTTAGGAGCGGCCAATGTATATCCTCTACAAGATGTCTTAATATACATACACTCAAAATGTGTATGTCGCCATAGTGTTGTCAGATCAAACTTGATTTCGATACTAAGGAATATACTCGATAGAGATTCACTCTTTCTTTAGACAATATAATGTGATTTTCAACATTAAATGGTAGTACTTTCTTTTATATTAACTTGTGGCCTTATATCTGTGTAATCCCTCAGTCGTCCAAGTAGCTTCCACAGTGGTCCATGGATGTATACTAGTCTATGTGTCTTATACTCGTGCAGCTCAAGAAGTTCTATGCCTTCGATACCTACTCAAATGAGAATTTAGTTTCGATAGTACTGTATTTTCCGGACTATAAGTCGCACTTTTTTCATAGTTTGGCTGGGGTCCCTATGTTATAGGCCCAAAACTGACTTGTAAGCTCTAAGTAGTGTTATAATGTTGTTACCTCCTCAAAAACAGACCTGGAGTTGTGTTTCATTCACACAAGTTTGAGTAACTCTTATTAATCTGTCCACATCTCCAACACTCAAAGTGATGTATGAGTATGAGTAGTAACAATGTATGGAGTTTAAAACAGTGCTTTCTGTATTACCACATGGCATCACAAAGTGAGTGTTTTCTGTTTGAGAAAAGAAGACAGTCTAAATATGCAGGTATGTTTTTGATGACAAAACGGCATTATAACATACCGTATTTTCCGGACTACAAGCCGCTACTTTTTTCCAGTTTTTAACCGCTGCGGCTTATGGTGCAGTGCGGCTTATAATGTTTTTTTGTTTTTTTTTCCCGTGGCGCTAAAAACATTTAGCCAAGCAACAGTAGATATAAAAGTGAAAAGAGTGGATGTCGCTCCCTACCTGTCTGCTGTCAGTGACTCATTTCTTACAGTGATAAGAAGACAGTGGTCTGGTTTATTCTTGGGGTTAGTATAAACGGAATCCGTGAAGTAGAAAACTAAAATTTTTTTTTACAATCATAGGCGGAACTGACTAGTGTCCCCCTCTCCCCTCTTTCTCCCCTCTGACTGTCCCCCCTGCATTAAGGCTTTATGACAAACGGTAAATTATGGTAAATCCTAATTATATATACAGTATCCACACAGTTGACTTGTCATTAAATAAGTCTGAAAACACTGGCTTAGTCCTTTGCTCGGCGACGTGCACGCGCCAGGGCTGTACATTTGTGTCACTTTTCGCACTTGTGTTGTGACCATCTCAGGTCACAACACAAGACACAACTGTCCCTGCGCCAACAAAAGCACCACTCACGTTTTACCACTGGGTTCAATGCTCGTGCCAAGCGCAGTGTATTTTCTTACCGGGAACAGAAGAAACTGCAGCCTCCGCGCGTAAAGTTGAAACCAAACATAATATGAACCAAACTCCGCCAAAAACTCCTCCTCGGTCTTTAGGTAAAGGTGTAATTCAGGTAAATGCGGTGTATCCACGTGGAGCGCGTGCGTAAAGCTCCATAATCCTCCTCCTTCACTCAGGTAACCCCACAGGGAAATCTTAATCTAGTAATTTATCAAAACAAAAAGCACGTGCTCCGCAGCGCTGCATTTGTGATTAATCCCAGAAGAGAAAATAAAAGCGCGTCCACGTGAGCTTCAGCTGTGCGCGCGCTCGTTCATTTGGCGCGTTATTAACTTAATAAAACTTACTCTGCTGTCGTCCTCATGTTATTTTCCTCCTTTATGTTGTTTCACATGTAAAGTTTCTCGTGCACACACGTCCAGAGTGTCCACAACACGTGTCTGAGGCGTTTGTCCTCAAATACAAAGGGTCCAACGTGATTGTTTCAGAGTCACGCTGCAGCATCGAACATTTTGGTAAATTTGGCTGAAGCATTCTGTCCTGTACAGGAGACACGGCACCTCCTTTAGACAATCAGGACGCAGAACACGACACCACCTTTATGCGCCTGCATACCCTGTAAAAAACAAAAACAAAAAAACATGCAAAACTGCACTAGTGGTCCCTCGCAAATGAACGTTTTTGAGCTAATTTCTCAAATTACTACGTGGGATACCTGCGGCTTATGGTGCAGTGCGGCTTATAGAATTTTTTATCCCTAAAATTAAAGCATGCGGCTTTTAATCAGGTGTGCTCTATACTCCGGAATTTACGGTAAATATCGTAATATGAGCTATTTAAACAGCAAATTCCACCACTGAATTCTGATCTGTTATCCAGCTCCATTTTAAACTGTTGGCTCTTACAATGATTTAAATACGAAAAAAAATGCATTTGTTTATCTTGTCATAAACTGTTAATTGTAATTATCTTTTTTCCAGATTGCAAACGCCAACCGTGCTGCAAGTCCCGCCCTCCCGGTGTCGTCCTCCAATCAGACTCCTCCTCTTCCTATCTCCACCAATCAGGTACGAGCCAGCGAGATTCCTCATCAAGCAAAAGACCAACCATCTCCTCCCGCTCGCTCCTCCTCTCTCTTTCTCCCATTTTTAAGAAGAAAAGAATCTGAACTTTTACCACAAAAGTCTTCTCGGCGACCTAAAAATACATCTTTACTTTACAGTAATGAATTTCGAAGAAGTGGTTATCATTTTGGGTTCAGGGACGGCGAATTTGATGAAGAAATTGATTATTTAACGAGTCGAAGTTTTGATAGTGTGCAAGAATTTGGAAATACAGACTTTGTAAATAATTGTTATAAAATTGATACAAGACACAGTAGAAGTTATACAGATAATATTCGGGCTATGGCAGGGCAAATGTATGGAGAACCACCATCTAGAAGTTTGAATTTCAGGGAGGAATTTATGTATGCTGATGCTTATAATTATGAAATGAATACATCTTTAACCAGGAGGCACCATTTAAAACAATCAGGAAGGCTATAGATACATTTATATTGAACTGAAAGACTAAAACAGCACTGTGTAACTTTTCTGGGTGAGCATGGAGACCTGCTTGTCTATTGTTAGTGCTTTGACAGTCCTATATTACAGAAAATGGTTTCTTGTGAGCGTTAAACCATGCTATAATGCTGTTACCTCCTCAAAAACATACCTGGATTTGTGTTTGTTTCATTCACACATTCTTGAGTAACACAAAGCTCAAAGTTTTCTATTCCACCTTGTGATTTCATGTAATGGTAGTTTTTAAGTTCACAGCTCCTTTTACTTTTAGTTCCGTAGAGATTCTACAGAGAATGCAGGGCTGAAATCATCCAAATGATAATGAAGGTATATGGAGTTTAAAAACACAGTGGAGCACTGTATTATCATGTGACATCACAAGGTGGAACAGAGTGTTTTCTGCCTAAATATGCAGATTGTGTGTTAAACGTGTAAATAAAACAAA
Source organism: Periophthalmus modestus (assembly GCA_019594935.1). Taxonomy (NCBI): domain Eukaryota; kingdom Metazoa; phylum Chordata; class Actinopteri; order Gobiiformes; family Gobiidae; genus Periophthalmus; species Periophthalmus modestus. Next base: position 1,376,168 of record JAIEZT010000198.1, read on the forward strand.
ACACAACTCCAGGTATATCTGTAATGAGCAAACAACATTATAACAAAAATAGCATAATATTGGCCCTTTGAACTGATTTGCTTTACATTTTTTTAAATACAGATATTTTTATTGCTCAAAAATACTGGTAGCTAACCATACTATGCCAAATTGCTATACTGTGGAACATTACACACAAAAAAATGACTTCAATAAGGTGCAAAACATCTATGAGAAAAGTTGTACAGTGCTCCTATAAGTATAAAAATAGTTTAAAATAATTGCTTTTAAATCATACCTACAGAAAAGGGGTGCGCAACATGCCAAAAAAAAATCAGTCTTCTTGAGGCTGTTAAAACGTTAAATATAACCTAATCATAACCAAAACTTAAATTCATCTGTTTTAATGTTAAAGCTACACTACTGAGGGACCTCAACTTTCTTGTCTCCATAGAGAAGTTGTTCCTTTCCCTGGAACCTCCACAATATGGCATTGAACTTATCTACCTTTATAGAGACAATCAATTGATGCCAACCAGTCAAGTTACAGGTCAGATCTGTGAAGAGACGAGCTCACTCTCAGTAAGAACTCATGTTTTTCAAGTTAGTTTTGAGCAATAAGCAATAGAATAAATGTAAGATAGATAAGTTTAATGCTATACTGCAGAACATTCCAAGCAAAGCAATAATATCTCCACAGAAACAAGCTCCAAAAATGTTATACAGTGGACCTTTAACATTGACAAAAGCTACTCAGATATATTGGGTATTGCTATGTATTGCTCTTTTGAAATATTAAGGAATACCATAAGCCATAATATTGTTAACCTTTTTTTTCTTGTCAGTTTTTCTTAAAGTTTTTAATTTGAATACTTGTCCCATTGCCAAAACAACTGTCCCAGTATTTCCTTCGTTAAAATGGTGCAATATTTTCCTATATTTTACAATGGCTTTGTTTCCTCGAATCACTGTTTGACAACTGACAATCATAATGGCTGCAGTAAGTGACATTAGTAACTTTACAGGGGGAAACCTTTTTGGCAATGAATTTAAAGGTGCTGTACCTAATTTTTTTCTGTCTTAAACAGATGAAAAACAGAACTTTTCATTTCAGCATTTCATTTTAAACAGTTTGCAGAACCCTCCTTATAGTTAGCGATTATAGCATTTTCGAAATAATAAAAGCTAACATGATGGTCTAAATATGTGTTACAGTTAATACCCCATAGGTGTTATACCCCTTTGAAACAACTAAACGAAAATGTCACTTGTGGCCATTTTGATTCAGGAACCTCTCTTTCTAGTATTCTCCACTACTGTTAACCTTTCTGGATCTGTTTTGTTTATAAGTTCTTGTTATTTAAACTCAGCTGCACCTGCCTTTGCCATATACCTGCTTGCTTTGCTTGTCCTATACTCTATACTATTGTGAATTCAAATGTTTCCTGCATGTTTTTAAAAGTTTTTTGTTTTTCCTCTGGGCTCTTTATGGTTTTATTAAAGAATTTTCAATCCTTGTCTCCTCTGTCTGGGCCTATTTTTTCCAGCTTTGCCTTTGCTGATTCCTTTTTTTTTTTTTTTCAAAATACATATTATGAAATGTAGTTGTAAGTAAAATGTCAAAATTTTGATAAACTTTGCAAGTAGAAGGAAATTTTATAATTCTAAAGTTGAAAGTCTTAAATATGCAAATTATTTGACCAGTGTTGATACATTACAATGCATTGATGAGCGGTAACTTATGATTTGATGTGATGGAAGCAGTGGTGGGATACCTGGTTTAGTCCTAATTTAGTCCTATTTTAGACCTGGATTAGTCCTGGTTTAGGCCTGGTTTACTCCTGATTTAGTTCTGTTTTAGATCTGGTTCAGTCCTGGTTGAGACCTGGTTTAGCCCTGGTTCAGACCTGGGTTAGTCCTGGTTTAGGCCTGGTTTTGTCCTGATTTAGTCCTGCTTTAGACCTGCTTCAGCCTTGGTTCAGTCCCGATTTAGTCCTGGTTCAGTCCTGGGTTAGATCTGAGTTAGGCCTGGTTTAGTTTTGCTTTAATCTTAGACCCGGTCTTAGACCAGACCGGGTTTAAACCAGGACCTGGACAAAAAACAGGTTTAAACTGTTTTCTGTCCCAGTTTAGACCTGATTTAAGCCTGGTTTAGCCTTAGTTTAGTCCTAATTTAGCCTTGGTTTAGTCCTGTTTCAGTCCTGGTTCAGTTCTGGGTTAGTCCTGATTTATTACCTCTCTATTTGTCAAAAGCACTCTTAAGGACAGAACAAGGTGTAGGTACACACATATAGTACCTTCTTTTACTCAAAACCCGATTTCAAATGTATAGGGAAAGTGCTCAGAGCTCAAATCCCTCTTGACAGAAACAGTTGTCCATATAAATGTTCTATTTGTGATGTACAAAAGTGTGAAACATCAAACTACATGACATCTTTTAGCCTTTGCTTATTTTAGCTGCGTCTCCTGATGCTATTTTTAACTGTCCTTTCGACTGATTCCCGAGTGGAACAGAAATGCTTTATTTAGACAGAGAAGTACTTTATTTTTTATTGTTTTGGACTAAACTGAGTTATAAAAATATAATTTATCTGGTCCTGGTCTAGTCCTGGTCTAGTCCCCCTAGTACCTTCTAAACTAGGACTGACTGAAGTTCTTATTTAACATCAGTTTAACCCTAGTTTGAACCTGTGTTAGCTTTAATATGGACATACTGCAAATTTCAGACTACAGAGCTCACCTGAATATAAGCCATATCATCTGAATTTTAAAAGAAAATCAATTTTGTACATATTTCAGCTGCACCTGAATATAAGCCACAGGTTTTCATGTTGTAATATATATTTACACAGAAAGACAGTACAGTCTTTTTTTTTTTTTAAAACACACTTTAAAAAAAAAAAACTGTGCCTGAAAATCAGCAGTATGACCCCAGGACACCATCAACACGGGGAACATGCCCGCACCTTTAGAAAATAAAACAGCATCAACATAGCACCAACACAACATCAACACGGGCTGAATATACCTGCATGTTTAGAAAATAAAACGGCACCAACATGGCCCATCTGCTTTTATTTCCCCTGAAAGCTTTTGTTGTCTTTTTACATTGACTAAGTTCTTTGCGCTGCTGCCTCCAATGTTGCGCCATCGATTCATTAAAGCCAAGCTTACATGCAGCGGCTCTATTTCCTTCTTTAATGCCAGATCCATTGCCTTTAATATAAAAGCTGCATCATCTGCATTTCTTTGTGTGTTTTCCATGATGAGAGTGTGTACATGATGCGCAAAATGACAGTTCAAAATCAAAAGTAGTTACTCTTCAGCGCATAATCTTTCCCAATGTCTGTCTGACTTTTGCGTTTACTGGTAGAGTGCCCCCCCGGTGGCCATTAGCCAGTAAAAATCTATAAATTAGCCCCACCGTTGTACAAGCCGCGGGGTTCAAAGTGTGGGGAAAAAAGTAGTGGCTTAAAGTTCGAAATACACAGTAGTTTTAGTCCTGGTCTTAGTCCTGTTCTTAGTCCTGGTTGTAGTTCTGGTCGTAGTCCTGGTCTTAGTCCTAGTTTTAGTCCTGGTCTTAGTCATTCAACAGAAATGGCATACTGTTATTTTATAGAGGTGGTCAAATCTAAGCTGGACTACGGCGGGGTTGTGGGTGCCATTTTCTTGTACCTACACAAAGCATTTGACACGGTCAACCACTCTGTGCTACTCAGAAAGCTGAGCAATTACGATCAGTCTCATTGTACACTGCAGTGGATACAGTCATATCTTAGTGACCGCGTCCACAACAAGCTCTCAACATCTCAGGTTTGTGACATGGGTGTCCCACAAGGGCTCTGTTCTTGGGCTGTCGTTGTTCACCACCTATATTAACAATCTTCTGTCGGTGTGTGGTGATGTGGAAATCCAAATGTACACAGATGACACCGTTATTTATGTGCATGGAAATGATGCCAGTAATGTGGCTGCCAAACTCTCCGGCGTTATGACCAGAATTGCTGATTGACTTCAGTCTGCATCTCTTACATTACCATTGTTTAATTAACATTTAAAGTAACTACAAAAAAACAACAACAAAAAAAACAAAAATAATTCCCATGCATCTTTGTCAAAAACTAGTAAACCAAAGTGGTGGAGAAATTTCAATATTTAGGGGTTATGCTGGATCCAATGTTTGGGTTCAAAAAGTATATCAAAAAAGTCTAACACTGTGAAATACAATGTATCTGTCTTTAAACACATTCGAAATACACTGAACTATGATGAAGCAAAGGTTTATCTAGGTACTATGATCATTTCTCATATAAACTATTGCATTTCCAGTTGGTCTCAAGCAAGACAGACAACATTAAAACCACTAAAATCTCTATAATCAGGTAATAAAAGTGCTAGACAAGAAACCACTAAAGCATCATCACTGTCAAATTCTTACAAAATATAAAATGTTAAACTTTGAGAACTTGGTGTTGTGTTGTGTATTTGTATGTGCTATTAATACATAGAATTTGAAACAATGCTGCACCTCAACCACTTAAGAGATTTACCAGCTTTGCTCTGAGCAGACCACCAGAACATGCAGACCACCAGAACATCCAGGTCCACAAGTCACAATGACTGCAAACTCCCCAGATATAGCTCAGCCTTTGCACAAACAGCCTTCTCATACAAGGGCATTAAAGAACGGAACAAGCTTCCAGACAGACTGAAACTCTCCTCTGACCTGAAGGACCTCTCTTATAATGTTAGAAAAGTCCTTTTGGGGAGTCAACTCTGTCAGCAATGATTTGCACGTGGTAGCTTATATGGTCAATTTGGAGTGTAAATGTGGAAATGTGGAGTGTAATGTTTTTAAATGAAAGAATGGGAGAATGCATGGTTTCATTGTAAATGACTGAATAGTCCAATGCATTTTAAGTGTTTGTAACGTGCCCGGGGACTGCAGGTAGAAACTAGCTTTAGCTAAATTTGGTGTAAAGCATCTCTTCTTTTATGAGATTAATGTGTTTGCACATGGTCCCACTTAAAATAAACCAATAAACTAAACTAAACTAGTTCTAGTTTTAGTCCTGGTTTAATCCTGGTTTAATCCTAGTTTTAATCTTGGTTTTAGTCCTGTTTTTAGTCCTGGTTTTAGTCCTAGTCTGGTGCCCATCTTTGTTCCTGAAAAGAAAAGTATATTCTATTACCATTTAAACTTGACCTTCTTAAAGGGACAATCTAGCCCATTTTAACAATTTTTAACCTGCAAAGTATTAAACATTTCACTTTTTTGTATTTTATTTACTCGTTGCACTAGTTTATCTGCATCATAAATATAAAAAGAGCTTTTATTGTTCCATCTCCTCCTATGACAGCTCGCCTTAGGCTCAGACAGCTATAGTCAGATATCTTAATCCCAACACAATAGTAAACAGTGAGAGTATCCAGACAGCAGCACAATGGGATTTATACAGCTCAGTTAGACACGTGTGACAAGACTTTACCTTCTTTGTAAAAAAAAAAAACAAAACCTTTGATTTCTATTGTAATGTTTTTTTTATGTATATATTACTCTTTTTGAGGAATAACTTATTGAAAGGACTTATAATATGCTAATTCCTGATCTATGTTCTAATGTATGTCCTCATCAAAATATACCTGGAGTTGTGTTTTATTTCCTTCACAGACAAACCCGGCATATTTAGGCCGTTTATGTCAAACAGAAAACACTCTGTTCCCTCTTGTGATGTCATGTGGTAATACAAGAAGTGTTTTACTGTGTTTTTAAACTCTATACACCTTCACTAGAATCATTTGGATAATTTCAGCTCTGGAATTGCCAATCCTCTACTAAACAAAAGGTAAAATGGAGATTGATTGCTTCTTTAATTGCTTATTAAAAAATAAGCAATTAAAGATTGCTCAAACATGCACAAATTACTCTAAATACAACTTCAGAGGGTCAAGAAGAAGGAAACAACTATAACATGCTTAAAAGCTCTGAAAAGTCAATTTTGCTAAATTTTGTTGTTTAACTTCTCCAAAAAGCTGACAGATCAGGCAGTTGACAGGGAGCTGCAGGTGGATGCTACTGACATCATGTTAAACACTTTACAAATGTGAGGAAAACTTCACTGGAGTACTCTTTAAAAAGGTACGTCTTTGTGTGTCAATGCTAATGCTAATTTTGGCGTCTAATAAATATTTAAATAGTCCCACTGACTGAAATAATCTACACCTAAAAATAACTGGGTCATCATTACAACAAATTTTGTTGTCATGCTGCATTTAATGTTGTAATAAAAGTTAATTAACATTAGCATTGACTAAGACGTACCTTTCTTTATGCAGAAGTGTCCTTCAGTGGACACTTCTGTCCTTGTGATTGGAACTAGCCGGTTATCATTGTGCACAGAGCTGATTAGAAAAAAGAAAAACATGAAAACTTGTCATATGCACTTTTAATGGAGACTTATTCATAATATAATTTTCCCAATATCTCTAACCATTTACTCATCAATAAAACATAATATATACTTGCCCGATTATAAAAAAAAAAACATTAGTGAACATCATTGAGCTCCGTCTTAAAACCTATTGCATCTGGTGTTTATGCCACATTTCTTTCTCTGTATATTACCATGCTTTCCCCATCATTCACTTCAAACCAACTGCTGCTTTATTCAGGTCCTTAGATGTTTATCAGTCCCCTCTCCAGACTGGCCCAGACTGGCCCAGACTATAGCGTAACACTGCCCCATTAGTTTAACATAATCTCTAATGCATTTCCTCCATGAGATAAACACCACCTATTATAGCTGCCCATTCAAAGGCCAGACACAGCAACACACATTCACATAGTTTTCAATGGGACAGGTCAGTCTGAGGTTAGACCTGTCTTAGGCCTGGTTTAGGGCTGGTTTAGGCCCAGGTTAGATCTGGTTTAGTCCTGGTTTAGTCCTGGTTGGTTTAGTCCTAGGTCAGATCTGAGTTAGATCTGGTTTAGCCATTGTATAGTCCTGGTTTAGACTTGGTTTGGGCTTGGTTTAGACCTGGTTTAGGCCTGGTTTAGAGTAAGGGGACAGTTGTGAAAGGTAGGAGCTCACACGGTTATTGTTTACTACACAAAACAAAACTATTTTTCGAAGTAAATAAACATAGCAAAAGTGGGAGAGGCCAAGAACAAATAAAAAATAAATGAAAAAATACAAAACAAGAAGGTAAAGAGAGTCTTTTAAATTTGTATTTTATTTGTTTTATTTATTACCTTAGCTTTATTTGATTTGCATTTAGTGATTATTTACAAAATGTAATGTTTATTTTCTTTTTTCTTACACATATATACATTTACACTTTTATATTATTTAGAATTTTATTTTGGTTTTATTTCCTAGGTTGATATATGTACATGTGTATGTCAGTGTGGATATATGTCTGCGTATGTGTACAGTCCCGATCCATATCCAGCAGTGTTACATAGTAGTTTTCTTTCTCTAGCCACAGAACCCCATCTAATGACATTCATTCCCCCACAACCCTGAAACCTAGGACTGAAACCCAGGACTGAATCCTGGCAATTAACCAGTACTGCTTTTATGGATCCTGTTGTGTACTATTGTTGAAGTGTGCTTGTGTTTGTCAAACTCTAGGGATGACGGCAATAAGCTAATATTATTAAAACAAAGAATACATTTTTTATGCTCGGATTTGTGAGAGGTTGAGATGAAAGTCGCGAGTTGAATAAATATGTATTGAAGTAATGTGATTTGTATGGGAGGTGGGTTTGATTGACAGCTCTGAGGAGGCGACAGGAGGGGGCGGGATAATCGTAAGTCCCAAAGGAGGTAATAATAAGCTGTCTCTATATAACACAACAGAGGGGTGTCTGTAGGTTTAAAGTGTATGTGTCAAGATGATTTCAAGGTATGTACATTTATATATAGAGAGAAAGGATACAAAAGAAATCATGTCAAAGCTGGAGCTAAACTAGGACTAGACCAGGACTAAACCAGGACTAGACCAGGACTAAACTAGGACTAGACCAGAGCTAAATCAAGATTAAACTTGCACTAAATCAGAACTAAACTACTTGAGCATAAAGAATTAAACCAGGGACCGGACCAGGGACCAGACCCGGACCGAATCAGGACTTTTTTTTTGCTATAGACCCTAAAGATGACTACATAAAAAAAAAATTATAGAAATATTCTCTGACAGTCTTTGTGTAGGTATAAGCACAGATCTGCTAAATTATGAATGAAATTATGAAAAGTTGTCACAGTATTTGACATCTTATTTTGACAGCTGCCAATCCAATCTCAAAAAAAACATCTTCAATCCTTTTTTTATACAAACATGTCACAGAGCTTTCAAAAATGATTAGATTTTGATTTCCCATAGAAGATTTACCCAGATTACCCATTCACTTTAAACCAAATAGACTGGCATTAGACACTGGAATAAGCATCCATATTTACTTACATGTGTAACTTCAAATGGTTGCCCCGTATTTTGAATTTGCACTTTCAAAATATTTAGAAAATATCACATTTAAACTGTATTGGCTTCCCCATGTAGTCACTTGTTAAAGCTTCATGCTTCATGTTTGATGACAAGATAATATGCTTTTAAAATCAAATCTTTTTTTTTTTTTTTCCATTTGTGACTTGGTTTGGTGGGTTTGTACCTGTGCTAAATATTTATCATAGTTTTGCATCAGATAAGTCACTAGTAGTGCCTTTTTAGTTCTGTTTTCAGATTGAGAAATGATGCAGCATGGCTGCACTCAATTACTTCCAGGATTGCAATAGATACAGTTTGCTTATTTCTAGAAGCATTAGCTCTTCTGTCTTGGTTTATTAAACAAAAATAACAGTATCTTAATAGTATCTTTTTTTTGTCCACAGAACTCCCTGGATTATGATGTACCGCCCGGACCACCAAGACCCACTCATTTACAAACCAGCAACATAGCCAAACCTAACCACTTCAATGGTAAGTCCTCTGACCTAAATCTTGCAGAGACCGGACTAAAAGAGGACTAACCAAGATCTAACACTGGACTTAGACCAGAACCAGACCAGGACTACACCAGGTCTAAAACCACGATGAGATGGGGATTGAACTAAAAATAAACCAGAACTAAACCAGGATTAAAGCAGGGCTAAACCAGGACAAAACCAGAACACTGGACCAGGGCTAAAGCAGGTCTAAAGCAGAGCTAAACCAGGGCTAAACCAGGGACTATACCACAACAAAACCATGACACAACTTCTCTTTGGCCATGGGACCAGGGACTAGACCAGAACTGCATTTCTGTCCCGTTGTTTACTGTTGTTGTTGACCCTTTCCTCTCAGATCCGGCTGTATTTGTCCATTCATTTAGCTTTAGAGTAAACAGTTAGCTTGCGTTAGCTTGAGTGCTGTGTGCTTTTTAGTTATCGGTCTCTGCAGTGTGTAAACTCCATGTTTGTCGATCTGAACCTTGTTTGTTGATTTTGGCGAAGCTTTTTGACATGGGAATATAAAGGGGTCAAAATGGCTGCCGGTCCATCACTTCGAAAGCAATGTTTGGATTTGAAAAATAAAGTTTAATTTAACTTTATTTTGATGAGAAAAGTAGAGTTGTGTTAATATTCGGCTAAAAATGAGACTCAGCCAGGACTGAGCCAGGACTAAACAGGGGCTAAACAGGGACTAAACAAGGACTAAACAAGGACTAAACCAGGACTAAACCACCAGGTGCTAGACTAGGTAGTAGAACAAAACTAGACGAGGACTAAACCAGGACTAAAACAAGTTATTTTCACAATGGGAGTAATTAGTTGTTTTTCTGTTGCTTATAACCTCATGATATACTCTTAAACTGTCTTCTAAATGAGACTGATTTGCATATATTGTATTATCTGTTGGTTTGAGAAGGACAAAATATCTCAACATCTATTTCAAATTCATCTTTCCCCTGGTCGAGACGGCCCATGGGGAGAGAGAATGCGATTCTTTTGTAAAAGCATCAGAGCTCATCCTGTAACTTGGCACAATGCCAGACAAAGAGGGAGTATGTGCTTATAGGCCATGGAAAATATGTCAAATATAAGAATTTTCCTAGTTCAAATCTGACCTGTTCTGCAAAATTCACTTTTCAAAGCTTTTAACCATGTTATAGTTATTTGTTCTCATTGACCCTCTGAAGTTGTATTTGGAATGATTTGTGAATGTGTAATCTTTAATCACTTATGTAATCTTTAATCACCTATTTTCAAGACACCGCATTGCCCCTCAATCCCTGTTCTCACCTCCATTATTACATGCTGTGACATTACATTTTTTAATTTGTGATACTTGTGGGGCTCGGCAGCATTCCATAGTCATTTTGGTTAAAATAAAAAGAAATCCATTGCTTGGTAGTGTGATGTGCAGCTATCCATAGGCCATAGAGAGATGTGTAGCTGTGGGCCCCCCACAGCTACACATCTCTCTGTTGTGATGACGTTTGCGGCAACATCAGCTCCCATTGGGTACTACAGTTTTCTAACACGAAAGTCAGCAAATTCATTTTTATCAATATTGTGATTAAAAACTTATAACATAAGGATCTGCGGGTGCCATAGATTATAACTATATAGCAAGCACAATATGTCTGCTTTAAACGTAAAACAGCAATGTCACAAATCTCTTCATAATACTTTTGTTCCAGCTCCTGTTACCAATGGGAATAATTACAGTAACTACAGCAACAGTCGCCCTGACGACCTGGATGACAGCTTCCCCCCACCCCCCTCCCCTGGAGCAGTGGCAGAGATGAACCGTGAGCTACCCCTAACACCCCCACACTACAGGTAAGACGAAACCAGGACTAAACCAGGGACTATACCACAATAAAACCATGACACAACAACTCTTTGACCATGAACCAGGGACTAGACCAGGGACTAGACCAGGGACTAGAACAGGGACCAGCTCTAAACCAGCACTAAACCAAGAAAGATCCAGAACTAGGGGACTGAAGCAGGACTGAAGCTGGACTAGAATGGGACTAAACCAGTACTAAACAAGGACCTTTCTAACATACCCTACAGTTATCCAGTGAGGCTAACCATTCTGCTAATAAAGTCATTTGTGCTTGTGATAAAGGGCACTCATTGCTCTAGTCATTAATGCTAATATTAACCCATTAGAACATATGCATTACTGAAGCCATATCGTCTAATTGCAGGAGTTTTTTTTGCATTTAACACCAGTAATTATGGTACAGGGAGGTCACATATGAACCACCACCCACAGAAATCTATAAAGTATATGGAAAATATCATTGGGTTAATTATTAAAATATGCTATTGTAGTTTTAAGTGTGTGGCAGTAGCTTGAATTGTACTTTCTGAACACAAATGGACTATGCCACATGCAAAGTAAGGGTAAAACTGAAGGGTTATGAAGATGTGTGGCTGAAAATACATTTTAAATTGATAATCTCCTTAAAAAAACTGTACATAACCTGCTTCTTACTGTTTAAAAAAAAGTACATGGTGTCCATAAAGTCTCTTTACAAAAAAAAAACCAAAAAAACAAAACCATACATTACAATGGCAATTGATAAAATACTTTATTCAGACTTGTTCTATTGTACTCAGTGATTTCAAAGTTTTTTTTTTTTTTTTTACATCATTTAAGACAGTAGTTTTGTCAAGTCATTTTGTCTCAACAAACTATGATACACATTGTGTCTTCTCTTGAGGAGTAGCCATTTCCTAGGGCTTCATTCAAAAGGTCAAAAGTCTCTTTAATCAACAGGATGCCTGAAATACAAAAATGCAATGTGATTAAAAACTTGTATAACCACTGAGTACATTTTTTTTTTAATTATAAAGAGACTTAATGGACACCCTCTACTCCCAAGTGAATCGGTGTTGCCAGAGTCTTGACCTGCAGATGGAGGACACATACATGTTTTGTTACATTCTCAGTACATGGACAGGCCTCATGTGAAAGCTCAGAACCTCCAGAATTCACTCACTGAGGTGCACAGGCTGCACTAGCACTGAGTCATGATGAGCTGCAGGTGCTCAGTTTAGGTAATGACTATTCAGATTAGAGAGTCCTTTTAGTTTTAAACCAACTGGATTTCAACATTGAAACTGGCAACCCAAATGAGAGAGTCATGTGAGGCTCGTTCTGCTTTCTGATTGGATAATCGTCTTGAACCAAAACAACAAATTATGACATAAACTTGACCAGAATTCAGAATAAATCAGCACTAGAATTGTTTGCAGTGGAAAATCTGATTTTTTGTTATATTTACCTTGTATCTGGACAGACTCATGTGAAAGCTCAGAACCCTCCAGAATTCATTCACTGAAATGCACAGGCTACATAGAGTTCCTTTAAATACATTTTAGATTTTCTTTCATTCCTTGAACATAGCAATGCCCCAATTTAGGCTCAATATGTTTATTCCATTTGTTTTGAGTCCAAACGAGTATTTAAAAAAAGACACAAAAGACTAGACCAGGACTACGCCAGGACTAGACTTAGACTAAAATGCACAATTTCAACATTCCATTCTTTTCCCAACTGTTTTTGAGGCTCAGTATGTTTGTCCCATTTGTTTTGAGTCTAAACAGACACTGGTCTATTGTTTTAGTGAAGCGCTGCCATCTGCAGCGCAGGAGGGGATGAGCGGATGTGGACTCAGGTTTGTTCGTTGATGTAACAAGACTGAGTTTTTCAGTCTTTTCTAAATAAACTGCTTTGATTGTTTGGTTGTTTTTACACAAATATGACTAATAAAACATGACTACCACTAAAGCCGGGCCTCCAGCAGGCCTAAAGCAGGACTGAAGCGGGACTCAAGCGGGACTCACGTGGGACTCAATCGGGGACTAAAGTAAGGACTAAAGTAAGGACTGAAGCGGGACTACAGGAGGACTGGACCAGGACTGGACTAGAGATAAACTAGGACTGACCCACGACTGACCTAGGACTGACCCAGGACTGACCCAGGACTGTACCAAGGATTGATCTAAGGTGTACTGTTATCACTACGTGGTGGATACACTGTGTATGTGAACACAGATCAACAACAAGCCAAACTCAGTTTTCACAAGCCAAGGAATTGAGCGTCCTACTCCTTTAATACAGTCTTCAGGACAGCTTGCAATTCTTTACAATTGTGGTGTGAAAAGCTCAAGTGAAACTGGAAAAACAACCAGAAATAAATGTACATTAGCTTTGTAATACAGGATAAAGAGAAAATGGAAAACTCCACAAACTGCTACTTTAACTAGAGTCACACTACGTTTTTGTGATCTTTTCCTCTGCTAATTAGGTTGTTAATATACATGAATATAGGTATTACTATGCTAATACTGCTCCTGAGCTAGCAAAATCATGGGCTAGGTCTAAAGCCTGGTTATGACATGTGCAAAAACGATCTCTACAACAGAGCTTATAAAACTTATTTAAGTCACCAAAATACTCATTCTCATACTCATAAACTTACAGCCATTGCCTTTATAGTGATTATTTTTTTTAACAAAATGGCTGTCTTTAGCGTGAAATAGTAACAGATGAATTATGGTGTATCTGCTACTGAAATATTATGAACCTTTACTGAAACTAACTTTTACTGTGGGCAGAACACAATGACTGAACCAAGGATTGAACCTAGACTAAACTAGTATTGAATTGAGTATATATCACTCTATAGCAGTAGTAATATATGTCTAAACCGGGACTGGACCTGGACCTCGACTGGACCGGGACTGGACCGGGACTGGACCGGGACTGGACAGGGACTAATCGTAGGACTCAACCAATAGTGAATTTAGCACACATCAGTCTGTATCCATATCAAGCTGATGCATTGTTAATCTGGGACAAAACCAAGGACTAAATTATGACTTTGAATGCGTTCTAAAACCAGGACTAAAACCAGATCTTCTTTTTATTTTCCAGCGAGTTAACGAAGCCTCCGTTCTACAGTGGAGGAAATCTGAGGGACAACTACAGAGCCTCCAAGAGCATGGACCTGGGTAAGACACCAATCAATTTAACTAGCAACCATAATGTTACCAAGGGCCAAAACTTGGTTGGTTAAGTGTTGGTGTTTAAGCAGTTGGTGCTTCAGCCTCATAACAAGAGGGTCCTGGGTTTAATTCCTGCGCAGCCTTGGGTCTTTCTGTGTTGAGTTTGCATGTTCTCTTCGTGCCTGCGTAGGTTTGCTTTGGATTTTTGGGCAACAAAACAAAGTATAAAACAAAAAAAAACCTACTCCAGATATGTTTTTGATGAGGAAAAAGTAATAAATAATAATAATAAATAAATAAATAAATGAATGAAAAAACAAAACAAAACAAAAAAAAACAATTTTAAAACAAATATGTAAAGGTGCTGTTCCCGATTTCATTTAATAAAGTAAAATGTTTTTCCCCCAGTACAGCTATATTGTATGAACTGCCTTGAGGTCAAAATAAGTCCGCTGTGTACTGTCCGCTAATTATAATTATAAGCATTTAATTGTCTGAGAATCAGTCTTGTTGTGTAAGTTGTGAAAAGCGCTGAATATGATGAATAATTAGGATGCTCTAAATGGATAAGGTAAGTGAGGAATAACTTAGGACCACTGAAAACTATTTAAAATGAACTAGTTGTAAAAAATTGGGGACAGTGCCTTTAAATACAGTTTTTCTATATAGTTGTTATTCTCTCACTGCATCATTTGACTCCATACTCATGATTCCCGTTGCAGACAGCGATCACACGACTCTTATCAGCGCGTTTCTTTCTTGTGATTCGGTTGCCATTATCCACAGTCTGCAGGGAGGTGACCTTTGACCTCTTAAACCCAGGGGCCTCCTCCAGACTGGATCAGCGCTAGCTCGTGTCCGTTGCGCTTGTGTGTAAATAAAAGAATAAAGCTTCCTCCAATCTCCATCTCCCTGAGCACAGCTGAACACGAGCAAAAGCCTGATTTCCTGGTATTAACCCAGACTAACCCTCACTGTCTGTGGCAATGGGGAATTTGGTCCAATTTTCGGGTTTCTTTATTAAAGTCTATTTGATAGGTTTTCATGGTTTTCTAATTCCAAATTGGTTTGGGGTGATACTACCTGTGCTATAACATAGTGTCTACAATAATACCTGTGCTAAATATTTATCATTGTTTTACATCAGTTAAGTGGCAGTTTGTGGAAGAAAAGTTGAAAAGTCAACACTAAACACTCCTTCCAGACAGTTTGTGCACAAAGAAGACATTTTTCTGACATTTTAAACCTTCATTTAACTGAATAAAGGTGCCGTCATTTATTTTTATGAATCTAATCAAAATTGTTGTGTAATGTAGACAAGTTTTGGCCCTTGTTTACATAACGGTTTTTAGGTAACAGCTCTGGAGTTACCTCTACGAATGACACATCTGCTGCCCGTGTCCAACCAGGAAGTCAAATAATAAACTTCCAAAAAAAAATGACTATTCAAACTGGGCTTTACAATATTTATTTTAGACTTGTATAAATGTGCTCACACTTCAGTCTCTGGTGAACATTTCCAGTTGTGATTTTTCTGAGCTCAAAGTCAACAGTCTGTTTGCTCAGACGCCGTGGGTCAATAAAAGAGCAAAGCTTTCCTGTCAAGTGCAGTTTCTGAAAATCCCACTCTAGTCTAAATGTGAGAGGCCCGAAGAGGGAGACCTAAACCAAGGGCTAAACCAGGACTAAACCAGGACTAAACCAGGACTGAATGAGGAGTAAACTAGGACTAAACCCAGATTAAACCAGGTCTTATTCAGTACTGAATGAGAAGAACTAAACTTGAACCAACCCAGAACAAGAATAAACCAGGCCTAAAACTGGATTGAACCTAGACTAAGATCTAAACCAGGTCTGAACTTGAACAAACCGTGCCAGGACTAACAAATGAAAACTAGAGTTGAACTGGGTCAAAACTAAATAATGAGAACTAAATAATGGCTAGACATGGATCTAAAACCAGAACTAAACCAGGACTTAACCAGGATTAAACCAAATAGAATTGGACCTAAACAAAGAAAGATTATGCCTTATGAAGCGAGGCAAAAGCCAGGTCTAAACCAGGTCTAAACCAGGTCCAACCTAGCTAAAATTCAGGACTGAATCAGGCCCAAACCAGAACCAAACCAGGACTAAACCAGGTCTAATTTAAACTAAGACTGAACCAGGTCTTTTTCAGGACTAAAGCAGGACTTGTATGTACAGGTACTTGTGCGAGTTGCCGCTCTGCTGACCGTACAGAGGATTGGGAGAGATAAGATGAAATGGACTCAAATGGAGCGTGTCTGGAGATCCAGGGACAGGGGGAAGTCTGGGGCAGTGTAGGGGGGGCAGCGGTGTCTGTCTGTGGGGTAAGAAATCAGTCTGAGCCCCTAATAAAGACCAACCGCTCTGGAAGTACACAGACCAAGACAATCTATGGGACTAATATTTTTAAACCAGGACTAAACCAGAACTAAACCTGGACTAAACAAGAACCAACCCAGAACAAACCCAGGCCAAACCCAGGTTGAAACCACTGTGAAACCAGGGCTAAAGCAGGGCTAAACATAAGAGGGTAAGATCTATGGGAGTGATGTCCTTTGACAAAATGGGACAGTAAAAAGAAGCTGGGTACAGAATGATTAAAGTTTAAGACCGTTGCTATAGCAATTAACCTTTCAAAACAAAATATTATTATCTTATCTGTAATATTAGCAACTGTTCTCAAAATGACACCGTAAAAAAGGAAGCTGAAACCTTTGAATTGGAAAAGAAGAGGTTTGTCTCCATGGAGATATTGCTCTTACTGCAATGTTCCACAGTAATAATAATGGTAATGCCTTACACTTGTAATTTGCTTTACAGGCTTGTTAAAGCCTCTCAAAGTGCTACACTATTGACATTATTCGTTCACTCCACACTTGGTGATGGTAAGTTACTATATATAACCACTGCTGCCCTGGGGCAAACTGACGGAAGCGAGGCTGCCATCGGCCCCTCTGACCACCACCAATCATTCACGCACACCACTTTCATACTAGTTAATGTGGATGAAGTGTCCTGCCTAAGGATACAAAGACAGAACTTGGTTAGAGTGGGATTCGATCCTCCAACCTTCAGGTTGGGGGACCAACGCTCTAACCACTGAGCCACTGTCGCCCCTGTATGGCATTATGTGTCTATCTTGCATTTAATCAATTACAGATGGAAAAACATGTATTCTTACTGTTAGCAGGTTCACCTTTACACTGATTTGATCTATAACCTGTCCTTGTAAGATGGATAAGTGTAATGGCATACCGTGGAACATTCAGGCAAAGCAAAAACATCTCCATGGAGACAAGCAGGTGGCAAATCCTTCACTAGAAAATTTACATAGTTCCTTTAATAGTAGCTAAATACTTTCTTCTATATATCCTAGTATTTATATTGCATTTGGCAGCCCTGATATATTTTGTGTTCTCTTCTTCTCATCTTCCGTCAACCATCTGTCCATCCAACGGGAAAATTTAAGAGAAATTACATGATAATGAAAACCTATTGGAGTATCCCATGATGCATTGCGGTCCGCTCTAGTTAGATTAGATAGCGCTGTGTTGTATTTGCTGCTCCTATTGTCATCAGACCACAATATCCTAGGACCGACACACTTACTCTTGGATTTTTTTACATTTTCATTTATGTTTTTGACCAAACACTGTTGTCCTATTGTAAAAATGATCTTCTGCACATTGCATTCAAATTAAAGTTAAAGTTTTAACATAAAAAATCTTAACAAAAAAATCTAATTAGATCTTATTCAGCGTGAGAATGACTGAATCAAATGAAAACATTTAAACCTGGACTAAAACTGGACTGAACCAGGACTTAGCCAGGGCTGAACCAGGTCTAAACAAGGACTACAATGAGGCTAAACAAGAGTTGGATAAGGGCTAAACCGATCTAAACCATGTCTGATTCTGGACTCTCCCATAACAAACCAGGACCACATTAGGACCAAACCAGAACTAAACCATGTCTAATTCAGAACTAAACCAGAACTGAACCAGGCCCAAACTAGAACCAAACCAAGTTTAAAGCTGGATTCAACCTGAAATCTAAAACATTATTGACTGTTTTTGTTTTGTGTTTCAGTGGCTGATGAGAGCAACATCAGATCACTCGCTAGACCTCACAATGGTAAGTCATGGATAAAAATTTCAACTTTGGCTGCACTGGCTCATCTGATCTCTGAAGTTAAGCAGAGTCGGGCCTGGTCAATACATGGATGGGAACCGCTGGGAAAACCAGATGCCACAGTGGGACAGCAGTGGGTCTACTCCAGAATACTCTACTCTGCTTTACAGAATAAGAAAGACATTAAAATCACAATACAAACAAATCAAAACATAAATAATCATCATAAAATGATCATTAAAAGAGAAACGTGATAGAATAAAAACCTTTCAGCCATATGCACAGCTAAACAGAACAGTTTGGAACCTCAACATTGTCAAAGAAGAGGCCTGCCTCACCTCTTCACCTCTTCTAGGTTTTAGCTGCATAAAAATGAAACACTGATTACCCATGTTTAGTCCTGACTCTGGGCACCAGCAGGAGGCCATGACTAAACCAAGACTACATCAGGAGGCCGGTCCCTGAGGTCCTCAGAGTGTGAGATGGTTCATGTGGCTCTAACATGTGGAAGATGTACTTTGGTGCTAGGTCATGGAGAGACTTGCAGAGCTGCTGTGAAGTCCATTCTCTGAGCGACAGGAGCCAGTGCAGAGACATAAGCACAGGACACATGTGCTCGTAATTCTGTGTTCTAGTCAGGACCCGAGCAGCAGCATTCTGGATGCACTGCAGCTTTCTTACAGTGAGCAGGCCGTTACAGTAGTTGGGGTGGTGGTGGCGGCGGTGGGATTGGCAGCCTCACTGGTATCAGTAGGTAGTAGTTGGTAGTTGAATCCTTACCTCCTAGGATGGCAGATTATTGTTGTGTAATTCAGTAAAACACTTCAGTAGTTGTGGTTGTAGTGGTTGTAGGACCATTGTTCCATTCTTGGATCACTTTTGATAGACACTAAACCAGCAGTAAGTCAAGATTAACCTATGACTAAACCAGAACTGAAGTTTGACGCAAACCAGAACTAAACCAGGACCAAAAACCAGGACCAAAAACCAGGACCAAAAACCAGGACCAAAAACCAGGACCAAAAACCAGGACCAAAATCAGGACCAAACCACAACCAAACCTAGTCAAAAATCTAGAATTAAACTCTACCTGCGTACCTCCAAAAGCCCTCTCCCACAGCTTTCAAACCCAAACTCCTAGACTCTGCCTTCAAAAACAAAATTGTTTTTAGAAAATTTTGAGGACTTGAGCGCTTTGCTTTTCTGCTTTGTGAAAACGGTGAATGTTTTAAACCCACCTGCTCCTCTCTCTCTCTGTGTGTGTAACTGCTGAATACTGATGCACTGACCTCAAATCCTCCACACGCTTTAACATTAGATCTATACAACTCTTCATGACTCTAGAGTAGGCAAAGCAATATCTACATGGAGCCAAACGGGACACCCATCATAAAAGTTCCATAGTACACTTTTAGAGCAACCAGGGTCCTGATTTAGTCCTGGTTTAGTCTGGGTTAATTCCTGGTTTGAGTTCTGGTTCCTGTTTTTAGTCCAGTGTTAGTCTAGTGTTAGTCCAGTCTTAGTCCAGTCGTAGTCACGGTTTATTCATGGTTTATATTTGGTTTTCGTCTTGGTTCCATCCTAGTTTTAGTCCTGTCCTAGTCCTGGTTTAGACCTGGTTTAGTCCAGGTTTAGTACAAGACTTGATTTAGGCCTGGTTTAGTCTTGGTTTAATCCTATTTTAGACCTGGTTTAGTCCAGGTTTAGTTCCTGGTTTAATCCTAGTTTTAGTACTGTCTTAGTCCTTGTTTAGACCTGGTTTAGTCCATGTTTAGACTTGGTTTAGTCCTGGTTTAGACCTGGTTTTAGACGTGGTTTAGACATGGTTTAGTTCTGGTTTAGACCTGGTTTAGACCTGGTTTAGACCTGGTTTAGACCTGGTTTAGACCTGGTTTAGACCTGGTTTAGACCTGGTTTAGACCTGGTTTAGTCCTGGTTTAGTACTAGTTTAGCCGTGGTTTAGTTCCTGGTTTAGACATGATTTAGTCCATGTGTAGACCTGGCTTAGTCCTGGTTTTAGTCCTGGTTTAATCCTGGTTTAGTCCACAATGACAGTGTGTGGTATTGGAACCTTTGTAACAAAATGTAGTGCAAAACTGTTTCATATTTACTCATTTTATATGTTTAAATACAAGGCACATTCTGTGAGGGAAATGGTCCAAAACGCTGTCTTTTTTAAAAAATAGCTAGAGCGAAAATAGAAGAGCTAAGATTATAAAAAGTGCAGAGGTGAATGAAAAAGTGAAGATTATTGAGTTGCAAGAGATTTGAAATTGTGAAAGAGAGAGAGTGAGGGAGGATGAAAGAGAACGGGGCGAGGGTGAGAATGAAAGGAGAAGAGAGTGAGAGAAAGAGCTGAGAATGAAAGGATGAAAGTGTGAGAGAGGCGAGGGAAAGCGAAAGCAGGGGTTAGAGCGAGAGGAGCCAGAGGGAGAGTGGAGGTTTTAGTCAGATTAAAGAGCACTGCCTCTAAAAACCATCCCCTAATGAAATGTGTCAAAGCCCATAAAGAAACAGATATAGGGAGGAGAGAGAGGGGGGGTTTAGGAGCAGAGGTGAGAGAGGGATGTTGAGGAAGTGTGCGAGAAAGCAAAAGGATGGAGGGGGCACCCCCATGGGAAGAGAGAGAAGACAGAAAAAGGAAGGGAGAGAGCTAGGGACAGAGACAGAGAGGGGGGTAAAAGCAAGGCGAGTGATGGAGAAAGTAAAAAGGAAGATGCGGGAGAGGGGAGGGGAGAGAAGAGAGGAGAGAAGCGGGAAAAAAACATTTTTTAAGACCAGAGAAAGTAGGGGATGAGAGAGGGGGGAAGGAAAAAAGAATGAGGAGTGGTAGGAGGCATGTGAGATGAGCAACAAAAAGAAAGAAACAGAAAAACAGGAAAAGAGGGGGAGGGAGAGAGACTGAAAGGTGGAGAAAAAAATATGGGTAAGTGATGGCAAAAAGGAGAGAGAGAGGAGAGGGAGAGAGGAAGTGAAGTGTGAGCAAGAGAGAAAAGATGTTCAGAATAGAGACAGAGGAGACAGGATTAGGGGGGGAAAAATCCATAGAGTCAGCGGAAAAATAAAAGTACGCCTCAGTCCTGTCGATACACATTAGAGCAGACGAGGAGAGAAACAAGAAAAAGACGGAAAAAAAGATGGAGGGTGGAAAAAAAAAACTGGTGGAAACAGAGGAGGAGATGAGGCTTTGTTTTTTATAAAGATGTTTAGACAGAACAAGAGAACTCTGGGTCCTGGAGGAGATGGATGGATGAACATTAGGGCTTTCTAGAAAAATCTAATTGTGATTTTTCTGATAATTATTGCGATTCAATTTGTGATTTATATTTCAAAAGGAGGGTTTTGTTCAACGCTCAAATGACTCCAATGGTGTTAACATCTGAGAGAAGACTAAAATCTGAACTTTAAACTAATCCAAGAATCCCGTGCATTTTAGAACATGTTTGTTGATGTCTAAACTACAGGGTTAGCAGCTTTTACACAGAATAAGACCCCATGGAGACACAGGGAAGGCATCTGACATGCCAGGATATTTAGGTCTCAAAGAAGACATTATCTTGCCTGAATAATTTCAGTTCTGGTTTAGTTCAAATTTGGTCAGAAGCATTAAAGATGCACTATGTAACTTTTCTGGTGGTGAGACCATAACCTTCTTGTTCCCATAGATATGTTATTGCTTTGCCTGAAATGCTCCACAGTATGGCATTAAATTGCCTGAATGGAGATGTAATAAAGCAGAGAATAACTTTACAACACAAATGTAGTCCTGGTTCAGTCCTGGTTCAGTCCTGGTTCAGTCCTGGTTCAGACCTGGTTCAGACCTGGTTCAGACCTGGTTCAGACCTGGTTTAGTATGTATTTTAGTCGTAATATCTGTTGTAGTAGACCCTTGTTACTCATGTCTTTTCTCTAAATGTGCCAGTTACATTTACAGTTTACACAGTTGACACTGGAGGTACACGGCTCCATTAGACCAGAGTGGATGACTCACTCTTACCTCATATGTCCCATGAGGCCTGTTCTTAAAGACAATACCAGATCACTACATGAGGCAATGCAGAGAGAACATTTTAGTTTATTTTACTTTTTCAAATTATTTCAAATTGCCTGCTTAGTATAAAGCGCAATGAAACAATGAATCGATTGATCTTGACTAGTATACTAGAAAAAATAACTGCAGGTGAATTTTGATCATTGCAATTGTAAATCAGGACTAAACACATGCTAAACGCAAGCAAAAGACACTTTATAGAAGACAATGGAATTATTCAGTGAAAATGTAAAAAATTATATTTTATTCATTAATAATAGACTTTATTCTTAAATATTATTTATTTATTCTTTTTTGTTTGTTTTGTGTTATATTTAATATAAAATTTATATTATTAAATATAAATTTCCTCCATGCAATTTACTTCATTTGGTCAGTTTAGTTCAGTTGGTTCAGTCCTAGCTCAGTCCTGGTTTAGTGCTAGTTTAAGTACTAGTGAATTCCTGGTTGAGCCCAGGTTTATTTCTGGTTCAGTCTTGTTTTAGTCTTGATTTTGTATATCTCTACTGTTGCTTCTCTGTGTGCTGTCATACATTACAGCTGATGGTCTAGTACATTATGCACATCCTACAGTTACATAGGCTCATGTTGGAAGTGGATGAATGAGTTTGGTCCATGTGTTAAACTGATTTTCGCTGCCCTGGTTTTGTCCCCAAACGACTTCATCTGACCCCAAACTTTGGCGTCCTGCCTGGCATCTGTCCTGATTTAAAACCCAAGCCCAATTCATTATGTCCACAGAGCTCATGTTTTACCTGCTCCAAAGTGATCCATCAGAACTGTCCCTCCATTCATCAACAGCGCCCAACATTAGCATTACAATATATATGCACGGGGTGGTTCCTATAGGCTATATATGAAGTCACATTATTAAAGGTGCACTGTGGAACTTTTCTTCTTTGTGTATGTCTTGGTGGAGATCTCTAAACGAGGTCCTAATCTGGTTAAAGCAGGGCTAAACCAGGGCTAAACCAGGGCTAAACCAGGGCTAAACCAGGGCTAAACCAGGGCTAAACCAGGGCGAAACCAATGATGAAATGATGGCTTCAACTGCTTGCCTCCATGAAGATAGATACTTTAATGCCATACTGTGGAACATTCTTGGCAAAGCAATAACATCTCCATGGAGACAAGCAAATGACAGACTCTCCACTGGGAAAGTTACATAGTGCAGCTTTAAACTACTGACCCCAATATTTGTTTTAGTTGCACTGCATTTTTCCCATAACAAGTTTCAGATTGCTCCTCTCATTTATCAGTAGCAGTGTAAAATTATCATTACAATAGATGAGCATGGGTCACATTTGTACCCTTATTAGTTCGATGGTTGTCACACTGTACAAATAAGGCATGTGTTTTTAATAGTTCCCTATCCCCCCATTCATCGATCCCATTGGCAATATTAGCATTACAATAGATTAGCATGGGGCTAGTTTTTCATAACCTTATTAATTTGAAAGTTGATATACAAAAAGAAAACCGCTTGAAATCACAATATTAAAGCAGCACTACACAGCTCTTCTGGTGTGGAGGCCACTTGTATGTCTCCATGGACATATCAAAGCCAGGTCTAAATAACCAGGCCTTACTCAGATCTAAACCAGAACTAAAACAAGCTAACTCTAACTTATGTTTAACCCTGAAGTTGCTTGGAATAAGATTACAATTTCTTATTTATTTAATTATGGGTGCTTTAATTGTCCAAAATATCTTGAAAAACATGCATTCTTACTATAAACGAGGTTGCCTCTCCACAGATCTGACATGCATTTTGGCCACTTTATACATATCTTATAGTTTGACCTGCAACAAAGTGATCCATCAAAACTATCTCTCCATTCATCATTTGCCTCAACATATTAGCATTACAATAGATGAGCATGAGGCTTGTTTTCCATAACCTTATTAGATAGAAAGTTCACACACTGTACAAATCATATCTGTTCTTATAGGCTCTAGCTTGACCCGTGTCAAACTGCCTCTCATTAATCAATTGCAATGTAAAATTATCATTATAATGAGTTATGGAGGCAGAATAGGAGAATTTGCCCATAGTTATATAGGCCCCTATATAACTCTATGAGAGAAATCTCCAAATTTCTGATCCACAAATGTTGAAGCTTGACTCTACAATTTAATATTAATATCAATCCTTTCAGCTGACAACAATCATGTTTTTGGGTTTGAATAAGGGCTTCACTTTCTGAAGATATTATGAAAAATCATTTGACTTTTGTTTATTTAAACTGATAGAGAAGACACTGAACTTTGTGCCAGTTTTAGTTTCATGAGGATAGGCCCAGTGATCCTAGTGACATTAATCATAAACCAAGTCAATAGATCTGCACCATAAAAAGGGCTGCACCATAAAAGTTGCAGAGTACACCTTTACAGCAATGTTATCACCGTGAAATTTTCACCAATTATATTCAAATATACCAAATATACCAAAGATACCAAATGTCCAACTAGTTTTTGATGCAAACTTATGAATCCCACGCATTTCACACATTTTTGTAGAGGTCTAAACTAAAGGTCTAGCGCCTTTACAAAGAGTAAGACCCCAAGGAGACACAGGGACAATTATTGTATTTTTAAATTTACTAATTGCAACTAGTGTTGTCACAGTACTAAATCAAATTTGAATTATTAGTATTAAGGAACAGACTGGATACTCAATACTGATTCCGATAACACAATGATAATAAAAAAACACTCTTTCAATACAACAATAGAATGCGATTTTCAACATTAATTTATTTTCTATTCCCATGTGGCCTTATGTCTGTGTAATCCTCAGTGGTCCAGGCAGATTCCAGATTGGTCCATGGGTGTATACTAGTCTATGTGGTCTGAGGTTGATTTCTGTTTTGTGAATGTGACATTTTTTAAACTGAAATGAGTATCCATTTTCGATACTTTTAACAACCCTAATTGCAACCATTTAAATTTGAAATCACTTGTAATGCTATTGCACTTTATTCCTCACATGTAATCCCTGTTGGACATCTCTGCATCTGCTTTTTCCAATCTTTTCACAGGAACATAAATGCCTCGCTTGGTTGTAGAGAAAACCCATAAAACTGCCTTTAGCTATATAGCCTTTCCTGCACGTTTATACCTGTAAAAATACGGCTCCTTTATGGCCGTTGGTTCAATAAAGGTTACTCCATTCAATCCAATAGGAGCCATAGTTCAAACCATTACAGCCACAGCCTTTCTTCTATGTAGCAGGTTTCTATAAAAGCCTATCTAATTCAATAGCATTCTTAAAAGGTCAATTACAATAGGCCAGGCAACAGTCTAATCTATCTAAATGTTTATGAGTGGATTCAGGTGGACAGAGAAATTGCATTTTAATATATATGGATTTACACAAAATTTAATCTGTTGAGTTTTAAATTTTGTATGCTACCAACAGTGCTTTAATGTTAAGGTAGTTTAACTTAATGGGGCTGTACCAGATTTTTTTTCACACCATTAAAGGTACAGTATGTAACTTTCTGAAAGTCACCTGCATTATTCCATATTATAACCATATTAAAACCATACTTCAGAACATTGCCTGAACCTTGTTCTGTTGAATATTATAGGCAAAGGAACAACATTCCTATGGAAGCCTGCCCCAAAGCCAAATAATGAGTCAGGTTTGTGGAGATGGAAGCATGCTCACAGTAAGGCATGTTTTTATTGCTACAGATTACCCAAAAAAAAAAAAAAATTGTTTTTGCTACAAACTTATGTACTATGACTTTAAGTAAAAGTGTTTTTGCCCTGGTACATATATATTGTATAAGCATCTTTTAAGGTCAAAATAAGTCCACTGTGTGTCTGCATCTAATTATAAAGCATTTTGTTGTCCAAGAATCTGGAAGCAAGGCACAATACAGCACCTTTAACTTGTACAAAATGCAATGTCTTCTCTGTGAGCACAGACAAACATAAGTGTGTTTTGTTTTATTAAAAAAAAAAAAATAAAATAAAAATAATATATATATATATATATATATATATATATATATATATATATATATATATATATATATATATATATATATATATATATTATATATATTTATTTATTTATTTATATTTATATATTTATTTATTTATATATTATATAATATACACATATATATACACACATATATGCATGTGTGTATGTATGTATGTATGTGTATATATATATGTTTATTTATTTAGATATATATTATATATATATATATATGTTTATTTATTTAGATATATATATATATACATATATTATACATATATATATACATATATGTATGTATGTATGTATATATATATATATATATATATATATATATATATATATATATATATATATATATATATATATATATATATATATATATATATATATATATATATATATATATATCAATGGCACAAAAAATATCTTCAAAAATCCATTGAACAAGTGTGGACCAAGAAACAGGCAACCTGTGTAAATGTATTGCCTCTACCAATCAAAACTCTACTTCTATTTACAAACTGTCCAATCACTGCTCACCTCATTGTCAACTCCTGAACGTGCTTAGTTTAATCAGAATTCGCATATGGAGTTCTGTTATAGCATTTTCCATCCAAATATATGAGTGAAATGAGGCATACAGACAGCTTCTATTGAAACCTGCCTGAAAATGAATTGGTTTAATAAACTAAGAGGATTTAAAGGGCATTTAGTAAATTGTGGTTACCTGTGCTAGATTAAATCTTTACACTAAAGTGACTGCTTATGGGGAGTGGAAAACTCAAGATGTATCAGGAAACGTGGAGCTTAGATATAAAATAAACTATACTTTCTTAAATACTGTTAAAAGTATCAAACATGAGAGAAATGGACCTTTCCTGAATAATTTTAGAATGATCTTGAACTATGAACTACTAACTATGAACCTACTGGACACTGAGGGATTACACAGATATAAAGCCACATGGGAATAGAAAACAAAGTACAAACATTTAATGTGGAAAATCTCATTCTATTGTTTAAATAAAGTGTTTTTACTGTCATCGCGGTATTGGAATCAGTATTGAGTATCGAGTCTGTTCCTTAGTATTGAAATAGAGTTTGAAATTTTGGTATTGTGTCAAGACTAATTATTAAGCAACAAAAGTGTGTTAAATAGAATAATTCACCTGCCATATATACAATTGATATCAAAGTTGTTCAAGTCATTTGCATATTTATTTGGAAGAAATGTAACTCTGGATGTACTATATCTTAAGTCAGATGCCATCTCTAACCCAAAGCCATCTAGTCTTATGTACACAAGTAAACCAAAAATATATTAAATGTTTAAAATAGACTAAAAATATTACTACCATTACTGTTAATGCTAACACTGCGGCTACTAATACTATTCCTGCTACTAGTACTGCTACTAATAATGCTACTACTACTACAACAACTATTTTTGTACTACTACTACTACTACTACTGTTAACAGCACTACCACTACTATGACTACTACTGCTCCGGTCTCCTCTTTTGCTTCCTCACTTGCTTCCTCGATCTTTCCTATCGCTTCACATTTCCTACCTCGTTACACCCTTTGAGTGTTTTTATATGGGACTTCCCTGTAACCCGTGGCAACCTCTGATCTCTCCTCCCCCCACAGCGGAGCCTTGTAGTGCATTGTATGTAGTAGGAGTTGATAGGTGAGTGCTGATGCATGCTGGGAAATCATGAGGGGGTATGTAGGGTACCACGGGGTATAGAGAGGTGGTGGAGAGAAGCAGTGGTGTGGGTATAAGGCTGTATACTGTGCTTTAGGTGTAAAATATGGTAGAGGAGGGAAAAATGAAAGTATCAGATCATGCATATACCAGGATCCAATCCAAGATGGCGCCACGTACGGTCGCCCTGGTGATTCGGCGTTTATTAAATGTCCGACGAGAGAGCAGCAGACGCTGGATCATTTTTATACTACAATCAGTGGAGCCTACAGAGCCGTGCCCAGCGCTGCTCTAGGATTCTCTGATCACGACATGATTCACCTCATCCCTGCGAACAAACAACGGCTGAAGCTCTCCAAACCTGCTCTGAGGACTTCTAAGAAGTGGACCAGTGAGGCTGTCGAGGAGCTTTGCACGTGTTTGGACTTTACAGACTGGGATGTGTTCAAGACTGCCACAGACAGTTTGGATGAGTACACAGACACTGTGACATCATACATACAGTTCTGTGAGGACAGTATTATTCCATCACGTACCAGGGTGACCTTTAACAACGATAAACCCTGGTTCACTCCCAGACTGAGGGATCTAAGGAGGGAAAAGGAGAGGGCGTACAGGGCAGAAGATCAGGAAGGCTACAGGTGTTGTAAGTATGCTTTTAGCAAAGAGGTGGAAAAGGCTAAAGAAAATTACAATACACGTCTGAGGCAGCATTTCTCCACCAACGACTCTGCTTCTGTCTGGAGAGGGCTTAGGCAAATCAACAACTACAAGCCCAAAGCCCCTCCCGCTGCGGACAATAAACAACTAGCAGAACAGCTAAACGGCTTTTATCCGAGGTTTGATGTCCCACACCCGTCCCCCTCCTCCCTCACCACCATGAACATCACAGCCGAACCCACCTCGGACCTCTCCTCCTCCCCCACTGCCCTCAGAGTTTTGCAGCGGGACGGTGTCTCTCCTTCCACCCTTAGACACTGTGCTGAGGAACTGGCTCCTGTCAGTTCTTTAACACCTCCCTGGAGTCATGTCACGTCCCAACCTGCTTCAAGATGTCCACCATTATCCCCGTTCCCAAGAAGCCTAGGATCACTGGACTTGATGACTACAGACCTGTAGCGCTGACGTCTGTAGTCATGAAGTCATT
Organism: Periophthalmus modestus; assembly: GCA_019594935.1. Taxonomy (NCBI): domain Eukaryota; kingdom Metazoa; phylum Chordata; class Actinopteri; order Gobiiformes; family Gobiidae; genus Periophthalmus; species Periophthalmus modestus. Next base: position 1,405,218 of record JAIEZT010000198.1, read on the forward strand.
TGAGCGCCTGGTCCTGCACCACCTCAAGTCCCTCACCTCCCCCCTCCTGGACCCTCTGCAGTTCGCCTACAGAGCCAATCGGTCTGTAGACGACGCCATTAACCTGGCCCTTCACTTCATCCTCCGGCATCTGGACTCCACGGGAACCTACGCCAGGATCCTGTTTGTGGACTTCAGCTCTGCGTTCAACACCATCCTCCCTGCTCTGCTCCAGGACAAGCTCGCTCAGCTCAACGTGCCTGTCTCCACCTGCAGGTGAATCACTGACTTCCTGACGGACCGGAGGCAGCGCGTGCGGCTGGGGAAGAATGTCTCAGACACTCGGACAATCAGCACAGGAACTCCACAGGGCTGTGTACTTTCCTCCCTGCTCTTCTCCCTGTACACTAACTGCTGCACCTCCAGCCACGACTCCGTCAAACTGGTCAAGTTTGCGGATGACGCAAACGGGGTGACAGTAGCTCAGTGGGGCGACAGTAGCTCAGCCACTGATCCAAAGGTTGGCGGTTCAAATCCCGCTCTCTACATAAACATCATTGGTTGAGTGGTTAGATCCACTGACTTGAAGGTTGGCGGTGCAATTCCAACCCTCACAGATGAATGCTGTCGTTGTGTCCTTGGGCAAGACACTTAACCCACCTCGCCCCCAGTGCCTGCGTACACTGGTGTTTGAATGTGTGTGTGAATGGGTGACTGGTTCCTTGTTGTAAAGCGCTTTGAGTGCCTTGAAAGGTAGAAAAGCGCTATAAAAAAAATGTGACCATGTGACCATGACACCACCCTCATCGGGCTCATCTCGGATGGGGATGAGTCCGTCTACAGTGGTGGATCGGCTGGTGTCCTGGTGCAGCAGCAACAACCTGGAGCTCAACGCACAGAAGACAGTGGAGATGACTGTGGACTTCAGGAAAGTCACAGCCCCCCTGCCTCCCCTTGACTTGACCGACACCATCGTGGACTCTTTCCGCTTCCTGGGCACATGCATCACCCAGGACATCAAGTGGGAGCCGACCATCAGCTCCCTCATCAAGAAAGCCCAGCAGAGGATGTACTTCCTGCGGCAGCTGAGGAAAGCCAAGCTGCCGGTCCAGATGATGGTGCAGATTTACACGGCCATCATTTAGTCCATCCTCACCTCCTCCATCACTGTGTGGTTCGCTGGGGCCACTGCCAGGGACAGGCAGAGACTGCAGCACATTGTGCGCTCTGCTGAGAAGGTGATGAGAAGGCTGCTGCCTTCCATCTCTCCAGGGCCTGTACGTCTCCAGGACTCAGGGGAGAGCAGGTCGTATAGCAGCTGACACTTCTCACCCTGGACATGGACTATTTGAGCCACTTCCCTCTGGCAGGAGGCTACGGTCCATCAGGACCAGAACCTCTCGTCAACAGTTCTGCTGTTTCTCTCATGAACAGTACATAAACCTGCACTAAACTGGACACTTTATAACACTGGTCACTCAATAACCCTTGTTGCACTGTTGTTTTGATGCTACTATTGTATATATTTCTACCTCCTGCATGCCCTTGTTTGTATTTGTATTTATTTAGTGTGGTTTTTGTGTGTGTTGTATGTGCACTTTATCACCGAAGTAAGTTCCTAGTCAGTGAACTCTGCTCACGGACAATGGCAATAAAACTTCTTCTGATTCTGATCTAGTTTCCATACTAGCATCGATTAGGTATAGGACAATAAACAATAATATCATTTATCGTGATAAAAAGGTTAGACAGTAATCGTGGAACATTTTATATAATCCTAATAATCACTAACAAAGATAATGGCCTTTATTTCAGCAGAATGTGCATAACAAATCGACGTCTCCATAATGATCTCTTCTAGTTACTTGTTATCCCAATTATTTTGACCATGATAATAGTGACACCAAATTTCAGTATCGTCCCATGCCTAGTAGCAATACTTCTGAGCTGTATCAGAACAAGTATGTACAAGACACATAGACTAGTATATGCCCATGGACCACTATGGAACCAACCTAGACCACAGATATAAGGCCACATGGGAATGTAAAAAAAATACTACCTTGCATCACCACAAACCTGACTCTTTATTTGACTTCCTACTTGTTTCCATGGAAATGTTGTTCTTTTGGCTATAATATTCCATAGTATGGCATACAACTCTCTCTATTTCCATGAAGAATGTTCCAAAAGTCTGGTTTTAACAATGGAATCATCCAGTGCATGTAAAGGAGCCATCTCTGATGTGTTATTACTATTAAAAAGCAACAGTGGACTCTTCAGAATACAGAATGTGACACTACAGCTGTTTGTGTCTAATGTGGCACTTTTATGGTATTGTGCTTTTTGACTTTTCACTAAACTAAGTGCTGTGTGGGACCTGCTTGTCCTCATCTGCTCTGTAACAGCACAGGCCTGAGGCGACGTTTGAGGCGACGACTGTTCAGTGCATTCACTATGGACACACACAGACACTTTTATTGTCTATATAAGCTTCTAAAGGCTGCAAAGTATATTGTAAAGTTATCAAATCACCTATTCCAATAACACTGTTTTCATTTAGAAATTGGCTGTTTTTACATAAAAGGGGCATTGTGTAACTTTTCTGGTGGAGGCCAAAACACATGCTTGACTCCATGGAGATGTTTTTGCTTTGCCTGGAATGTATGGCATTAAATCTATCCATCTCAATGGAAACAAGCAGGTGATGCTACGAGGCCAAGTTATAGGTCTGATTTGTGGTGAGGTGACCCCACTCAAAGTAAGAATACATGTTTTTAAGGTATTTTTGAGCAGTAAAAACATCTGTAATTGAATGAATGTTTAATGCCATATTGTGAAACCTTACCATATAACATCCATAGGTGTTTTTTGTTGAAAAAAAATAAAATAACACAAGTGGATTCGCATCGTGGCATTGATTCATGGACTACTATAAAATGTCCTGTATGTTTTGTGTTCTATCTCTGTTTGTCACACTCTGGTAAGTGGACCATTACTGACACACAAGCTACAGATTCCTCTGCAGTTCAATGATTTGCTGATTTTTTTCACTTCTGGCCACATTTTTTACCTGTTTTGAGTAAGTCCTTGTTTAGAGCACATGTGCTCCCATTTTACTGGGCTTGGTCGTAGTTTAGACCTAGAATAGTCCTGTTCTAGATCTGGCTTAGATCTGGTATTACTCAGAAAAGCAAATATTTTCTTTGTGTGTGGTGTGAAAAGTTGGAGAAGCTCTGTTAGATTATTATCAGCGTGGTGGTGGCTCTAAAAAAAAAAAAAAAAAAAATAAAATAAAAACTTCAGCTGTACAACAGTACTTAGTTCCACCCATAGTTTATATTTTGTATTTGTATTCAGTCAAAGTCCACTTTTATCTAACATAATTTTTTACATGCCTTTATTTTATTTTATCCATCTTCTTATGCTTATCTGGGGCCTGGTCACGCCAGACACTTCCACCAGCTCATTCCCAAGGCTAGCTGAGAGACATAGTCTCACCAGTGTGTCTTGGGTCTCCCCCGAAGCCTCTTTTTGGGGTTTATCAGAGTTTATATTTAATATACAAAGTTTTGTATTGTACTATAGCACTGAAGAGAATTACCCGTTTGGTCACTGACAATGAATTCTGCTTTTAATTGTGTTGAATGTACTAGTTGGTTTAATTTGTGTGTTTCTAGGCTGTGAAGGGCATTTGTCTGTCACACTTGTAGTTTAAATCACTGATAAAGCCAGATTTCACCCTCCACTGGTCTGCATTGTCCCCCTTTGTCCTGCTTTGTCCCACTTTGGAGCAGTTAGGCTCAGATTGGCTCAGAATGGCACGTCCTGTCCAGTCATCCGTCCTAATGTCCCTCTTTGGTCACACAGGTTTGCCTTCTCATCTCGGCTCTGTGCAACTAAATGAACAAACTGATTTTTCTATTAAGCACAAGGACGCCGTCTCCTCTTCAACTTTTTACACTCGAGTAGAGCCAACGTTTGGCCTTGAGACAAATATTTACATGAGGAAATACACCAAGTTGTCCTACATTTTGGTTTGAAATATTTCACCAAAATTGTGTTGCTGTCCTCCTTTAAGCCTGTAATAGTTGTTTTTAATAGAATTAACTTGTTTCCAGTTTAGTTTTTGTTCAGTGAATTTCAATTTGTAATTTATCAGAAGAATGGTTGCACTGACTTCATGATTATAGGGCTGGGTTTAGTCCTGGTTTAGTTCTAGTTCAATTTAGTTCTGGTTTAGACTTGGAGTACAGTCCTGGTGAGCTTATGGATTAGTGACAACTAGCAGGTGTCTGTAATGTTCCAGAGTATGGCTTTAAATGTTTCTATCTCCATGGAGATGAGCAGGTATGGGATCCCCCACTAGAAAAGTTCCATAGTCCACCTTTAATCTAAACATAAATGGTGCTATCTGCTCAATTGTTATATTAAGGTGAATATCATTGGCAAGGACATACACAATCTCCTACAAGCAGAGTAAGCCTCATTTTGAATATTACTCCTCTGTCCTCCCTCTCCTTCTCACTCCCCATCTACCTTCCTCTCTCTCCTCTTCTCAGCCCACACTCTCCTTCCTCTCTCTGTCTCTCCTACCCCTCCTCTTCTCAGTCCATTTTCTCTTCCCTCCATCTCCCCCTCCCTCGCTCTCCCTCTCTCTCTCTTTCTCTCTTTAGTCTAGAGGCTTAATACTATCAGGCTGTGAGTTGGACACCCGTAATTACATTTGTGACACAAATCCGGCTCTTCCCAAATGGGCCATTTTATTCCCTCTTCCTCAGTTCTCTTTTTATATCCCCAAATCCCTCTGCCTCTCCAAAAGTCCATTTAAGATTTAAAAGCTCCCTTACTCTTACACCCGGGCCACTTCACAAGCACACGCCGTCTTAACTTTTATTTTGACTTTTTTAAGCTTTGAAAAACATCTTTAGCAGTTCAAGAGCTCAACATGAGGCAGTTAGAGAGTGCTGCTTGTGACTATAGCCTTGCAGACTGATACCGCTGTGTATTTTTTCTATAGAGGTATATTTGTCTGGTCCCCACTCTCTTCGTCACGCCTCGAGCCAGAAACAAACATGGCCATCCAATCAGATTAGTTTATTTCAGTGATGCATGTGAAACGAAAGAGCTCATTGGTCGCCATCGTTTACAAACAAAATCACATTTGAAGTTTAGTGCTCCTCATTGATTCTGTAGAACTCCTCTCTGTTTTTCAGTCCCCTGTGATATTTTTTCATCTTTTATTTTGTTTCTGTGTATACTCTGCACACCTGACTGGGCGACATGTATGACAGAGGAGAAGCACTTCGCCTCAGATGGGTCTGCCAGAACACATAGGACTTTATTGAAAAGTCAACAGAGATGAAAGCAAAATTCATGTAGAGAGGCTATTCTCTACCATGGATAGAGGAGGCTTATAAAGCTGCGTTATCCAAACCAAGGGACGCCTCTTAAGGAAAAAGGACTCTGAAAATGAGAGATGTTTTTCAACAATATTTAACACTGTGTATTCATCCCAGAACCACAAAATCAAATCTGTTATTTCGAAACACTGCCATATTTTAAAGACTGATCCAGAATTTAATCAAATATTCAAAGATCCACCGCTGTTCACTCATAAAAGAGGCAGAAACCAGAGAGACGCCTTGGTACATTCAGACTTTTCTTACAGCAGAGCCACACCAAACTTGCAAACTCTCATTACCCCTCTTCCTAATGGCAATTATAGATGCGGCAGTTGCTCTCAGTGCTATAACACCACCGAGACTTTCTATTCCTGTCACCCTTCTACCAGAAAGAAGTTCCCCATTAGGAGTGTCATTTCATGTGCATCAACCCATATAGTTTACCTGTTGTGCTGCCCATGCAGTCTTGCGTATGTGGGAAAGACGACATGAAAACTCACAACCCCCATAAGTGAGCACAGAAGCGCAATAAGATGCCAAGACCTGGACTCTCCTGTTGCTGTTCATTTTAATCAGCTTAAACATGACATGTTTCCACTTCGTTTCTGTGGGATTGAACAGGTGTCTGCCCTGCCAAGAGGGGGCAACCACGAGCGTGCGTTAAAAAGACGCAAAACCTCTTGGTTTTTTACTTTACAAACTTGGCCCAAAAGGCTTAAATTATGCATTACTGGTGAATATAATGCTATGATGTTAAAAGGGTGCTGTAATTAAGAGCGCACATTTGTTTGCCCTCCCTCTGAGTTATGAGGGAGGTTCATGTGAACTCTAGTCATTGTCCATGTGTTTTAACGGACAAAAGCTGGTGTAGAGTGAATTATGCACTATTTTATGGGAACATTGGGGTCTAATTTTAAATGTTTATTTTTTTTCACTGTTGTGATTGGTTGATTGAACTTAAGGGGGCAGTCCCTTAACTTATATAAGAGGGGAGGGGAAGGGGCTCTCCTCATACCTAAGGGGGTATGAGGAGGGACCGAAATGTTATAAAAAATGAATAAAAGTGAACCAAGAGTGAGACAGTGTGCTGGAGTTTTCTTAACCGTTCTTCATTTTCTTTGTTCCTCATAAGCAGTCCCTGATTAGCTAATCCACCAATCATGCCCCTCTGTCATATCATTTTTAGATGTGTAAGAACAATTGCATGGGCTAGAACATTTTACATTTTGTTTTATGGAGAAAACAAAAAAAAAAAAAAATATATATATATATATATATATATTTTTTTTTTTTCCATATTTGAATATAAAAAATGCTGATTTTATTTTTAGACTCCCCCATTTCCTATCAGGCTTATTTTTATTTCCTATATTGCTCAGTCATTCCCAAATCATTTCTTGTATGTTCCCCCTCTTAGTTTGCTTTGTCAGCTTTATTTTCTCTTCTGTCCATCACACTCTCTCCCTTCAACACTCTCTCTTCCCTCCCCTCTACCCCCTCCCTTCTCCCCTCCCTCTGATCAGAGTCTAACCTCTCCTTCCGTCTCTCTCCTCTTCTCCCTCTTTTTCTTTTTCTCTTTTTTCTCTTCCTCTTCTCCAGCTATCCCCCTCCCCTCCTTCCTCCCAGTCTCTTCTCTCTTTCCCTCACTCTATCCTCCTATCTCCCTCTCTTTCTAACCCTTTCTCCCCTCTTTCCTCCCCCTCCTCTTTCTCTCTCTCCTGCTAACCTATTTTCCCTCCCTCCCTCTTTGCCACTTTTCTTTTTCTCTTTGTCTCTCTCTGCCTCTCCAGTCCTGGGTGAGCCCTGGGTGAGTCCTGGGTGAGTCTGGGTGAGTCCTGGGTGAGTCCTGGGTGAGTCCTGGGGTCCTGGGTGAGCCCTGGGTGATCCCTGGGAGTCCTGGGTGAGCCCTGGGTGAGCCCTGGGTGAGTCTGGGTGAGTCCTGGGTGAGCTCTGGGTGAGCCCTGGGTGAGCCCTGGGTGAGCCCTGGGTGAGTCCTGGGTGAGCCCCTCTGGGTGAGTCCTGGGTGAGCCCTGGTGAGCTCTGGTGAGTCCTGGGTGAGTCCTGGGTGAGCCCTGGGTGAGCCCTGGGTGAGTCCTGGGTGAGTCCTGGGTGAGCCCTGGGTGAGTCCTGGGTGAGTCCTGGGTGAGTCCTGGGTGAGCCCGTGCGTCCTTACTGTTAGCAGGCTCACATCTTCACAAACCTGACTCTTATTTGGCCTGGAGGAGGGCCTCTTCCTGCTTGTTTCAATGGAAATGTTTTGGCTGTAATATTCCACAGTATGACGTAAAACATATTTATCGCCATTAGAAATTTTCTGAAGTATGGTTTTAACTTTCTGTTGACATGGAATCATGCAGGTGACATACCACAACCAGAAATTTACATATTATGCCTTTAACCTTTGCAATACAATGCAGCTACAAATTCCATGACTCTCTGGTTTATTTTTCACTGTCTCGGTGCGGTGCTAATTTTTCAGTGTTAACTTGTAAAGGTCGAAAAGTGAATGTACTTCCACAGCCTGAACTGCATTAAAGTGAATGATCCATGTTTTCATTCCCTAGTTTTTGAAGCAGAGGTTTAAAGTGAACATATGTGAGCGGTTAACTGGTTTTGCCCACATCTGGGACCCATCGAGTTGTTGATGTTTAAAAATTGGACTAGGGTTGAACAGCCGCTGCACAAGTTCACACTCAAAAAGCATTGCATTGTGGGAAAGGACAAAAGTAAGAAATTAGGCTGAACGGTTCATGAAAAATACCTAATTGTGATTTTTCTGACAAGCATTGAGATTTGCAATTTGTTTTAATAATAAGATTCAGTTCAAAGTTCACACTTTAAACACATCCAGAAGAAGTGACAAAAAGACTGAAATCTGAACTGATAAACTAATACAAGAATGACATTTCAGAACATTTTTTTACAGATCTAAACTACAGGGTTAGCAGGAGAAAGAGATGTCTTTTGGGGATTAAATTATTGGATTATGTGGCTAAATGTTTAGTCCTGTTTTTTTGTTTAGTCCTAGTTTTTATGCAGAACAAAGCAGGAGATTTTGTTGTTTGTGGAGGGAATTATAGTACTTCAAAAACTGCAGCTTGAATAGTAATGTATCTAGTTTCAAACGGAAGTGCATCTGGCATCTTGGCAAAATCCCTATCTAGTTGTAACAGTGGAAAAGAGTGTAAGTAAGTAATATTCTTATGTCCTTGTTTTTTTTTCAGATCGTGCAGAAGGGGGCGCTGTTGGTCCCACCCTTGGTCTGGTTAAGTCTAGTTCTTTGGAGAGTCTGCAGAGCGCGATGGAGGAGGTCAGACAAAACTCTGGATTAAGACAGGTGCCCTTCCATAAACCTCGCCCACACATGGTCAGAGGAAGAGGCAGCAACATGAGCTTCAGACAGGCCATAGACAAGTCCTACGAAGGGCCCTCTGAAGATGGTAAATAGTCTAAACTTGGACTAAACTTGGACTAAACTCTGACTTGACATCAATTTTAAATGGATTTAACATGGACTTATTCCAGACTAAATCAAACAAAACCGAGACTAAACCAAAACTAAACCAAAACTAAACCAGGATTATACCCAAACTAAAGCAGGACTTTAAACTTGGACTGAACCCAGACTTGTATTGTTTCAGATGATGATTTTTCGGAGCACAGTTCTGGACATGAGACTCCGGTCAGCAGCTCATCCCGAAATGATTTAGACGCCGACAGCAAAAAGAAAAAGAAAATGAAAGGCAAAAAGAAGGACAAGAAAAACAAGACCAAGAAGGAGCCTGTCGAAGACTTGGACCGGAAGAAGAAGAAGGGATTTGGACTGCTGAGGTAAGAAGTTATGATGCATTCTTGTGGATTTAATTCCCTTTGAAACATGCTTTTGGTGACCTTTGGATTGGTATTTAACATTTTATAACTTAACATAATATCTGCATTTATTAACTACATTTCTGTTTCCAATGAGGCATTTAGCCGTTGGAGCTCCCTCTGCTGTCAGCAACGGCAATTAGAAAAAAAAGAGAAAAGAAATTAGAAAGTAAACAAATAATGTATCCCTTAAGGATGCTAATAGAGCCATGCGTTCATTGTGAGCACAGTTTGACTGCAGAACGAGTGCCTTGATGGTTTATGGGATTAAAAACTCCATAGAAGACTGGAGTAAGTAGTTCACAGTTTGTAGTGGTCCAAAGCTATTCCTCAATTAACTTATGCATTCAGAACATCCTAATTATTCACTGCAATGTATTTATAAGCGATTTTGCCATCACCGTAAATCTAACAAGTACCATGCTAAACAAAATAAAAATACTTTGTAATTGGACACAGACAGAACGCAGCAGACTTATTTTGATCTCAAGAGCTGCTTATACAATGATTTATACTGGGGCGAGACACATTTTGCTCAAATACATGTAAAAGAATGGCCACTTAAACTTAAATGTAAACAGACATATTCCCACATGTTTTAGCCTCCCCTGTGCCTCAGCTCCTACTCTGCTCAGCCAGTATTGCCCTTGACATTGGGGCGATTGGTTTCTTTATCTCCCATCTGTGCAAAGCCGTGCTATCACTTGGAGCAGCCTAATTGAATCTCAAGTGTTGGGTGAGAACGATACTCTGGTTTTCTCTGTGTCAGTGTCGATAGATAAGAACAAGGCCAAAGCTGAGGACAGGACTGGACCCCCCGCTATCAAGACATAAAGAGATAAAGGACTGACCTGGTTTAGACCTGGTTTAGACCTGGTTTAGACCTGATTTAGACCTGGTTTAGACCTTGTTTAAACCTTATCTAGCCCTGGTGTAGTCTTGGTTTAAACCTGCCTTGTTCCTGGTTTAGTCCTGGTTTAGTCCTGGTTTAGTCCTGGTTTGTTCCTGGTTTGTTCCTGGTTTGTTCCTGGTTAGTTCTTGGTTTAGTCCTTGATAAATCCTACTAAATCACTCCTTTATGTAGGAATGCACAGATACCACTTTTTCCTCAATGAGTTGAGTACTTAATTTTGAGTACTCGCCGATACCAAGTACAGATACCAGATATATAAATATATATATATATCCTATATATATATATATGTATATATATATATATATGTATATATATATATATATATATATATATATATATATATATATATATATATATATATATATATATATATATATATATATATATGTGTATATATATATATATATATATATATATATATATATATATATATATATATATATATATATACAAGGTTTTGATTACAGTGGTAGATCTGATTAATTTTATGTTTTAATCTTAGAATACTTATTTGAGAGGGTGTTTTAAATTTCTACTGAAATCGCTGTAGTTACGTATAATTCCAATATTATTTATTTAGAGAAGCACCTGGCTTTAATATTTACCACTTCACTTTGCCGGCTGCGCTCCACGCTAACCGCTACCGAGCCACTTTTAGCATAACACCTTTTAAAGGCTCTAAACCTGCTCTATCCAGTTACTAAATTTGTCAGTTACAATAAGTTACAATGCATGCACAAGCAAATAATCACCAGTGCCACTTAGCAATGTTAGCATGCTACTGTCATCAACACAAGCACATAAAAACCTTTAAGAGTGCTAAACATTTTTGAGCTTAATGTGGAGAACCAGGACTAGTACTGGACGAAACCAAGAACTGGACCAAACCAAGTCTACATCATGAGTGGGGGAGATGACAAACTGTGTATGGTTTTATATATTAGAAAGAGATTTGAGTATTTAACATTTTCCCAACTTAGAAATTCTTTGTAAAATGGTCCAGTGGGGACATCTGTGTTTTTTTGTCCAAATCATCAGTGGTTTGTTTTGACTCAGTTTGTGATCATGTGGTTCAGCAGTGTGTTATGTGGGACATGACCACAGAATTCATGAATAATCTGGCTCACTGAACTGATAAGATGGATCAGTTTAGATTTTAGTTTGGTTTAAACCCTGTTAAATTCCATTTTATTCTTGGTTTAGACCTAGTTCCCTCTTGCCTAGACCTAGTCTCTCTCTCTCTCTCTCCCCCTCCTTTCTCTCCTTCTCTTTATTCTTCCCCCTCTCTCTTTATTCCACCCACCCCCCTCTCTCTCTGCTCCCCCTCCTCTCTGCCCTTTATCCAAATGACTTGATTCTTACTGAACTTTGAATATAACTTTATTAGCAGACTTAGCAGACACACTGCACAGCTCGATATAATTGCACCACTCAAATGTTGTTTCACTCCAACGCATTCAGCATCAGGGAAAGGCCACATTATCTAATGTATGACCCGGGGTTAGCAGCGAGAAAAGGGAGGCCTGGGTTAGACCTGGTTTAAAACTGGTTTACTCCTAGGCTAGTTTACTTCTAGTTGGATTTGTGCATAAAGGAAGGTTTAATTCTGTTTTTTTTTTCCTGGTTTAGACCTGGTTTAGTTTTGATTTAGATGTTGTTTAGACCTGGATTAGACCTGGATTAGTCCTGATGTAGACCTGCTTTTGACTTGATGTAAAACTGGTTTAGTCCTAGTTTAGTTTAGTTCTAGCTGGATTTGTGCATGTAAAGGAAGGTTTAATTGTGGTTTAGTTCTGCTTTAGTCCTGGTTTAGTCTAGGTTAAGTCCTCTTTTACCTGGTTTCGTCCTGGTGTAGTTTTGTTTCAGTCGAATCCTGTTTTAGTCCTGCTTTTGTCCTGCTTTTGTCCTGCTTTTGTCCTGCTTTTGTCCTGCTTTTGTCCTGCTTTTGTCCTAGTTCACTCCTAGTTTTGTTAGTTGTGTACTTGTCATGAGTATTGGCTGTCCTCCCTGTCCTTTTAGTTTTATACCTGCTTAGTCCTGGTTTAGTTCCGCTTCGGTCCTGTTTTAGTCCTGGGTCAGCCCTGATTCAGTCCTGCTTTAGTCCTGTTTTAGTTTAGTATTGGCTGTCCTCTGTGTCCTCTCAGCAGATGCAAATATTCAGTTTAAACAGGATTTGGCAGCCATCTTGGTGTGGGCGACAGTAACAAACAGCTGCGTTTAGGTCACCCCTGAAATCACATATTTGTTTTTGCACAGACCACCGTCCTCTGTGTGAATGGGAGCGTTAAGTACATGTATAAATATATAGAGCAACATGGACTCTCAGAAGGACAAATAAATATTATAAAGAAAATTCTTCCTAATTATTTTACTAAAGAAAATGTTTATAATTGCAAATTGGCAATACCTTATCTAATTGAGAGTTAGACCTGGTTTAAGGCCTCATTCCTAATTGAATCCTGGTTTAGACCTGGTTTAGTTTGTATTAGGTCCAAGACTTGGACTAGTCTTTCTGTTTTTCAGTCTTAGTTAAGATCTAGTTTAGTTCTACAGTTCTAATTTTACCTTTACTAAATTCTGGTTTAGAACTGGTTTAGTTCCGACTTTGACCCTAGTCTCTGTTCTGTAACTTCTGAGAATTGGTGAATTGGTGCATTGTTAAATTAGCAGTTTTATTTAGCCTTTTTGTGCATTGTTTTCCTTGTCAAAATCTCCACAAATCTTATCACTCCCATCAGATGTAACTGTTTACGTGATGTTTCGATAATCTGAGGACTGGGTGATCTGATTGATCTGGGTGATTAGATGTGCATGTAAATACTCAGAAGTCATATTTTCAGTCCCCTGTGATACTTTTGTCCTTTCTTTTTTCCTTATAAGCAGCCATTTGTTTTGATATTGATGGACTGTGCATTTGCCTGATTGGCTAATCCATCTGTCAGTCATGCCCATCTGAACTCTCAGAGATTCAACAGTGACCAGACTCACATCTTTGTAAAGTGGAGAAGTATGTATTCTGGATCCCAGGCAAACCAGATCACCAGAAATACATTTTTTGAAGAGAAAAAATATTTTATAAAAAATAGTTTATGAAGAATTATAAACAACAAAAGTATAATATGAATCCAATTCAAGATACCTTTCTTTGCATCATCTTCAAACCTTGAAATTATTTGGACTGCACTACCATCTGGCAAAACTGCTGGAACAATTAGCCAGAGATTATCTTATAAAAAGTGCATAGGATTTAGATGCGAGCGAGGTGTCCCTGGGCTAACGAAGAAGGCTTATTAAAGGGATGTGAACCGGAGGTCGCCAAACTTTGTGGAAGAACCGAGACGTAAACAAAGTTATGGAGAGGGTAATTAAATCCTCCGCTGCTCCAGTGAAGCATCAAAATGAAGAGAGAGAGAGGAGACAAGGTACTCCTCCCAGTGGAGTCTAATAGAAAGATATAAACTTTCTTCTTTAAAGCATTAGGACAGACTAGAGTACTTTTTCACATGAACATCGTTAACTTAATTATGCTTAAAACAAATAAAATAAAATATATTTATGTTTTAAGAAAAAGGAAAATGTACCTAGTTTTGTCTAGTGTATATGCAAGTATATTTTTACTTCTTGGTTGGACACGGGCCGCAGATATGACATACGTAGAGTTAATTCCCTAACTGTTACCTAGCAACCATAATGTCAGCAACCATAATGTCAACAAGGGCCAAGACTTGTCTAAACTACACAATGCTTATCATTTGACAAATAAAAATAAATTACAAAGTGTCAGAAAAACAGCTTCCTTGTTTGTAAACTGTCTGTGTATTTTGGATGGCGTTATCCGTGTTGACATAAGCAGAGGGATTCTGTTTTACAACTCACAAATACTTTTGGTATTTTTGTAATTTTCTTCTCAACCTTTTTCCACAAATTGCCACTTAACTCATATTAAATTATGATAAATATTTAGCACAGGTACTATCCCACCAAACCAAGTTAAAAACATGAAAACCATATGCACTTTAACTTCATAAAGAATACTGTATTAGATATTCAGTACGTGCATGTACAAATAAGGGTTGCACAATTGCAAATTAAGTCGCAGCCATTATCATATTGCAAAGACTGCAATTATTTCGATAATACAATATCATCTGTAAAGAACAAAATGTACTGTCTTTTTATTGATACTTTGCAGCTGATGTCATCAACATTCCCTGGGGTATGAAGCTAACCGGAGGTGCTGCTCTGTCTGAAGCTCTGTTACTCACGTTAGACCTGACTTAACTGAACTACAACAGATGAGTTGATGCGTGCTGTTACGCAAGTCCCTCTCAAATAACATTACAGTCACAAGCTAGCTAGCATTAGCCAACAGTTTTTCAGTTAGTCACTCTTACCTTTTTGTTGAAAATCAAACTCCAAAACAGGACCATGAGGTTGGACTGATCACAGTCTCCTGAATATGTGTAGTTTAAAGCCATTTTGTATATTTTCTTTTTCTTAAAACTTTTTTGTCAGTATTTGCTAATTTGTGCACTGGGTCAACGTGGTAAGCCCTGAAATCGTATCCTTTCTATTTAACGCGCTAAAAAAAGTAAGAGTATTATTCAAATCCAGTCAGTTTTTCTTACAGTGACACTTGACAACCGTTGCAAAAACATTTCTAAAGCGCTAATTCACCCCTTACAGAAAGCAAAGTCGACATAACGTGACAACTATTTATTTAATTTTCACAATTCAAATTTCATCTCAATTTGCTTCTTTGCTAGATTTCTTGCTAGCTTCATTTGCTATAAAAACATGCCAAGTGTATTCAAAATCACCTTTCTGTATTTGCCACAATTTTCATTTACAACTTAGCCAAGGAGCCAAATGGATGCTAGCGCTATCAGTGTTAGCAGCCCCAGAAAAACAAATTACTTTTTTTCCTCCTTCTCTTCCACTTAGGCCTATCAAATGATGCACAGGTTTATTGGCGTTGATGTGGACTGTCAGTCAAAAACCCGGGCGTTTCGTGGATTGAATGCATAAATAAATCAGGTGATAAAAAGACTAGGTATTTCATCCCATTCCAGTTTGCATCTACATAACTTCTATCATATGGAAACCTTTTATGTTCCTTCATACACGTAGACCTGTCTCTCCTCTCACTACAAAGACTGCATGTTTTTTCTAGACATTTCTTCAACCTCAGAATCTCACCCATATTTTCACAACACTGCAAAAATGTTAAATCTAGTTGAGTAAAAAAATACTGGATTTAATGGAGCTGTTTATAGCTTGTGTTCCTACAGTTTTAGAGGGCAGCAGTAGTTCAGTTGATAATTTCTCCAATGATCTGAAGGTTGGCAGTTTGAATCCCGTTCTTGACGGAGGTGTGACTCCAGCTCCCACTGCTGTTGTGCCCTTGAGCAAAATACTTAACCCTCCTCTCCCCCAGTGTCTGTGCACATATTGGCGTATGAATGTGTGTGTGAATGGGTGACTGGTTTCTTCATATAAAGTGCTTGGAGTGCCTTGAAGGTGAAAAAATGCTGTATACCATTTACCATTAATAAAGGTACTACAATCACAACTGAGCCTGAGTGTCCAGACTCTTGACCTGCAGATAGAGGACATATGGAGAACCCTCCAGAACCCTCAGAATTCACTGACTGAGCTGCAGAGGCTGCACTAGCACTGAGTCATGATTGGCTACAGGTGCTGGGGTTTAGATATTGACCATTCAGATCAGAGAGATCCTGTTAGGTTTAAACCAACTGGATTTCAGCCTTTGAAATGGCAACCCAAATGTCCCATGATGTGTCATTTTGGCTCATTTTGCTTTCTGATTGGATAATCATCTCAAACCAAAACACCAAATTATAACATAAACAACTTGTCCATCATGTCCAATGTTTTTGTATCTAAGAATAAATGTAGTAATAAATGTTGTTTCTTTGGCTATAATCTTCCACAGTATGGTGTAGAACTTATTTATCTCCATGGAGAATGTTCAAAGTATGGTTTTAACTTTTTATTTGTAAAGGATTATGCAGGTGACGGGCCACCTCCACAAAGTTTCATGCTGTACCTTTTACTATCCTTCGCCATATTTGTAGAGTCACCTGATGGACAAAATCATGCATTTAACAAACCCGAGGCTGCGATCATTTCAACATTAAAATAGCTTTGGTCTCTAGACTGTATATGAAGTCTCTCCCATAGTATTTATTAATGCGCCCATCGTCTTATGTTAAATATGCATAAGGTCATCTGCTCCACACAGGAACAGCCCTCTCAATACATTATCCCTCATTGTTATTCATCGCCTGTTTAAATAATACATGCACAACCACAAATCACTCTCTCCTTTGTCTCTGTCCACATATACACTCACTGGCCACTTTATTAGGTACACCTTAGACCTTTAAATTCATCTCGAAGGTAATGCCTCCATAAAAAATTTAAACGTTCACATGAGAGAGTTCTTCTGACTTATCAATATGTACTACTTGAAAACAGAACTGGCTTTTAAATGACCATATTTTCTGGACTATACTTTGCTGCAGAGTATAAGTCGCACCAGTGAAAAAATGCGTAATAGTGAAGGAAAAATCAAACGTATATAAGTTGCACTGGACTATGAGTCGCATTTTTGGGGAAATTTATTTTATATTATAAAATCCGAGACCAAGAACAGACATTTTATCTTTAAAGGCAAGTTATAATAGTAATAGAGAACAACCGGCTGAATAGCAGTACAGCACGCTAACATAACACATAGATATTAACAGTTAATCAGATAACTAAAGCATAAAAAACAACCTAACAAGTTTACTCTCGATCTCACTGCAAATCACTTAATCCATTGAGTTCTTCATCCTCTGTGTTGCTTCTGAACAACTCTGCCTGCTCCAGAAGTAGATGGCTGCCTAGTGTGCCCTCGTGCAGATGTCAGTTTGACAATAACGAAGATGTGAAATTGTATATTTTAATAATTTCACATATAAGCTGCATCTGAGTATAAGTTGCACCCCCAGCCCAACTATGAAAAAAGTGCGGAAAATACGGTATGTCTTTTTAATGATAATATTATAAGGCTGCATAATTATTTGCAATCAGATTTGAAATCGCAATTTCAGTCAACGCAATTGGCAAATGTAAACATAGCCATTAGCAAAGTACCAAAACTTCCTCTACAAACACAGGCAAGGTAGGTAAAGTGTCTTGCTCATGATAGTGATGATGATGGTTTATCTTGTTTAATCCTGAATTAGCTCTATAGTTTAGCATTGTTTTAGTCTTAGTTTTGCCCTAGTTTAGCCCTGTTTTAGTCCTGGTCTAGTTGTGATTTTGTGTTACTTTAGTCACAATGTAGACCTAGTTTAGTCCTGAATTAGCCAGGTTAGTCCAGTTTTAGTCCTAATCTAGTCCTGGTTTATTCCTGATTTATTCTTAGTGTAATCTTAGTTTAATTCTGCATCCTAGCTTAGTCCTGGTCTAGTCCTAGTGCAGTCCTGTTATAGGTCTACTCAAATCCTTGAGGATTTAGTCCTGTTCCAGCCCGAGTGCAGACCAAAGTAATTCAGGCTGCATTTAACTTTCAAAGGGGTGCAAACATTTTGAACTAAGGTTGCAATGCACCTTTTTGTCCCCTGTAGACCCGGACCTGGTCCTGTTATACACCTGCTTTCAACTATTTCCATCTATTGCATATGCTTTTTCTTCCTTATATTCATCTGTATATTCAGGTAGCTTTTTTAAATTGAGTTGGATCAAAGTACCTCCAGAGCAGAGAAGGATTAGGTGAGTCTGAGCTCTGACATATAAACATGTCACCACATTTAGCACGCTTTTCACTTTCAAGAGCTTTGCTTTAGTTTTTTATTTAGTCCTCGTTTAGCCCTGGTTTAGCTCTGGTTTAGTCCTGGTTTAGTCCTGATTTAGCCCTGGTTTAACCTTGGTTTAGTCCAGGTTTAGTCTTGCTTTAGTCTTGGATTAGTCCGAGCTTAGACATGATTTAATCATGGTTCAGTTCTGCTATAGTTCAGGTTTGGTTTAATATAATTCTAGTTCTTCTGGTTTAGTCCTGGTTTAATCCTGCTTTAGTCATGGTTTATTTGTAGTATTTACCTGGTTTAGTTTAATTTACTTAATTTAGTCCTATTTTAGTCCTGGTTTTGCCCAGTTTAGTCCCATTTAGCCCTGCTTTAGACCTGGTTTAAACCTGGCGTAAACCTGGTTCAACCCTGGTTTAGTCTTGCTTTAGTCTTGCTTTAGACCTGGTTTAGCCCTGGTTTAGCCCTGCTTTAGATCTGGTTTAGTCATGGTTTAGCCCTGGTTTAGCCTTGCTTTAGACCTTGTTTAGACCTGGTTTAGACCTGGTTTAGACCTGGTTTAGACCTGGTTTAGACCTGGTTTAGACCTGGTTTAGCCCTGGTTTAGTCTTGCTTTAGACCTGGTTTAGTTGTGGTTTTCAAATTGAGTTGGATCAAAGTACCTAAAGAACAGAGCAGGATTAGTCTGAGCTCTCACATATAAACATGTCATGATATTTTAACAG
The DNA here is from genome assembly GCA_019594935.1 of Periophthalmus modestus. Taxonomy (NCBI): domain Eukaryota; kingdom Metazoa; phylum Chordata; class Actinopteri; order Gobiiformes; family Gobiidae; genus Periophthalmus; species Periophthalmus modestus. The sequence goes on from JAIEZT010000198.1 coordinate 1,423,930, forward strand.
GCTTTTGACAAACACACACACACACACACAGAGCTTCAAATGGAGGCTTAAAATGAGCCGTCTTACTGTGTGTCAGCAGCCAACACAAATATCACGTTTATGAGGCTTTGGTCACACACCTGAGAACTAATCTACTGACACCAACGACACAGCAACCGTGTAGGATGGATGAGTAAGGACTACTATTAGATAGTTAGTAGATAGTAATGGTATTGGTAAGGTACTGATCAGTAGTTAGCTGTGGTAGTAGCAGTAGTAGTAAAGGTTGTATCGGTGGTGGGAGGTGATCAAAGGAGTCGATGGTGCAGATTGGAAGCCTCGCTCAGTTTATTTAGGGCAATGTGGCTGCAATAGAAGTACATAGTGCCGGACAATGTGTGTCACAGTAGTAGTAATAGAAGTAGAACGGAACAAAAGCAGTTGCAAACCCAGAGTTTACTACTACTACTACTACTTTTACTACTACTACTACTGATACTAATATTGCTACTACTGCTGCTGCTGCTGTTACCGTTACTACTACTACTGCTACTACTACTATCCTTATTGCATGCAGGTTAATTCATGTTTTGAGCTTCATCTTATGACTATGTCACGAGATGTCATCAACTGAACTGTTTACTGCTGTCTCGTCACTCAAACTCTCATCTCCTCCTTACTTTTCATTTTCACAATTTTCTCCATTTTCTTCAACTACTTTAGCCCCATAGGTTTTGATCTGCTTACAAAATAATCGTCTGTACCCGCCTCCAGTCCACCAAAATCCGTCAAGCACCCAAGTAAATTAGCCAAGTCCGCTCCGCTTTTATCGTATCAACACCAGGCAGGATATGTGATGTTGAAAGCTGAGAGTGGGTTGGCGCTAGCTACTGCCAAAATATGCAAAGATTTAGAAAAAAAAGAGATTTTTTTATGTAGGAACAGCGTCATTGTAGCATCCTCCTCCGCTTCCGCTGCTTTAGAGATGTTGTTTATTTTTCCTATGGTTTCCTAAGGTCCTATACAAGCTAAAGATGGTGCAATATGCTCCCCCAGGCTCTGTTACATAAGGGAAACGACACAGAAGCGATTGGTGGGAGCATGCAGTGATGACATGTATTATTAGAATAAAGAAAGAACATATTTTGCATGATTTGTTGCCTCAGAAGTAATCCTATTTGGGTGTATTTTTTAGTACTAGTGATGTCAAGATTCACTGACTTTACTGCAAATATTTATGGTCGTAGTAAGTTCATTGGAAAAGTTTTAGAACATTTGGTATACGGCAGGAATGCCTCTGCAACGTGGAGGGCAAAGAGAGTCACTCACAGACTCTGTGTGCAGAGCCCAGGGTGTCTCTATGCTAAAATGAAAGGTTCAAGTCCAGGAGTTGCATCCATGCAATAACTATTCCATTATGCAAATCCTCTCATCATGAAGTTGTAGCTGAAGTCACTGTGATACTTTGCGATAATTATCTCGCAGTTTGCCCAAGTAAAGGTAAAAAAAAAAATGCAATTCAATATTTTCTTTTTGAGTTAATTTTTGTGAATAATAATAAAACTGCAGTGTTTTTCCTCACAATTATCCTAACTCAAAATATATATACAGATAGAATATACAGACAGAATATACAGAACCAAAATGAGAAAAAAAAAATCTACATACTGGAGTCACTCAATTCCTCTGTCTGCACAGTTCATGCAGTAATTTACTAACAAGACATCCCAGGCTCTTTCCTCATCAGTCCACATCTATTGACCTCAAGGGAGGTTGTACTGAGACCTAGACATACTGTTAGCTAGCTGACGCTAATATGCAGACACGCCATCACTCATTGGTCAATTAAAGCTATTAAAACGACTACAGGAAGCTATCATAACCAGTTAGCATGCGATTTGAGATGCTAAAACTGAAATGCTAACAGCGCCAGGAAGCAATTACACCTCTAGTACTTTACAGAGTCTCATTTTGGTCCTAACATGTCCCATAATGATGGACTACCCCTGTCACCTAAGATTAAGTTAATAACCCACATATGTTAGAGGGTTGTTTGGGGTTTTGGTCGAGTATTAGTAGTAGTTGTTGTAGTTATTGTACATGTAGTAGTAGTAGTTGTTGTACAAGTTTTACTAGTGGTAGTTTTAGTTGCAGTAGTGGACGTATTAGTTAAGTAATAAAGTCACACATGTAAGAATGCAATAGATTGGGTTTATTGTAGTAGTAGTAGTAGTAGGAGGAGTAGTAGTAATAGTGATCATGATGGATGGCCTTCATCCCTGTTAGATTTAATTATGCACATATGCTAGAATGCAGTAGGTTCTTTTGGGGTTTAGTGCTATTTTAGGCCATCTGTGACCTTTGACCTGGAAGTAGAGGAGGTTAAGTAGCTCACATGTCTGTAGTAGTAATGGTTGTGGTAGTACTAGTACTAGTAGTCATAGTAGTGGTAGTAGTAGTAGTAGTGGTGGTGGTGGTAGTAGTAGTAGTAGTAGTAGTAGTCTGAAATGTTCCAAAATATGGCATCAAATCAAGTCCATAAGGAACATTTCTCCAGCACCATCAGGACGGAGCTAATCTCAGCAGATCTGTGCATGAATTAAAATACATTATGCACATTTACCTCTGCATATGTCTGATTTTATATGCACACAGCAATTACACAAGAAGAGCAATGCTAATGAGGACTTTCACAGACTCTCCTCTTCGGGCCTGCTTTAGTCCTGCTTCATATGAGTGGTGCTTTAGACTTGAATTAGTTCTGGATTACACCTGGTTTAGTCCTGGTTTTTATGTTTTGGACCTGATTTGAACCGTATTTAGTCCTGATTTAGACTTGATTTAGATCTGGTTTAATCCTAATTTAGTCCTGGTTTAGACTTGATTTAGATCTGGTTCAGTCCTGCTTTAGTTTGGTTTTGTTTTGATTTTACATTTTAGTCTTTATCATAGTAGTCTTGCTCTAAAAAGTACCATTATATTTAAGTTGAGTGTTTGCTAACTGCCCAGACAAGTGACAGAGCTCGCCCAAACTTCTTGGCTCTTTTTAACTGTAGAAAAGGTCTTTACGGGTCACACTAAAACTCTTCTCTGCAAACTTTTTATTTAAACTTTAACTATTTTGGATGTTAATGAGGAAGAGATGTGCTGAGGTGCAACTGGGGACAGCACTCTTCCTAAAATGTGAAACAAATTAGTCTAAAATACAAAATACTTAAATAGCTAAGGTTCATAAGAAATATTTGGTTTATAACTCTCCTTTCATGAATATTTTGAAGATTTGATACACTTGATCTTAAATTACACAAATTGGCATACAGTCGTAGGACTAGCAGTTAGCAGTAGTAGTTTTATGGTAGTAGTAGTTGTTAGTAGGGAATGGTAGTTCTACCTATTACCAGTTGCTAGTAGTAATACTAATACTAGTAGCAATAATAATAGTAGCAGTAGCTAGTAAAATCATTAAAGTAGTATTAGTGGTAGTTGTAGTAGTAGTAATAGTAGTTAGTAGGTAATGGCAGCTACTACTATTGGCTACGACAGTCATAGCAGTAGCAGTAGTTTTATTTAGTTAGTTTGTCAGTTAGTAAGTCAGTAGTAGTAATAGTATAATAGTAGTAGTTGTAGTTGTAGTCGTAGTTTGCTAACCCTCCATCTTGGTATGATCAGATCTAGTCTGGGGCAAATTTTTATGTGCAGTATTTACTTTTTGATAGAAAAGGTGAAATCTACATTGTACATACTTTATTCCAGTAATTATATTGTTGAGTACTATTATTACACATTTATCCATTTGGGAGGTTGAATAAAGCTTTACAGAATTTGCATTAAAAATAGTGACTAGATCTTGCTTCAAATGGTTTGGAATAAGAGGCTTAGCTGTGAATTTTATATAGATGCTACGCCAATGCAACAGCTAATCAGGCAGCATAATGTTATCACCATAATTAGATTGGCTGTATTCAAAAGAGTAGCATATCTCTAAGGGTTTGCAGGGAAGGCTAACAGGCTGCAGATTAGGGTTATGAAAGCTACTGATGTAACTGCATGAAAAATAGGCTATCTATATAACCACGAATAGACAAAACAGAAATAGCCAACAAGTGCTTTTTGAAGTGCATAGGACCTTTAAGAATACTCATTGAAATAAAAAAAAAATAAAAAAATAACATCAAAAAACAAATTAACATCAGTATTTTTTTTAAGATTTTACTTTCCAAGTTTTAAAATTTTACTTCCTGGTTGAACACTGGGAGCAGATATGACATATGCCATTACTGCATTGGGAACCTTTTTAAATTTAACTAATGCAACTCTTTTAAACAAGTTTCTTCTGTCTTCTGTCTGTTGTAGCGACACATGTGGCTCAGCTTAAATATATGTATTTTTAGAAATTGAAACAAAAACAATCATATTTAACCATAATCACCAAAGTTCTTTGTTTTTACTTATTTATTAAAATACAGAATTTTCACCGACTTTGACCAAGTGTTTATCAGTTAAACAGTTTAACTTAATTAACAGAGTAAATTAATTGAACAAATCTCAAAAATGAGGTTTGTCCAAAGTATGGTTACTATAGCACCCAAGTATCTGGGCACGCTCAGTTTCAAATTCGCTGCCACATTTTTCCTCTTCTCAACTTTCTTCCATAAACTGCCACTTAACTGATGAAAAACTATGGTAAATATTTAGCACAGGTATCATCCTCCCACAAAGTCATAATTTAAACATAAAAACCTGTCAAATGCACTTTTATTGGAAGTAGCTGCTATTTTACTCAAGCTACTGACATTTCATAATAGGGTTAAGTAAGGTGGAGCTTTGATTGACAGGTCCCTGAGCCAATTAAATGTGAAGCCCCGCCTATGAGAGCAAAGCAGAGCTTGCGGGTTTTCCCCAGTGGACTCAATTAAATCTATTTATCTGTCTGCAAACGCCATATGCCTGGTCAGTGTGGGCCAAAATCAGCTTAGCTAATGCGTCATGCTAGCGCCAATAGATCTTAAATGTAGAAAAGATATGCTACCAGAAGTGGTTGATGCTAATAGCGTTTAATACGGCTCCACTTAGATATCATTAATTATGCAGAGAGGAGAATCGTGGCTGGAAGATTCATGTTGGCTCATATTTTAATATCTAATTTTTTCAAAGTAACTCAATTTTACGGCAGAAAAAGAAAAAAAAAGAAGATACGATTTTGCAAGGAGAGAATTTAACAAGATTTAAGAACCACAGTGTGTCTAACATGTGAACTTAATTATAAGGCAACTGAAATGCTAGCATAGATAAGACTAGGGTTTAACTGCCATGTACAATGTGCTATTTAACAGTTGTAATTTAATGGATTTTGACAATTTGAGTTTAAAACATTTATATATGAAAAGACGGTTTAATAGTGCACTAATGAACTTTTCTTGTGGAAGGTCCGCCATTTTCTTGCCTCTATGGAGATGTTATTTCTTTGAATAGAATGTTTCACAGTAGGGCATTAAACTTCTCTCTCCAGAGGATGCCACTACGCCAAGTTACTGTCTGTGGAAATTCAAGTCAGGAAACCCTGCTGTTTTTTTGTTTTTTTTTCTTTTTTTTTTTTTTTTTTTTTTTTTGAAGCAATAAAAACATGTAATTGATTACATGCAAGACAGATTAGTTTAATGCCATATTATAATTTTTTTCCGGGAAAGCAATCCTGATGATAGTCAGTGACCAAGATGAAATGAAAGAGCTCAGTGATCACTCATCATTTTTAACAAAATTGAATTTCTCTGACCTCAGATTAACAGAGGTTCGTGCTTCACTCATTGATTTAGCAGAAATTGCCAACATTTTTCAGTCCTGTGATACTTTTGTTCTTTATTTTTTCCTCATAAGCAGTCATTTTTGTTTTGATAAGGACTGCCCATGTGTTTCCCTGATTGGCTAATCCACCTGTCAATCACACCTATCTGAACTCAGGGAGATTCACCGGTGACCAGTATTAGAGAAGTGTGTATTCAAGATCCAAATGTAACTACAGTAAGCGACAGCTTTGAGTGACTGGACTTTTTTATTTCAGTTTGAATTCATTTTAATGTAACACATGTAGGCGGACAGACAGCCCACAGCAGGGAGCCCTCCAGAGATTTGAAATACGATCCGGAAAAACGTGCTTAATCAACACCTGTCCGGTCCCTCGGGTGTCAGAAAACCAGACGGACAAAAGAACAAGGGAGACAATGGAAGAGGAGAGTGGAGGAGGGAGGAGACAAGGAAGGAGGAAAGGAATCCAGGAGCTAGGAAGCTTGGTGACAGTGAGGCGTTAAGCAATTTAATATTATTCAATTTCAGATTTCAAATTGGTTCTTGAATGCTGCTAATTATATAATAGGTCTGAACAATTTGAGAAAAAAAAAATTTATTATGATTTTTCTGAGAAGTATTGAGATTAGATTTGCGATAGATTTGTTTTAATAATAAAATTCTGTTCAAAGTTCACATTTTAAACACATCCAGAAGAATTCACAAGAAAACTGTAAAATGACAAACTACTACAAGATAATGGTAATGACGGTATTATAATGTCCTTCTTGAGAGCTAAATGTCCCTATGTCCCCATGGGGTCTTATTGTGTGTAAACGCTGCTAACCCTGTAGTTTAAACCTCTACAAACATGTTCTGAAATAGACAGGATTCTTGGATTAGTTTAACAGTTCAGAGGACATTTTTCCTCATTTGGCCCTATTTGTGGTTAAGATTTACTTAGTTTAATAGGCAAAGATCAATTTCCCTCATTCTTATGGTAATAAAAATGTTCTCATTGAAACTAGTCCCTACTATGATATAATGGTCAGAACATTAACCTCAATAATAATCTCAAATCCATAAATTTTAATTAGACTTAAGAAAACAGCTTTTTTCCAGTGTAGACAAAACAACAAAGGTGCTTTTAATAGACAAGACCTCTACAAAGGCACTAGTTCTACCTTGCAATAAGATACAATACCGAGGTCCATATTGGTGTTCTTCAAATTTTATTAATTACCTTGTATGCGTAATCCCTCAGTCATCCAGGTCTGATCCATAGCAGAAGATGAAGTTGAAATCTGTCACCTGGACAAATTGTTGGAAGAGTGAAAACATACGTCTTCGCTCTTACGATTACATTGTATTTTAATATGTAATATGTACTTTATTAAGAAATATCTAAAAGGTTAAAATCATTATTTTGAGTTTTCTACAATGTCGTAACCTTGACAAACATGCCCAAAGTGGTTTTTAGATCTCTGCCAGACCCTATTTGAACCCTCCTGGGTTAGGAGCACGGTCCTGTACAAGGCTCCGTCCACAAACCTACATCACCCATGTTCTCTCATAGCAATTTTCCATAAATATACAAAATTAGAATACAAAACTATACACTACAGCTTGACAAACCTGATGTGATGTGCAGTAGTTTCATTAGCGGGATGCATGCTGATTGTGGTGTGATAGTGTTCTAAAGGGTGAGTGATTTAGTGCAGAGAACAAAGGGAGGGGAGATTCGTTGCAGCAAAAATCAAACTTAAACTAATTACACATTTTAATACGTTGTTTTCTGTGAATTTAGCATTTTCAAACCAATAGTAGAGTGTCAGTAATTAATACCCCATAGAAGTAAAAAAAAAACCCCTCTTTAAAACATGATCATTTCTATTAGTCAATACTCACTGTATTAAAATCTGCATTTGAACAATATTCATTTTACCTGCCCTGTATTATTCTGTATATGTATTTAACATCATCGCTGTTATATATAGAATGTGTTGATGTCATCTGAAACAATAGCAACAGGTATAGTTCTAGTGTATTCACCTGGATATTGCTCTGCTAAACCTGGAGGTAACTGTGAGGCTGATTTTAGAAGTAACATATGTGGAAGTGTGCACAAAACAAAAATAAATGTTAGTGCAGTAGCACCCACGATATTTGCATGTGCCAAGTGATATAACTAAAATAAGGGGTTCAAATGAAAGAAGTTAGTCAAGCAGATGGCTGCGTTTAGACTTTAGTATAGCAGCAGAATGGCTTTTATTTTAAACATACAATTTTTTTGATCAGAATAATGCTAAAAAAAACTGGGTTAAACTTACAAAACTGCAGTTCTGGTACAGTCCAGGTTTAGGCCTGGTTTAGACTTGTTTTAGATTTGTTTTAGACCAGGTTTAGGCCTGGTTTAGACTTGGTTTAGATTTGTTTTAGACCAGGTTTAGGCCTGGTTTAGACTTGGTTTAGATTTGTTTTAGACCAGGTTTAGGCCTGGTTTAGACTTGGTTTAGTGCTGGTTTAGTCTTGGTTTTAACCTGGTTTTGACATGGTTTTGAGCTGGTTTAGCCCTGGTTTAGCCCTGATTTAGACTTGTTTTTAACTAGGTGTAGCCCTGGTGTAGTCCTGGATGAGTCCTGGTTAAGTTCTGGTTGAGTCCTTGTTTAATCCAGCTCTTGTAGAATGTTCCTGGTTTTGTTGTTGAACTAAAGATAGCCTGATAAAAGGTCAACACATTAGTTTAATTACAAACCGGCCAATTGGAAGACAGACGTTAAATGATGTCAAGAGGGTGGAGCTGACATTAACTTAATAAGGACCATTTCTCTTTGACATTGACTTTTAGGTCCAAGTCATTAATTGTACTTGGAATAAATTACCACAGCTACTAGAGATATTAACTAAGCAACCCTATAATACAGTGAACTGGCTTGGTCCTGGCTTAGTCCTGTGTTAGTCCTGTGTTAGTCCTGTGTTAGTCCTGGCTTAGTCCTGGCTTAGTCCTGGCTTAGTCCTGGCTTAGTCCTGGCTTAGTCCTAGCTTAGTCTGGGCTTGGTCTCAGCTCAGTCCCGTTTTAGACCTGGTTTAGACCATGAATCACTAGAACTGTACAAATTCAAACTGTCCAGAACTCAAACCCAAATGTACCTAAAGATCTCCTTTTATTTCAAATGTTTGTGAAAGAAATTGCTTATTAACTGTACAATAACATAAAAATATATTGTGGCAGTTTAAAATGCTAACACAACAAAACACAGAAGTAGTCTAGACTGCAAAATATGATTAACTAGCATCACATCAATCATTTTAATTCACAAACAAATTGTTCGGGCCATTTTGCATTATACTGACTCCACTTTTTATTCAATCTAGACACTTCCGCTCTATAAAATCACATTATTCAGCAAACAGAGCTATGCGGTAATAAGGTACAGTGCATGCATTAGTTATAGTTGGAGGTAAGCACTAGACAAGCAGACAGCCAAATACATCAACTGTGCTAACGCTAACGGGTTAGCTCTGCAGGGAAGCACTAACAGTCGCATAGAAAAGGACATGTCATTAGCTTTAGCATTATCAGGCTACTCTAACACTTTATCAAATTCTCATTATCGAACAGTGGATGGGGCTTTCAGACATTAGCTATTTAATATACAGAATTTAGATCTAGTTCTAGTTTGTGCCTGGTTTAGTTACATTTTTCATAGCCTCGGTTTAGACTTGGGTCCTTCTATTGGTGGTTCAAGCTTAGTCCTGATTTAGTCCTGGTTTAGATTTGGGTTCTTCTATAGATGGTTCAGACTTAGTTCTGGTTTAGTCCTCGTCATCATCCTTACTATAGGCCTAGTTGGTTTAGTTCTGTTGAGTTAAGAGTAAGTGCAAGTTTATATCTACTTAAGACTTGGTTTAGTTTGGGTTTGACCTAGTTTAGGGTCAAGAATAGTCCTGATTTTGTCCTGGTTTAGCCTTGCCTTGGTTTAGTCCTGGTTTAAACCTTTTTTGGTAAATCCTGGCTCAGTCCTCATTTAGTCTTGCTCTAGTTATGATTCTGTCCTGGTCTAGTCTTTGTTTAGTCCTGGTTTGGTCTTGGTTTAGTCCTGGTCAAGCTAGGCAGGAGGAGTCTGGTTGAATTGGACACGTCATTAGCTTTAGCATTATCAGGCTACAGTAGCACTTAATCAAACTCTCATTAGCGAACAGTAAGGGGCCTTAGCCAGGCATTGTCCATTTAATATACTCCCCACAGCTACTGGAGCCACTAGATAACATTATATCATTATTAACTGCAATGAGAAGTCAATTTTAGCCTGATGCTATTTATTATAGCCTGCTAGCAGCTCATCTCCTAATGCTACTACTACTGTTAAAATGGACACAATTAATAAATCGTAAAGGTTGCAAAACCAGATCTCCGTTTTTTGTGCATTAAAACTGCTAACTCTGTATCGTGGAAAACTGCTAACACTGTATTTAAGATCTGTAGAAACATGTTGAAATGTGATTCTTGTATTAGTTTGTCAGATCTGCAAGTGTAATCGCAGTTGCAATTGCGATTAGACTTGCAGATCTGATCAGTGCTTTTTAGAAAAAAAACATCAATAAAAATTTTACTGCTGTTACAATTATCACTGCTTCTGATACCACAACTACACCTACTATGACTCCTACTGCTACCACCACTACTACTATTGCTACTACTACTACTGCTACTACTACTACTACTACTACTACTACTACTACTACTACTACTACTACTACTACTACTACTACTACTACTACTACTAGTACTACCAAATATACGCTGAATCCACAGAACTTTATATTTTGCTTCATACAGGGATTTCAGTACAAAAGCTTTCAACGAAATCCAATTTTCAATATTTGGCATGTGCCCAGACTTTTACCTGAGTATTTCAATTCATTACATTAAGATATAGTACTGCTATTATTGCTACTACTAGTGGTAATGTGATGGTGGTAGTAGTAGTACATTATTATGACTTATACTATTATTATAATAACTTTTTCTGATACTAAAACTGCTACTACTCCTCTTTTTGTATCTGACAGAATCTGGTTAAGGTTAAGTCCTGCTTTAAATGCTATTTGAACCTCAGGGAGCTACAGTGAACCCAATTGACTTTGTCTCATTTACACAAACCACAGCCACCATCACTGACAATGACTGGTGCACTTTAGAAAAACCAACAGGCTAATTAGCACAGGCGCTAAAGCTACACTAAAAAAAATACTATCCCGGGTGTAATTACAGCGTCTGCTACTGTCTGTCTCATTATAAAACCACTGGGGGGTCCTGCTAGCTGCTACCGCTAACGAGAAAGATCACAGTCAAAAGCAGAAGTGGTGTAAGGATCGGCAAATTGACCTGCGCAATTAGCCCAAAACTTTACCAGATTTGAATTTCATCATCTGACAACTAAGTAGCAGAGTTCTAACCTCTCGCACAAAGCGATTTTAAAAAATGTGTTTGGTTTTAACTTGTTTTTGAGACAACAGTAAGCTAGTCTAACGAGTGAAAGTGAGAATGCACAGTCAAAGGTGAAAGGAGAGACTGGGTTTGACAGGTGTTAGGTTTCAAAGCTGATTTTTGCCTAACTCGTGACATAAATAACAAGGATATGCTTAGAACACTCATTAATTCAACTTTTTATTCATAATTTGATGTAAAAGTTGAGGGGTAAACAAAAAAACAAAGTAGGGCAAAGACAATATAAGCAGAATTATTAAGAAGGCAAGCTAATGGCAATCATTTCAACACTCACCCAAGTAGCATCTTCAATTCTGACTTTTTCTCTTTTTCCAATACATTTTGAACAGTATTCTTAAAACATTATTGTCCAGAATTTTAAATAAAAATGATTGGCTTGAAAAATCTTTAAAATGTATGTACATTTTTCACAAGCAAATGAGGTTGACAATAATACCAATATTATTCTGCCATATATCCCCCTCAATTATTCTACCCCCTACAAGTAACCCAATGCTATTTTCAATGAATTATTGCTTTTTCTGGAATTTACCACAGACGGTATCCACCTCCACGGAGTCAACCAGGTGACACCACCTGGTCAAGTTAGAGTCAGATCAGTTGAGAGGCGAGCCCACACATATCTCACCTATCAAGGTTTTGTTTTTTAGCAACACCTGTAATTGAATAAACAAAAGTTAGTTAGTTAATGCCATACTGTGGAAAGTGCAGTAATATTTCCATGGAGACAAGCAGATGGCAGACTTTCTCCCAGTTACACAGTGTGTCTTTAAAGGTCCCATATTGTGCAAAATTGACTCTTGTGAGCTTTAAGCCATGTTATAATGGTGCCTCCTCAAAAACACAACCTGGATTTGTGTTTTATTTCATTCACACATGTTTGAGTAACACTTTATTATTAGTCTGTCTCCAAAGCTCAAAAGGCTCTGTTTCACCGTGTGACCTTGTGTCATGTAGTGCTAGTTTTCATGTTAACAACTACCGTTTACCCTTTGTTCAGTAGAGGTTGCCAATTCCAGGGCTGAAATGATCCAAATAATTCTAGTGAAGGTGTATGGAGTTTAAAAACACAGTGGAGCACGTCCTGTATTACCACATGACATCACAAGGTGGAGTCTTTTCTGTTTCAGGGAAGAACTCAGACTAAATATGCCGGGTTTGTGTGTTAAACATGTGTGAATGAAACAAAACACAGCTCCAGGTCTGTTTGTGATGAGGAAATAACCCTATGAAATAGCAAATACATAGCAGAATGTCTCCAATTGTCATAAATCCTGCATTTTGCTTAGCCATTTAACCCCACCACCAAAAAACACAATGATGTCACAATGATTCTTTAAAAATCCACACAATATAGGTAAAGTTAAGTAAGAAATAGGTACCAGCATGTCACCAATTGTCATAAATACATCTCTATTTACTTAATTAAAGCCAAAAAGCCTCATATAATTATTAGGTATTTTCCTCTAGGAGTTGTCATGGTAACAGAAAGACAGGCCCAGTGCATGCTTTGTTTACACCTCAGAATAAATGTGGTTTTATGTCATCTCAACTGTCTCCTTTCCTCCTTTTTATATTTGGACGTTATTTACTGTACTACCCTCCTGCACTACGGGGAGCACCACTCGTAAATATTAATAACTTCACCGTCTGAAAAGGAAAAGAAAAAAAATAACAAGACAAATCGCTCCTGGCGACAGATTTTCTTGTTAGAAATGCCACAGATATAATTAAAAAGAAGTCGCTAAACTCCTCACTGTCACAAAGCGTCCAACCTCCTTGATGCCTTCCCTTGTTTTCTACCCTAGCTAGCTTTTTTTTAAAGAGGGGGTGTTATGCAAAATCTCTTTTGACTTTTTTGAGCTTCCTACCGTGTTATAACGCTGTTCTCTCATTAAAAACATGCCTGAAGAGGTTTTAGATGTCATCCATGCATGTTTGAGTAATCTAGCGATCTCTCAGGGCCCTATTCGAACCTTCCTTACGATTAGTTGTGAGATTCTGTGCAATGCTCCACCCACAAGTCTACGTCACCCATGCTCCCACATGACAATTCTCCATAATATATAAACCATGGTACAAAACTCTACACAGCAACTTGACGAACCTGATGTGATAGTTTCATTAGCAGGATGCAGCTGATTGTGTTGTGAGGGCACTCTGAAGGGGGAGTAACTTCAAAAATGAAAGTGAAACTTATAAAACATGTTAATATGTGGTTTTGGGTGAATATAGCATTTTAAAAACAATGCAAATATAACATGGTAAATATAAAAGGTAAATGTGTTTTAGCAGTTAATACCCAATAGAAGTAAAATACCCTATTTTAAATATTGTGATTAGATTAATAATTTCTGATTTAAAGTTAAGATTCAGGTCAAAGTGCATGTTTTAAACCCATCTACAAGTGTTAACATTTGAGAGAAGACTGAAATCCAAACTGCTAAACTAATCCAAGAATCCCACGTATTTTAGAACATGTTTGTAGAGGTGTAAACTACAAGGTTAGCCACTTTTACACAGAATAAGATCCCATGGAGACACAGGGACATTTAGCTCTCAAAGAGGACATTACATAAATAATTGCAGTCTCTTTGCTAATTGGACAAACCATTGACTAAATTTTCACTTTCATTTTTGGCGCTCTGATTCTTCCCTTTCTTTGCTCCCATGCTAAGTCACTCCCCTTCAGAGCGCTGTCACAACACAATCAGCTGCATCCCACTAATACTGCACATCGCATCGGGTTTGTTACGTTGCTGTGTACAGTTTTCTATCATGTTTTTGTATGTTTATGGAGAATTGTCATGTGGCAGCAGGTTTGTGGGAGGAGCATTGGACAGAATCTCACAGCTAACCATAAGGAGGGTTCGAATAGGGCTCAGGAAAGATCACTAAATTACTCAAATATGCATGATTGACATCAAAAATTTCTTCAGGCATGTTTTTTGTGATGGGACATTATAATTAGTATTAAAAAAAAAAAAAAAAAAAAAACAAAACAAAAACTAATATTGCATAATACCCCCTCTTTAAATGGAATTATTATGTTAACTATGTTGAAGTGAGTAGTCTAAGCTGCACATTAAGCCTACTCTGTTGTAAACTATCCACAAAATCCTTTGCTTATTCTGCCAGTATTTTCCAAACACGTGGAGCCTTCATCAGGATTCCAGGGGGCAGAGGTCCTCAGTGAGCCGTCATTATTTCTGCTTTAATTGGATGTTTTTTTCCCAACACATTGTCTCAAGGAAAGATGGAGAGAGAATAAAGAAAAGAAGATGGGAGAGAGAGGATGCAGAGGGAGAGACAGAAACATGACTGGGGGAGAGAGAGGAGGAGGAGAAAAATATAAAGAGATAGAAACAGACAGAGAGAGGAGGAAACAAAAAAATATGGGGAGAGATTGTGAAAAAGAAGAGAAAAGCGAGAAATGTGGGGGTGAGGGAGAAAAGGGAAAAAAATGGCGACAGAAAAGACTGAGGGAGGGATGGGAGAGTTAGAAAAAAGATAGGAAAAGAGATAGACAAAAATGATGAAGAAAGAAACAGTGAAAGAGGAGTAAAGATAGAGAGAGGGGGGCTGTGATGAGGGAGAGAAGAAAAAGTGAGAACACAAAAGGGGGGAGGGACATGCTATGGCCAATTAGAAACATGTACCTGCCACCGACAGAGAGAAAGAGAGAGACTAAAGACAATAGTTTGATATAATGGACTGAAAGCGGTGTTTTCCCATTGTGTTTCATATGTTTACATTGATAATAACGATATTCTAACCTGAAGGTAACACTATAATAATAATGGGATTTTAATTGGCTTTATTAAACCATGAACAGACTTAATTCAAAATTAACAAATAGTTTATTAAGAATAATTGGGGCTCAGTAACTACGTAATTAGTACCCTAACGCTAGCTCCTAACCTTAAAGGTCCTACATCACACAAAATAGACTCTTGTGAGCTTTAAGCCATGTTTCATTCACACGTTTGACTAACCTGTCTACATCTCCAAAGCTTAAAATGCTCTGCTCCACCTTTTGATGTCATGTAGTGGCAGTTTTCAAATTAACAGCTCCTTTTACCTTTAGTTTAGTAGAGACTGAAAATTCCAGCGCTGAAATTATTCAGATGATTCTAGCAAAGGTGTATGGATTTTAAAAACACAGTGGAACACTTCATGTATTGACACATGACATCACAAGGTGGAACAGAGTGTTTTCTATTTCAGAGAAGAACTCTAAATATGCAGGGTTTCTGTGTTAAACATGTCAAACAAAACACAGCTCCAGGTCTGTTTGTGACATTATAACATGGATCAGAAATAGTGTAAAATGGACCCTTTAACCTCTGAAATACGCTCTACCTGATTTTTACTGTTTTTAAAATGTGAAAAACAGAACTAGTTCATTTTAAACAGTTTGCCGTTATTCCTTATTTACCTTATGCATTGTCAACATCCTAATTATTCATCACAGTGAGCTTAAGCACTTTTCACAACTTTCAGAGACCAAAGCAGAGTTTTGCCATCCCAATAAAGCCAAAAAACAACTAGCATTCTAACAGCACACTTCCTGACTCTCCTGCTTATAATATATGGGGAAAATCTAGTACAGGCCTTTTAAATAAATATATTGCATCTTGTATACATGCACTTTCTCCTCTCTCTCTGTTGTAAATCTGATTTGACCTGTTTTATCTCCTCTCAGCTTTAGCAGAGCCACACACTGAACTCAAAACAACAACACAATAGTTTTCTAGGCTCTGGTCCACACAGGTGCATCTCCTTTTCCAGCTCCGTGTGCCCACTGTCCCCGGGTTGCCATGTTGGGCTGGGCCAAAATCAGCCTGTGACAACAATAGCAGGATTGTGGAGATGTTAATTAGATTAATGACGGATAACTACTCGCAGTAGGCAAAATCAGTAATTTATAAATTTCATTTCAGGAAATGGCAATGTGGAAAAGTTATTAGTATTAGTTATAAAGTTAGTAGTATTAAAGCTGCACTGTGTAACTTTTCTGAGGATTTGCCACCCGCTTGTCTTCGTGGAGATGATATTGTTTTGCCAGGAGTGTTTCAGTTTTTTCAGTTAAATTGCCATTTGCAGTATTAAAACACATTGTCCACATTCCCAAATGTCTTAATCTCCATGGAGGCAAAGAGGTAATGCCAAGTCACAGGTCAGATCTGTGAAATATATAAATGCCAGACATTCCAGGCAAAGCAATAATCTCTCTTTAAGTTTCATGGGTTTCTCAGTCCCATATCTTTGCTTTTCAAGTATAAAGATCAATTTTTTTCTTGCTACTACACTCCTACACACACATCCACTGTCTGGAACTGTGTCCATTTTTGTAAACTTCCCTTGCCATCCAACCCCAAATGTTCTCAATTTGATTTAGATCAAGGGGACATGCAGGATTGTTCAAAAGAGTGATGTTATTTCTCTAGAAGAAGTCCTTTGTCAGGTGGGCATTGCGAACTGCAGCATTGTCCTGTTCAAAAACCCAGTCATTACCACACAGACGATGGCCTTCAGTCTGGGATGCCCCCTGCAACATCTCCACAGCCAGCTGCCGTTTGCCGCCTCTGCACAACCTGGAGCTCCATTGTTCCATTGAAGCAAAAATCCCCCTAGATCATGATGGCGCCCCCTGCACGGTGCCTTGTAGAAAACATCTCAGGTGGCATCTCCTTGTCATTCCAGTTAGAAGCCATCAGGGCCGTCAAGGTTACATTTTTTCTCAACAGAGAATAAAACTTTCTTCCACCTTTCAATGTCCCATGTTTGGTGCTCTCGTGCAAGCTCCAAACGGGCAATTTTGTGCCACTGAAGGAGACGAGGTCTTTGAAGATGTTTTTTTGTTCTTAAAACTCTTCTCTCGCAGATACTGTCTAATTGTTATAGGACCAGTGACAAGCTTAATGTGGGCCAAGGATCGTCCCGTGTCATGATGGACAACCAATTGGATCCTCTAGCTCAGGGCCGGTAAATTTTTTTTGGGTGATGACTAAAAAAATGAATGAATGAATGAAAAAATGTCCAACCTCAGCAGCAATGGCACGCTGTGAGAGGCCTTAGTGATTCACCTCAGCAATCCGACCATGTTCAAAGAGAGAAAGCTTTTTTGCCTTTGCCATCAGGAGGTCGTGACAGTGTGGATACCTGCCACATTTTTGTCCAGATTTGGGCTTTTAAAGCCTGTGGTATTAAACTTTTGATCAGCTGATGAACAGCCTATTTCAGTTTTATGGTTGTTTGCAATAAATTGCTTACTCTTGCTTACTTTTTTTGTCTCACCCCCATTTCTTCTTTTTGCATTTTGAAGCACTGCTTAGAACCTTCTTAAGATCTACCACCTTTTGTTTACACACGCAACTTTTTCCTATTATTATTGCTTTTCTTGCCCTTATTTACCACTATTACCACCATTTAGTATTTAAGTATGGGTACATGTATCCATCTTTCTTCAAATCAATTTTACAAATCTGTTCATATTTTTACCCAGCTTTGATGCACTTCAGACTGCATTCACCAGTCTATTTAGTATCTAATGTGCCTAAGTATGACGGTAATAAGGCCATGACACCAGCCCGGATCATAAAAAAACTCTCGCTGTGCAGAAATAGTGGTTTTATTACAGCAAATGTTCAAATATTCATGCTCCATATGTTTTGGAGTTTGAGTCTATTCCAGCCAAAGGACTACAAACACTGCCCCTGCTGGTACTGCATCAGTGTCTGTTATTACACTCTAGGTACTGTTTCAATCACCCCCTCCTACTGCTAAAAATATACTTTTAGTGTACAACTACTAGCACAACTACTACTACTGACACCTACTACTGCAACTACTACTACTACTGCAACTACTACTACTATTACAATAACTTCTACTACTACTGAAAAAAATGACTGTCTTACTAGTACTGCTACTACTGTAACTACCACTACTATTACTACAACAACTTCTACTACTTTAACTTATAAAGTGTACTATTAAGAGCTATGATTGTAACCCCTACACCTTTTTGTATTTGTTCTACTATCACTAGGCCCACTACTTCTAGTACTGTTGTTATTAGGACTGCTACTACTACTACTACTTGTAAAATGTACTACTAAGGTCTAACTAACATTAGTGCTTATTGCTCCTACACTACTGTTACTTCTGCTACTACTACTACTATTACTACTACTTCTAGTACATTATTGCTTATTGCTATACTACTACTACTACTACTACTACTACTACTACTACTACTACTACTACTACTACTGTACTACTTCCCCTGCTACTATTACTACTACTACATACCACTATTAAAACTGAATGTTTTCGGTTGGAGTTTTTGCCACCTGCTTGTCGCCATTGAGATGTTATTGAATTGCCTGGAAGGTTCCATACTATGGCATTAAATGTGTCTTTCTGGTGTTTGTTCATTTACAGCTGTTTTTATTGGTTAAAAATAACTTGAATAGTCTGGCTTTGTAATGCCATGCTGTGGAACATTCTTACAATTACTATTACTATAACTACTACTATTGCTACTGCTACTACTAAAACTACTACAAGCACTACCACTGCTACTAGTACCGCCAAGTATACACTGACAGCATGCAACAACATTTTGCTTTATAGGTGGATTTCAGTATAAAAGCTTTCACCTAAATCCAATTTTCAAATTAAAAGCATATTTGGCACTTTGCTCACACATTTACCTGAGTATTTAAGTTCATTATATTAAGATGAAAAGGTGCCAGGATGTCAAAATGCTGAGTCATGATTTGTCTATAACCTTGTGTTGTCATTTTAGTAATTTTAAAATCATTTTTTTGCAGATTTGGGAAGAAAAAAGACGACAAAACTAAAGGATCAAAAACCAAATTGGACGCTCTGAGTGAAGAGGAGCTGGACAGGATCCCAGACCATAGAGACAGGTGTGTCAGATACCCTCCTGTACTCCTATATCCCTGTGTGTCAGATGCTTTCTTGTCCTCCTGTATATATCCCTGTGTGCCAGATGCCCTCTCCATCCTCCTATATTCCTCTGTGCCAGATGCCCTCCCATCTTGTATACAATTAAATGTAAAGATGTATTTGACATACGTAAAGGTAATTCCATAACTGTAACCTAGCAACCATAATGTAAACAAGGGTTAAAACGTGTCTAAATAAAACAATACTTATAATTGGACTAATACAAATAAATGACAGCACCTTTATTTAGTTAAATGAAAGTTTAAAGTGTCAGAAAAATGCCTGCCTTGTGCGTAAACTGTCTGTATTTTTTCTGTGTTGATGACAGGCAGAGGGATTCTGTTTTAGAACTCAGTGCTACTTCTTGTATTTTTGTGCTTTTTTACTACCAATTAACTGATGTAAAACAATGGTAAATATTGATCACAGGTACTATCTGACCAAACCAAGTCACAGTTAGAAAAACATGAAATTGTGATTTGATTTTTTTTTTTCCAATTTAGTTCAGCCCAAGGTTGCCAGGTTGTCGAGTTGCAGGGGAAATCCCATATTTGGATCAACATTATGTGAATGATCGTTACTAGTGCTGCTACTACTACTACTTCTACTATTACTGCTACCTTACTACTGCTGCTACTTCTGCTACTACTTCTACTACTACTACTACTATTACTACTACTACTACTACTTTGGCTAGTGTTGTTGCATCTTTTAGAATTTCTATAATTACTACTTTACTTATAGTATATAGTAATCTAATCTTATCAGAATTGTTGACATTTAAATTGTAATTGGATATTTTTTCCAGCATTATTCAGCCCAAGTAGGTGTAAGGTTTTCAGGCTGCAGGGAAATCCCATGCTTGGATCAACAGCATTATATGAGAGAGAGTTTCCACTGGTCCAGCTCTTTGGGCCTCCCTGCAACTACATGATGTAACTTTAAACAGTTTGGCACAGCTCTCTGGGTCTATATCCGACACGGCTCTGAGCTTCTTAAATAGCCTTTTCTAATTTTACACCGAAAGTCCTTGCATCGTTTCCAGTTTGAGAAATACACACGGCTAAAAACAACAGATGTTAGCTAGGTAACCTTTAGATCACAGTGTCAAGGCAAATGCAACAGCAGCTTTTTCATATGGGCCCATACTCTCAGAGGAGGGTAGTACTCCCCACATTTACTCAGTTACATTTACTTAAGTAACTGTATAAAGTGCTTTTCTAGCAGCATATGTCTACTTCTAAATTAGTAATATTTTTATTGAAGTAACAGTACTCTCACTTCAGTAAAAGTTTGCTTCCCACTGTAAGTCTACAAGTGACTTGAACATTATGTCGATAATATGAAATGATTTGAACATTTGTGTTTCTTGCAGCTTCTTCAGATACAATTTAGTTTGACTCATTTTTGTGTTTCTTTGAAAATACTGCATTTTTGCATTATTTCATGTTTTGTCCTTCACATTCACTGTTAAATCAGATGTTACCTCTCTTCTCTTTAAGTTACTCTTACTTGCATAGTAGTTTTCCCTAATAATTTTTTACTCTTATTTGAGTAATTTCTTGGACTACTACTTGCTTCTACTTGAGTAAAATTATTTTGAAGTAACATAACTCTTACTTGAGTACATTTTTGGCTACTCTCCCACCTCTGCATGGACTTTACACTGGTCACGAGATTTCCATCTTAAATTGGATCCAGAGGACAAGAAGACTGCCAAGTGCCAAAGAGTATTTCAGTGCGGCTGTTTCTATGTTTGATGATGTTGTATTTAAACTGTGTATGGGAGCCATGCAAGGTCTTCTCTGTGCTAAAATTAAAAATAGGTTTAAGAGCATATAGAAGTTAGATCATTGCATGCTTTTAATGTGAGGTAGTTCTTAAGGAGGGATCTATTCATATCCAAAAAAAAAAACAATGATAAATATACAATGGTAGTTTGCACTATGTAACATTTCAATCAAGTTACATAGTGCACGCTGTGGAACTTTTGCTTGCAAAATTCCACAGCATGGCGTTAAATTTGTCTACTTTGCATTTATTCACTTGCAGATGTTTTATTGCTCAAACTGGAAAACCATGAATTCTTGGCTTGGTGGTGTAAGCTAATTGGGATATAGCCATACTGTGGAAAATTCCAGGCAAAAGCAATAATATCTCCATGGAGACAAGCAGGTGGCAGACCCTCCATCAGAAAAGTTCCATAACACACCTTTAAATTATTTTTCTCTGGTCCTCTCCTGCTCTCGGTGAAGATGCCTGATCACTTTGAGTGGACTGTGCATGTTCTTCCTGTTTTACTGTGGCAGAGTGGTTGTTCTGTCTCCTCCTCTCAGTGAGCGGGTTGTGGGTTAGACTCCTCTAACAATGATGCCAAAACAATTGTATCAAATGAAGCAATGAAAAGTGTTGTATTGTAAACATTATAACATGCTTTTTTTTTTTTTTTTTTTCAGTCCTGATTCGCGTTATGCTGAAATCCACTCCAGGCATTTTATCCCAGATTATGAGGATGAAGACAGCGATCCACATTACGCCCGAATCAGTGACTTCAGACAGCACCCATCAAGCACCCACCCCACCCACTACCGGAGCCGCTCCCCGTCACCTGCCACAAATGCCCTGGGGCAGAGAAATCCTGTACATGCTTCAACTGAGGACTTGGACGAACTGTACGCTAAAGTCAACAAACCCCGAAAACCAGCATACAATGATCCCAACCAGGCAGACAGGTGAGCGGTACAGGAAAAGCCTTACACTATTAGTGTTTTAAATTAAAAGTCCTGGGTTAGACCTGGTTTAGACCTGGTTTAGTCTTTGGTTAATGATTTAAATCTTCCCAGAATACACAATACTTATTATGGGCAGGTAACCATAACATTTCCCCTGAATGGACAAAAGGGTGTTTTATATTCACGCTGCATTTTGTTAAGGTGACTTCTGTGCAAAATGTAAAATAGCTCCATCTCCCCTGAGTTAGCATTTGTTGAATTCGGACAAAGTTATTATTTTTTTATTTTATTGCAAAAGTTTCGAAGCACAAGGTCAATTCTGTGGCTGCAGCGGCGTCAGTAAATTTGCACTTATTTTTATTCACAAGTTTAACTAATGCATAAAACATGAAGCTATCTCTACTCCTACGATCCTCATAAGCATGCAGGAGTCATTTCAGCTAATGTCACCTCTAAACATCGCTCCAGATGACTAAATACACCATTTTCATCATTTCTTACCCATTTATTCTCTTTTCATAACATTATGAGTAAGTTACTTTAGTTTTAGACGAGTAGGTGATTGATAATGCAAGTATTTCAAGAGGCGATATTGTGCAAAATAGATTTTTTGGTGCGTTACCATGTTATAATGTTCTGTACCTGAAGTGGTTTTACATGTCATCCATGGATGTTTGAGTAATTTAGCAATCTCTCCTGAGACCTATTCAATGGCAGGAGTAGGACCAGCAGTGCCAGTATTTGTAGTTGTAGTAATATTAATAATAATAGTAGTACTTGTAGTGTATTTTCGTGGTCAATCCTTCATGTTCACTTTGTAACTAACAGCCAACAACATTATTGGCTGCAATCTTAATCACAACAGAATCAAAATTCCAATTTGATTACAAACATGTTCTGAGATGTGGCTGTGTCAGATGCCCTCCCTGTGTCCATACAGTTATATTGTGAATACAAACAGCTAAGCCTGTAGTTTAGATCTGTACAAACGTGTTCTGAAATGTGACTCTTGTATTAGTCAGTTCATATTTCAGTTCTTTTTTTCAGTTCTTCAGAACATGTTTGAACTTTGAACAGAATCCTATTATTAAACCATAATTTTCAAATCTAATCACAATTCTCATCAGAAAAATCACAATTAGATTTTTTCCCCAAATCATTCAACCGTAATTGACCTCCAGTAACCTCCATGACAGCACCAGGAATTTAAACCCCATTTGTGTGCATCTCTCTGGGTGCAGTTAACAAGCTGAAGCCAGTCTCCATCATGCTAATGCTAACCACTATCGAATACCTATCTGACGCTAGCAGCAGAGGACACGCAGAGCAAAGACAGGAGCACAGGGAAGTTGGCTAATCAAGTAGGCTATGCTAAAGTGGTCTGAGAGATCTGATAGACTCCTCTGCTAATTACCCTCCCACTCTCTTGTCACTGCAACTGTGTCAACACTTAAAGGCGCCATACCTGATATTTACCACTTTTAAAAGGAGAAAAACACAGAACTAGCCAACCATTTTAAAAGGATTACAGTGGTCTGTACTTACCATATGCATTCAGAGCATCCTAATTATTCATTTGATGAGTTTATAAGCTTGTCACCACCAGAGTGGAGTTTTGCTGTCACAGTAACACTAACAACAACTAGCATGCCAACAGTGCGTTTATAGATTCTCGGACAATAAAATGCTTTATAATTAGATGCAGACAGCACGCAGTGGACTTATTTTGACCTTAACAGCTGCTTAGACAGTATATCTGTACTGGAGCAAGACATATTTTGCTCAAATATTTGGAAAAAAATGGGTACACCCCCTTTAACACGGGCACCATTTTGGAAGCTCTATCTACAAGTTACTATATTATGATTAATAAGCTGCTCCTGCATCTAAAAATAATTGTACTTCAAATACTGGTACTACCATTACTACAGTTCAAGTACCAATTTTATGGCTTAATTTACTGATGACTATTGCTACTCTTGGTACTCCCACTCCTACTACTATTGCTACTACTACTGTTCCTTCAACTACTACTACTTTTGCTGCTGCTGCTGCTGCCAACACTACTACTGTCACAACTACTACTACTACTTTTCTACTGGTACTGCGTCCACAGTACTACCAATATTACAACTTTTATGGCTATACCTCAATTATTACTACAACTACTGCTATTACTACCGCTGCTACTACCACTGCTTTTTCTACTACCACTACTACTACTAATGCTATACTCCTCCTACTACTACTATATGAGAGGACTTGAATATGAATATTATCAATCCATAAAGGCTGTCTCTTCTCTGTGTTAATATATCTCTCCATGAGACTGTTGGTTTCTTGGTGGGCTCCTCTTTATCTCTGTGTGCACTTGGACTCAGAATTATTACACTTGCCAATTTTTGGATCTCCGTTGGACTGAATTACATGCCTCATTTGTCCCGTCACCTCCTCCATTTTGATGAGAGAGTTATTTGAATTTGATAGACAAAGAGGGGGGATTTCTACTGAGGATTGTAATGCAAATATATCTTTTCAAATCTGTGGCATTAAAACTTTTCCGTCAAAACTTCCAGAAAGAAATGACTATTGACTTGCAAATGGCACCCTGTAAGCTCCAGAGTTTTACCCAAGAAGGAGGGATGGAGGATGAGATTGGCGTATATACAACACAGATGGTAGCAGTAGTATTAAAGGTCCCATATTACGCAAATGTGATTCTTGTGAGCTTTTAGCCATGTTATAATGTTATTACCTCATAAAAACATACCTCGAGTTGCATTTTGTTTCATTCACACTAAAACCGTATTATTAGCCATTGTACATCTCCAAAGCTCAAAATTCTCTTTTCCACCTTGTGATGTGATGAAGCTACAGTTTTTTTTAAGTTAACAGCTCCTTTTACCTTTTAGTTCAGTAAAGATTGGCAAATCCAGGGCTGACATCATCCAAATGATTCTAGTGAAGTGTATACAGAGTTTAAAAACACAGCGGAGTACTTCCTGTATTACCAAATGGCATCACAAGATGGAACAGAGTTTTCAGTTTGAACTCAGCTTAAATATGTAGGGTTTGTGTGTTAAACGTGTGAATGACACAAAACACAACTCCAGGTCTGTTTGTGATGAAACAATATTATAACATGGATCAGAAAATGTTTAAAAGCGTAAAGATGGGCCCTTTAACAGAAGTAGAAATCGTTTTAAATGGTTACAAGTCAGATCTGTGAAGAGATCTGATGGTAACAATGCAAGTTTTTCAAGGTATTTTTGGTGACAAGCAGGTATAAAAGAGGACATTATATTACCTGAATAATTTCAGTCTTTCGGATTTGCAAATAGTAGGAAAAGGGCACTGTATATTATGTATATTTTATGTTTGTGGTCTCCACAGAGATATTATTGCTTTGCTTGAAAATCCCTCAGTATGGCATTCACATTTATACACACATTCACACACACATACACACATTCACACACACACACACACACACACACACACACACACACACACACACACACACACACACACACACACACATTCACACACACACACACACACACACACACACATTCACACACACATTCATACATACACACGTTCACACACACATTCACACACACATTCACACACACATTCATACATACGTTCACACACACATTCACACACATATTCATACACACGTTCACAGACACATTCATACAGACATTCACACACACATACACACATTCACACACACACACACACACACACACACACACACATACATACACACACACACATTCACACACACACACACACACACACACACACACACACATTCATACATACACACACACACACATTCACACACACATTCATACATACGTTCACACACACATTCACACACACATATTCATACACATGTTCACACACACATTCACACACACATTCATACATACGTTCACACACACATTCACACACACACATTCACACACACACACACACACACATTCACACACACATTCATACACACGTTCACACACACATTCACACACATATTCATACACACGTTCACAGACACATTCACACACATATTCACACACCAGTGTACGCAGACACTGGGGGCCAGGTGGGTTAAGTGTCTTGCCCTAGGACACAACAACATTATTCATCTGTGGGAGCTAGAATCACATTGCGAACCTGGGTTAGTGGATCTGACCGCTCTGCCAATGATGTTTACCTCAAGAGCAGGATGGTAACCACCAACCTTCGGATCAGTGGACAAACGCTCCTCTAACTGAGCTAATGTGAATGAGCTAACTAAACTCACATTACAACAAAACCTGCTTTTTAACCATATTCATTTTAACTTCCCCCATCTGTGTTAAATATAATGTTGTGACTTAATCTAAAACACAGCAATAGTGTGGAAAATTTCAGGCAAAGCAATAATAATAATAATATCTCCATGGAGACAACCACAGGGCAGACCCTCCACCAGGAAAGTTACATAGTGCACCTTTTAATAATACTACCAAGTAAATAGCTATTTATTATCACACTGTGTATTCACTGGGGTCAGCTTGTTTAAGTGTGGGTTACACTCGGCCCTTGTTGTATTCACGTAACCTTAAGTCAGTGAGTATGCACCATTCCTTCCATGTCCTCTGTTCCATCTGAGACCTGCTCTAAAATAAACTGACACTTAAAATAGACGAACATGAGCCAGGTCAGAATGTAAACAGCATCAGTATTGTGCTTGTTAGCTGTTACCAGGCTGTGGCTTTCTATCCATGGGGTTCAGAATTCTGAAATATTAGGGCTGTTGCTATAGTGATTAATGGTTTAGAACAAAATATTATATCTTTTGACTGAGAAAAGGTCCTCTAAAATGCTGCATATAACAGGAAGCTGGAAAGAGAGTGGAGCAGAAAATAGCGGGAGTGGGCCAGAATATCAAAAAATTGTTTTTCTTAATTTATTTATCTATCTATGTAGGCACAACCAGGCCCAGTCACAGGTCAGATCTGTGGAGAGACAAGAATGCTGTTTTCTCAAGGTACAACAAAACAAATAAATAAATGCAAAATAGATATGTTTAATGCCACACTGCGGAACATTCCAGGCACATTAATACAATCTCCATGGAGAGAAACGGGTGCCTTACGCAATGCACCTTTTAAATACAGTATTTAACTTTCTGAATCGCACATCACCTGCATGATTTCATGGAAATAAAAAGTTAAAACCATACTTCATAACTTTCTCCATTGAGGTAGATGGGTTTAATGCCATATTGTGAAAGATTATAGCCAAAGGAACAACATTTCCATGGAAACAAGCAGGAGCAGGCCCTCCTCCAGGCCAAGTAGGAGTCAGGTTTGTTGAGATGCAAACTCGCTCACAGTAAGGACATGTTTTCCAGTGCACAACCTAAATGAAAACACATGCTTTAATTTTAGTCAATTCTTTTGCAAAAAAAATCCATCCATATTGTGGCTTTAAACTTTTTCCTCTAAAGTCTGAGCTCTTCTCCAAACCACACCACACTTTGGAAATACAATTGTGTGAAAATTGCTTATAGAAGGTTTGTTTACTTGCAACTTTTAACAAGCAGAGTCAGCTGGTCCTATGGGTGCATGTTTTTGCTTTTGTTGCCAGAAACAAATCTATTTTTGTCCTGTTTTCTCATCAGTCTGGTGGGAATTTCTCTCGCTTTCAATGTCTGATTTTGTGTTGACAGATATTGACAATTTAGACGCCAGACAACTTGACACGTCTGAAAGTGAATAGACACCAGTAGATGTTTTGAAATAGACTTGGTTTTTACTATTGCTGTGTTTCAGACGACATTATAGGCCAGTGATATTTAATACAGATGGGGCTATCTAAAATGGATATAATTAAAAAGCTGATTTGTGTTGTAATACAGTGAGTAGGCTCTAGTCACTAATAGAAATGATCAGGTTCAACATTTGTGAATTTACCTTTTGGATATTTCATGGTAAAGTACAGTGTATTCAATAGGGAAAACTTGCTTCTGCCCCCATCTGGAATATCCCACAGTACAGCGTTAAATTATTTTGCATTTATTCAATTACAAGCGTTTCCATTGCATTCCATTCTTGCAGTGAGTGGGGTGGCCTCTCCACAGATTTGACCTGTAACATGGCCGAGGGTGTCACTGACTTGTCTCCATTTAGATAGACGACTTTATCTATCAAACATTCCAGGCGAAGCAATGACATCCCTGTGGAGACAAGCAGATATTGAACTTCTACCAAAAAAGTAACACAGTGCACCTCACTTACCAACTTATGTAACTTTCTGGATGTTTCGTCGCCTGCATGATTCCACGGAAATAGGGGGTAAAGCCACACTTTGGAACATTCCCCATGGAGATAGATATATTTAATTGAATAATACTGTGGAATATTATAGCCAAAGGAACAACATTTCCATGGAAACAACAAAACCAAATAAGAGCCAGATTTGTGAAGAAGCAAGCCTGCTCATAGTGAGGATTTTTCGTTTTTCGGTATAAAAATCATAACCAAAATGAAAAATATGCTAATTTTTTTTGGCTAGAAAGTTACATAGTGGGGCTTTAATTATTTCATTTGTTACTTTATTCTCTGGCCGAATCCTGAGTTTGTTTGCTCGAGTTTCTTTCCAATCATTTCCAGTCTGTAGCAGGTCAAACAGACCTTTGATGCCAGCTTAGTGTCCATGTCACATTCAACAACAAAATGGACTATTTTTGATATTTATTATTTCTTTGTGTTCCTTCTCTCTTCTCTCTGTTCACTTATTTTTTCTTCATCTTTTTTATATAAATCCTTTTTTTGTCGCTACACCGCCGCAGTAGCAGCCTCCAGCACACTGCTCACCTCTAATTAGCCTGCTCCCGGTGCAGACTACGCTGTGGGGTAGTTGCTTTTCTCACAATGTGGCCAACTTCTTTCAAATCTTTGTTCACAGTTCAGCGGTTTGTCCAAGAAACCTCCCATTTTCTCCTTTGTTTGGGTTTTGCAGTGTTACAGGATTTTGGGATAATATTTGTGAATTATTTGGGGGGGTTGATTAGTGTTTTTCCAACTTTTGCAATTTTATAGGATTCCTTAGTAGTATTTGTAAATAATTTTAAATAATTTTTTGTTCAAGAGACCTCCAATGTTATCCTTTGGTTAAATTTTGAGTAAATTCAAACCAGATTTACTCAAGGGTACAAATAAAGACACCTTAACATTAACTTTATTGCAGTGTAATATTTGTAAATTATTTAAAAATATATTTAGTTTCCAAACATCTCAAAATTTGATCCTTTTTCTTTGACTTTTACAGTGTTATTGGAATTGATCCAAGAAACCTCCTATTTTCTCCTTTGTTTGGGCTTTGCAATGTTACAGGATTTGGGAATAGTATTTGTAAATACTATCCCCGATAAATAAAAAATAGTTAGAAAATGATTATTTCAGGAAAAATTCAATTGTATTCTTTGTTTGGCTTTTGCATTGTTATAGGATGTAAAAAATATTTGTAAATTATTGGAAAAATCTCACAGGATTTTTTATAATATTTATAAATCATGAGAAAATATTTTTTTTATTCAGGAAACCTTTTATTTGATGTGGGTTTTGCAGGGTCTTTTTGGCAATTTAGTAGTAGTAATAATAGCTGTGGCAGTAGTAGTAGTAGCAGCAGTAGTCGAAGTAGTAGAAGTAGCAGAAGTAGTAGCTGTAGTAGCAGTAGTAGTAGTAGAAGTAGTAGCTGCAGTAGCAGTAGCAGTAGCTGTGATAGTAGTGGTAGTAGTAGCAGTAATATTAGCTGTGGTGGTAGTAGTAGTAGTAGTAGCTGTGGCAGTAGTAGTAGTAGTAGTGGCAGCAGTAGTAGTAGTAGCAGTAGTAGAAGTAGTACTAGTAGCAGCAGTAGTAGTAGCAGTAGTAGTAGCTGTAGCTGTTGTAGTAATAGTAGTAGTAGTAGAAGCAGCAGCAGTAGTGGTAGTAGTAGTAGCTGCAGTAGCAGCAGTAGTAGCAGCAGTCAGTGACGTGCGGTCAGGTGAGGCAGTGCCTGAAATAGTTATATTTATCCAATAATTTGTACTATGAAGTTATTTTCTATTCAACTTTGCAATTGTATTTTTTATTTTACTCAAAATTGCTGAATTTTTATGTTTACTGTTGAAATCCTGAGAAGAGACGTGCGGTGAGCCACAGGTCGTTCGTGCCTCACTGCGGACTGACTGTTTTAACTCTTTAAGGGCTGAGCACATTATAGCGGCTGTGAAAAGGCGCCGGGTGAGGCACGCAGTTACCCTGCCTCATGTTAGAGGGCGCTTGTGAGCCCAGGGATTCTTGCAACTCCCGCAGAATAGGGGCCGCAAACTACAATTTAGAGTTAGCAAGTCAACTTTAGCAATTCACTTTTTTCTTCATGTCTGGCCCTACTTTTTAAATGGAGGAAGATACATATTAAAGCCCAAGCAGTTTTCTAAACTGGACTTTGGGTCGAAGCAGGAGGTTATAATTAAAGGAAGACCAACGCTAAAGGAGCGAAATGGTTTGCTCCAGACGACGGGACGAAAGACTCGCTCTTTTCAAACAGAGACATACAAAATGGTAAGAAATTTAATTACTTCAATTGGGGGACCAGAATAAGGATAAAAAACAATACTAAAACAGCTTTTTATTTCATACTATTAGAGCTATTTCATACGGACTTCGGAACTTTTATTCTGGCCCCAAGTCACTGGGAGAAAAATTGGCCCGGGGTCAGACTTACTCGCCGACACCTGGTTTATATTTTTGTAAATCTGATTGTGACATCAGACAGTGCCTCACCAGCCACGAACCTCACTGCATGCCACTGGCAGCAGTAGTAGTAGTAGTAGTAGCTGTGGCAGTAATAGTAGTAGTAGTAATAGTAGTAATAGCTGTGGCAGTACTAGTTGTAGTAGTAGTAGTAATAATAGCTGTGGCAGTAGTAATTGTAGCAGTTGTAGTAGTAGCAGCAGCAGCAGTAGTAGTAGTCGCAGCTGTAGTAGCAGCAGCAGTAGTAGAAGTAGTAGTAGTGGTAGTAGCTGTGGTGGTCGTAGTAGTAGTAGTAGTAGTAGTAGCTGTGGCAGTAGTAGTAGTAGTAGCAGTAGCTTCTCACAATACGAATGCTGGTATAATCTTAGCAATAGCAATAAAAAAAAACATCTGTAATTTAATAAATGTGAACTTAAGATGTATAATACCATACTGTGGAACATTCCAGGCAGAGCAATAACGTCTCCACGGAGACAAGTATTTTTTTCCATTGCAAGATTGTGCCAACATCTTGGTGGAGGTCTATGCTTTGAAATCAATAGATCAATCAGAAAGCCATAGTAGTTTTTATTCCCATTCAGTACACTTTGCATTGACATAATATGTATATGATAGGAGTTCTCTCTCTCTTTCCCAGGCTTTATTACTGGTCAGATCTGTGGAGATCTGTGGAGAGGCAAGCCCACTTAATGTAAGATGGTTACTTCCATACTGTGGAACATTTCTGACAAAGCCAACATCTCTATGGAGCTCAGCTACATAGTACACTTTTCACCTAATATAGGATTTAATACAATTTTGCATCATTACAACAACTATAAGCATTTAGATCTGGGCACTGTATTTTTTCCATTGCGAGATAGTCCCAATGCCTTAGTGGAGATCTGTGCTTTGAAATCAATAGTATCACAAGTGTTCAAGTCAGTCCACTTTACAATGATATAATCCGTGTATGATAGGCGCTCTCTCTCTGTCTTTCTTTCTTTCTCTAATTAATAAACTCATTTGAAGCTGGTGAGATGTCTTTTTATCCTTCAAAATG
Organism: Periophthalmus modestus; assembly: GCA_019594935.1. Taxonomy (NCBI): domain Eukaryota; kingdom Metazoa; phylum Chordata; class Actinopteri; order Gobiiformes; family Gobiidae; genus Periophthalmus; species Periophthalmus modestus. Next base: position 1,455,748 of record JAIEZT010000198.1, read on the forward strand.
GCACTGGCGGCATGTTTTTCTTTGCTTTCTTCATCCGAGTGTGCAGCGTAAAAAAGTTGATTAGCTGGAAGACTAATTCTTGCTCGGAGTAAAACGTCTTTTGTGAAACAGAGGAAGGAAGAGCTGCCAACTGCTGTAGAAATAAAGCCGTATTTTAATAGCGTAGATAGTGGAAGAAATGAAAGGGATTGTGCAAAAACATGAGCTTAATGTGTTGTCTATGTTTGTAAGAGGAGCATTTAACCAGGCAGACAGCTGATCTAAACCCCAGCACCTGCAGCCAATCATGAATCAGTGCCAGTGCAGCCTATGCAGCTCAGTGAGTGAATCTGGAGGCTCTGTCACATGAGGCATATACTGAGAATGAGACAAACACTATGTCCTCTATCTGCAGGTTAAGGCTCTAGACACATAGGCTCAGATGTGATTGTAAAACGTAGGCTACATACAGTTGCTGTAAAGTCAGGGGTATTATTTATGGGGTATTTTGCATCATACTTTTTTATATTTATGGTAAATGGCTGAATCTTGCAGCTAACCATAGAGAGATCACTTACTTACTCAAACATGCATGGATGACATTTAAAACCTCTTCATTCATGTTTTTGATGGGGAAACAATGCTATAACATGGTCAAAAGCTCCAAAACATTGAGTTTGCATAATATCCCCTCTTTAAGATGTTTTATTCTTCCTAGACTAGGGTATTAGATAATCGTCTTAAACCAAAATAACAAATTATAATGTTATATAATGTTTTTGTGATTAAGAATAAATCAGAATTAGAATTATTACAAGAAAAAGCTATATTTGATTTGGACATGTTTACCTTTTACCTGGAGACAATCATTAAATTTAAATCAAAATCTTACATGCAGTTCCTTTTAAGTATTGGGTTATTATCATCATCACAAACTATTTAACTATCTCTTAACAAACTTGAACATTTGATGACCATAAACCTCAGTGGCATCTTGTGGGCTGATTTCTAATACTAATAATACTTACAATGTTCAATTTTACTCAAAAATCACATTTTTTTCTTAACATTTCAGAAATTTGTCAAAGTTGTCTAAATCGATTTGGTAAACTTGGACACTTGTACTTCTAGCGTCATACTTTGAACTTTGAACTTTCTTTTCTAATGCTGTCCTCCTTTCTCTCAACAATGGTGTCTGTTTTTTCTGTCTTTTTTTGAAAACTCCTCACATCTTCTCATCCTCCTTTCATCTCTCTATCCCTGCTCCTGTGACTACAAAGAACTGCCTTGTGGCTAATACAATTTGACAAGCGTGGCTAACCTTTTTTGGGCATGGGTCATGCTAGCAGAGGAGCGGTAATCACATGTGAAGCCCATCAAGGCACACACACCTGACACAGTATAGACTAATGAAAATGTCCAGGGAGGAATTAGAGTGAAAAAGAGAGGATGACAAAAGAGATAGTAAAATGCCCCCTTTTCTCTCTTGTTTACTTGGAGGGAGATAGAAAGAAGGGAAAGAGGGAGGCAGAGAATGGAAAAAGAAGGATGACGAGAGAGAAAGGGAGAGAGAGAGAAGAGGAGAGAGAGATGGGTTGGACTGACAGGAGCAGTGGGGAGGTGATATACATGAACAGTGTATGCTTACGTATTAAGCTTTTTCACTACTGATACCAATTCTAATACTACAACTTTAAGTATCTACTGATACCTAATATTAACTGAAACCAGTGCAGAGACTGAAATGACAGCATGTATTTCTTTCAAACAGACATAAAATAAGACAAATGTGCTGGTGCCTTCACCTTCCAGGCCTTCTAAAGCTCTTCTTTGTGTGCCAAATTTTTCTGTAGTTTCCTAAGTTCCTTTTTTCTGATGTTCCCATCACTTGGTTCTGCAATGTCCACCACAACGGCTTTGCTCTGTTGTTTATCCATCACCACAGTCTGTATCTGGAAGTTCCACAGGAGGTGTTTCCCACCTTGACCTGGGGGTCTCCAGTCCATACTCTGCACAGATGTTTCTGTCCACTATGTATGTGTGCTTTCCCTGCCAGTCTCTTACACCCTGCAATTATGTGCTGGATTGTCTCAAGGGCCTCTTTGCACCTTGGGTCTTGTAGCTCAAGGCCTGCTGAGCTTCAGCCATTCCTGTGTGTGTGTGTCTATATATATATATAGTATCTATATATATATATAGCTCTCTCTATGTGTGTGTGTGTGTGTGTGTGTGTGTGTGTGTGTGGTGTGTGTGTGTGTGTATGTGTGTGTGTGTGTGTGTGTGTGTGTGTGTGTGTGTGTGTATGTGTGTGTGTGTGTGTGTGTGTGTGTGTGTGTGTGTGTGTATGTATGTATACGCACACACACACTCTCATACATTTGTATTTGCAGACTCCAAAACATGAGCTGAGAGAAGTGACTTAAATCGTGTTCAGTGATGTACATGAGAGCTCTCCGTACATCCCTCTGCATACACATATAGGAGCATGTACAATATTACTGCCCATTTTAAACTATGCCGTCCCATTGTTTGCACTGTTCATAGATCCCCCACCTCAGACAGTGAATACAGACACTGTTACAGGACCACACGCGTAGACTTGTGAGTGCTGTTGCCATGGTTACTCTGACTGGCGCTGGATTATTGGACGTGGGTGGCTTTAGACGCTGGGTTATTTTTGACCTGTGTGAAAGCTAACCAGAGGGAGACTGCTTTATAACATAAGGACTGCATTTGTGAATGGGTTTCAAAAATAGGCAAACATTTTAGTACAAAATATGGTGGAATTCTGAGTTTTGTAGTTTCCAAATCAGATTAAAAACTGCTTTATAGCTAGAATGAACCTCATGGACCGCTATGGAATCTATCTGGACCACTGAGAGATCACACAGATATAAAGCCACATGGGAATAGAAAAGAAAGTACTATCATTTAATGCTGAAAATCACTTTCTATTGTCTAAATAGTGTTTTGTTGTTTGTTTGTTTTTGTTATTATTATTATCATGGTATCAGTCGGCATTGAATATCAAGTCTAGTCCTTAATATCAAAATCCAGTTTGAAATTTTAGTATCATGACAACACTCCATGGAGATCCACTCACGGTAAGAATCCATTATACCTCTATTGAGACAAGCAAGAGGTATACCCTGACCAGAAAAGTTACATAGTGAACATTTAATTTTATAGTCCATTCACTTTTTGTGTGATGCTTGAATCTTACCCAAGTGGAAGTGGAATTACCCAGTGGAAAAAATTGCATTAAGAGTGAGACAGTGTGCGGGAGTTTCCTTTATTCTTCATACAAAGTGCTCCATCTCCTACGCACCTGTCGCCCAGTCAGGTGTGCAGAGCTTACACAAAACGAGAACTGAATCTTACCCAAGACATTTATAGGTACATTTTAGATAACTACTCTTTAATTAGCCTTCATGATTTTACAAAATTGAGTTTTTGGGAGATTTTTACCATGTTTACCATGTAACTATTTTATTAGTAGCCCAATTCCTAACACTATCCCCTTAATTAAATAGTTACAAAGTCTGAATCTGTCTTAAAAGTACTTTACCTGATATTTACTGTCTTAAAAACTAAAAAAAAAACGACCTAGTTAATTTTAAACCGTTTGCAGTGGTCTAAAGTTGTAAGCTCACTTACCTTATGCTTTCTGAGCATCCAAATTATTCACCACGATGAGTTTATGAGGGAGTTTCACAACTTTCAGAGACCAGAGCAGAGTTTTGCCACGATGGCCAATGGTAAACTTGTATATACCGTATTTTCTATAAGTAGCACTTTTTTCATAGTTTGGTGGCCCGGGGGTGTGACTTATACTCAGATGCAACTTATATGTGAAATTATTAAAATATCTAATTTCACATCTTCATTATTGTTAAACTGACTGCATGAGGGCACTCTAGGCTTGTGTACCAGTATTACAGCCACATGGAAGTCGGCGCTTCATCTACTTCTTGAGCAGGTGGAGTTGTTCAGAAGCAACACTGAGGATGAAGAATTCAATGGTTTTAGTGATTTGGAGTGAGATCGAGAGTAAACTTGTTAGCTTATTTTTTATGCTTTAGTTATCTGATTAACTGTTAATATCTTACGTAAACATACCAGACACATATTCAGTTTGTTGTATGTGTATTACGTTAGCGTGCTGTACTGCTAGCCTGTTGTTCTCTATTTTATTGTTATTATGATAACTTGCCTTTAAAGATAAAATGTCTGATCTTGGTCTCGGATCCTCCAAAAATCCCACTTATAGTCCAGTGTGACTTATATATGTTTGTTTCTTCATTATTGCGCATTTTTTTTTGCTGGTGGCACTTATTCTCTGGAGCGACGTATAGTCTGGAAAATACTGTAGTGGTTTTCCACCTTCAAGGCACTCAAAGCACTTTATATCAAGGAACCATTCACACATTCACACACACATTCATCTACCAGCATACAGAGACAGGGGGGTGAAGTGGGTTAAGTGTCTTGCCCAAATACACAACAACAATATTCAGCTGTGAGAGCTGGAATTGCACGGCCAACCTGTGGGTCACTGAATCTGACCCCTCAATCAGTGATGTTTACATCTAGGCAGGATTTGAACCGCCAACCTTCAGATTAGTGGGCAAACATTTTACTACTACTACTACTACTACTACTACTACTACTACTACTACTACAACCACTACTACTACCACTACCACTACCACTACCACTACTACTACTACTACTACTACTACTACTACTGTTGTCACGCAGTTACGCTAACAACAGCTAGCACGCTAAACACACTTCCTGATTATAGAACAGTAAAAAGCACACAGCTGACTTATTTTGACCTTAAACTGCTTATACATATATCTGTATTGGGGCAAGACACATTTTGCACACATATATGGGAAAAAAAAAAAAATTTCAAAATGAACAAAGTGTTTGCTTTATTAAGGCAAGTTAAGGTGTAGTTAATATAAAGTGTTACCTAGTTTAATCTATGCATAACCCGAGCTAAACTGTCTCGCTCTCTCCTCCCTTAGCCCTTCATAATAAATCCTTACTGTCTGTTTTCTAATAGGATAATATTTGTGTTTGTCAGTGATGGACTCAGCACCATAACGACATAATTACACTGTTGTTTCATTTGGAGAGGCACACGCACTCAATCAACATGACACCTCTAATTAGCAGCTCTGGGTTCTGCTAATGGATCCTACAGGAACACCGGAAAACTGCAAAATGTCTCTAATATGAGTAACTGGAGCTTGTTTGAGAAGAATGTACAAAATAAGTGATAGAGAGGTTATCATAAATAATTCTGTCAGGAAACTTTGGTGCATTTACTGGAGATGCACCAAGATGACTCTAGTAACTGATATCAGTGCTGATATTGAACATTTTGGTGAATTAGATATCGATTTCTTGATATCAGTTCAGCTGTTTTGTATGTATTTATTCAGTGTGGGTTTATGTTGCACTTTATCACTGAAGTAAGTTCCTAGTCTGTGAGCTGTTTTCTCTGACAATGGCAATAAAACTCTTCTGATTCTGACTTTGAATGATAAATAACAGTTAGATAACACATTTGGATTTCTTTTGTCTGGTGCTATTTGTGTTAAAAGAAATACATTTTATTTTCAGTTTGTTCCCTGGTATCAGTTCATATGGGGTATTGGCAGATACTTACAAAGTATCGACATTGGTATCGGAACAGAAAAACCTGGATTGATGCATCCCTATTTGTTACCTAGCAACCACAGTGTTAACAAGAGCAAAAACATTTTGTAGAAAAAATGGAAAAATAACATAAAAAAATACAGGAAGTAGTGCTGAGTTGTAAAACAGAAACCACAGTGTTGTCATCAACACAGAGAAAAAAACAGTTTTGTAGAAAGAAAATGGAAAAATAACATTTCGACTTGCTAAAAAAATACAGGAAGTAGTGCTGTGTTGTAAAACTGCCCAGAAAAAAGGAAGTGAAATCATAAAAATAATTATGTTAACTGTGTTTTAGTGAAATGAGTAGTGTAACCATATGCATGATTTCAGTTCTATAGCTTTAAGTATCTGTCAATACCCGATATCAACCGTGCAGAGATTCAAAACAGCCTTTATTTGCTTTAGACTAAAATAAAATAAGACAGAACCGATCCAAATGTCTTCCTGTATATTTGTACTTTTCTTCTCAACTTGTTTTTTCCACAAACTGTGCCTTAACTGGCGTAAAACTCTGATGAATATTTAGCACACGTACTATCCCACCAAACCAAGTCAGAATAATTACAAAAACATGAAAACCTGTCGTCTGCACTTTAAGCCTCTCTATATAAAATGGCTGCTGTGTTTAAATGCCAGTGCAAATATGTGATTGAATCATTTAGTTTCCTGCAGACTTTTCTTCATAAGTCACTTTGCGTCAGAGAAAACCATAAGCACATTTTCACATCTCTCTGTGTCATGACTCTTCTGTTTGTAGTATTGCACCACTACATCTACACTCAGGTTTTGCCGTCCTACATAGAAGAGAGCACTGGAAATTGTGGAACTTGAATAAAGTCATTTGAAAGTGCACTATGTTTTTTTGTGTAGGGTCCACAACCATGTTTAATGCCTTAGTAAGGTATTAAACTCGTCCCCCTTCCTCTTGAGAATGAATAAAAGTAAATAGTAAAGTTATTCTGATTTTGGCCAAGTTACAGATCAGATTTGTGGAGAGATTCAAGTAAATGCATGTTTTTCAAGGGATTTTAGGGCAATAAAAATGCCTGTAAGTTCAATGCTATACTGTGGAACATTTCTAGGCAATAACATCTCCATGGAGACAAGCAGGTGGTGGACCCCCCCATCAGAAAAGTTGTTTTCAAGTACATGTATAATTATTTTTAAAGATAATATGGCTAATTCTTCTAGTATATTTTCCTTATAATCTCCATGGAAACAAGCAGTGTCATGTTACACAGTGCACCTTTAAACCAATGTATTTCAGTTGCTTTTTTACTGGCTTCTAAAAATCCACCTTTCCGTTTTTCCTTTCTTGACAAATCCCAGATTGTTTGAGATTTGAAACCAGGATTCCTCTGTGGCTCCTTCACTGAGTCGCCTTTGTGTTGTCACAAATCATGTTATACCTTTTGTTCTCTGTGCATTTATCTGTTCAAATATGTCTGTAGCTGGGCAAAAAAATGTATCAGTGGATTTAAGATGGGCCGTAGGATGAATTGCCCTCAAAATTTGATTAGCAAATTTCAGAGACTGCACTTTTTGAAGTTCCATCATTTCCTCCACAAACAAACTCTCCTGTCTTATTGTACATAAAACGTCTAACCCTGTAGTTTAGACCTGTACAAACATGTTCTGAAATGTGATTCTTGTGTTAGTTTGTCAGTTCAGATTTCAGTCATTTTGTTAGTTGTTCTGGATGTGTTGAAAATGTGAACTTTGAACAGAATATTATTAAAACATAAATCATTAATCTAATCACAATCACACGGCTTGTCAAACAAATCACAGTTTGATTATTTTATCCAAATGATTCAGCTTGAATTTAAGACAGTTAAATTTAGTTAAATTTGAACTAGATCTTTCTTTTAGTCATGAATACATGTTTTTTGCTTTGTTTTACAGTGGGCAGAAGAGGGAGTACCAAGTGGCCAGAGCGGTCCCAGGATATGATGAATTGGACGCAGCCCGACGAAGAGTTCTGGAATATGATCCAAATCGAGTAAATTCAAAATTTAACATTTAAATTTATACTAACTTTTATTTCATATATATTTTTGTAGTTGGTTTAAAAATCCCAAGTGATGTGTTGGTGGTTGTGATATTATTTTTGTTTTAAAAAATGGTGATCAAAATTCTTTGAGCGAATTTTAAAGGATTATCTTCCAAGAATCTTTTTCAGTTTTAGTTTGTTGCCTTATTTAATTTAATTGAATAACATTTTGAGTAACATAAGATACATTTTCTGAATGAAAAAAAATCTCATTAGGTCAATATTATTTGAGTAGAAGGCCCAAAGTTGCTGGGATAGGTTCTGTTTTATATGCATAGTACTACTACTATTACTACTACTACTGCTACTACTACTGCTGCTACTACTACTACTACTACTACTACTACTACTACTACTACTGCTACTGCTACTGCTACTGCTACTGCTGCTGCTACTACTGCTGCTGCTGCTACTACTACTACTACTACTGCGGCTGCTGCTGCTGCTGCTGCTGCTGCTACTGCTGCCACTATTACTGGTACTACTATTACTATTACTACTGCTGCTAGTACTACTACTGTTGTGGTAAGAAACTATGAATGAATGAAGAGAGGAGAAAGGAGAAGTAGCTCAAATGTTAACAAAGGGCTGCAAATAGCCCCAAGAGCGCAGGGAGACGGGGGGATGCAGTCCTTGTTTAGTCCTGGTTCAGTCCTGGTTCAGTCCTGGGTTAGTCCTGGTTTAGTCCTGGTTTAGTCCTGGTTTAGTCCTGGTTTAGTCTTGGTTTAGTCCTGGTTTAGTCTTGGGTTAGTCCTGGGTTAGTCCTGGTTCAGTCTGGTTTAGTCCTGGTTTTAGTCAATGTTCATAAGGAGTCTTGGGTTAAATAGTCCCAGGACCAATGTTCAAGGAGCTGGAAGGATCCAGGACCACACTGGAGGGAGGGTGGTGTAGTCCTGGTTTAGTCCTTGATCAACCCTTGTTCATTTTTGTCTTAGCCTTAGTTTATATGTACGTATGCAAGTTAATCTGGTACTACTACTACTACTACTACTACTACTACTACTACTACTACTACTACTACTACTACTATTGCTACTACTACTACTGCTACTATTACTACTACTACTACTGCTGCTACTGCTAGCTCTATACCTCATCTGCATGTGGCTGAAGTTGCCATATCAAACCTGTAATTTTTATATCTCTTTCTTTCACCCATTTGCCCCATGCTACTACTATTACTACTATTGCAGTGGTACGAAACTACAGGGTTAGAAAGTTTTAAACAGATTAAGACTTGGACACACAGGGACATTTAGTGGTCAAAGAGGACTTTATATTACCTAAATTTCTATTCATGACTTATTGAAGGGCCTGTACCCACCACTCCACTCTGGTCTCTGAAAGTGCTTATAAACTCATCGTGGTGAATTATTAGGATGCTCGGAATGCATAAGTTAAGTAAGGAATAACTTTTAGCCACTGCCAACGGGTTACAATGAACTAGTTCTGTTTTTCATGTTTTTAGACAATAAAAATCAGTGCTGTTAAATATAATTTAATTTGGGAATAATTTAACATTCCCATGGTTCCTCTACTTGTGATTACTTGTTATTCCAATCAAAGTGCGATTTTCTGCATCCTTGAGCGTGCTATTAAAAAAATCCACTTTGCAAATGCTGGATAAATGCTTATTGATTTTCATGGTACGGTTGTGAGCGTACAGGAGGTAAATGAGGAGATCGATATTGTGGAAAAACGCTCGGGATATGGGACCTGTTGTGTTGGATATAGGAACACTGAGAGAGGGAATTGAAATGTCACTGTCTAATGCAAGACTCCATAAACTAAATGAAGAGGGGAGAAAGGAGACGCGGCTCAAATGTTAACAAGGAGCCGCAAATAAACTCAAGAGCGCAGGGAGACAGGGGGGTGTAGTCCTGGTTTAGTCCTGGTTTAGTCCTGGTTTAGTCCTGGTTTAGTCCTGGTTTAGTCCTGGTTTAGTCCTGGTTTAAGTAATGGTTCAGTCTTGGTTTGTCCAGTATTTATAAGGAGCTGGAAATTGACCCAAGACGACACAGGGGGAAGGGTGGTGTAGTCCTGGTGTAGTCCTGATTTAGTCCTTGTTCAATTCTTGCTCAGTTTTGTGTTAGTCTTAGTTTACTTCAAGGTTCATCTTTGTACAGTATGTATGCACGCAAGTTAATTTGGTACTACTATTACTACTACTACTACTACTGCTGCTATCTCTATATCTCCTCTGTATGTGGCTGAAGTTGCCATATCAAACTTATAATTTTTGGATCTTTCTTTCACCCATTAGCTCCATGCTGATTCTCATGTGATTATTTCTTCACAGTTATTTTGTCAGCCATTTTGTTTTTGCTCCTAGTCTTGGTTTTTGCACAGTTTCTATTCCCACTTTGAGTCCATAGGGCGTGATTGAACCCAGAGTGTTTCATTATCGAGGCCTCGGGAGACCGCACCCCTGCCGGCTCCGATAACACTAAAGAATTCTGGGTAAAAATAGTAGGAAATACATCACAGGTTTCTTTTAACTGTGGGGTTGAATTTAGTGGTACTGGAAACAAAATGTATGGTAAATAATATGTAATGTAAGGCTGCGTTAGACCTGAGTTTGATCTCGTTCAGGCCTGGTTTATTCTCAGTTTAGTCCTTCTTTAGTTCTGGTTCAGTGCAGCTTTTGTTGGGAGTGTTTATAAGTTCTTGAAGACCTGGTTTAGTCCTGGTTTAGTCCTGGTTTAGTCCCGGTTTAGTTCTTTTTAAGTCCTCATAGTCCTGGTAACACCTGGATTGAACATGGTTTAGTCCTTAATTAGATCTGGCTGAGTCCTGGATTAAACCTGGTTTATACCTGTTTTAATCCTGGTTTAGTTAGACTTGGTTTAGTTCTGTTAGAGACCTGCTTTAGCCCTAGTTTGGATCTGCTTTAGTCCTTCATATTTAACCCTGGTTTGGGCCTGGTTTAGATCTAGTTCAAACCTGGTTTGGAACTTATTTGGACCTGGTATAGTCCTGTTTTACTCTTGGTTTCATTCTCTTTTTGACCTCATTTAGTCCTTTGTGGTTTAGGCCTGTTTTAGTCCTTTGTGGTTTAAATATGGTTTAATCCTGGTTTGGCCCTGGTTTAGACCTGGTGTAGTCCTGGTGTAGCTCTGGTTTAGACTTGGTGTAGCTCTGGTTTAGACCTGGCTTAACCCTGGTTTACCCCTGGTTTAGACATGGTGTATCCCTGATTTAGACCCGATTTAGTCCTTCATGCTTTGGTCCTGGTTTAGACCTGGTTAGATTCTCTTTTAAACCTGGTTTAGACCTAGTTTAGTCCTTCATAGTTTAGTCTGGGCTAAGTCCATTTTCATCTGACATTTCAAAGAGGGCACAAGTCACCCTGTGTCGTGTCTAAAAAAGTTCAAACCTGTACTCTACAGTTTAAATGGTCTTAATAGGGTTACTCATTATAAACCTGCTTGTATCATCTCAACTTCCACTGGCAAAAAGACAGTTCAAATTATATATTGGGGAAAATATGCAAAATCTTCCAAGTGTGTCAGATTCTCTCTAATTTCACCATCAGAATTCACCATTAGCACAGCTTGACTGACGCTCAGATATTTGCATTTTAAGATGGCATTTCACACAGGTCATAAGGTGACCACTGTCATGTAGGCATCTAAAGGTGAAGCTTGTGTTTTGGTTTAATTGGGGGTCAAATCACAGCACATCTTCATTATCAAACACAGGCATGTAGACCTATGGACAGAGTGTTGACCTATTCATAGTCTTATGAGAGGAGGAAAGAAGATCTAAAATTACCTCAAAATCCAACTAATTTTAAAAGGTGCACTGTTGCCTGGAATGCTCCACAGTGCGGTATAATGCTCTTCAGTGTGGTAGAATGCTCTTCAGTGTGGTAGAATGCTCTTCAGTGTGGTAGAATGCTCTTCAGTGTGGTAGAATGCTCCACAGTGTGGTATAATGCTCTTCAGTGTGGTATAATGCTCCACAGTGTGGTAGAATGCTCCACAGTGTGGTAGAATGCTCCACAGTGTGGTATAATGCTCCTCACTGTGGTAGAATGCGCTTCAGTGTGCTATAATGCTCTTCAGTGTGGTATAATGCTCCTTAGTGTGGTATAATGTTCCACAGTGTGGTAGAATGCTCCACAGTGTGGTAGAATGCTCCACAGTGTGGTAGAATGCTCCACAGTGTGGTAGAATGCTCCTCAGTGTGGTAGAATGCTCTTCAGTGTGGTAGAATGCTCCACAGTGTGGTAGAATGCTCCACAGTGTGGTAGAATGCTCCACAGTGTGGTAGAATGCTCTTCAGTGTGGTAGAATGCTCTTCAGTGTGGTAGAATGCTCCACAGTGTGGTAGAATGCTCTTCAGTGTGGTAGAATGCTCTTCAGTGTGGTAGAATGCTCTTCAGTGTGGTAGAATGCTCTTCAGTGTGGTAGAATGCTCTTCAGTGTGGTAGAATGCTCCACAGTGTGGTAGAATGCTCTTCAGTGTGGTAGAATGCTCCACAGTGTGGTAGAATGCTCCACAGTGTGGTAGAATGCTCTTCAGTGTGGTAGAATGCTCCACAGTGTGGTAGAATGCTCCACAGTGTGGTAGAATGCTCCACAGTGTGGTAGAATGCTCCACAGTGTGGTAGAAGGCTCCACAGTGTGGGATATTCAATTACAAGTTCTTTTATTGTTCAAAAATACCTGGAAAAACATGTATTCCTAATGTTTTTAGTCTTGGTATAGTTCTGGTTTTGTCCTGGTTTAGAAGTTGTCTAGACCTGGTTTAGGGCAGCTCTTGTGGGATTTTCCTGGTGTTTTGAATTTTGATCTAGGTTGGTCTTTAGTTAGACCTGGTTTGGTTTGTAGGCTACCTGTTTTTATCCTTAGTCCTGGGTTAGACCTGGGTTAGACCTGGTTTAGTCCTGGTTGAGACCTGGTTTAGTCCTCGTTTACTGGAGATATTTGGAGTTTTCTGCTCTGTTGCAATCCTGACAGACACAATTTATTGGAAGTATTTCAGTCCTGATTTATTTCTGTTTTAGACCTGGTATAGTGTTGGATGAGTCCTGCTTTAGTCTTGGATAAGTCCTTTTTAGTCCTTTATTGGTTTAGTCCTGGTTAAATCCTGGTTAACTTCTGGTTTAGTACAGGTTTAGTGCCACTCTTTTGTGGTGTTCCTGGTCTTTACTTGTCAGTAATTATCTGAGTTGCTAAACCAGGACCAAACTAGGTCTATAGCTTGGTCCTGGTTTAGTCCTTCATGGGTAAGACCTGGTTTAGACCTGGTTTAGACCTGGTTTAGACCTACTTATAACAGTAAACCAAACTTGAAAAGCTAGCACTAGTGTAGCCCGTTTTCCTGTCTGTTGTTTATGTTACCTTAGGTTAACTTGGGTTTGCGTAGACCACATTTCAAAGCTCTCTGCGCGGTGATCCCGTCCTTGAGAGAATAAAACAGCCTCTTAAATGTTGTAGCTGCAGAAATCTAGTTTTTTAAAGCGCAGCAATGAAAAGAAAAAGAGTAAACGTATGAATGAAACAAGGTCAGAGCTGAGAGGAGACTTGAGTGGTTCATTCAGACTGTTTATAAAAGAACAGCTAACAGGTGAGAGGAGGTGAGCCACTGAATATAATGCTAACACTCTGAAAAAAGACGGAAAAAAATTAGAAGAAACAAATTAACTAAAAAAAAAATGCACTAAAATTAAAGGCGTACTATGTAACTTTTTGGGAACACTTTATAATAACTGCACACCTTAAGTGGCCTTAAAACGCATGGAAAAATCAGATGGTACTATTTGGCCATTTGCTACGTTGGATTTGTCAAAATGTAGCAAAAGTATTTTTTTATTGTTTTGACTAAGAGCAAAATGTTGCATTGAATTTCCTCTGGGGTCAATTGGATAATTTGTCCGTTCTCCTCTAACACCCTTAAAAGCCCAAACACACTGCACATGTCAGCATTTACATACATAACCTCGCCAAACCACAACTGCGAGCGGACTTGACTGTGAGCGTTTAGCCTTGTGTAACTGGTCCACAGTGAAAATAAGCAGCTGAATAGTTTGTATTTACCGTCTGCACAGGCAGACCACAGCAAATGCCATAACTTCAAAGCAATAATTAACAGTGTTTCTGAACCTGGAGTCCTTCTAACAATACATAACTGCCCCTAATAATAATAATAATAATACATTTTATTTATATAGCGCTTTTCACGGAACTCAAAGACGCTTTACATACATACAATAAAATATCACAAAATTTACAACTAAAATCAAACATTAAAAGCAATTTTAAACAGGTGAGTCTTGAGTTCCTTTTTGAAGGTGGGGAGGTCAGAGCAGTCACGGAGCGGTTTGGGCAGTGAGTTTGGGCAGCCCCTGTGATGGTAAATGCACTAAAACAACTACCTGTTTTTTTTTATATATTTTAATGGAAACACGCAACCTACACTCATGTAGAGCGGTTGTATTCTATTTTTTGAAATCTACACACACAAGACGTGCTGCTCCATATGACAATGTAGCCCTCCCCATTCACTTTTAATGGATTCTTAAAAATACACGTCCAACACATGCATGGTGAAATACGCGTGCAGTGTGTCGGCGCTGTGGCTGTAATGTTATAAAGTGTTAGCATATAGGGTAACATACACGTTTAATAGGCTAGTTAGCAGCTTTAGTACTAGTTAGTTTGCATAGAGTTCAACCATATATTGTATGATTTGACTTGAACTCAAACTTATGTTACTTTTATTTATTGGTAAACAAGTAAAACTCTTTAAAGTTTAATTCCTAGTAAAAAAAAAAAAAATGTCTATAGAAAATAATGCATTTGTTGCCAATTAAGACACACTTAACCATGTTGTTATATCCAGTCGCTTTTAACAACAACTTCTCTCATAAATTGTCACAAAATGAAATTATCTTAATTGCTGTCATCATTAGCTAATTAATATTACTGTAGTCACTTGTAATGGCACATGAAGCTTAATTAGCTTTAGTAATATTGACAAAACATTTAGCTGCTATCTCCTCAGTGCTGTGTAACTGTCAGATTGTACATGTATTCACCTGGTTTATGGTTAATATCTCTGTAATCACTGGGCCTTTCCACATGGAACAAAAACTGGCACAAAGTTCAGCGTCATCTCTCTCAGTATAAATAAACAAAAGTCAAATGATTTTTTTCACAATATCTTCAGAAAGTGGAGCCATTATTCAACCCCAAAGATGTGAGTGTTGTCAAAGGACTTTAAGTTATAAAATTAATATGACAAGTTTGTAGAGCCAAGCTTCAATATTTGGAGATCAGAAGTTTGGAGATTTTTTTCAAAAAAAGTGAATCTTCCACAGAGTTATACAGGCCCTGCCCTTCAACTGAAATTATGACTTAAAGAGAGGGTATTTTACTTCTATGGGGTATTAACTGTAACACATAATATATTTAGATCACCATGTTATCTTTTACTGTTTTGAAAATGCTATATTTATCCAAAACAAAGTATTAACATGTTTTGTAAGTTTCACTTTCGTTTTTGACGGTCTGAGTCAAAAGTCCCTCCCTCTTCACAACACAATCAGCTGCATCCCATTACTGAAACTACTGCACATCGCATCAAGTTTGTCACTTTGCTGTGTATAATTTTGTACCATGTTGTTGTATATTTATGGATAATTGTCGTGTGGGAGCATGGGTGACAGTGGCTTGTGGGTGGAGCATTGGACAGAATCTTACAGTTCACTGTAAGGAGGGTTTGAATAGGGCCCAGGAAAGATACTCAAACATGCATGGATGATCTAAATCCTCTTCAGGCAGGTTTTTGATGAGGGAACAACGTTATAACATGGTAGAAAGCTTCAGAAAGTCAATTTTCGTTATAACCCCTCTTTAATCTAATGCTAGAACACAACCTATTCTACATAACCTTACAATATGTTCCCTTATATATTTATGTATTTGTTTATTGACAGGAGTCGATCCATCTCCAGCTCTGCTCATTAAACGAGCGCACACAGGACAAGTCACACTGCAGCTGCTACTTTCTGTCTCTAATGTTGTGTTTGTCCACATAAATCACACTGATGATGTTTTAATGTCACTTCCTACGGCTCTCCCTCTCTTCCCCTGTGTCTCCTCCTCTTCTTTCTCTCTCTTCCTCTGTTTCTCTTCTTCTTTATCCCTTTATCCGTGTCTTTCTCTTCTTTTTCTCTCTCCTGTCTCCTTCTCTTCTTTCTCCCTCTTTTCCCCTGTGTCTCCTCCTCTTCTTTTTCTCGCTCCTGTCTCTCTCTCTTCTTTCTCCCTGTCTTCCCCTGTGTCGTCTCTCCTCTTCTCTTTTCTCTCTCTCTGTGTCTCCTCCTCTTCCCTCTCTCTCTCTCTGTGTATCTCCTCTTCTTTCTCTCTCTGTTTTCTCCTCTTTGTCTCTCCTTCTCCCTGTGTCTGTCTCTCACTCTCTCTTTTCCTTTTTCTTACACCATTCCCCACTCTCTCCTTTCCCTTAACTCATTACTGGTATTTTTCCCTATCTCTTTGTTTCTTTCTCCCTCTCTCTTTTCTCTTCATGCTATCTCTCCCTTTCTACCTGCCTTTTCTTTCTTTAACTATTTTCCTTTATCTCTGTCTGTCCTCCTCTTCTTTCTGTCTCTCTCTATCTTTCCCTCCTTCCTCTGTCTCTTTCGTTAACTCTTTTCTTCTTGCTCTCCCATTCTCTCCCCATCTCTTCCTCCTCATCTCTCTGTCTCTCTCTATCTCCCCCCATCTCTTTTTTAACTGTTCCTCTCTCTATCTCTCATCTCTCCTCCTCTCCTCCTCCCTCTCTTCTCAGTTCATAAATAATGACTCACATCATTAAGTAAACATGCCCTGAGCCTGTCCTGTTGATAGATGGGTATTCTCCTTCACTCCCAGGGCATTGGGGGAGGTAACGGGGGTATAAAGACGACTGAGGGGGGTGGGGGGGTATAGGGTGGGGGGCTCTGAGGGGGGGTACAGAGGGGGGTACCGAGGGGGGTACAGAGGGGGGGGTGACAGGGGCTCTGTGCCCAGAGGCAGAGAGGAAGCCCTCTATAGACCAATGCCCCCAGCTGGACTAAAGAATATATTAGCTATAGAAGACTGGACTGTGTGAACAATAGTGCATTTTGATCTTAAGGGGCCAATATTACAGTATTTTAAAGGGCCCATATTACAGTGTTTTTAAAGGAACCATTTTACAATGTTTTAAAGGGCCCATATTACACTGTTTTAAAGGGCTCACGTTACACTGTTTTAAAGGGCCCATATTATAATATTATGACTTTAAATATAGCTTTTCAATGTGTTGAGTTGTTCACATTATATTTAGTATCAGTTAGTATGTGGATATCATTTGCATTAAGATCAACTGTAGATTTGATTTTTGTAGAAACAAAAGCATCAATGCAAAATCACTAACAGCATAAACTTGCACTGTCACCTTTTCTTTAATAGAAATATCCTGAAGAATGATAAATAAAGACAGAAAACCCTCCAAAAGCACGAGGCAGATGTGAGAGAGTTTGACGCTTTCTCTCACGTGTTCTGAAGAGCTGTCTGTTTCTGTTCTCCTGTTGACTGGGGGCTTTCCAGGGTTACGGGCACTGTTTTGGTTTGGAATTCAAGATCATGGGGGAAAGAGCATTTGAGAATTTTAGCAAAACAGTTCAAATAAATTATGATTTTTGTTTTAAACCAGCACATAGAGATGATATATTTTGTTTATTTATTTATTTATTTATTTATTTAATTTATTAATTATATATATTTTTTTGTTTTGACAATTTGTATTTATTCAGTTACAGGTGTTTTTTTTTTGTTTGTTTGTTTTTTAGGAAAAAAAATGCATTCTTACTGTGACAAGATTGTCTGCCTCTCCACAGATCTGACCTGGTTGTGTCATCTGCATATTGCCATGGAGATAGATAGCTTTAATGCGTCTTTAAACTGAATGTTCCACAGTATGGCAACATCTTCATAGAGAGAAGCCTGAGTCAAAGTTATATAGTACAGCTTTAAAAACACCCAAGCTGATCTTTGAGGATTAGGAATGACTGGATCTTGATTTGTTTATAATTTGGATTCATTGCAAACCCAAATATCTATCTAATTCATGAAAAAGTCATTACTTTTGTGTTTTTCAACTTCCAGAACTTTGGATCACGGTTTTCCATCACTCCAAACTTCACATGTTACAACGTTAGAATCATAAATGTGAGTCCACATCTGGTGATATCATAAAGCTCTGACAAACCACACAAGCACATGTAGAGGAGGTAATGACTTCTGCAGAGACGGGAGCAGAGACGAGAGCAGAGACAGGAGCAGAGACAGGACAGGAGCAGAGACGGGAGCAGAGACAGGAGCAGAGTCAGGACAGGAGCAGAGACGGGAGCAGAGTCAGGACAGGAGCAGAGATGGGAGCAGAGACAGGAGCAGAGTCAGGACAGGAGCAGAGACGGGAGCAGAGACGGGAGCAGAGTCAGGACAGGAGCAGAGATGGGAGCAGAGACAGGAGCAGAGACGGGAGCAGAGACAGGAGCAGAGTCAGGACAGGAGCAGAGATGGGAGCAGAGACAGGAGCAGAGTCAGGACAGGAGCAGGGACGGGAGCAGAGACGGGAGCAGAGACGGGAGCAGAGATGGGGGCAGAGACAGGAGCAGAGTCAGGACAGGAGCAGAGAGACGGGAGCAGAGACGGGAGCAGAGTCAGGACAGGAGCAGAGATGGAGCAGAGACAGGAGCAGAGCAGAGTCAGGACAGGAGCAGGGACAGGAGCAGAGACGGGAGCAGAGACAGGAGCAGAGTCAGGACAGGAGCAGGGACGGGAGCAGAGACGGGAGCAGAGACGGGAGCAGAGATGGGGGGCAGAGACAGGAGCAGAGTCAGGACGGGAGCAGAGACGGGAGCAGAGACGGGAGCAGAGACGGGAGCAGAGACGGGAGCAGAGACGGGAGCAGAGACAGGAGCAGAGTCAGGACAGGAGCAGAGACGGGAGCAGAGACGGGGGCAGAGACGCGGGGGCAGAGACAAGAGCAGCAGACGGGAGCAGAGACGGGAGCAGAGTCAGGACAGGAGCAGAGACGGGAGCAGAGACGGGAGCAGAGACGGGAGCAGAGACGGGAGCAGAGACAGGAGCAAAATCAGACGGAGGCCAGTGGCACAGAAATGGAAACAAAGCCAGGGGAAAAGACAGGAGCAGCGACCAGAGTAAAGACAGGGTCAAAGATGGGAGTTAAGAAAGGAGCAGAGACAGGTCCTATTGGGAAAATTCCTGTTTTAAGGGCCATGTGGTAAAATCATTTGATTTTATTATGAATGTGTCAGTTTGTACAGGACTGTGGGAAAGTTAAAGATATAATGTGTAATCTTACTTTCTTTTCTCCATGGAGATGTTACTGCTGTCCTTAGTATGTAAACTTTAATTTTGCATTCATATTATTATGTAGTGTTTCTATGGCTGAAACATCTTTCCACAGATCTGATTTGTAACTTGGCATCAACCGCTTGTCTCCATGTAGATCGCTAAGTTTACAGCTATAATGTGGAACTTTCCAGACTTTTCTGTTTTCTAATTGTGGTCATTAAAGCCACAGTGTGTAACGTTTTAGCCAAAATATCTTTTCCATGTTATTTTGTTGTTCAGGTTATTTCACAGAAAAACATTAAAAATGCATCCTTACTTTGAGCCTGGAGGAGGGCTTCTTCTTGCTTGTCGCCAATGAATGTTGTATTGAGTATTGAGTGTAGTCCTTAGTATGAAAATGGAGTTTGAAATGTTAGTATTGTGACACTACTTCCTGTGGCCTTGTAGTTATTCTATTTTTCATCACCTTTTTTAGACCATAGCCTTTTAAATAATCTGAGGTGAAATGGCCCCATCTCGTCCTGTCAGATTGTGAATACTTTCCCATTAGACGAAGCAGAGGAGTTGAAGTACATCTCGTCATCTCTTCTCTCTAAAGCTCGTAATTATGGGACTCACTGACAGAATCACGCTCTCGCTTTTACAAATGAAACTGTTTTTCTAGCACAGAACCAGATGATGGAACAGACTAGACTTCACCAGCCTCTGCAGCTGTCCCTTTCATTGCCAGCTCACGGGAAATGGTTTTGTGGGAGTTTGTAATACTCATATACTGTACAATACAAAGCATTGCAAAAGTAAGTGTCATTTAGGGCTTTAAATCAGACCTATTCTGCAAAATGGAGTTTTTAGAGCTTTTAATTGTGTTATAGTTGTTTCTTCTCATTTACCCTCTGAAGTTGTTTTAGAGTGATTAGTGCATGTTTGAGTAATCTTTATTCTCCTGTATTTAAGACGACATTGCGACCCCCGTTTTCACCTACACGCCTACTGTAACGTACATACTTCCTTCTTCAGTTTTGTCTTAATCAGTGATACTCAAAGGATTTGGCAGCGTGGCGTAGTCAGTTTGGTGCAAATGAAAAATAAATGTGCTGCTCGCTAGTGTAATGTGCAGCTATCCAAAGGGGAGGCCGACCGCACGTGGCACTTTGTTGTGATGACGTCTACTGCGATGTCAGTAATTGCAGTGGTCAAAATTTTCTGCAGTTATTTAATGGTCAAGCACCTGAATTGTCTCCATATATCTGTGTCTTTCCCCAGTACAGTAATATTGTATAAGCAGCTCTTGAGTCAAAATAAGCTTGATGCATGCTGTATGCATGTAATTAGTATTTTATTTTCCAAGAATCAGGAAGTATGTGTTAGCATGCTGGTTGTTTTTAGCTTTACCGTAACAGTAAAACTCCGCTATGGTTTCTGAGAGTTGTGAAAAGTGCTCACTTTGGTGAAGAATGAATGTGCCCTTGATGCATAAGGTAAGTGAGGAATAACTTTGGACTAATGTTTAAAATGAACTAGTTCAGTTTTTTACATTTTAAGATAATAAAAATTAGGTACGGTGCCTTTAAGTACTCTAATGTCGTCTTTGAGAGCTAAATGTCCCTTTGTGTCAGAGGGATCTTATTCTGTCTAAAAGCTACTAACCCTGTAGCTTAGACCTTTACAAACATGTTCTGAAGTGCATGGGATTCTTGGATTAGTTTAGTTCAGCTTTCAATTTTCTCTCAAATGTTGATGTTTTTTTGGAAACAGCATAGACGTCTGCCAAGGCGTTAGTCAAATATGAGTTTTGTATTCCATCACAGCCTCCTGTAATCCTTATAGTAATGTGTAATAGGGGTTTAGCTGTCTGTAGTTAATGTGCAGATGTTGTGGTGTGTCAGATGCCCTCCCAGATGTTGTGGTTTGGTTGGATACACACAGCGGGAGGATGGAGCCTGACAGAAATGATCAGGGAAAACAATTTGGAGATTTATCGGTGCTTTCCGGTTTGCAGTGTGCATAATTCTCCTCCTGTATTTTGTCTGTTCCTCCTCTTTCACCCTCCTCTCTACATACCCCCCCCCCCCCCCCCCCCCCCCCCCCCCCCCCCCCCCTCTCCCTCTCTCCTTCGCTGTATCCTCCTCCAAGCCTCATTAAACCAGAGTCTCAGATGGTGTTGGCAGAAACACAGAAAAACTTCAGACCAGCCTTTGACCAGTGCAGCCAAATCCCAGATTTAGCCTTCACACACAAACCGATAACACTGGAGAGAG
This sequence comes from Periophthalmus modestus, assembly GCA_019594935.1. NCBI lineage: Eukaryota > Metazoa > Chordata > Actinopteri > Gobiiformes > Gobiidae > Periophthalmus > Periophthalmus modestus. The sequence continues at coordinate 1,477,104 of JAIEZT010000198.1, forward strand.
GGAGTGAGGAGGAGAGAGAGAGAGAGAGAGAGAGAGAGAGGGAGGGGAGGAGTAGAGGGATGGGAGGGAGAGGAGGGGGGAGACAGGGAAGAGTCAAGGGAGACGAGGAGGAGAGGGATGGAGAGAGAGAGAGAGAGAGGAGGGAGAGAGGAGACAAGACGGAAGAGGAGAGGGATAGAGAGAGGGGGGGGCACGAGAGAGGAGGAGAGGACTAGAGAGAGAGGAGAGGGAGTGAGGAGACAAGAGGGAGGAGGAGGAGAAGGATAGAGAGAGAGGAGAGAGGGAGTTTGAGACAAGAGGGAGGAGGAGATGGATAGAGAGGAGAGGGGGAGGGAATGAGGAGAGAAGAGAGAGGAGGAGGAGAGGGCTAGGGAGAGAGAAGAGAGAGGTAGTGAAGAGACAAGAGAGAGGAGGAGGAGGAGAGGGCTAGAGAGAGAGGAGAGAGGGGGTGAGGAGACTAGAGAGAGGGAAGGAGAGGAGGGAGAAAGATGGAGAGGAAACTGAGAAAAAGAGGAGGGGGAGAGAGGGAAGGAAAGGAGAGAGACCAAGAGCATGGAGGAAGAGAGACAGAGGAGGAGAGAAAGAGAGAAAAGAAGAGGAGAGGGAGATTAGAAAGTGGAAAAAAATTAATGGGGAAATGATGGAAAGAATGAGGAGATATAGGGGGATGAGCTGGAGGAGTGGGAGGGGGGGCAGAGAGAGATTGCGTGGGAGAGACAGAGAGAGTGTGTGTGTGGGAGAATAGAAAGAATATCTGTTATGTACACATGTGAAAGTTTGTCTTTGCAAAGATTTCAAACTTGTCAAACTTTGAAAATGACGTCAGAGGAGTTTAGTTCCACAAATGTTTATTCTTCTGTTTTCTGTTTATTTAATGCGACTGTTGTCTTCCAGTTTTCTAGTCAGATTTTTTTTCATGCCATTCACCATCTCTTGTCTGTGGAAAGCCGCCCAAACACAGGTAGAACATGCAAAAAGCTGCCACAAACCTGGAGTTGTGTTTTGTTTCATTCACACATGTTTAACACACAAACCCTGCAGATTTAGGCTGAGGTCTTCTCTCAAACAGAAAACACTCTGTTCCACCTTGTGATGTCATTAAGTCGTAATACAGGAAGGGCTCCATTGTGTTTGTAAACTCCATACACCTTTATTGGAATCATTTGGATGATTTTAGTCCTGGAATTGCCAATGTGCTGAGCTAAATGTAAAAGGAGCTATTAACTTGAAAAATGCCACTTCATGACATCACAATGAGGAACGGAGCATTTTGACCTTTGACTAATAATAAAGGATTGCTCAAACATGTGTGAATGAAACAAAACATAACTCCAGGGTGTTTTTTGATGAAGTAACAACATTCACACATGTCGATGTAATGCCTCAGTTGTCCAGGTCAGGTCATAGTAAAAGCCAAAAGTAAAATATTTTAACTGGACAAAAAGTTGTAGGAGTGGAGATGTTTCACTGCTCATCCAAGACGCTTCTTCAGTTCTGGTCAGATTACTGGTAGATACTGCCTTATATCTATCTGAAGCTACTATACTGAAACTGCAAACAGCTATTGTCTCCAGTTTCTGTTTGTAGGCTAGGTCTATTGCCATTGTAACATGGCTTAAAGCTCACAGGAGTCCATTTTGTGTAATCTAGTCTATGTTAAATGTTGCCTACTGTTATCACAAAGAAAGTTGAATGTCCTTTATCCTCCAACACCCATCCAGGCAGAGTTGGAACATGCAAAACTACTACTAACAAATAAAGAAACCCACACAGAGGTAGAAGGTGCAAAAGTGAACCACTGTCACAAATTACAGCTTGGTTATTCTTCAAACTACCTCAATTCTTACAAATGTCTTTGCTTTTTCTATTGTGTAATCCTGTGTTTTAGCTTTGGAAATTATAACATCATTCAATTTTAAAGTTTTTTGCCCTTGGGTGCACTGAAGGCCCATGCACTGCAAAACTAGCTTGTTAACAGCTAACCATTGTACCAAATATGCAGGGGTGAATCAAAAGGTTAGCTTAGCGCCATATGAAAACCCAGGCTATGCTAGCAAGAGGCCAACCCACGGCTAATTGGCAGCATGGTTAGGATTTGTTTGGGCTTGAACTTGTGACCTGACTGAGGTGGCCGCCTGCGCATTTGCATCGAGGTACATCTAGAGTTCAGGTACAGGTGGAAGCTAGCAGGTATTAACAACACTCTTTAAGAAGTAAATGGGAACACATGAGCACGGCGATACTCGTTTTAGAGTTGCATCGTTGAGTTAGAAATGAGAAGATCTAATTTACAAGAAAATACAAAAATAAGTTAACTATAATTTGAGAATACACACGTTAATCCAGTCATTATAATTAGATCATATTCTGTATCATATTCCAGAAAAAAGCTAAACCTCTCCATGGAGACAAGCACCTGGTAGATGCTCCATTAGAAAAGTTCCATAGTATACCTTTTAATAGAAATAGAAACGTTTAAAGTGTGGAGATGCAAGTGCCATAAATGCATCCATCATCTGTGTTGGATGCATAACTGAATACATGTACTGAAAATACGTGTTCTAAATACTCATTTTGAATAACTGTATTCAGTTACTTTTTCATTTGGCAATATTCAGAATACAGTTACTTTTCTATGCATAACAGACAGAGCAACAAAACTGTTTGTAATTGTTGTCATGTTTTTTGCTATAATATAACTCTGTGAAAAAGTATTCTAAGTATTCAGAACACAGAACTCTGATTGACCTATGTGACAGAACATGTTACAAAACATATTTCAGTTCAGTTATTCAGTATTCTATAGCTAAATCCATTTTCAAAGTATTCTTCCCATCGCTGTTCATACTGAAAAACATGCTTGTTGTTTGTTTCGCACACTGGGGCTTTAAGATACTATTTTTAATGTAGTAATCCACCTAGGCCAAGTTCTATTGAATGTGTTTTGTTTCCAGATGTATATGTAATCACTTGTTCAAACCTGTTCCATATGTTAGCCTGTTAGCCTGTTAGCAGTTAGCGTGTGTGGTCGTTGGTGGTTGTTTATGCTCTGCGGGGCTTGTGTCCTGGTTCCCTGCTCCCGATTTGTGTTAGCTTGCCCCCCTGCTGATCACTGAAATAACATCCTTTTCCCTCTGAGCTAGCAAGTGCATGCTAGCCAGGAAACTGCAGCAAACTCAAAAAATATAGTTTCATTTATGTGATACAAAGAGATAGGAGAATGGAAAATATCTCAACACTGAGTTAATATGATCTTGTCTTTGAGCGCTAAATGTCCTTGTGTGTCAATGGGGTCTTATTCTATGTAAACCCTGTAGTTTACACTTTTACAAACATGTGCAGAAATGCATGGATTCTTACATTAGTTTAAAAGTTCAGATTTCTGTTTTCTCTGAAATGTTAATGCTCCTGGATGGGTTTAAAGGTACAGTATGTAATTTTCTGGAGGTGAACACGACACCTGCATGATTCCATGGAAATAGTAAGTTAAAACCATACTTTGGAACATTCTCCATCGAAGCAGTTTAATTTTATGTCATAGACTCCAGGCCAAGTAAGGATCAGGTCTGTGGAGAAGCAAGCCCTCTCACAGTAAGGATGCATTTTTCTATGTTTTCCAGTGCAAAAAAACAAACTAAAGGGGGAAAAAAACAAAACAAAATATGCTTTTATATCAGTCCTTTTTGTTAGCTAAAAGTTACATTGTGTGGCTTTAAAATGTGCTTTGTGCTGAATATGGATTTAAAAATACATTGCATAACTAATTGTGTATGAAAGTGTTCACAAGATTTCAACATGTTGTGCGTTTAGTGACAGATTTGTGCAAATGGGGGGGACTTTGATGAGTAATTTTTCAGCTCCAGTTTTCCAAAATCATGCAGAAAAAATGGGAGGTTGAGCAAATCAGGTATTTAAATAGTTTGACTCAACTTCTGCCAAAGAATCAGCATGCTAGCAGTAAACAGGGCAGCAGATGGGCTTTCACTTTCAACTTGAACACTTTCAGAACTTTTACAACTGGTGTCAAATGCAAGACAATACAAGATTACAGGAATGTTCCACAGTATGGCATTAAACATACTGATCTTCAGAGACTTGCAGGTGATGCAATCAGGCCAAGTTACAGGTCGAATCTGTGGAGAGGCGACCCCACTCACAGTACGAATGCATGTTTTTCAAGTTGGTGATGACATTCACCAATCTTTTTCAAACACGTGTAACAGAGTAAACACAAGGTAGATGCGGTTAATGCCGTACTGCGGAACATTCCAGGCAAAGCAATAACATCTCTATGAAGAAAAGAAAAGTTACATGGTGTATCTTTAAGTATACACTATGAGCAAGTTCTAGTTTAGTCCTATTTTGATTATGGTTTAGTTCTGGTTTTGTCCTTCCATGTGATTAGCCCTGTTTTAGTCCTGGTTTAACATTTCAGGCAAAGTAGTAACATCTCCATGGAGACAAGAAAAGTTACATAGTGTGCATTTTAGTATATATCATGATTTACTCCCTGTTTAGTCCCTGTTCAGTCCTTATGTAGTCGTGGTTTGACATAGTGCACCTTTAAGCCTATATGTATAAGCCTATAAGTGCAAGTTCTGGTTTAGTCTGGGTTTAGACTTAGTTAATCCAATTCAGCTCTGGTTTAGTCCTGGTTTCCTCCTGATTTAGTCCTGGTTTAGTCTCTCCATGTTTGTTTAGGATGTGTTCACACTTTATTCAGAACTAAACTAGGACTAGAATAGGACCTAACCAAGTCTACCAGTAGGGCTAAACCAAGGGATTGAGCTCACCAGGACCAAACTAGGATAAGTGTGAATGCACCTTTAGTCCTGGTTTAGTTCTAGTTAAGTCCTGTTTTTCCTGATTTCTTTTCTTTCTGATTCCTAATACAAAACACCACCAATTTGACCTGTGTAACCTTGTCATCTGAAATCCACTATTTTACTGGAGACTTCTTTGAAACATTTGAAAAGAGAGCGAATGATCCAGGGCACAGACATGCTTTTTTCTGTTCGCCTCTGGGCTTGCTAACGCTACAAAACCAGTCCCCTTAGGCTTAAGCTAGCAGAGAGGGGAGGAGGCTAGCTAGAGGCACGGATAGCATCGCAATGGAACGACTTAAAACAAGCAAAAGCAAGCCTGGGGGACCAAATCTGAGGCAAGGACAGAGGAGCGGAGGAAAGGGTCCGTGGGTAGAATTGATCATTGCGACTTTGCGAAGTGAACAAGAAAATGGTGGCTACGTGAGTGTGAACCGTTAGATAGAAGAAGAGGAGGGGGCAGATGGAGGAGCTTGTAGCTAAATGTCCCAGGAGGAGGGCGGACATGAAGGCTGGATGGAATGAGATCAAAAAAGTGAATCAAACTAAGATGAGGTATAAACAAGTGATGTTTTCTGTCATCTAGAAGGTTATGTAAAGTCATATTAAAGGCCCTATACCCATGTGTTTGTCCCAGGTCAGATATATTGTGTATATGAGGTCAAAATATGTCCTCTGTGTACGGTCTGCATCTAATAATAAAGTGTTTTGTCGTCAGAAAGTCAGGCAGTGTGCATTAGCATGCTAGTTGCTAGCATTACCATAATGGCAAAACTACAACTCTGTTTTTTGGTCTGGTTTAGTCCTAATGTAGTCCTTGATTAGTCCAGGTTTATTACAGTGTTAGTCTTTCCTTGTGTAGTCCTGGTTTGGTTCTGGTTTGGTCCGGATTAAGTTCCAGTTTTTATCATATATTTAGTTCTAGTTTAGTATTGGTGTAGTCAGCGTTAGCCTGGGTTTAGTTCAGTTTCATTCCAGTTTTAACCCTTATGTGGCCCTGGATTAGTTCTGCTTTAGTTAAGTTTTAGTCCTAGATTGGTCCTGGGTAAGTCCAACTTCAGTTCTGGTTAAGATCTTAGTCCTGACTTAACCCTTGTATATCATGTAAAAACCTAACAAATTCTTAGTCAGCGATTCTGGTACATATTGTATCATGTATTTTAGTAACTTTTTCTCGTGTGGTTTTCAGGCTAATCTCAGCATGACCATAGAAAACACAGAAACAGAGCTAGACTTTGAAGCAGTGCTGCGGTCAGTGAATTTATGTGATTGTGGCGTGTTACCTCATAAACGTCAACTGTAAAATGTGACCAGGAATGAGTCTGAGAGAGCTGCAGTTTTGATTTACACCAGCCCCAAGAATATACTGTACAGGGCTCAAAGTAGGGGCTCGTATGAAATGACTTTAGTTTAGCAGACTTGTATGTTTTCATACTTAAACTACGACAGGTTTTCATGTTTTTCTAATTCTGACTGGATAGTACCTGTGCTCAATATTTGTCATAGTTTTACATCAGTTTAGAGAAAAAAAATTGTGAAGAAAAGTACAAAAATACAGGTAAAAAGTAGCATTGAGTTGTAAAACTGAATTCTTCTACCTACATCAGGGGTCAGCAACCTTTAACCCCCAAAGAGCCATTTGGACCCGGTTTCTAGGAAAAAAAAAAAATGCACAGGGAGCTGCAAATATTTTTTGACATCTAAAATGAAGATAAAACGGTATGTATTGTTTGTTTTTGTTTTTTTTTTACTCTTATCTTTTGTGTAAACACCTATAGTGTGCTTACGACAGAGATCCCCAACCTTTTTTGTATAATAATATGGTAAAAATGAATTAAGTGCATAAGAAATACAACGCACCATACCGCTGAATCAGTGGGAGCCCTGGGCTCCCTCATCTTTGTGATGAGGTGGTCCCATCAAGGAGTGATTGGAGACAATGACACCCGCAGTGTGTTTCTTATGTCCAGTCTGCTCCGTAATTTCTTTCAAAAACTCTAAAATCTTATCTTTTAATCCAGGGTGCTTAGTCTCCATGAGCCAAAGCAGTTTTGGGGGTTTCAGTGTTTCGTTCGCTTTTCTTTGCACATTATGCAGGGCAGACTCGGCGCGTGAGAGTCACCTGTAGACTCACCTGTAGCGACAAACCCATGTTTTAAGTAGGACTCTTGGTATTCATTTCATTTCTTGGCTCATTTTCACTTACTCGTGGGTCTACTTTTGGGTAATGTGTCTGATGCTTTATACATGATACATCATTGCGGAGGACAAGAGCAGATTTAGCACAGATATAATATACTCGCCGTTATATCAAATGGATTTCTGTGGAGTTTTTCAATCAGGTTTTCATTATATATCTACAGACAAGCTTCACTTCAATTAAATAGTTATAATGTATTTTCTCAAGCCACATGGAGCCACAGTATAAGGATGAAAGAGCCACATGTGGTTCTGGAGCCGACCCCTGGCCTATCAACACAGAAAATACAGAAACATTTTACGCACAAGAAAGGCACTTCTCACACTTTAAACCCGTATTTAAATAAATAAAGATCTTGCCTAAATTGCACAATAGTTATGATTATACGAATAAAAATAAATGATATGTTTTGGCGCTTGTTTAGATTATTGTTGCTTTGTAGCAAAGAAAAAGAAGTAAAATACTGTTAGGTATCTGTACTTTCTACTCCACTACATTTTGGTACTGGACTGAAAGAGTATTTTTTATTGTCTGAGACCTGCTGAAAAGGCTGAGGGCTGAAGACGTCAAAATATGCACAAAATACTATGAATTATATATAATACCAAACTGAGTAAATTGAGTGACAGTATGTCACATTTGCTGCCCGTGCCCAAACAGGAAGTAAAATTCTAAACTAGTGATGTTAACTATGTTTTAGTGAAAAGGTACTCTAGCCTGTCAGATGCACTTTAATAGTTATGCTCTGACAATCTTATTCTGATTTGTTTAGATTTTTTTTTTTCCTATAAACTGCCACTTAACTGGTGTAAAACTGATGAATATACAGGTACTATCCCACCAAACCGAGTCACTATTTGAAAATCATGAAACCTGTCACATGCACTTGAAAACATTATATTTATTCAAAACTGAGCTTGTATAACATAAAATGGTAGAAACCATCTGATCAAATGTCCGTTTCTCTATAAATCACTGTGCAGCATCTGGGTGTGTTTACACTGATGCCCAAACAAAGACCAAAGGGATCGCCTCAGTGACTGATGATGCTTCCACGTCATTAGCATAGCGCCAGTGCTACATTCAAAAGCACATGGCGCATGCTAACCCGATTAACTCCGACATTAGCCTGACATTAGCCATGCACCTCCCCCTTTGCCACATCTGCTCCTTATCAAATCTGCCCCTACACAAAACAGTAAGAATTCTTTTTTTTTTTAAAGCAGACCTATTATGCAAAAATTACTCTTTCAGAGTTTTGAACCATGTTGCAGTAGTTTCCCCTTCTCATTTACTCCCTGATTTTTTTTACATTTTTTTGTGTGATTTGTGCATGTTTGAGTGATCTTTATTGCTCCAATCTACCCCCGTTTTCACTGGTACACGTCTACTGTGACGTGTGTATTTTTTATTTCAATTTTATCGGTGATTTTATCGGTGATATGTGCAGAATTCGGCAGCATTTTGGTAAGATGACCAAAACATCTGCTGCTCCTTAGAGTGATCTGCAGACGTCAGCTCCCATTGCAGCTCCCACAGTTTTCTAACACTTCAGAACAAAAGGTTAACAGTAGCTGTTAACTTGAAAACTACCACCACATGACATCACAAGGTGGAACAGAGCATTTGAACTTTGTACATGTAGACAAAGTAATAATAAAGTGTTACTCAAACATGTGTAAATGAAACAAAACACAACTCTAGGTGTGTTTTTGAGGAGGTAACAACATTATACCATGGTTTAAATTTCACTTCAAAAGCTAATTTTGTGTAATATAGGACCTTTAAGTTGATTTGGATAAATTTTGCGATTTAAAACATCCATAAATATAACATAATGACAAATGGGTGTCATAGATTATAACTGTATAGCAGACACAAGCTCAGTGTCTTTAAAGCTTGTGCATGTACTTTTCTTCGTGTTGATGGAAAGTTTGTAATTAATTGGACAGCGCAGACACATGGGAGGAAGAGAACAAACAGAAGATGGTGGAGGATCCTACTTAGAAAAATAATGAGCCAAAACAGGAGATATAAATAAACATTAGCTCTGGAGATGTTTTCTATGTTTATATTACAGAATTCACTTCATTACAGAGTTTTAAATGCACGGATGGGCAAATAGATGTGTCACTTGATTTATGTATATGATAGATTGTCAAATCTTCCACAAAAGAGATAGTATGCCTTAATTAATCTCAAATACTAGGGTGGTGGTTCTCAAAAAGTTCCAGTTAGCAATTTTTGTTTCAGTTTTTTAACACTTCTACATATTAAATACATGTACAGGGTCAGGCAAAATAAAAACACTTTTTTGTTTCTTTACTTTATTTTCATTTTATTTAACCTACAAATGTGTCAGATCATTTTGCCTGACCCTGTATTTAAATCTATTAAACAGGTGGACCTCCCTTGGACAGGCAATCAGCTCTCACCCCAAAGAGTCATATAGTGACGCAGATGGCTCATGGCTCAAGCTTGCAATAATTACAATGTTTTATGATTAGACAAAGTGAGTGTCTACTTGTCTGATTTTTGTTCTGCTTTTAAAAGGCCTTCTCCAGAGCTTGAAACATTTGATTCCAACTAGTGATGCAATCAGGTGGCGGTTCCAAAGAAAAAAGGTTCTCTGTGTTTTTAAAGTCCATTCACCTTCTTTACACTTGGCAACATTTGGGACAAAGCAATATAATCCTCCACGGTGATGAGCAGGTGGAAAATCAGATATTGATACTAAAACTTATATTGAAAGTAGATTACACAGCATTACACAGATATAAGGCTGCATGGTAACATAAAAATAGTACTTTTATGTTATCATAATGTTGAAAATCACATTCTTTTGTCTAAACAAAGACTGTTTTTTTATTATTAATATTATTATTATTATATAATTAATATTATTATTATTATTATATTATTATTTATTATTATTATTATTATTATTTATTATTATTATGGTATCATCAGTATTGAGTATTCCTTAGTATTGAAATCGAGTTTGAAATTTTAGTATCGTGACAACACTACTGCTTGCCCCATACAATGTAGACCTGCCTCATAAACCAACCAACCAAAGAACAAACCCATGGCCTGGAGCTGTTATGTTAATACAATCAGTGGACAAAGAAGCCATTTTGTCCTATCATTCTTGTTTGTGCATTGTCCAATGACATATTACACTGTTCACAAAGGACCCCCACCTGAGCGTTTTGCAGTGCTTCATTTTAGCTCATAATGGACATCTTTTTGTATAATTTTTTCCAATCCAAAAAGAAAGAGGGGAGCATTCGCAAGCAGCTGTGATATTAAAAACGCCAGCTAGCTACACATGCTACTACAATATTAGCATAGATAAGACATAAAGGAGTTAATATAGCCCAAAATGAGGTTCACTGTTGCAGATTCTAATCTAAAGACTGGCTAAAGAAAGCTAAAGATGGTAATGATATTTGTAATGTGCTGTGGGTCTATTGACTTGCAGAATGTTTGAAACAAGACCATAGACCTGTATTGGGGTGGCACTGGCCTCTATAGTCAATCTAGGCCTGACTGCAGCCACTACCATTACTATTAAAACAAATGCTGCTACTACTACTATAATACTGCTGCTACTACTAACCACTACCCTCTGGTTTGCTAAAAAAAAATCTATTTTCATGATTGCGTACTAAGAAAAAAATAAAACATTTTGGGTAACATAACTATTTATTTACCAAGTTAATTCCACAATGTGTAACTTTTAAGACAAAAATAAAAACATGTTGTTTTGTTTTGGGTTTTGTTTTTTTTTTTTTTGTTGTTTTTTTTAATAAGGGGCGACAGTAGCTCAGTTTGGTTGGGTGTTTGTCCACTGATCCGAAGGTTGGCGGTTCAAATCCCGCTCTCTACATAAACATCATTGGTTGAGTGGTTAGATCCACTGACTTGAAGGTGGCGGTGCAATTCCAACCCTCACAGATGAATGCTGTCGTTGTGTCCTTGGGCAAGACACTTAACCCACTTCGCCCCCAGTGTCTGCGTACACTGGTGTGTGAATGGGTGCCTGGTTCCTTGTTGTAAAGCACTTTGAGTGCCTTGAAGGTGGAAAAGCGCTATATATAAAGATGTGACCATTTACCATTTACCATTTAATTTTCGTTGTGTTTATTGCACTGAAAAATATGTATGCATTTCCATGGAAACAAGCATGTTTCTGGTCTATCTCACAGCGAACATTCCCAAGTAGGCTTTAACTTTCTATTTCCATGTAACAGAAAAAAGTTACATAGTGTACCTTTAATATAACTGTTTTCAAATGTCTCTAAATTAATTACAGTAATGCATTAATCCTGCATTGCTTTTCTAGATGCTCAGTCATTTCTTGCATTTTTTCATTCATTCCATACTTGGTGATGGTAGGCAACTTCTGTACCCACAGCTGCCCGGGGGTAAACAAACGGGAGCGAGGCTGCCAATCTGCACCATGCTCTTCCCGATTACCACAAACACGAACTAAGCAATGTGGGTGAAGTATCTTGCCTAAGGACACAAAGATAAAGATGTTTTGTTGCTTTTTTTTGTTTGTTTTTTTGTTTTGTTATATGCGGTTATACTAAAGTGACCTAACTTCCATGCCACTTTTGGCCAAATGTTCAGTCCTGTATTGAATTACTAGCCAAATTCTTTTCAACATCAGAAATGTCCTCGCCTCAAACTACAGTTTTACAAGCCCATTCTTCACCCGATGACTCTGTGTTTACTCTGAGTCCACTTCAAACAAGCTTTATTTAAGATTCTGATTGTGTTTACGCATACATGCTAGTATACAGTGACACTATAGGGCATTCGTGCACCAGCTAAGCAGTTGTTTACATTTTCCTATAGCAGTGTACAGTTTGAGATGACTGAGACTTCCATGTTGATATAAAGTCCTCCTTGGGCGTGAGAAGGCAGAAGTTAGGCCCTAAATTGTACATAATTGAAAATGCATGCGTTTCTTCTTTCCACTGGTTGCGTATTGGGTTAGACTTGTCAAAATGCGTTGTCTTCACTTCTTGTGTCGAGATGGGATTTAGTAGTGAGACAATTAGATAAAGTTTAGATGGTATTGCTTTGCCTGGAATCTGTCAAGCTTTATTTTATCACAGATTTAAATTGAAACCAATCTGACTTGTAACTCAGCCTAGTTTGTTTTTGTTTTTTTTTTTTGTTTGTTTATTTGTTTGTTTTTTTGGTTGTGTTTATTACACTGAAAAATGACATTTTCCACATTATAGGATAAAACTTATGGTAAATGTTTCAGCGTATTGTTTTTTACTTCCACGGAATCTAGATAGTTAGTCATAGTTATATACTGTACTTAAGTTTATTGTTGAGGAACATTCAAGAGTCAAGCTGGTGACGGATGCTCCACCAGAAAAGTCCCATGGTGCATCATAAAAGGTCATAAAATGGAAACATGGAAAGTTAATCTTTGAAACTGACTAATAATTACAAAAAAATGACACAATAACAAAATGCTAATATTTGTCCTGTGTAAATGATACTGAAAACAAAGGAAAAACAACGTGAAATATTAAAACAAAACTGTGAATAATACATTGAAATACAAATACAAGCATAATTATATATTTTTCCCATATATATTATTATATTGCTCAAAGTTACCATCTGCAAGTTCATTAGATTTTTTCATCAGTAGATGGCATATATGAAACCTCCCCCATAACCTACAGTAGCGGTGGTCGACTAATCTAATTGTGGATGGTAGCTTTAAGTAAAATGGTGACTCTTTTAAAAATGTTCAAGTTAAGACTTTCTTAAAAATCTTCTTACATTTTTTTCAGTTCTTGTAGTAAAGCTAACTCATGTTTTCTGCTTACAGTGTCACTTAAACCACTGTCCCCATGTTTACACGCTTGTATAACATTTCAGGTTTTTCAAACTGTACAGTGCAGTTTCTCATTTTGAATTTAATTACTCAATCACACACTTTTGAGCTGCTAACTTGTATTTTTGCAGTGCACTTTCTTCTATTACAGACTCAACATCATTTAGGATCACCACAAAATATAGTTTTCAAAATGGTCGCCGTACTTAGTTATTTAAATGTGTGACATTTCTGAACTTTATTGGAGGAAGAGTGGTTTAAGTGTCAGGAATTGGTTAGACAAAACCGCTGCTGGCTTATTTAGGTTGTGGTCTATGGTTAACTTTATAATGTTCATTTTGCAACATTGTAGTGATGTATTTCTTAAAGGTGCATTATTTAACTTTTCTCCTATATGCTTGTCTCTATGTAGACGTCAGTGCTTTGCCTGAAATGCTCCATGTTATGACAAAGCAATAACATCTCCAAGTGGACCCAAAAGTTACATACTGCAGCTTTAAAGGGCCCATATTACAATATTTTCTGATCTCTGTTCTAATGTTGTTTCCTCATCACAAACAGACCTGGAGTTGTGTTTTGTTTCATTCACACATGTTTAACACACAAACCCTGCATATTTAGGCTGAGTTCTTCTCTTAAACAGAAAACACTCTGTTCCTTGTGATGTCATGTGGTAATACAGGAAGTGCTCCACTGTGTTTCTGAACTCCATACACCTTCACAAGAATCATTTGGATGATTTCAACCCTGGAATCGCCAATCTCTACTGAACAATCGGTAAAAGGAGCTATTAATTTGAAAACTACCGCTTCATGCCATCACAAAACACCAAAAGATTACTCAAATGTGTGTGAATGAAACAATACATAAGTACTGGTATGTTTTTGAGGAGGTAACAACATTCTAATAATTCTAATATAGGACCTTTAAAAAAATGGTTACAGTATAATAAAGAAACAAGTAATATTGTTTGGGGAATGGGAGGTCTAGGGTTGTATAAAGCGTTGATAGATTGGCACTAGTCTTATTGCATTTACAGTATATGCACTGCTGTACTGACGTCAGGGTTTTCATTTAGTTAAAAGGAAAGCATATTTCACTCCTTAGACCAGTGCTTAAAAGATTACTTCTCCTAACTTATGCACCAGTGCAACTCTATGGGGGAATACAAGGAGTTTTAAAGTTCTGTACCTGATTTCTACTGTCTTAAAATTGGGAAAAACAGAGTTAGTTCATTTTAAACAGTTTGCAGTGGTCCAAAGTTCTCACTTACCTTATGCATTCAGACCATCTTAATTATTCACCATGATGAATTTATAAGCACTTTTTTACAACTTTTAGAGGTAACAGCAACTAGCATGCTAACAGTGCACTTCCTGTTACTCAGACAATGAAACATTTTATAATTAGATGCAGATATTACACAGTGGACTTATTTTGTGGTACAGATATAGGCCCTTTAACACAGCATAGTTTATGTATTTAGGAATCAAAGGGTTCTGATATTGTGAAAATTAACATTGTTTAGTAAGTTGTTTTTTTTTTTTTAAATTTAATAAGATATTCATACTGTTGATAATGAACGAGAGAGTTTGGCAAATGGAACTAAACCAGGTCTAAACCAGTTCTAAACCAGGACTGCATCTATGGACTAAAATAGGTCTAAAAAAGGCCTTAACCAGGCCTTAACCAGGACTTGACCAGGACTTAACCAGGACTTGACCAGGACTTGACCAAGACTTGACCAGAACTTGACCAGGTCTTGACTAAGACTGGCCCTGGACAAAAACAAGTCTACTTTTTAGTAATCTGGGTAATGAATGTGATGTGTAGCCGTCCTATTTTGTTTCCATTGCTTGTATTGTTAATATTTTCAAAATGAATGTAACAAATGTTTTTTTTTTTTTTTTTCTCTCTCTCTGGTTTGTGTTTTGTAGATGGCACCAAGATCCAACGAGATCCGCCCTTCTCACCACTATGAGGAGATAGATGGACAGTTTATAGCACAGCCCAGGTAAGACTGGGGTCTGGGGTAAGACTGGGGTCTGGGGTAAGACCGGGGTCTGGGGTTTGACTTGTGGAGTACTGCTGTAGTCCTTTAGTCCTTCAGATGAGTAATCGGTTGATAGAAAGTCCACAGAGTTTTTGTATGAGTCGACAAATGATTTTAATGAGATTATAAGGACTTTTATGCACAGTGGCCAAAGGAGCGTGCATAGAGTGAGTTAGTGGAGGAGTTTTTACTATGACACTACTATGACAGCACTGTTAGCAAGCACTAGTTATTAAGAGTATTATATAATAAGATAGTTATAGTTATACAAGAGTTATTTGTAGGTGAGATCCAATTAATCCATGCACTGGTCTTTAGTCGACCAAGGAGAGTTGTAATATATATAAATAAATAAATAACTCCATTATGTCCATTGTTTTTGTAATTAAGAATAAATCAGTATTATTGTTATCACTAACAGTTATATCTGATTAGATCATGTTTACCTCATATCTGGGGATGTAGTTAGGCCAATTTCATGGGTTCATAGAATTTTAACTCTCAATCTTAGGAACATTTCCAATAATAGTTATTTTGCTGTACCTTTTACTCAACTTCTAAACAGTCACATTAACTAGATTTATTTGTATTGATCAGTATCTTTAGATACTTAAGACAAAATCAGTTTATTATGTTTTAAACATACAGTTAACTGACAGACATAATCCAGTGGTGTGTGTGTCACGGCTCTAATGGGACACACAAGGGAGAGGAGCAGAGAGGAGAGGACAGGAGGTGAGAAAGAGAGGGAGGGAGAGAGATGGAGGAAGAGAGAGCAAATAGAGCAAGAGAGAGAGAGGGAAGAGGGAGAGGAGAGATGAAAAAGGGAGAGAGAGGCAGAGAAATGGAGCGCTACAAGGGAGGTAGAGAGAAAAAGGGAGAGAAAGGAGAAAGAGGGGTGGAGACGAGAAAGAGGGATGGAGATGAGAAAGAGGAGAAGAGGCTTAGGAGAGGGAGAACAGAAAGGGAGAGAATGACAGTGGTGGAGAATGGGGAGGAGAGAGGGTGCATAGAGATGGGGAGAGAGAGGGAAAGAGAAAAAACAAAGGGTAGAGGAGGAGAAAGAGGGAGATGAGGAGGAGATGGAGGGAGGGAGCAGAGAGAAAGTGAGAAAAAAGAGGGCAAGGACAGGAGATATAGAAATGAAAGACAGAAAGGGAGAGAAGAGAGAGAGGAGTGATTTCACGGGTTATTGGGTGCACTGATGTGACAAGCACAGAGAGCACAGACATGAGAGAGAAATGGAGACGATGGAGCCAAAGCCATGGAGGTCAAACTGACACGCACTCATAGTCTATGGGACACATTAGTTTAAAGGGCCACTGTGGAACTTTTCAAGTGGGAAGTCAGTCTGCCATCTACTTGCTCCATCTACTTGTTATTTTGTTGCCTGGAATGTTCCACAGTATGGCATTAAATATATTAGTGCCAGAAAAATATCGGTTCCAAATATCTGATCGATACCGACATCTGTGAAAATCTTCCAACTGATATTTTACAGTGACATCACGCTGGGCAGTTCTACATATATGTCTATAGGGGGAATGTTCTGCAGTTACCATGGTGACACAATGCACTCATTAGCAAACACTGACAAAAAAATGTAAGATTGACTGTAAACTCAATACGAGGAGGTCCTGTTTCGGAGTTTGATTTTCACCAAAAAGGTTTGAGTGACTAACTGAAAAACTATTGGCTAATACTAGCTAGCTTGTGATTGCAATGCTATTTGAGAGGGACTTGTTTAACAGCACAGGTCAGCTCACCTGTTGTAGTCCATCTAAGTCAGTTTTTTTATGGTCAGATTAAAGTCTAACTTCAGTAACAGCAGTGCCTCTAGTTAGAACCACACTCCAGGGAATGTTGATAACATCAGTTGCAAGTATCAATATCACTGATAAGTGTAGTAGGTGAATTCTACAAATATACAAATAAAAACAAGTGGAATTCATTTGTTTCAAAATCAGTTCATTAGACACACTGAAATATTTTTACTCTTTTATTCTTAATTTTTTTATACTTTGATTTTACTTAGATAGGATATTATGGAAAATCATCTTTTTGGATCTTTCTACCACGTTATTGCTTTGTTTCCTCATTAAAAACATGCCTGGAGAGGTTTTAAATGCCATCCATCCATGTTTGAGTATTTTAGCAATCTCTCCCAGGCCTTAGTCAAACCTCCTTACGCCTCGCTCAGACAGCACCTGGTCCAGCTGTGACTCCTGTGTCGGACCGGTTTAGTTGCAGTGTGGCACTCACACAAGAACCGGAGGCTCTGCTGTGCTGTGTTCACCGCCTTTGAAGCAAGGCCATTTATTTATTCAAAGAAAAGGCTTGCGGTGGATTTAATCCAGAACTCTACGGCATCTCCACTGGCACCACCGCACAGTACTGAGGTACTCTTGTATTTGTTACTGTATACTCTTGTATTTTTTACTGTATGGAATACTGCACCGCATGCAGTCTGACCCCAGGGTTATGGTTAGCTGTAAGATTCTGTCCAATGCTCCGCCCACAAGCCTGCATTTTGATTCAGACCGTCAGAAAGGAAAAGTAAAACTAATAAAACATGTTAAATATAGCAAATATGCAGTGGCGGCCCATGCATTTCACCCTTGGGCCTTCAGTGACATCCCA
The DNA here is from genome assembly GCA_019594935.1 of Periophthalmus modestus. Lineage (NCBI taxonomy): Eukaryota > Metazoa > Chordata > Actinopteri > Gobiiformes > Gobiidae > Periophthalmus > Periophthalmus modestus. The sequence goes on from JAIEZT010000198.1 coordinate 1,494,692, forward strand.
CTTACACATTACAGCATCACCTCAATATAGGCTCGTCAAGCAACACTTAAGTTCGGGAGCATTTAAAACCAATAAGCTTGCATTGCATTCACAATTAAGAGCAGGAAACTAAGTTTCACATACTGTCAAAATGTTAAATAAAAATGTGATTTAAAGATGCCAAAATTATGCTATGTGAGCTTAAACAAGTCTGTCCAATAAACTGCGCAATGTTGCCGTTTTATATAAGACACCAACCAGACAATAACAAGACAAACTATTCTTCGGAAAAAAAGTAAACAGCTCATTTGCATTTTTTGACAATAGGCTATACAACAGCAAATAACTGCTGAGATTGAACGAACTTTAGTTGCAGTTTTAACTGAGGTGACTTCAGTGTTATTATTAACATTATAAACTCACTTTTTTGTGGAGCTCCGTATCCCTGCGTGCCGCTGAGCAGCAGGTCCACTCAAGTGTCTCCAAACATTTTTAAACACACTGTAGCTTTAAGTACCCAGCCATACAACAACAGTACAATTTGCAGTGTTTCTCAGAAGCTGTGAGCCACGAGTACCGTTCATAGTTGCTTGTCTGGAAATGACAGACAAACCTTTTGCCTTGTTAGGACAGGTTAGCTAGCACAGGGGTTGGCTGACCTCTACTCATAATATCCAGCTTTTCATGAAAGACCCATATTGAAAATGGCGTGGAAAGTATATCTGGAACCAGATCAGTCTCTTCTTCTCATTCAGCTTTTATGGGTTAAAAATACAGCAATAGCTGTTGGATCCCCGGTGTTTTTTTTTTTTTTTTAGGTACATTCAGACTTCTCTCACGGCAAGAATACACCAAATGTACAAACTCTCCTTGTCCCTCTTCCTAATGGCAATTACAGATGCGGTAGTTGCACTCAGTGCCATAACAACACCAAGACTATTGATTTCTGTCATTCTTCTACAAGAAAGAAGTTCCCCATTAGAAGCGTCATTATATGTGTATCAATCCATGTAGTTTACCTGTTGTGCTGCCCATGCAGTCTTGATTATGTGTGAAAGACAACACAAAAACCCAAAACCTGCATAAGTGAGCACAGAGGTGCAATGAAACGCCAAGATCCGGACTCTCCTGTTGCTGTTCATTTTAATCAGATTAAACAGGATGTGTCTTCACTTTGTTTCTGTGGGATTGAACAGGTGTCTGCTCTGCTGAGGGGGGGTGACCAGGAGCGTGTGTTAAAAAGACTTGAAGCCTATTGGATTTTTGACAAAAAAGTTTTACAAACTTAGCCCAAAAGGCTTAAATGATGAAACTGTTGTTTACTGTAATGCTATATTAAAAAGTGTCATTAAGAGTGCACATTTGTTTACCCTCCCTCTGAGCTATGAGGGAGGTTCATGTGAACTCCTTGAAGTGCCACTTATTTTGCAAAAAAAAAAAGTCAGATTAATGGAATACAATTGTTACCTTCTAAGTGTGTTAATAATCTTTATATTTTTCTAGTCATTGTATGTGTGATTTAACTCAAGTGAATTATGTACAATACTGGAATTACATCGGGGTCCTGTATTTTTTTTGCCCTTGTGACTGGACGTTTACTCTTAAGGGGGCAGTCCATTAACTTATATAAGGGGAGCAGAAGGGGCTCTCGTCATACCCGAGGAAGGTCAGAGGGACCGAAATGTTGTGTGAATAGAAGTGAACCAAGAGTGAGACAGTGTGCTGGAGTTTTCTTAACCTTTCAGTCAAGTGCCTCTCTTCCAATGCACCTGCCGCCCGGTCAGGTGTGCAGAGTCTACACAAAAACGAAAACAATAAAAGGTAAAATGGTGATCTAAATATGTTATGTGTTAGCAGTTAATACCCCATAGAAGTAAAATACCCCCTCTTTAAGTAGACTATTTAATTATTCATACTTTTACTTTTCCTTGCATATTTTTTTTCCATGCTTTTGCCAACTACACTGAGTACCTCTTCCACCAAAGGTATAAAGTGTATCCGTGTGTGTAGTCGAGTGATCGGTCGATGGAGTCTTAGTCAACCAAAATGTGTATTAGTTGAATAACGTTATTTAGATTATGAGGATTTCTATGGGAAAAGTTAGTGCATGAGTGAGCTAGCTGAAGATTTGGGTTTTTTTGGTATTTATATGTAAAAAGTCAGATTTTACTCATGACTCACAAGTTTATATAGACATTGTTTACTAGTACTTATTTCTGCATAAGTAGTTTTTCCATGAAGTCCCCCTGCAGGTGTAGTCTTGTAAGTGCAGTCTTGGTCAGATACATAGATATACGTAGTAGTTTTTAGAGCTTTTGCCACGGCCTCTTTTTAGTTAACCAATTGATCAGAACCACATGTCCTCAGTCGACTGAGCATTTCTTTAGTCTAATACAGGGCTAGAATACACAGTATTTTTCAGTCTTATATTTTGTCAGTCCAGAAAAGTGCAGTACTAGGAACAGCAAAGATACTGCGCAGAACCCTCAAACTCCCAGGCCTCTGGTAGAGGTCCTGAGCGTGGAAAAGAGGGGATAAGACCACCCACGGAGCGTGAGCAGGAGATTTATTTATGTATTTATGTATATATCTATATATCTATATATCTATATATCTATATATCTATATATATATATACTCACCTGAAGGATTATTAGGAACACCATACTAATACAGTGTTTGACCCCTTTTCGCCTTCAGAACTGCCATAATTCTATGTGGCATTGGTTCAACAAGGTGCTGAAAACATTCTTTAGAAATGTTGGCCCATATTGATAGGAACATCTTGCAGTTGATGGAGATTTGTGGGATGCACATCCAGGGCACAAAGCTCCTGTTCCACCACATCCCAAAGATGCTCTATCAGGTTGAGATCTGGTGACTGTGGGGGCCATTGTAGTACAGTGAACTCATTGTCATGTTCAAGAAACCAATTTGAAATTGTTCGAGCTTTATGACATGGTGCATTATCCTACTGGAAGTAGCCATCAGAGGATGGGTACATGGTGGTCATGAAGGTATGGACATGGTCAGAAACAATGTTCAGGCCACTGAATGCTGCCCAATTGGCACTAAGGGACCTAAAGTGTGCCAAGAAAACATCCCCCATACCATTACACCACCACCACCAGCCTGCACAGTGGTAACAAGGCCTGATGGATCATGTTCTCATTCTGTTTACGCCAAATTCTGACGCTACCATTTGAATGTCTCAACAGAAATCGAGACTCATCAGACCAGGCAACATTTTTCCAGTCTTCAACTGTCCAATTTTGGTGAGCTTGTGCAAATTGTAGCCTCTTTTTCCTATTTGTAATGGAGATGAGTGGTACCCGGTGGGGTCTTCTGCTGTTGTAGCCCATCCGCCTCAAGGTCGTGCGTGTTGTGGCTTCACAAATGCTTTGCTGCATTTCTCGGTTGTAACGAGTGGTTATTTCAGTCAACGTTGCTCTTCTATCAGCTTGAATCACTCAGCCCATTCTCCTCTGACCTCATCTGACCCGCATCAACAAGGCATTTTCGCCCACAGGACTTTTCACACCATTCTTTGTAAACCCTAGAAATGGGTTGTGCGTGAAAATCCCAGTAACTGAGCAGATTGTGAAATACTCAGACCGGCCCGTCTGGCACTAACAACCATGCCACGCTCAAAATTGTTTAAATCACCTTTCTTTCCCATTCTGGCATTCAGTTTGGAGTTCAGGAGATTGTCTTGACCAGGACCACACCCCTAAATGCATTGAAGCAACTGCCATGTGATTGGTTGAACAGGTGTTTTTTTATATATATATATATATATATATATATATATATATATATATATATATATGTTATATATATATATATATATATATATATATATATATATATATATATATATATATATATATATATATATATATATGAGGAGCATGAGAAACTAGAGAAATACCAGGGGCTCAAAGAAGAGCTGGAGAAAGCCTGGAAGGTGAAGGCCTCAGTGGTGCCCGTGGTCATCGGAGCACTAGGGGCAGTGACCCCCAAACTGGAGGAGTGGCTACAGCAGATCCCAGGAAAAACATCAGACATCTCAGTCCAGAAAAGTGCAGTACTAGGAACAGCAAAGATACTGCGCAGAACCCTCAAGCTCCCAGGCCTCTGGTAGAGGTCCCGAGCGTGGAAAAAAAAAGAGGGGATAAAGACCACCCGCGGAGGGTGAGGAGGAGATTTTTTTTTATATATATATATATATATATATATATATATATATATATATATATATATGTGTGTGTGGTGTGTATGTACATACAAATATATATATATATATATATATATATAGGTGGGGTGTGTGTGTGTGGGTGGGTGTTTGAGTGTATGCTAATGAGAGCCGGGCCAGAGCAGAGCCTCATTTGGAGGAAATGGTTTTCAATAATGTCGCCCTGAGGGAGAGCTGCGAAGTTCAGCAGCAGAGAGGAAAAAGCTACTCTCTGTTCTACGCTCTGTCTCTCCTCTTTTTTTTAATTTCTGTCTCTCTCTCCCCTCGCTGCTTATCTCTCTCCTACTCCCTCTGTCTCTTCCTTTGCTCCCTCTCCTGTCTCCTTTGTGTATCTATGTACTCTATTAAACACTCTGTGTCTCCTCTTTTTTTTATTTGTCTGTCTCCTACTCCCTATATCTCTCCCTTTGCTCATACTCCTATTTATCTATCTATCTACCCGTCTGTCTATTCGCCGTTCCTCTGTCCATCCATCCCTGTCCATCCATTCATCTATCTATCTATCTATCTATATATATATATATATATATATATATTAATGTACTCTATCTATCCACGCATGTACTCTATTAAACTGTGTGTGTCTCCTCTTTCTCTGTCTATCCCCCCCCCTTCCCCCTCCCCGCCCCCCCCTCTCCATCCCAAAAAAGAGAGGAGTAGATTCCGGTAATATATTTGCAGAGGGAGCAGAGCCACTCAAATTTTAGAGAAATTATTGATACTGACAAATCATTCCTTGTCTATTATACACCACAATAATGGTCCATTTAATCTACTGAACAGCACTGAACCAGGACTGAACCAGGACTGAACCAGGACTGAACCAGGACTGAACCAGGACTGAACCAGAACTGAACTAAGGACTAAATCAGGACAAAACTAGGACTATAGACTAAACCTGCATCTGGACTACACTTGGATTACACTCAAACTACACTCGAACTACACCAGGACTACACCAGGACTACACTAGGACTACACCAGGACTAACCTAAGCCAGGATGAAATAGTGTCATTGGTGCAGATTTTGGCTGTGTTCCCGCTTTGGTTTGGTGTTCTGGTTTGGCCCCATATTGGTCCTAGTCCCTGATTTCTCTGTGGTGTGTGAGAACCATATGGAAACAGCAGGCAGCTCTTTCACACTGACAAAGATCTGTGTCAGATGCACAACACAATCTGTGCACATGTCGACAAACGTTTAGGATTCTCCCATTAAAACTACACAGAGGAATAGACGGAGGAAGACAAGGACTAAACTCTCTATTTCATGTAGCATGTATGTAGTAAAGCACAAAGCATTCATCACACATTTAAAGGCGCACTGCTTAACTTTTCTGATGGTGGTTTCGACCATGTTCTTGTTCTCTAACAAAGCATCTGAAATTGATTAAAAACATCCAATATAACTTTAATGATATACTATGAAACAAGTGTACACAAATTTAACCCAGAACCTACTTATGGAGGCATAGATTTAAAAAACAAGTTCATATAGCTAGATTTTAATATGTATTTATGAACATTTTTACAGATAGACAAAAGCATGTTTTGTTTTAGACATCTGACATCTTTGTTAAACAATCTCAACATTGTCATTCGGCCTTTATGGTTTTCAGTGTGTTTTCTTGGACAATAGTAAATGATGGATGGTTGTCAGCTTTTGTATGGGAACCCAGGAGTCCCAAAACACCTGCCTCTCCCCTTTAGAAACAGCACACTGTGAAGTTATAATAACATTTGTGAATTATTACTATCAAACACATTTGGGTTTTAAAAGCATTTGACACGGTTTATTTGTGTGAATTAGAATCTCTAATAGAAAAATACACTGTTGGACTTAAAGAGTAGGTATTTTACTTCTACTAACACATAATATATTTAGATCACCATGTTACCGTTTATTTTTTTGAAAATGCTGTATTTGTCCAAAACAATGTATTAACATGTTTCACGAGTTTCATTTTTGATGCTCAAAGTCCCCCCTCCCTTTGCTACCTGCGCAATATCACTCCCCATTTAGACCACTATCACAATCCCGCTAATGTAACTAATGCACATTGCATCAGGTTTGGCAAGTTGCTGTGTGCCGTTTTATATCATGTTGTTGTATATTTATGAAGAATTGTCACATGGCAGCATGGATGACGGGCTTGTGGGCGGAGCCTTGTACAGAATCTTACAGCTAACCGTAAGGAGAGTTTGGACAGGGCCCTGGAGAGATCGCTAAATTACTCGAATATGCACGGATGACATTTAAAACCTCTTCAGGCATATTTTTGATGAGGGAAGAATGTTATAACATGGTGAAAGCTCCAAAAAGTTTGCGTAATAACTTCTGTTTAAAATTAGCACTAATAATTCACACACTTAAGCTAATTGTACTGCCAGTTAAATGCAGCGGTAAATATTTCAACTTGATTCACTGTAAACTTAAATTTGCTCTTTTTAATAATATAATTATACAGGAATTATTGTCATTTGGTAGCGATTAGCTTGTCTTGAGTAGATTAACAAAAATGTACAACTGTCAGTGTTTCATAAAATGGCTTCCCTAATTTTGTTTATTCTTCTTGTTGGGATTGAAGCTGAGGTTTCCAGACTAGACCAAGGTTTGGGGGACTGGAATTTAACGTATGTATCCAGTTTTAAACCACGTAATTCATTATGAAAAATAAGTAAAAGACTACAAACATTTTATCTTTGGTTTAAAAAATTTAATTAAGTGGCTAGATATTTAAAGGGACAGTATGTCACTTTTCCGGTCTCTTTGGAGATTTCATTGCCTGGAGTGTTCCTCCGTATGATATTAGACATATCTATTTCCATTGAGACAAGTTGGTAATGACACCAGGTTAAGTTACAGGTCAGATCTGTGGAGAGGTGTTCCTGCTTAAGAATGCACGTTTTATTTTGGACAATAAAAACACCTGTAATGGAGAATAAATGCAAGTTTGATCAATTTAATGCCATACTTTGGAACATTGCTTGAAAAGCAATAACATCTCCTTGGACACAAGAATGTTGCATCCTAGAAAAGGACAAAAATATGAATAGATTTGCCTCTAAAATAAAGAAATATTCAGACTGCAGGCAGCCCACGTGCCTCCAATGACACATGGACCACAGTATTGTACCATAACACTGCTGTTGTCTATTGGCTGGCTCTTGTCTTTGTCACTTTCGGTGTAGCGGCAGGCTTTGGAGTAGTTTCTGCCCCAGGGCGGGTACAGAGCCTCACCCCAGGTCTCTCGTCTCCTCCTCGGGTCATTAGGCCGACCACAGACCCTTTTAGAACAAGCATATGGTCCACATTAACTCATTACCAATTCAGAGCCCACAGGTCAACACAGCGTGACCACCCCCTCCTCGCCGTTTCTGCAGCAGCAGTATTCGTCGTGTAGTAGAAGTAGTAGTCTGGAAGTAGTAGTAGTCATCTCATGGCCACGTGGCAGTAGTAGTAGTATTGGTAGTACTGGTGATAGTAGTAGTAATCTTGGAGCAGTCATCTCTATGTATAGTAACAGTAGTCATTTAGTATTAGTAGTAATAGCAGCAATAGTTGCCATAATTTTGTAGTAATACTCATCTTGTAGTATGCATAGTTGTTGTAGTAGTATTATTAATAATCATCATCTAGTAGTAGTAGTAGTAGTAGTTAGTAGTAGTAGTTTATCTCTAGTAGTAGTAGTAGTAGTAATAGTAGTAATCTAATTGTTGGTGTAGTAGTAGGCATAAGAGAAGTCGACTAGTAATAGTTGTTAAAACATTACTCAAGTGAAAGCAACTGATTATATTCTAGCTCTGGCGTTTAACCCCTCCCGTCCCCTGGGTTATCCAATCACAGCCCTCCGTGACCCTGTGCCAAAAGTTGATTGGATTAGGGCGCATTTGGCTGGACAGAGGCGCTGCTTTGAGCTGATAATTGGGTGATTTATCTGTAGCTAAGGGGCTGCCATTTTGGGAAGGGCAAAGCAAACAGGAAAGCCAAAACAACAATACATCAGAGGTAATCTAGTTAGTAAAAAGGAGGACGCAGGAGGTGCAATCTGGCAACCCAATGGACACAATTTTAAGGAGAACTTGAGCGAATATATTAAATTTTAGTGTTACAATTATAGTGAGAAGAAATTTGCATTTTTACAATTATTCACAAAGATTGACACAAAACAGAAAAGTAAAATCCTTCAGCTATATTTAAATGTACAAATATCAGATCCTTATCTAATTTCTAGAGTTTAAACTACTGAACAAGGACTAAACCAGGACTAAACCAGGGCTTAAATCCCTAGTATAAACCTAGGTCTAAACCAGGAACTACACCAGAGACTATATCAGGACTAAACCTGGACTGAACTAGCACTGAATCATGTGGGGGGCCTGCCACCTGCTTGTCTCCATGGATATGTTAATTGATTTGGTTTCAATTTATCTGTCTTTCATGATCTTTCAGATCTGACTTAATGGTGTCAACTGATTGTCCCCATGGAGATGGATATGTTTAATGCCATAGTGTGGAAAATTCCAGGCAAAACAACAACAGTTACAGTGCGCTTTTAACATTTTTAAATCTCCATTGGTCTAACATTAGGCTAATAGAGTATTTGGTGATCCTGATCTGTATTACATTTTAATTCAAAACATTAAAGCCACAGTATGTAACTTTTTAGCCAAAAATAGACTGAATTTCTGTTTGTGTTTATTGCACCAAAAAACATAGATAAACATCCGTCATTACTGTGAACAAGCTTGCATCTCACAAACCTGACTCTTTTTGGCCTGGAGGAGGGCCTCTTCCTTCTTGTTTCCATGGAAATGGTATTCCATTGCTTATAATTTTCCACAGCATGGCATAAATGGAGAATGTTCCAGAATATGGTTTTAATTTTCCATTTCCATGGGATCATGCAGGGGACTACCCACCACCAGAAAGTTACTTACTGTAGCTTTAAAAGTGAATGCATTTTGTTTAGCAGTTACAATATAACAAAAAAACGAAAAAAATGGAAAATGACTTGTATATATTACAATGGCTGTCAAAAATATTTTTTTCCAGGTCAGTTCTTTCCAAAACATGCAGCGTGTGTCTGAACATGTAAGCTGATCTTGAAATGTTGCTCCCCAAACTTAAAACCGATCTTGTTTTGATAAACTTTGTAGAACCGTTTTGGGGAATTTTGTCCACAACAGAGCAAAACGCCAAGATTCTGAGCCAGAAAACCTTCAAACTTGTGTTTCTTGGACACACTTAAACATTACCTCAACTTCTTGGATTTCAATTTGGGAATTTTAAAGGTGCTGTACCTGATTTTTATTGCTTTTAAAAACATGAAAAACAGAACTAGTTCATTTTAAATAATTTGCAGTGGTCCAAAGTTATCTTATGCTCACTAAACTTATGCATTCAGAGCATCCTATTTTTTCCACTGTGGTGAGTTTATAATCATTTTTCACAATTTTGAGAGACCACAGCAGAGTTACAGTAAGGCTAACAACAACTAGTATGCTAACACCACACTCTCGGACAATAACTGCAGACAATACACAGCAGACTACACAATATATCTATATTGGGGAAAGACACATTTTGCTCAAATACATGGGAAGAAATCAGGTACAGGACATTTAATGTCTGTGCTGTCAAAATGGTGACTCAGACTTGTCTCTATACTCTTGACATTTTCATCAAGTACTTTTCAATGTAACCACACCGTTCTTGATTGTTCAAAGAAGTGTAAGTGTCCTCAGACATTTGAAGTGGCCCTTTCACAAGTTTAGCTGCATACTTGTCCTGCTCTTCAGAGGTCTCTTCACGTAGTACCACTTTAACCATTATAATGAAGAATTATAGATTATGCAAAATATATCTTAGGCTTATATTGATTTATTTTTAATTTAGCCCTGGTTTGACCCAGAATTAGACTTTGTTTCATTCTGATTTAGTCCTGGTTTAGTCCTGATGTAGTACTTGGTTTCGGCTCCTAGACCTGGTTTAGTCCTGGTTTAGACCTGGTTTAGTCTGTCTTTAGGCTTTTAGACCTGGTTTAGTCCTGGTTTAGACCTGGTTTAGTCTGTCTTTAGGCTTTTAGACCTGGTTTAGACCTGGTTTAGTCTGTCTTTAGGCTTTTAGACCTGGTTTAGACCTGGTTTAGACCTGGTTTAGTCTGTCTTTAGGCTTTTAGCTTTTAGACCTGGTTTAGACCTGGTTTAGTCTGTCTTTAGGCTTTTAGACCTGGTTTCAAACCTTTGCTTTACTTGTCCTCACAGTACAGTCTTTCTCTCCTTCTTTTCACCATCATATTATCTCTTAAACGGTTTCCTCTCGCTGTATTGTATTAAAACTGTTATCAGGTTAGCTGCCTAATATTGTTATGAATCTCTACGGCATGTTCAAGGTCGACTCAAAACTGCTATCTACACATTTATTAAAAGACATTTTCGCTCCACTTTATCCCTCCTGCAGTCTCCAGATGTCCAGTAACTCACTTTCTTTCACTATAACATGTTTAGCTTAGCACGTAGCACATTTAGCTTAGCACACAGCCACCGATATACTAGTTTATGACTTTTTATGCCTTCATGTGCATTGAACTTTCTGGTATCTTCGCTCTGATTGGTTTAAAAGGTGAGGCGATTGCATTATTTGGGATTGTTTTGATTTCCCATGAGAGATATTGGCCTTTTTTCGTATGTTTGGAGACGTATATTCCAAAGTGTTTGGATCTAAACAATGGCGAATGCAGTAGACAGAGGTGGATTTGAGAGGGCTAAGGTTAGCTTGGTGGCACTATTGGTTATAATGGGTTTTCAACACAGAAAAAGCAAGGAAAAAAAAAAATAAAATATATATATATATATATATATATATATATATACACATATATATCACTAGTACTATTGTTGTTGCTACCATTACTACTGATGCTACTAATACTACTTCTACTACAACTGCTACTGCTACTAGTAGTAGTACTACTACTAACCAAGTGAGATTCTAAAATGTTGTGATAATAAGTGTCAAGTTTATAAATATTCTTTCCTTTTATTTGTCCTTTTTTAGTCACCCTTCTTTCTCTTTTCTTTCCTCACTCAATCTTTTCTCCTATTTCTCTACCCTCTCCCCTTTCCTCCTCCTCCCTTCACTCCCTCTCTCATCCTGTCTCCACCCTCTCCCTATCTTCGCCTTCTCTCTTCTTCCCTCTCTACTCCATCCTCCTTCTCCTCCTTTCTCGTCCTCCCTCTCTTTGCTCCCTTTCCCTCTCTCCCCCTTTCCCTCCCTCTCTCCCTCCTACCCTACCTTTTTCTCAGCCCCGTCTTTCTTTCTCTTGTTCTCTCTATTTTCCTCCTCTATCCTCACTCCCCCCCTGTCCACCTCATCCCTCTCTCTCCCCTCTTTTCCCTCTCTCTTCCCCTCTCTTCCCCTTTCTCTCTACTTCCTCTCCTCTCCGTCCCCTCGTTCTCTCTCCTCCCCCTTCCTTCCTTTCTCCCTCTCTCTCTTCTTGTACTCCTCCTTTCCCACACTCATCTCTCCCTCTTCTCCTCTCCCAGTCCTCCTCTCCCACACTCTCCCTCTCTCCTCCTCTCCCACGCTCGTACAGGTACAAGATGACAGCTCCATAAATAAAACATAACTTGTCCTCTGAAGGCCCTGTGCTTTGAGCCTAAAAATATAAAAGAAAAATGTGTTTGAGGCAGAAAAACATGGATAGGCAAATCTAAGTGGACAAGTACACAAGTCAGTGCCAACTTCAGCTCCTGTCACAGTACAGACAGAGGGGATATGTTTATGTTTTAAAATTATATGCATAATTAAAAGGGGAGAACATGACTTGGACAGACTCCTGACAAGGCATTGAATCTATCTCGCAATGGTATATATTTAGTGTTTACGGTTAGTGTATGATTACCAGGGATGTAAATTGTTAGCATTTGCCATTTGAGTTGTTGTAGTAGTAGTAGTAGTAGTAGTAAAAGTAACAGTAGTAGTAGTAGTAGTAAAAGTAATAGTAGTAGTAGTAGTAATAGTAGTCGTAGTAGTAGTAGTGGTAGTAAAAGTAGTAGTGGTAGTAAAAGTAGTAGTAGTAGCTGTAGTAGAAGTAGTAGTAGTAGCTGTAGCTTAGTTGTTGTACTAGTAGTAGTAGTAGCTGTAGTAGAAGTAGTAGTAGTAGCTGTAGCTTAGTTGTTGTACTAGTAGTAGTAGTAGATGTAGTTCTAGTTGCTGTACTAGTAGTAGTATGTAGTAGTACTAGTAGTAGCAGTATTAATTTAAGATGGTATCTTGGAGTATGTTCATGTAAAAAAAAATTATGCATAATTGATAGGGAAGAAAAGTACTCGGAGAGACCCCTGCCAAGGCATTAGCCTCGTTTCCACTGGTTCGCTTTGGAGTGGATTGGTATGGGCGCAAGTGTCTCCACTTTCTAAATTGAACCGTATCGCCCCGTCTAATGGGTCCAGAGCAGACCCTGGAGGGTACTAGCTCCCAAAGAGGCCCAGCATGGTATGGATCGCTTTTGTGAAGGTGTGGTTGCACAAGAAAGCAGAAGACTGGGCAAGAGAGAACAGACTCAAGACAGCAAAAAGCAGATATGAACAGAAAATAGTAAAGTCTCACCAAACCCTGACTTGATATTTCCAGTTATGGCAACTTTATATTTTGAGCTGATCTGCGTCACAAAATGCAACAGCTGTTTCCCATTTATGGATGCACAGCACTATAAAGACCGGAAATATTATATTTCCAGTGCGCAATACATCTAACATGAGCCAAACCCACTGCATTACTTAAAAAAGATTAAAATGTGCCGTAAAGGCATGGAGAAGTGAAGGAAATGCAGAACATGCTGACAATAAACCAGAAGATGTTTGTGTTTACAGCTTCAGCCGCAAACTAAAAGTCTTTTTGTGAATTGCTGAAATCAGCTTTGTGTTTCCGAGTATTATTCAAATATGATTTTGCCAATTTAAAAGAGGCTAAATTGTCCTTCTACGGCGCTGGCTGCTTTGCAGGAGCATTTTGTGCATTTGCGTGTTTGTAGTTGCCTCTGCTTCTGGCGCTCGGTGACAGAACAGAAGCATGACGCGCATAAACTCTGCTCATTGTGCAGCTGTCCATCAGTGTTGATTCTTCTTTAGCATCGGCCATTTTGTAGCTGTCCTGCGCCTTGTGGTGGCACAAGCTTACGTCGAGCCTACACCTGTGTCACGCCCAAAGCGGCCTAGGCTGATTGTAATGGAAATACTCCATATATATATATATATATATATATATATATATATATATATATATATATATATATATATATATATATATATATATATATATATATATATATATATATATATATAAAACAATAACAATTATTTCAGAATCAGAAAGAATTTTATTACCATTGTCAGTGAACACAGCTCACAGACTTTGGTGATAAAGTGCACATAAAAACACAATGAATAAATACAAATACAAATAACAGCATGCATAAAGTTAAAAAAGATATGCTTAAAAATAAAATAAAATACTTAGAGGTAGTAAATATTTACTATACATATATATATATGTGTGTGTGTGTGTGTGTGTGTGTGTGTGTGTGTGTGTGTGTGTGTGTGTGTGTGTGTGTGTGTGTGTGTGTGTGTGTGTGTGTGTGTGTGTGTGTGTGTGTGTGTGTGTGTGTGTGTGTGTGTGTGTGCATATATATATGCACACACACATTTGGAGAGACCCCTGCCTCTATCTTGCAATGGTAAAGATTCAGTGTGTTGTAGAACTTGTAGCATTACCTGCATTTGTTAGCACTGACCATTGTAGTTGTAGTATGTAATAGTAAGTCGTTTGTCTTTAAACAGAGTAGTAGCAACAGTAGTAGTACTAGTAGTAATAGTATAATGTTAAGTGCCTTGGGTGTGTTGAGATATAGAAATCCTATGCACTACTACTTGTTGTAGCAGATGATGTAGTACGAGAAGGAGGAGAATGAAGTAGTACAAGTTCTGGCCGCAGTGTACAGGAGAAATAGTTAAAGTAAGAGTTATGGAAGAAGTTGTAGTCATTGTCAATGCAATACTTATGGTAGCTGAAACAGGAGTAGTAGTCAAAAGTAGTTGGAAGTAATAGTGGTAGTGTTAGTGGTAGCAGTAGTGTTTTTTGTAGTGGCTGTTGTTGAGTTAGTGGTGCTGGTAGTAGTGGAGTGTAGTCAGTGCATTAGTTCTGGTAGTCAGTACAGAAGTAGTAATAATATAATTTGCAGTTGTTGTAAGCAGTAGTAGTAGTAGTAGTAGTAGTATTATGCAGTTAGAATAACAAAGTTTTTCTCACAGATGTTGAATATAAAACCATGTACTGAACTTTATTTGAACCGTCAGTGTATTGTCCATGTGCTTTAGTGCTTATTCTCTCTGAGGTTTAGAGTCAATCCCAAACACCTCTCCATTTCACTGAGTTGTGCTCCTGTCCAAGTGTCCTTCTGACCCTCATGGTTTTACAGCACAGTCAGCACAGGGGCTTTCCCGTGTTAGACATGACTGTAGACCCTTCCAGGAATGACTTGGAATTTCCTTGGACACAGCCCTGTACTGATATTAAAATTAATGGGATAGAACATTAATAAGACAGCAAAATAAATACATAAATTTTTATGTTTGTAGAAGGTGCATACAAATGGTTGTTGTTTATATCAGTGAAATCAAATCACTTTATTGTCTCAAGGGGCAGTTTAAGCTCATTAAGCAGTAAAATACAATAATAATAGAAAACTCAAACAAAAATCTCAGTGCAGCTCACCAGATAGAGTCATTAGATTCAGTGTCATCACAGTTTGAAGTGAGTAACTGCCCTCAGAACAAAAGTGTCCCTTCTCTTGTTCTCTTTGTTCCTGCAGCATCACAGCAGCCTCCAGGGGGAGTAATAACAGTCGATATCTAATATCCAGCTTGTTTCTAAAGTTCACTAATGTCTGCAGGATTTGTGGAGCTTGATAAAATAAAACTAAAATGAATTGTGTTGCATTATTTTTGTTGCATTATTGTCCAGCATAACATTAGATTGAGGAAATGTTTATTACATGGTTGTTTGCATGTATGCTAATCGCTAACATTGCTACACATGGTAATGTTTTCTACTGAGGCTCTGGTGTTACTCACATGTGGTCGAGTTGTTGTCAGTTCCCAAAACGGCTAAGGATAACTTGTCAATTGAAAATCCATTGGAGCTAATTTACAAAAGGGTACTAGCAGGCTTTCTGTGTACAAACTGATCTGTTCAACCAGGAGCTGCAGTTCAAAGTTGGTACGACGGGTTTCCATCTTTTTTCTAATTATTACTGGGTTTGGTAGTGCTAAATGCTTTTACACTACCTATGCCATCAACACAGAACATTGGTAACATCCCCATAGAGGTAACATACTCTCCCAAGAAAAGTCACATAGTGTACCTTTAATTTAGCCAGGTGACATATTTGGTTTAGCCTTGGTTCAGTCCTGGTTTAGTCCTTGGTTTAGCCCCAGGTTCAGTTCTGCTTTAGCCCATGATTTAGTCCTGGTTTAGTCCATGATTTAGTCCTTCTTCAGTCCTGCTTTAGCCCTTCTTCAATCCTGCTTTAGCACTGATTCTAAACGGCTTTAGTCGTGCTTCAATCCTGCTTTAGCCCCGCTTCCAATCCTGCTTCAATCCTGCTTTAGTCCTGCTTTAGTCCCTGTATTAGTCCTGCTTCAGTCCTGCTTTAGTCCTGCTTTATTCCCTGTATTAGTCCTGTGTTAGTCCCTGATCCAATCCTGTTTCAGTCTTGTTTCAGGCCCAGTTTAATCCTGCTTTAGTCCTGCTTTAGTCCTGGTTCAGTCCTGGTTTAGTCCTGCTTTAGTCTTGGTTAAACCTGCTTTAGTCCTAGTTTAATCCTGCTTTAGTCCTGGTTCAGTCCTGGTTTCAGTCCTGGTTTAGTCCTGGTTCAGTCCTGGTTTAGTCCTGCTTTAGTCCCTGTATTTGTCCTGCGTTAGTCCCTGATCCGATCTTGTTTCAGTCTTGTTTCAGGCCCAGTTTAATCCTGGTTTAGTCCTGGTTTAGTCCTGGTTTAGTCCTGGTTCAGTCCTGCTTTAGTCCTGGTTCAGTCCTGCTTTAGTCCTGCTTTAGTCCTGCTTTAGTCCTGGTTCAGTCCTGGTTTAGTCCTGGTCCTGGTTCAGTCCTGCTTTAGTCCTGCTTAGTCCTGGTCCTGCTTTAGTCCTGCTTTAGTCCTGCTTTAGTCCTGGTTTAGTCCTGGTTTAGTCCTGGTTTAGTCCTGGTTCAGTCCTGCTTTAGTCCTGGTTCAGTCCTGCTTTAGTCCTGGTTCAGTCCTGGTTCAGTCCTGCTTTAGTCCTGGTTTAGTCCTGGTTCAGTCCTGCTTTAGTCCTGGTTCAGTCCTGGTTTAGTCCTGGTTTAGTCCTGGTTTAGTCCTGGTTCAGTCCTGCTTTAGTCCTGCTTTAGTCCTGGTTTAGTCCTGGTTTAGTCCTGCTTTAGTCCTGGTTCAGTCCTGCTTTAGTCCTGTTTCAGTCCCCCCTCTCCTCCATTAGCTGTATCATCATTTGTGCTTTAGACAAGGATTGATCTCCAGATTGTGGTGAATACATCATTGCTAATGAACACGTCGAGTGGAGTTACATTACTTAAATAAACACTTTGGAATAACAGATGAAGCAGGGTGCCAGAGACAAGAGACAAATCTAAGTTTAAGAGACAATGAAACAAGATTTTACAGACACAGAACTGAACAAACATTTGAAATTGAATCGAAATTGGAGTTTGAATGGCTGCAGTTAGCAAATTACAAAGACTACACTTCTGGATAATTATTATGTCCTCTTTGAGAGCTCATTGGCTCTTATTCTGTGTAAAAGCTGCTAACCCTGTAGTTTAGACCTCTACAACTATGTTCTGAAATGCATGGGATTTTTGGATTAGTTTAGCAATTCAGATTTCAGTCTTCTCTCAAATGAGTAAGAGCTTAGTAAAGTAGTAGTAGCAGTAGTAGTAGTGGTAGCTGTGATAATAGTGGTACTGAGTGGTAGTGGTAGTAGTAGTAGTAGTAGTAGTAGTAGTAGTAGTAGCAGCAGTAGTAGCAATAGTAGCAATAGTAGCAATAGCAGCAATAGTAGCAGTAGTAGCAGTAGTAGTAGTAGCAGTAGCAGTAGTAGCACTAGCGATAGTAGTAGTATCACTAGTCACAGTAGTTAATTTCATAAATCCCAAAATGTCTTTTTCATTGACTCTGCTGGTGTCGTCTACTTGTCATGCTTTTGGTGGTAATTAGCCACATCCAGGCGCAGTACACATGTGTAAACATCCTGAGTAAAGCCCCTCTCCTCCTCCAGTTTAAATTACATCTGCATTTACATGGAACTGATGCATATGTACACGCACCTGTCTAACACCTGGCCTCCTCATCTGCTGCTACTGCAACTAGACTATACCAAAGACCCCAGCCCATGCTTCAACCACAACATCAGACAGCCTAGCAAATATACTACTACTGCTACAAATACTACTACTAATACTACTAGTACTGCAGTTAGACTGTGTCAAAGACCAGAGCCCATGCTCCAACCACAACAGCCTCATGCTCCTTGAACCAGTCTTCACAATTTGAGCCTGATGAATCCTGGCATTGTCATCTTGGAAAATGCCCATGCCATCAGGAAAGAAAAACGCTATTGATGGAATAACCTGGTCATTCAGTATATTCAGGAGTCAGCTGACCTCATTCTTTCAGCACAGACTGTTGCTGAACCTAGACCTGACCTACTGGAGGAGGCACGTACCTATTTGCTTAGTTAAATCCAGGTGGCGACATTTTTTTTGGCCAGGCAGTCTATAAAACTGCTGCTACTGGTACTAATACTACTACTACTACTACTACTACTACTACTACTACTACTACTACTACTACTACTACTACTACTACTACTACCACTACTACTACTACTACTACAACTACTAATACAGTTAAATATTATATTTAAGTACGCTGAAATATCAGAAGACTGAAATCTGAACTTTAAACTAATCCAAGAATATCATGCATTTCAGAACATGTTTGTAGAGGTCTAAATTACATGGTTAGCAGCTTTTACACAGAATAAGACCCCATGGAGACCCAGGGAGGGCATCTGACACACAGGAACATTTAGCTCTCAAAGGTAACATTATATTACATACATAATTTCAGGTTTTTTGCTAAGTGACCATTCACATTTTAATTCAATTGTGATTAATCTTGTGAAGAAAGGAAATGTCTTCACTAGTATACACAGATGGTAGCTCCAGCTGTCTGCAGTTATTCTAGGCCTCTCTAATATGAACAAGCACTGTATGCGCATGTGTGCGCGTGTGTACGTGCATGTGTGCGCATATGTGTATGGGAGTAAATGAGGGGGGTATTTGGGGGTATGAAGGAAGAGCAGGGGGGTAGTAATTTCCTGGTTCCTATCGGCAGGTGCAAGACCCCTCCTCCAGCCCTTATGAACTGAATTCTTCACTGTCAAATGGAGACAACACAAAACCTATATGACTTGACTTCTGCATCGTCACATTGCTGAGCTTTGAGTCACACATTTACTCCTCCCGTCCCCTGCCGTGTATCGGACCATTTTTATTTTCTATTTTTACATTTTTTATATATACACCATAAAAAAAAGAAACAAATGTAATAGAATGAACCAACTCCCAAGAACATTGCAAATATGATCTTATGGTCACATTTTTTTTTTTTTTATGGTCACATTTTTATAGCGCTTTTCTACCTTTCAAGCCACTCAAAGTGCTTTACAACAAGGAACCAGGCACCCATTCACACACCAGTGTACACAGACACTGGGGGCGAAGTGGGTTAAGTGTCTTGCCCAAGAACACAACGACAGCATTCATCTGTGAGGGTTGGAATTGCACCGCCAACCTTCAAGTCAGTGGATCTAACCACTCAACCAATGATGTTTATGTAGATAGCGGGATTTGAACCGCCAACCTTCGGATCAGTGGACGACAGTAGCTCAGTTGAATCTTCTTTGAAACATTGGTATAAATGGTATAAATGGGACAAATGCCAATCTTTGTCTAGATACTTTTTTGCCAAACTTGTTTTAAAGTAACACTTTTATATATACACACGTATAATGAATCATTTGAGATTGCTGCTTCAGATGTTTGAAGATGTTCTTCAAACATTTAAAGAACATCTTCAAACATCTTCTTCTTAACCTCCCTAATGTTACATTAGATTACCATGTTCTCAGTGATTTTCATTTGATTTATTAGTTGGATTATTCTCATGTCAAGAAAATGACCTTGAGTGCCTCACTTTCATAAATAATACACATGTTACTGTCTCATTTAGATCATTTCTCCTCTAATTCCCATCACTTTGCCCACACATTTGAACCTTTTTTAAATGGTTTGGTGAATGGTTTTGAATAGAGCGTGACAGTAGAACGTGTTGTTGTCATGTTGTCTTCGTACAGAGGAGATTAGCACAGCTGACAGCTCTGTAGTAACTGTCATAAATTAACACAAATGTGGTTTCATCCTCAGAGTTTTCCATTTTTTACATGTTTTTATACAAGTCTCAGTGCTAATTCAGGCTTCAGGTTCATTTAGAGTGTTCTGATCGTTCAGTTTCACTTGTGATTTAATTATGTCTGGGGTTTTTGTCATTTGTGGATTTTTCTTTGTTAGTAGTAAACGATTTGAGATTAAAGCAAGGAAATCAGGACTGAACCACAATGAACCACGACTAAAGCAGGGCTAAACCAGGACAAAACCCAAATTAAACCTGGCTAAACCAGGACTAGATCAGGACAAAACCCAAACTAAACCTGGCTAAATCAGGGCTAAACCAGACTAAACAAGGACTAAACCAAAACTAAACCATGTCTAACCCAAGACTAAATTGACCAACCAGAACTCAACCAGGACTTAATACCAAGGGTTGAACCAGGATGGAACCAAGGACTAAACCAATACTAAACCAGGAGTAAACCAGGACTAAACTAGGATTAAACCAGTAGTAAAATGTATTAAGTCACAGATTGGCTTTATGAGCGGACATAGGATTACGTGTTGTGTACATCAACTATAAATCAGATTTGAGTGCTGTTTGACTGCTCCATCAAATGAGTCAGATGCCCTGGACACTTCTATATGACATCATGGCCATTTATAATAACTGTTAAAAGCTTATGCCATAAACTACAGTGACTGGAAATACAGTGGCTTACTTTTACAACGTATTCAGTTAGATCATGTTCTATAGGCGTGGGGGAGTAGTAGTAACGTTAACTGGGCTGGTTTTGGTCTTGGTTCATTGCTGGTTAGTCCCTGGTTAGTTTCTTTAGTCATGGTTTGAATCTTGGTTTAGTCCTGGTTAGGTTTAGTTCTGGTTTAGACCTGGTTTGGTCCTGGTCTAGTTCTGGTTTAGCTCTGTGTTAGGTTTAGGCTTGGTTTAGTCCTGCTATAGTACTAATTATATCATGAATTAATTCTAGTTTAGGATGCATTTAGAACTAGTTTGAACCTGTTTCAGACCCACTTGGTTAGTCCTTCTTGAGTCTTTGTTCTTCTTAGACCTGTTTTAGTCTTGGTTTAGTTGTAGTTCAGTCCTAGTTTAGCTCTGGTTTAGTCCTGGCTTTACTCTATTTTCTGTCCTTTTTGTGTTTAGTCCTGGTTAGTCCTGGTTTGGTTCTGGTTTTTGGTTCCTCCTCCGTTAGTCTTTGTGGTTTAGTCCTGGTTCAGTCCTGGTCTAGCGCTAGTTTAATACTAGTTTAGTCCTGAGTTTAGTCCTGGTTTAGTCTTAGTTTAGTCCTAGTTTAGTCCTGGTTTAGTCTTAGTTTAGTTCTGGTTTAGTCTCACTTTAGTCCTAGTTTAGTTCTAGTTTTGTCCTGGTTTAGTCCTGGTTTGGTTCTGGTTTTGTCCTCAGTTAGTCCTGGATTGGTCCTCCGTTAGTCTTGGTGGTTTAGTCCTGGTTCAGTCCTGGTCTAGTTAGTTAACACTAGTTTAGTCCTTAGTTTAGTCCTGGGTAAGTCCTAGTTTAGTCCTTGTTTAGTCTTAGTGTAGTTCTGGTTTAGTCTTAGTTTAGTTCTGGTTTAGTCTCACTTTAGTCCTAGTTTAGTTCTGGTTTTGTATTAGTTTAGTCCCCCTTCAGTCTTTCTTTACTCCTGGTTTACTCCTGCTTTAGTCCTGGTTCATAAGTACATGATTTGAATGAATTTTCATTGAACTTACCCATAACGGCGTCCTTGTAACTTCAGCCTCATAAGCCATTTATAAGAATGTGAGGGTTTAGATGAGTCTAATCCTCTTGGTGATAGTGTGAAACTGGACCCAGACAAAAACCTAGTCCATGGTTGTTCCTTGGTCCAGAACAGGAACCGGCTTTGAACCAAGACCTGCACTAAAGGAGGACTAAAGCAGGATTAGACCAGGAGTAGACCAAGATTAAACCAGACCTGAACCAGGACTAAACCAGGTCTAAACCAGGTCTAAACCAGGTCTAAACCAGGTCTAAACCAGTCTAAACCAAGTCTAAACCAAGTCTAAACCAAGTCTAAACCAAGTCTAAACCAAGTCTAAACCAAATCTAAATCAAGTCTAAATCAAGTCTAAATCAAGTCTAAGCCAAGTCTAAGCCAGGACTGAACCAGGACTGAACCAGGACTATCCCTCCCTGTGTTAATGGGGTCTTCCTGTAGTTGTGTCTCCTTCACTTGAGTTAATGAGCATAGTGGCCTTGGTGAGTTCACTGTTGTTGAACCCTTGTGTAAATACTCTTTTCAATGTCACAGCAGCAGCAGAGGTCATTGAAAAAACATTTCTCTTTCGGACTGTCTAAAATTGCTGACAAAGGAACTAAACAAACAAGGCAACCTTAACAGAACAGCTAAGTAATTAGGCGCATTGTACCAGAAATACAGACTATGGACTAAGGCTGAGCGATTTGGGAAATCTATTTGTGACAAGCATCGCGACTGTGATTAGATTTGTGATTTATGTTTTAATAATGGGATTCTGTTCAAAGTTCACATTTTCAACACATTCAGAAGAATTGACAAAAAGATTGAAAACTGAACCGACAAACTAATAAGAATAAAATCACATTTCAGCATGTTTGTACAGATCAAAACTACAGGGTTGGCAGTTTGTATTCACAATAAGTCAGGAGATTTCTGTGGAGGAAATGATGGGACTTCAAAAACTGCAGCCTTTTGTGATTTTCTAATTGTACTCGTTCAAACTCTGAGTTGGATTCGAATGCAGTCCAGTGGAATCCAGTTTGGCTAGAATCTGGCATATTATTTATTTTACAAATGTTCTATATGTTGTGTTTCTGTCAAATGAATAAATACATTTAATTTAGTTAAAAGTGCATAAAGAAATGATGTGTGCATTTTGTGGATGGGACGATCTCTTAATTTTTTAAAGGTCTTACATTTAGTAAAAGTGACTGAGCCTTGAGCCGCATTATAATCTTGTTACCTCCTCAAAAACATACCTGGAGTTGTGTTTTGTTTCACTCACACAGGTTTGAGTAACCCTTTATTATTAGTCCTGTACATCTCCAAAGCTGTAATTGCGCTGTTCCACCTTGTGATGTCATGAAGCAGTAGAAGTAGAAGCTCACCCTAAACATGCAGGGTTCATGTGTTGTTTTGTGGAACCTTTAAGCCAATAACATATTCTCAGTGGCATTCTAATTGGTAAACATATTATTACAGTGTTCCCTTATCAAAAACATTCCTGAAGAGGTTTTGGCTGTCATCCATCCATGTTTCAGTAATATAGCGATCTCTTCCATTCAAACCCTTCTTAGAGTTAGTGACACAATTCTGTCCAAGACTCAAAAACATGATACAAAACTGTACACAGCAACTCCACAAATCTGATGTGATTTGTAGTAGTTTCATTAGTGGGATGCACGCTGATTGTGTTGAGAGAGTGACTTAGCAAGGAGAGGAAAGGGACTCAGAGTCTGGAAAAAAACAAGAGAAACTTATAAAACATGTCAATACATAGTTTTGGGCAAATATAGCATTTTCCAAATAATAAAAGGCAACATGGCAATCTAAATATGTTATGTGTTAGTTGTTAATTCCCCATAGAAATAAAATACCGCATCCTTAAAAGCTCTAAAATCTAAATTTTGCAAAATATCTCCTTGGTTTTGTGGAATAAGTGCTCTGCGTCGTAAAGTGTTTTTATCGCAGTGAAGACAGTTTAAGTCCGGATCAGACTGGTTTAGAGCGCAGGACCTACAGCACATTTGGCCCTAAGCCTCAAGAGTGATCCAGTTTACAGAGAGACACTGTGGCCTTGGCAGCACCCACTGAGAGAGAGAGAGGGAGAGAGGGAGAGAGAGAGAGAGAGAGGAGAGGGGGGGGGGACAGAGAGAGAGAGACAGAGAGAGAGAGAGAGAGGAGAAGAGGGGGGGAGTGAGAGAGACACTGTGGCCTTGGCAGCACCCACTGAGAGAGAGAGGGGGGTGGAGAGAGGGGGAAAGAAAAGAAGAGGGGGCGGAGAGAAAGAGAGGGAGAAGGACATCGATTAGGAAGTCATCATATTCTATGCAACTGATAGAAAGGAGAGGAGGAAGAGGGAGGGAGGGGGGGAGGGGGAGAAAGAGAGAGACTGGGAGAGAAAGACTGGGAGAGATGCCAGTAGATAACAGCAAAGAATCATGGGTAAGCATGTAAGAGGTGGTGCAGTAGGATCTATAATAGGTCTAGGTCTATAATTTAGTCCAGGTTTAGTCCTAGATTACAGCCAGTTTAGCTAAAGCTGCTCTGTGTAACTTTTCTGGTGGAGGATTTGTTACCAACCTCCGCGTGTATTGACTAAAGCTGCACAATATCTTGCAATTGAAATTATCACAATCATCAAACTGTAATGTAATAGAATGTCCTCTGCAAAGTACAACATATCCTCTTTATATAGATAAACCTTGTTGTTCCTGTCGTTTACACCTCTACGTTTTCTCAAATACGTGGGATTCTTGGGTTATTTTATCAGTTCAGATTTTATTCACATGTTAATGCCCCTGGAGTTGTTTACAACGTGCACTTTGAACTGAATACCTCAAATCTAATCACATTTTCCCCCAAATGATGTATTAGTTTGTCTATATTTCACGTGTTGACTTACAAGCATTTTTCTTGCACATACATAAAAATACTATAATTTAAGTACTATTAGACTATAATGAGCTCTGAAAGAGTCCGTCTGGATGCACTGATGCCATATGTAAATAATAAAGTTATCACATCTGCGCTTGTGGACAGAGGAATTTAAGTCTCGTGGTGTTCAGTGACGAGAGGACAACTGGAGCTTTAGGTGATTAGGGGGTAAAACCAGAGGGTAAACCCAGGCAGACAGTGCAGGAGGGGGGCTGGGGTATGAGTGGGGAGGGGGGGTTACAGGGGCCAGAGAAAGTGCAGGACTTAACTCAATTCACATTTCACATACATAAGCCATATTTAGAAAAGAACACACACTTCTCAAACACTTTGTGAAGATGTAAGTCTGGTCACTGGTGAATCTTCTCGAGTTCAGATGATAGGCAGGTGGATTAGCCAATCAGGGACATGCATAGTCCATCTGTATCAAAACAAATAAGGCTGCTTATGAGGGAAAATGGAAAGAAAAAAAAGGGACCGAAAAACATGGCAGATTTCTTCAAAATCAGTGAGCAAAGCACAAAACTCTGTTCATCTGAGGTCAGAGAAATTGATTTTGCTCAAAAGTGATGGGTCACCAATGAGCTGTTTTGTTTCTCATGAGTCACTGTAATAAACAAATCTGATTGGACGGTTTCTAGTTGGAGACATGATGGCTGCATAAAAACTTACACAGTCCAGAGATATCAGACTGCACTTACCAGGCAACTATAAGAATACTGTAGTCATTAGTAGTATCACATTAATCATACTGTTGCTGTGTCTTTGAGCAAGACTCTTCAGTCTCCTACGCAGGAGTGTAACTTGTTGAGATAGGTAGGGCAGTCAGTTTAAAAACTTGCTTGAATATGAAAGAAAAGTGCCATTCACAACATTGAAAGCCACTAAAATAAATAATACAGTTGAAACTAGAAGTTTACATACACTATATATGTCTGTGTAATCCAGGGATGTCGAAACTATGGCCCAGGGGCCAAATGTAGCCCTCAGATCAATTCTTGTTGGCCCTCATGCCTCCTCCTAAACAGATTCGATTGAAGGAAGTTTTTTTTTTACTACAAACTGAAGAGATTCTACCCCTATAACCTGAAAAAACATCACACCGCATTGTGGCACAGACCTAAAAATAATCTTGCAAGTCTTATTAAAGGTACAATATCTCTGTCAAACCTGTGATAAATGCACCATTTGACTCCCCGTATCTGCACTGGTCTGTGGCCCTCTGCTTCAAATATGTTTCAGTATGCGGCCCTCTCTGAGAAAAGTCCCTCCTGGTGTCATCCCCAGTCATCCTCATCCATAGCTCTTTGCATCACTCACATCTCTCTCTCTCTCTCTCTCTCTCTCTCTCTCTCTCTCTCTCTCTCTCTCTCTCTCTCTCTCTCTCTCTCTCTCTCTCTCTCTCCTCATTTTTTCTTTACTTTCTTCAAAGTGTCTAAGCATCAAAATGAGAAGTTTGCATACAAGATTACTATACATTTAAATAATTTGGGAAAACCTAGATGAGAATGTCTTTGGAAGCTTTTGATAAGTTTATTGACAACATTTGAGTTAATTAGAGATACACCTGTGGATGTATTTGAAGGCACACCTGAATCACACAGCTTCTTTGTGTAACATGATGGGAAAGAAAGAAATTTCCACATGCCTGAAGGTGCCACTTTCATCTGTTCAAACTATTATATGCAAATATAAACACCATGGGATGTCCAGCCATCCTACCTCTCAGGAAGGACGGGTTCTATGTCCCATAGATGAACGTGCTTTGGTGCAGAAAGTGCATATCAACCCAAGAACAAACAAAAGCAAAACAGAAGATGAGAGAAGATGATGGTGCCTGAAGCTGGTAAGAGTGTATCATCATCCACAGTGAAACGAGGACTGTACCGACATGGGCTGAAAGGCCACTCTGGTAGGAAGAAGTTGTTACTCCAAAAGAAACATAAAAAAAGTGAGATTACTGTTTGCAAATGCACACAGCGACAAAGACCTTCATTTTTGGAGACATGTCCTGCGGTCTGACCAAACTAAAATTGATAAAAAGTTAAAGCTTGGGCTCAAATGAGTCTTCCTAATGGACAATGACCTGAAGCACACTGCCAAACTGGTTACAAAGTGGCTTAAGGATAACAGGGTCAATGTTTTGGAGTGGCCATCACCAAGCCCTTCTTATTGAAAATGTGTGGGCAGACCTGAAAAGGCATGTGCGAGCAAGGTGGCCTCCAAATTTGGCTCAATTACACCAGTTCTGTCAGGAGGAATGGGACAAAATTCCTATTGTGAGAAACTTGTGGACGCACATCCAAAATGTTTGACCATACAGTCATACAGTTTCAAGGCAATGGTACCAAATACTAATGAAATGTATGTAAACTTCTAACTTTCTGAAGAAAGTTATGAAAAACTGTCCAAAAAAGATCCTTCTCTCATTATTCTGGCATTTTGGTAATCCTAACTGACCGGAGAACAGGAAAATTTAGTCTGAGTTCATGTCAGACAGTGACGAAAAAAAGTGTATGTGTCTTTTTATGTAGAGGATGGATACTTCTGGTTTCAACTGTATCTAGTCATTAAAACATTAATTTGGCAGAGATTTTATATCAGATGCCCTTCCTGTCAATTTATCTATACATTGGCTCAAAAAGTGTATTCTACAGATTAAAGGGCCTCTGCTATTTTCTGATCTGTTAATATTGTTTTCACATCAAAATCATACTGGGACTAGTGTTTTGTTTCATTCACACATTTGTTTCATTAACACAAACTGTGCATATTTAGGCTGAATTCTTCTCTGAGACTGAAAACACTCTGTTCCATCTTGTAATGTCAGGAAATAATATAGGAAGTGCTCCACTGCATTTTTAAAGTCCTTACACCTTCACAAGAATCATTTGGATGATTTCAGCCTTGGAATTGCCTATCTCTACTGAACTAAATGTTAACTTGAAAACTACCGCTTCATGACATCACAAGATGGAACGCAGCATGTTTAGCTTTAAAGATGCAGATAGCCTAATAATAAAGGATTACTCAAACCTGTGTGAATTAAACAATATTCCAGGTATGCTTCTGAGGAGGCAACAACATAATAACATGACTTAAAGCTCACGAGAATACATTTTTTGTGTAATATAGGACCTTTAAAACATTTTTTTTTCTTTTTTAGGAGGGACCCATATGACTATCCAAGACCCATCTCCAACGATGCAAATGTACCCAAAGAACACCTACCTCTGCCCCAATCCATCCACCAACCCGCCCCCTCCTCCAACCAGCGCTATCCTTCCTCTCCACACCAGAACCGCGCCGTTCACACCGACCAGAGGGGGCGCCAGCAGCAATACGATCCTGCTAAGAGAGAAGTCTACAGACAAGCTAGCCCGGGACGCTACATAGATGATCACTACAGATACGGAGACGAGAGTCAGCAAGATCCGCGGAGAAAGAATCCAGTTATAGGGGCAGTCTGAAGGTGGAATATTTAAAGCACAGCCAGGGACATTTAGGGTGAGTTGGATAAATATAATATAGGTTTATCAATACACATGTGGCACTGAATTAAACTCTTAGGAAAATGACAAACCATTCTAGATGTTGCATTCTAAAATATTTGCTAATTATACAGACACAAGACTACACTCAACTTCATTTTGGACTTTGGGGTTTGTTGGGACTAGATCAGAAGTAAACCTGTACAAGACCAGAGATAAACCAGGACTAAACCTGTACCAGACCAAAACTAAACGAGGACTAGACCAGGACTAAGCCTGTACTAGACCAGAACTACACCTGGACTAAACCCAGACTAAATTAGGGCTAAACCTGCACTAGTCTAGGACCAGATCAGAACTAAACCTCAACTAGACCAGGACTAGAACAGGATCGAAGAAGGATCAAACAAGACCATGGTCCAGGTGAAAGAAGTCTAAAAGACACTGAAAATGGAACAAAAACAGATAAATATTTGATTTTTTCAAAGCATTTTTTCCCCCAAAAAATTTACTTTTTCTGAGCTATAAACTTTAACATTTTAGTGAGACCAGTTGGTAGAAATTCAAATCACATTGCATAGCTAAAGGTGCACTATGTAACTTTTCTGGTGAGGGGTCCGGCAGCTGGGTGTTTCCATGGAAATGTACTTGTTTTGCCTGGAAAGTTCCATAGTATGGCATTAAGCTTTTCTATCTCCATAGAAAATTAGATCTGTGGAGAGGCGACCCCACTCACTGTAGGGATGTACGTTTACCAAGGTATTTTTTGCAATAAGTGCTTGACATAAGTTTAATGCCATACTTTGGAATATTCCAGTCAAACCAATACATTCATAATTCCCTCCAGCATAAAAATTACACAGTGCATCTTTAAAAGTTTCTCCAAATTTGCTGTAAACTGCCAATTTGAACTGCAATTTTAACTGAATACTGTTATTCCAATGCTTTGTAAATAACTATATTAAGAAAAATTCCCCAATTTGAGTCAGAGCAGAATTTCTGTCCAAATTTGATTACAATTACAAACACTCATACACGGACAAACTACTTGTAGTTTTTTAAGTCTTTATATATGTTTATTTGAAGTTAAATAAAAGCCTAACATTCATTTTAACAACACATTTAACTACTAAAAACTCCAAACAGATGAGTGTAGAGACACATGGAGGCCCTGATCTGAGTGACATATTTCATGTGATTATTATTGTATATTACAGCAATAAGGGATTTGACCAGTGTTTTTCTCCAAATAAACCTCCATTGTGAACTCTGTTTAACTTAAATGAAGACAAACTAAGGTTTCAACTGACAGAACAATTTTAACAGTTTCTGATGAGTAATATAATGAAAACATACTCAAGCTAATGACTAGCATGCAAATTCGGCAAATGACTCAAATTGGGAAATAGGGACTTTTGTCTTTACACTTAAGTTAATATATTTTGACAATGAGCACTGATAATGTACATATCTTTACAATTTATTAATTTAACACACAGTTTGGTATCAAAATAGATAATTTAGAGGAAGCCATATTTGTACTGTAAAGCCATATCCGGGTTGGAAGGCCATGCTGAGTTTGCACAGAGGAAGCAGACACGTTCCTGTCACAACATACAACCAGGAAGTAGACACAGGAAGTAGAACATGACAAACAGGAAGCAGGAAGTAGCATGCCTAACTTCAAAGCATCCATATGTCCTTGATGTTAAATCCCTCTTATGCGTTTTTGACATTTTTATTACCCTTGTATGAATTGATCATATATTTGTCAACACTTTTTGTGTGGTGTTTGAAATAAAACCTGTATATTGTATAAACTATGAAACTGATACTGCTACTGTAACCGATGTGTTCTTGGGGTTCGGATCTGCCAAATGTGTCTCTGTTGCATGGTTTTTATACATTTTTTGCATTAAATATTAAGACCTCTACTTTCTTCTAACTTAATTTGCTTTTACCCCTTATTTATCAAATCAAGGGACCTCTATCAGGTTTTTTCCCATATATTTGAGCAAAATGCACTTCACCACAGTACAGATATACTGTATAAGCAGCTCTTGAGGTCAAAATAAGTCAGCTGTGTACTTTCTACATCTCTAGTTTTTCTGGTCTCTGAAACTTGTGAAAAGTGCTTATAAACTCATCGTGGTGAAGAATTAGGATGCTCTGCAAACTGCAAACTGTTTAAAGTTCTAGTTCTGTTTTCCACATTTTTAAGACAATTCCTTAAAGTGATGATTCATCCATTTGAAAATTAATTGCTTGGGTCTTGAGATAGATTCGCCCTATAAGATGACTGATAAGGAGAGCCTGTGTTTTGATAATGGCTTATTCATTCCTGACAATTAGCGTTCAGGAAATCTCCACTAGAAAATGATTACTCACCAATTTGCGCATTTAAATGAAGATGGTGAGCAGATTTAGACTTAAAATGTGAATAATTAGTATGGAAAGAGTTGTTTAAAGGTGCTGTACCCGATTTTTACTGTCTTGTGAACTGAACTAGTTCATTTTAAACAGTTTGCAGTTGCAAGTTGTTCCTCACTTGTCTTATGCATTCAGAGCATCCTAATTATTCACCATGATGAATTTATGAGTGCTTTTCACAACTTTCAGAGACCAGAGCAGAGCTAACAACTGCTAGACAGTTAAAGTGTACTTCCTGATTTATAAAACACTTTATAATTTTGCAGATTTATTTTGCCCTTAAGAGCTGCTTATGTAATTTATCTGTACTGGGGCAAGACAAACGGGGAAAAGGGAGTCAACCCTTTAATTAGCAACCAGACCAGTAGAGACCTAGTTTGTTGATCGCTATGAAAATAGGAGCAGATAAAAATGGCCCCCTCGTGAGATTTTGTAATTTTTAGACAAAACTTTGCTAAAAATTAATATAAAAGGGATGTGAGTGTACAATGGACTAAGCTGTACAAACAGGTGGAGGAAAGAGTGTCTGTCGCTTATCCTGTGGTGACATATGACCAGAAACCCCCTGATGCTTAAATGGATGTTCAGCTCTTGTTGGGGGTATGTTACAATGTTTAAATCTATACTATGTCACTTTTCTATTGGAGGGTCTGCCAAATTCTTGTCTCCATGGAGACAAAAATTTGCCAAGAATTTGTTCTGCAGTATGACTTTAAACATGTCTATCTCCAGAGACAAAGACCAAGTTATAGGTCAGATCTGTGAATAGGCGACTCTGCTCACAGTAAGAATGCATTTTTTTCAATGTATTTTTGAGCCATAAAAAATTGAATAAATGCAAAATAGATTGGTTTAATGCCCTACTGTGGAACTTCCCAGGCAAGTAAAACCAGTTGTTGTACCTCGTGACAGAAAAGTTACATAGTGCACTTTAATTATTATGTAGTTTGTTCTCAATTATAGCAATACATGTACACACAGCATTTCCTATAAGGCACACTCCGGGGTTGGACTGATCCCAAAAAGCCGTAATGAACTCCTCTGTTCTCAAGTATGTTTGAAGTAAGTCTGTTGATTTTTTTCTTGTATTATGTTTGTAATCATGATCTCCTTTTTACAAAATCAGTTAAAGGGGCTGTACCCGATTCTCCCCACGTATTTGAGCAAAATGCGTCTTGCCTCAGGACAGATACATTTTAAGGTCTCTTAAGGTCAAAATAAGTCCACTGTGTGAAAGTAGTAGAATGTGCTTATAAACTCATTTCAGTGACCAATTAGGATGCTCAGAATGCATTAGGCACACATGTCCACACTATGGTCCGGAGGCCAAATGCGGACCTCAGATGAGCTTTTCTTGGCCTTCAATCTTGCAGTTGGTGCATATTACCTAAAGGACTACTTCTACAGCGAAGTTTCTGAACATTTCACATTATAAAGCCAATGTTAAATATTAGACATATGCTATTGAGGATCTAAGCATGAATGAAGGTCTGGTGGCTCAGTTGAACCGTTTCTGAATGTACAGATTTGAATTATTCACTACACTAACAGCAGTTTGTGCCTCTCCATTTCTTCTGTGTTTTGATACACTGCCACTGATGAAGAAAGTGCCATAAGGTGCACATATATATATATATATACATGTATATATATATGTGTATATATATATATATGCATATGTGTGTGTGTGTGATGTGGTATGTATATATATATATATATATATATATATATATATATATATATCTCTATTTTTTATTTTATAATTCTCTTTTTTTTAAATAATGGGGAAAATTATTTTACAGTATTTGTTCCTTATCACTTTATTTACATCAAAATACAACTATATCTAATAAATTAACTGCATTTTACACATTAAATTAACGAAAGTCTTTCTTGACTTCCTTCTGTCATTTCAATGACATTCTTTCTCAGTCTCTCTTTATCCCTCTATCATTCTCAAGATAGAAAATTTCTGATTGGTAATCACTATAGCAACAGTCCTAAGTTTTGCTCATTGACACCCATGGATGTTTCTATACATTTAACAAAGTGCTTTCACCAGACACTAAGCCTGATCGAAGCAGCCACCTCTGTAGATCTGTGTGTTAAGAGCATTTCTCTGCTCCACTGGCTCTCACAGACCCTCAGCCTCACAGAGCTTGGGCCTCACAGAGCCTGGGCCTCACAGAGCGTGGGCCTCACAGAGCCTGAGCCTCACAGACCATTGGCCTCACAGACCCTCAGCCTCACAGAGCCTCGGCCTCGCAGAGCCTGGTCCTCGTAGAGCCTCTGCCTCACAGACCCTGAGCCTCACAGAGCCTCGGCCTCGCAGAGCCTGGGCCTCACAGAGCCTCAGCCTCACAGAGCCTGGGCCTCACAGAGCCTGGGCCTCACAGAGCCTGGGCCTCAGCGTGCTGTGGTCAGGCTCTGAGAATCTAATGAAGAGAACTGAACTACATGTAATGTCTATTTAAACCAAAGCTGACAAATGTCTCTAGAGTTTTACAGTGTGATGTGTGTCCATGGGATTCAGGATGACTAAATCAGGACTACACCAGGACTAAACCAAGAATAAATTTGGACTACACCTAGACTAAACCAGGTGTGAACCAAGACTAAAAATCTTCACCAACTAGATTTTGAAAACAAAAGGAAGAAAAAAACGTTATTATGTTCTAATAGTGACAAATAACTAAAGTGATTCTAAACTAAATGTTTTCATTTAACAAAATTCTAGCACAGGACATTCATTGCTTGCATCCAAAATCAGGCACACACATTAGCCAATACATCCATGTATCATCTCCCAAAATCCCTCTTCCTCCTCTCCTTCTCTTCCTCTACCCCCTTCCTCCATTGTCAATTCCCTAGCTACGTAACGTTAGCATTAGCCATTCCTCTCGCGCCCCTGTCTCTCACCTGTTACCTTGTTAGCATGTGTCAATCAAACGAATCCACTCCAGGGAGGACACAGTGGAGTGTAGCCACGTTTATCTCTCCAAAACAGGCTGAGAAAAGAGGAGAGGGCACCGAACAGGGGACCAAGGGTTAACTGGAGAATTGGGTTTAATCGTAGCACTAATTACAAAGTTACTTTAAATTCTAGCTAGCTATTTGAAAAAATTGGTGGGACTGGATTTTATGTTTTATGTTGTCCAAGATGCTTGAAGTAGTCAGATCTCATTTAGCTTCTCCACTTGTCACTTGTTAAAGCCCCACCGTGAAACTTTTTAGGGGAAAAATAGACTAAGGTAAATGCATGTGTATGTACGTGAAGAGGAAAAAAAGAATTTTGAGGCTTGCAAACCTGACTATTTGCTTATTTCCAAGGAAATGTTGTTCCTTTGGCTATAATGTTCCGCAGTACGGCATACAACATTTCTATGGAGAATGTTCCAAAGTATGGTTTTAACTTTCTGTTTCCATAGAATCATGCAGGTCATGTGCCACCTCCATTACCTTAATGTAAATTTTAAAATATTCTGAAAAATTTTTTTTTTCCCCAAAGCATTATCCAATTTTGAAAAAGACTGACTTCCGATGAAATGCTGAATCCCACAAAAATGTATGAAAATGCCACAGAGCCAATGTTTGAAAATCTAACTTCACTTCGGTGTCATTTACACAGATCTAGATCTGTATTTGTATATATATTCATACAGCTTATATATATATATATATATATATATATATATATATATATATATATATATATAATAAAAAATCTCCTCTCCTCTCACCCTCCGCAGGTGGTCTTATCCCCTTATTTCCACGCTCGGGACCTCTACCAGGGGCCTGGGAGCTTGAGGGTTCTGCGCAGTATCTTTGCTGTTCCTAGTTCTGCACTTTTTCTGGGACTGAGATGTCTGATGTTTTCCTGGGATCTGCTGTAGCCACTCCTCCAGTTTGGGGGTCACTGCTCCAAGTGCTCCGATGACCACAGGTGCCTTCACCTTCCAGGCCTTCTTCAGCTCTTCTTTGAGCCCCTGGTATTTCTCTAGTTTCTCATGTTACTTTTTCCTGATGTTCCCATCGCTTGGTTCTGTGATGTCCACCACAACGGCTTTGCTCTGTTGTTTATCCACCACCACTATGTCCGGTTGGTTCGCTATCATCATTCTGTCAGTCTGTATCTGGAAGTCCCACAGGATCTTTGCTCGATCATTCTCCACTACCTTTGGAGGTGTTTCCCACCTTGACCTGAGGGTTTCCAGTCCGTACTGTACAGATGTTTCTGTACACTATTCCCACCACTTGGTTATGTCGTTCCATGTTTGCTTTCCCTGCAGCATCTTACACCCTGCAGTTATGTGCTGGATTGTCTCAAGGGCCATTTGCTTGTGGGATACTAAGGTACTTGTAACTGTCCTCAATGTCTGTTATTGTTCGTTCTGGGAATGAGACCCCTTCTGTGTGGACTACCTTCCCTCTCTTTGTCACCATCCGGCTACACTTCTCAAGCCCGAATGACATTCCAATGTCTGTGCTGTAGATCCTGGTGATGTGGATCAGTGAGTCGATGTCTCGCTCATTCTTAGCGTACAGCTTGATGTCATCCATGTAGAGGAGGTGACTCATGGTGGCCCCATTCCTGAGTCGGTATCCATAGCCAGTGTTGTTGATGATTTGGCTGAGGGGGTTCAGACCTATGCAGAACAGCAGTGGGGACAGTGCATTTCTTTGGTATATGCCACATTTGATGGTCACTTGTGCAAGTGGCTTGCCATTGGCCTCAAGGGTGGTTTTCCACAACCTCATTGAGTTTGCAATGAAGGCTCTTGATCCTGTTGATGTTGTACAGCTCCAGACATTCAGTGATCCATGTGTGTGGCATTGAGTCGTAGGCTTTCTTGTAATCAATCCAGGCAGTGCACAGGTTGGTCTTCCAGGTTCTGCAGTCTCAGGAGACTGTTCGGTCTACCAGGAGCTGGTGTTTGGCTCCTCTGTTATCTTTGCCAATGCCCTTCTGTGCTGTGCTCATGTATTGATCCATGTATGTAATATACCCATTTATCTTAGCGATGATGCAATGATGCCTGACATGAGCTTCCATGTTGTGGAGAGACAGGTTATTGGCCGCTAGTTGGATGGAACTGTACCTTTTGAGGGACTCTTCTGGATCAGGATCGTACGCCCTTCGGTTAACCATTCAGGGTGAGTCCCATCCATTAGCAGCTGGTTCATTTGTGCTGCCAGGTGCTCATGGGGAGCAGTGAGCTTCTTTAGCCAGTAAGCCTTGATCATGTCAGGGCCTGTTGCAGTCCAGTTTTTCATGCCTGAGACTCTTTCCTGGATGTCTGCCACTGTGATGGTGACTGGATTCTGTTCAGGGAGGTTGCTGTGGTCTTCTCTCAGAGCTATAGATATAGATATAGATATAGATATAGATATAGATATAGATATAGATATAGATAAATAGATACAGATCTATCAAATATGACATTGTCAAAATCTATCTCAGGGTGTAACTTCCATCTTTTACAGATCCTGAAGCAAAGACAAATCTACTCTTTTATCATTTTATCCCACCCATCTATCCCGCTCATTCATCCCATTACTCTCTCTTTTCATCCCTTCATCATTCAGTCTCTCTCTCTTCATCCCACCATCATCCAGTCTCTCTCTTCATCTCTCCATTACTCAGTTTCTCTCTTCATCCCTTCATCATCCAGTCTCTCTCTTCATCCCTCCATCACTCAGTCTCTCTCTCTTCATCCCTCCATTATCCAGTCATTCTCTCTTTATTCCTCCAGCACTCAGTCTCTCTCTCTTCATCCCTCCATCATTCTACCCATCTCTCTCTCCTCTCTCCTGATAAATGAACCGTCTGCTACATGGTCCAGTGGGGCAGGTGAAGGGCAGGCTAACATTAGCGTTAATCCATACCCATCTCCATATGCAGCCTGTTAGCATACGCGTTGGCCAGCACTGATTCGACTGAGACATCAGGAGGGTTCACTGCAAAAGTACTTACCTCAGCTTAAATATCCAAATACCCAACAAATTTGAGTTGTTTGTACCTAAGATGAGATGAAAGAAAAGAAAATGTATTCATTTATTTACAAAACATTTAAAAACTGTTCATACATTTTACTTTTATGTAAATTAAGTTTAGCAATTTAAAGTATAGTAAATTTTTTTTCAAATCTCTTTTATGTCTTATGCTGAAACGGGTACGTTTTTGCTTTGTTTGTTTTTTTTTTGTTTTTTGCCCTTTAGCAATTGTTAGATTTGTTGTAAGTTATTTTTTGATGTAGTCAAGAGTCCTCAACATGGCATCCATAACAGAAAAATGTGATTCACTTTAACTCCACTGGCACTAGCATTTTGCTCATCTTTCAGCAAAATTACAAACAGCTAAATTAAAGTAAATAATCCAAACTTGAAAAATGAAAGTATTTAATGGAACTGGCCTTTTGCAGTGTACCAGAGATCTTGGGGGCATTGCTTTCTAATGAACTGCATAATTAAATGAGGAATCTCTCTCCGCTCTCTCTCCTTTCCCTCTCTCTCTTCTTGCTTTCACTCTCCTGTCTCTCTTTTTCTGTCTCTCTTCTGTCCTTCTCCGTCTTCTCTCTTTCTCCCTCCCTCTCTCTCTCTCTCTCTCTCTCTCTCTCTCTCTCTCTCTCTCTCTCTCTCTCTCTCTCTCTCTCTCTCTCTCTCTCCCCCTACCCCTCTCTTTGCTTCTCTCCCCTCTACCTCTTTCTCTCCCTTGCTCCCTCTTTCTCCTGCTAACAGTGCGAACGACGGCTGTCTTGGTGTATTTAAATGAATGACAGTGGGTGAAGGACAGGAGGACATGAAGCTAATGTGCTGCAGTGGTTTTATAATGAAGACACAGAGCAGGACACAGGGCACGGGTCAATCATGGGCTCTTATTTATGTAACAAATCAAATCTCCAAGCTTCTGCCCCACAAATGTTTGGAACTGGCTCCAATCTCATTATTAGTTTGGGATTGGCTGAAGTCCTTTCAACTGACAACAGTCACATCTTTGGGTTTAAATAATGGCTCCACTTTCTGAAGCTATAGTGAAAAAATCATTTGACTTTTGTTTATTTATACTGACTTTGTGCCAGTTTTGGTTTCATGTGGATAGACCCAGTGAGATAGATACAAAGATATTAACCATAAACCAGGTCAACACATCTACAGATTCCACCTGAGAATTTTGACCTGTCCCCAGCTTAGGCTAAACTCTCAGCATTTACTTTTGCATATTTACATTCAGAGTGAAACCTGAGACTCTTGACTCTCTATTATCTTGGCCTTGAGTTTTCAAATGAAGCATGGCACCTCAAGTCTATCCTTCTAATAATACCAGAAGTATTCTGTTTTGTTACTTAAGTAAAAGTGCAGATATCTGAGCAAAAAAAGACTCAAGTACAAGTATTACGTGAAAAAACTACTTTCAGTCCAGTTCAAAAATGTAGTGGATCAGAAAGTGCAGCTCTGAAATGTAGCACAATAAACGTAAAAGGTATCCACTTAAAAATATACTTAAGTACAAATTTCAGGTATCTGTACTTAAGTGCAGTACTTTACAACTTTTACTATGTTGCATTGCACCACTGGCCATATACCATTGTAAACAAACAAATGCCTGGGATCCGATCCAGAGCACACACTTCTCCAATACTTTACGAACATGT
The DNA here is from genome assembly GCA_019594935.1 of Periophthalmus modestus. Lineage (NCBI taxonomy): Eukaryota > Metazoa > Chordata > Actinopteri > Gobiiformes > Gobiidae > Periophthalmus > Periophthalmus modestus. Next base: position 1,532,674 of record JAIEZT010000198.1, read on the forward strand.
GAGTCTGGTCATTGGTGAATGTCTCAGAGTTCAAATGGGCATGATTGACAGGTGGATTAGCCATCCATATTGTCCATATTAAAACAAATATGCCTGCCTACAAGGAAAAAGAGAAAAAAATAGGCACTGGAAAAACATCACAGATTTCTGCAGAATCACTGAACAAAGCACTAAAGTCAAAATGTGATTTTGTTTGTAAATGATGGTGACCAATGAGCTTCTTTGTTTCATATGTGTGACTGAAATAAACTATTCTGATTGGACTGGTGTTTAGTTCTGGCTCGAGACGTGACTGAGGGAGTGAAGACCAGACTGATATCCCCCTGTATGAAAAACTACAGAGAGATCTCAGTCTAAAACAAATAGATTCTATATTCTTGATATTTCAACCCTCTATTTTCCCAGATTTTTCCCTGATCTTTGTGCCACAGGTTAAAGCTCTTTTCAAGCAGGATTTGAAACACATTACCAGCATTATGATGACAGACCCCCTCCTCTCTCTGAGTATAATGGACGGATAGAGCGGGAGCCGTTTCATTGTTGGCTGCGACGATGTCATCAGCTTTTAAGGAGGGTTACCGTGCCAACCGCATCGCCGAGGGTTGTCATGGTGACGGTCGCCGGATCCGGGTGATGGAAAAGAAAGAGGATGGTCTTGATCCCCTCTTTCCCTCTATCTCTCTTTTCCTCCCTCTTTCTCTGACTCTGCTCTCTCTCTCTCTCTCTCTTTCCCTCTCTCTTTCTCTGACTCTCCTCTCTCTCTTTCCCTCTCCCTTTCTCTGACTCTTCTCTCAATCTCTCTTTCCCTCTCTCTTTCTCTGACTCTCCTCTCTCTCGCTCTTTTCCTCTTCCTTTCTCTGACTCTTCTCTCTTTCTTTCCCTCTCCTTTTCTCTGACTGTCCTCTCTATCTCTCTTTCCCTCTCTCTTTCTCTGACTCTCTTCTCTCTTACTCTTTTACAGTTTCACAAAAAGTAGTTGTTGTTCCACATGTCATTAAACTCATTAATGACAGTCAACACCCGCGGGCCAAGTTACAGGTCAGATCTGTGAAGAGGTGATCACACCACTCACAGTGAGAATGTGTTTTTAAATGAATATTTGAGATATTACCTCAGGCATATTTGAATCAGTCCAGGATAGGTAAATGCACCTTTATTTCAGATTTGCTTATACTTGTATGTAACTTTTCCATCTGTGTAAAAAGTAAGCAAAAACAAAAGTCTAAGACAAACGACAAGAATGCTGTTGCTGCCGCTGTGATCACGTTTGATATCAAGTCATTTACAATATGAGCAAACAGTGTGCCATTCAATTTCACAGCTCACGGGCAAAATGAGAGCCACACAGCGGGTTCAGAGAGTGGATTCAGAGAGAGAGCGGGTTCAGACAGCGGGTTCAGAGAGAGAGCGACTTCAGAGAGAAAGCGGGTTCAGAGAGAAAGTGGGTTCAGAGAGAAAGCGGGTTCATAGAGAGAGCGGGTTCAGAGAGAAAGCGGGTTCAGAGAGAGAGCGACTTCAGAGAGAAAGCGGGTTCAGAGAGAAAGCGACTTCAGAGAGAAAGCGGGTTCAGAGAGAAAGTGGGTTCAGAGAGAAAGCCGGTTCATAGAGAGAGTGGGTTCAGAGAGAAAGCGGGTTCAGAGAGAGCGACTTCAGAGAGAAAGCGGGTTCAGAGAGAAAGCGACTTCAGAGAGAAAGCGGATTCACAGAAGAGCACTTCAGAGAGAAAGCGGGTTCAGAGAGAGAGCGGGTTCAGAGAGCGCAACTTCAGAGAGAAAGCGTGTTCAGAGAGAGAGCTTCTTCAGAGAGAAAACGGGTTCAGAGAGAAAGTGGGTTCAGAGAGAGAGCGACTTCAGAGAGAAAGCGTGTTCAGAGAGAGAGCGTCTTCAGAGAGAAAGCGGGTTCAGATAGTGGATTTAGAGAGAGAGCAAGTTCAGAGAGAAAGCGGGTTCAGAGAGAGTGGATTCACAGAGTGGATTTAAAGAGAGAGCGGGTTCACAGAGAGAGCAGGTTCAGAGAAAAAGCGGGTTCAGAGAAAGAGTGGGTTCAGAGAGAAAGTGGGTTCAGAGAGAGAGCGACTTCAGAGAAAAAGCGGGTTCAGAGAAAGAGTGGGTTCAGAGAGAAAGTGGGTTCAGAGAGAGAGCGACTTCAGAGAGAAAGCGGGTTCAGAGAGAGTGGGTTCACAGAGTGGATTTAAAGAGAGAGCGGGTTCAAACAGCGGGTTCAGACAGAGAGTTGGTTCACAGAGCAGGTTCAGAAAAAGAGCGAGTTCAGAGAGAAAGCGGGTTCAGAGAGAAAGCAGGTTCACAGAACAGGTTCAAAGAGAGAGTGGGTCCACAGAGCGGGTTCAGAGAGCAGGTTTAGAAAGATAGCGGGTTCACAGAGCGGATTCATAGAGCAGGTTGCCATTGTTTTTGCCTGGAGAGTTTGGAAGGGCATCTGACACACTTGTAATGCCGTCTAAACCATGGCAGTAATAGTGTATCTCTGCATTCTGTTCAGGCCCGGTTGGATTTGTCTGGAGGCGATCACTAGTTCAGAGCCTGAGCCGCGGGGGACGAGCAGCTCAAGTTTCACAGTTTTGTAAAAGTTTGCACTGAGAGGAGCCGCTGTAGTGTGAATGGAGAGAGCAGTGTAAAGAGGACGAGATAACCCCAGGGCACACTGCAGATGAGAAACACAGGTGTAGTTTCACTCCTGGCCACAAGGGGCAGGCAAAAGTGAGGGATCAATACCACTTTAGGCCTCTAAGAAGGGTCATATTCAAGTTAAAGATGCACCATGATTTTTTTTGCGATGAAGGGAGAGGAGATGTTATTGTTTTGCCTGGAATATTCTGCAGTATGTCATTACACTCTGTCTCCATGGATACAAGTAGATGATGCCAACAGGTCAAGTCACAAGTCAGATCTCTTTTTTTTTCCTAGCAATAAAGACACCTGTAATTTAATATATGCAAGATAGACTAGTTCAATGCAATACTGTGGAACATTCCAGTTAAAGCAATGACATCTCCATGGAGACAAGCAGGTGGCAAAGTCTTCACCAGAAAAGTTCCACAGTGCAGCTGTAATTAATATAGTTAAAAATACAATAGTTAGCTGTGATACAGTGTATGATGAGTGACGTCGAGTAGCTTGGTTTGTGGTTTGATCTCCATTCTTGTGTTCCTGGGCAATGCACTTCACTCTCCGGCCTGTGTTCAGTACAATATTGTTTTAGTGTCTGCGCTTATTTATATTACAATGACCTAAAACATGTAAATATATTTTTATTTAACTTGTTGTAGTTGTAATTTTTGTAAAAAGGGGGTGAAAAGACAGAAGAAGGTCTCATCCATCTCGATTCAATAGCTTCTCAATTAGCTGCAAATTGACTTTTTCTAAACGAGACGAACATACTTTAGCGTTAATTAAGTTTGCGGCAACAACAGAGGGGGAAGGAGAGAGAGAGGAAGAGTTTACTGGCTGACTCTGCTCACAGAGAGAGAAGAAGAATTTATTGGCCCTGGTTTCTTTGTTTAGTCCCCATTTTGATGCAGGTGACAGCACAAGGCCACGTTACAGGTCAGATCTGTGGCAAGGCGACTCTGCTCAAAATAAGAATGCACGCTATACTGTGAAATGGAAACAAGCAGGTAAAGTGATGGAACCACAACCAGAAAAGTTATGCAGTGCCCCTTTAAGTTAACTAGTTACTAGTTAAGTGCACTTTTCTTAATCCACTGATTAATAATTACAGATAGCTACTTGATCCCAAACTTTAAAAATATATTCAAAGAAGTCAAATATTCTTTGTCTACTTACCAATAAGATTTTTCAAAAACAAGATTGTGAAAAATCTGAACTTATTCCACAATAGAAAACACAGGATTTTCAGTGACAACTTAAAATGCCTAAAGCATTTCACACAGGCCATATCCTCCAAATATGTCAGTGAAAGTGATGGTGCTGCGTTCAAGTCCCTCACATTTGTCGTAAATCAGATTCGTCGTCTGCTAAATGGACTTTGGTGTAAATATGAACGTTATCTCAGCCCACCCACAGTCTCAGTGTTGTTATAGTCTTATCAGCCCCATTCACTCACACAGAGCTGCTATGTAAACACACAGAGATAGAGAGAGGAGGAAATACTAGCACAGAACGAAGAACAAAAAAACCACACTCGTGGGATAGGCAGTACTCAGTTACATTTACTTGAGTAATTTGAGTAACAAAAGCTTTATGTTAACAATATGAAATGAGGTTGATTTAGTTTGTCTCATTTTTGGGTCTGTCCTTTCAAAATACCACATTTTTATACAAATTAGCCACTATATGTGTTAGCCTTGATGAGCTTCATTTGGCTGGAGCACTGTGGGTGAATGTTGGTGTTTTGTTTTTTTTTTCTTTTTGGTCGTTTTTAGTACACTGAAAAATGTGCACTATTTTAAGAGGGCTTGCATCTCCACAAACTTGACTCTTATTTGGCCTCTTCCTGCTTGTTTCCATGGAAATGTCCTTTCCTTTTTCCACAGTATGGCATAAAACTTTTCTGTCTTCATGGTGAATGTTCCAAAATATGGTTTTCACTTTGGAATTGCGCTGATGATGGGCCACCTCCAGAAACTTACATACTGGGCCTTTAATATTGATTTTTTTTAAATAGTGAAAACTAAATGTGTTGTGACATTGTTTCAAATGTCTGTATTTATGAACATAAGGTTGTATGCCGATGACTTGTTGTTGTTGTTGTTGTATGTACCAAATGCTAAACACTCCCGACCGCTCATAACGTCAGTGCTGAAGGATTTTGGGATATGATCAGGATATAAAATACATTTTTCTAAAAGTTCCCTTTTTAAATTAAAAACACATCGTAACAGCCCTTTCCCCTCTTAACTCATATCTCTTTACAGTATCAGATACATTTAAATACTTGGGTATTAATGTGGCACAAGAGTTTTCTGGTCTTTTTAAACGCAATGTTTCAGCTTTGTATGAACAAAACAGAACTTGAATCTCCCAGTCTCTCTGGCAGGGAGATTTAACATTATAAGGATGAATTTTTTGCCAATTTTTTTTTTTTTTTTTTTTTTTTTTTTACTTCATTACCAAATACCTTATTTCATTACCAAATCACTTTTTCTGAAGTAGATTAGGCCCAATTCATTTGGAATAAAAAGCGCTTCGGTGCAGATTTCACTACTGGTCAAGATCATACTATCTGTCGTTTTGTGTAATGCTGGGGAGTCAGTGCCTGCAGTGCCTGCACTTATTTATGCTTCTTTAAAAGCTGCTATTCCCAGATTTAAGAATCTTATCATTTCCCATTCAGTAAACATTTTGCACCAAATTAGAAAAAATGATTAACGTCAATAATACATAATCATGAGTTTACTCCAGCTTTTGGAAATCTCTTTCAATCATTTGGCAATCATGGGAATAAATTCCTTACTAGATCTGTTTATCCAAAGAAGGTTTGCCACTTTTGCCATTTTGCCACTTTTATCCAAAGAAGGTTTGCCACTTTTGATCAATGCTGTGGAAAACATAAGACAGTAAAGAGAGACTTCTTCAATGTTTGCAAATTTGCAGCTTTGTAAAAACAATGTTCCCGTCTTTCCCTTGTCAGCCTCCTATGAACTTGATACTGTGCTTCTGAAAGATCCACTGAAGATCTAAAATCTGCGATGGCCTGTTGGATTTGGAAAATATGCCTACACTAGACCATCTGAAGGAAGATTGGCAACAGGACATTGGAGTGAGTATCACTGATATTCAATGAACTAAAAGCCTAGAACAATGTTCACTCTTCTTCAATTTGTGCCCATCATGGTCTACTGCAAAAAAAAAAAGAAAAAAGAAAACTACATCTGTCAAAAGTGTGACCCTCCAGAATGTTCCCTGGGATGGACAAAGCTTGTGAGCGCTGTGGGCAGGACCAAGCCTGACTTGCCCATACCTTCTGGAGTTGTTCAAAAATATCCCCCTATTGGACAGAAATATTTCATATGCTGTTAGATGTTTGTCAGTGATGGTTTGGTCCTGATCCTGTGCGCTCGCACTGTTTGGTTTATCCTCAGTTACTGCAAATCTTCAGAATGAACAAAATTTGTCAAATTTGTAACATTATTGGTTAGAAGACTTATCTTATTGAATTGGAAAAATAAAAACAAACTCAAAATTGCAATATTGTATTGTATGAGATAATGAAACATGTTCAACTTGAAAAAATTTAATTTGAAAATGGACATTTAACATGGAATGTGTTTCTGGAGTACTTTGAAAAACAGGTGAATATGCAAGTGTACACCCCCTCCTTTATTTTTATTTATTTTTTTTTTAATTTTATTGTATTTGTCTGTTGTCTTATTTATTTATTTTTGTTAAATGTTATGTATTGATTTTATTTATTACTTATTTTACTTTTTTCTGTTATGCTACATTGATAACACATAAAGATTTTACCAACTATCATGTTGAAAAACTTTAATCAAAAAGTTCATTTTAAAAAATCAATTTATTTAGTATTTTTTTCATATTTGTTTCTCTGCTCTACTGTACACGCCCTGACAAATGCTAGCACAATTAGCACAGGCTTTAAATAATGAAACACAGCACATCAATTAGAAAACCATTTGTCTCCTCTCTGCAACACTTTGGATTTTAGCTTCCCCAGTTCTCCCTCTCCCTCTCTCTCTCAACACATTAATCAGATTTGGCCCATCCTGCGCCCCGTAGAGGACACTGTCACTTTAATTGCCTTTTGACAACATGGCGTCACGGTGTACACATGTTTAATTGCCTCCAAAACGTTCATGTCAAGATGGAGGCACTAAGATAAACACTAGGGACTAGCTAACGTGTCGGGGTGCTTAGCAAACAGTTAGCAGTTAGCGTTTAGCAGTTAGCATGTATTGTTTTGAGTGAGTGTGTTGGATAGATGCCAATTCATTAAAAGCTATTGGTCCAAGAGGAGGCAGAGGCAGATTTTTAATAAGTCTACAATGAGATAAGGGGAGTCAATAGTGAGAATGCACGGTGGAAAAACACATTGTGAAAGGATAATTACGAGCTATTGTTGTTTGAAAATAGCAAAAAATGAAGAACTGTTATCTTTCAGTCCATATTCGCATGCTGCTTTTAGCATAATGACATTTCACATAGTTGACTTTTACGTACAGAGGTAAAACACATCGCTGGGTTTCGGATGACATCACCACATTCTACTGGCCAATCATATTTAATACAAATGAGCATGATGAAAATGAATCTTCATCTTCAAATGCAGATTCTTGAGTCTAGTCACTAACAGAGATGATCAGGCTCAACGTTTGTGAATTGACGTTTTGTATATTTCATGGCAAAGCACAATTTAATAAACAGATAAAACTGTCTCTACCCCATCATCATGACGTCATCACGTTTTACAATCTGAAAACCACACATTTAAGGATGTTCAATATAAAACTGCTGATATCGCTATAATGGTTGATACAATAATCAGTATTGCAACCAACAAACTACTGCAATGACACCCAGGTTCTCCATCTGATAATATGCAATATAAAGCTGATTTTTTAATGATTTTATTTATTTAGTCCAAAATTAACTTTGTTTTAGTCCTAGTTTTGGACATTTTTATTTTGACAGAATTTCAGTAGATAATCATGTACTTTTTAGTTTTATTATAACTGAAATTATTAAGTCAAAAGGTCTATTAAAATATTGCAATAATATGGACAGTGCATTTGGTTTTATTTTGCTGTAGTCCGATATAAAAGTAATTTCGATCCAAGATTATTCAAGTTGATAGAATGAATGTAATATACTATAACTTCAAATAGAGCTGTGTTTGTGTTTTGAGTGGAATTGCACTGTGTAATTTCCTTGCTTGTTTCCCTGGAGATGCCTTGAAAGTTTCAAAGTATTTATTCATCAAGAAGATATCGAACAAGTTACAGGTCAGATCTGTGGAGAGGTGAGTGTTTTATAAAGGTAAACATGAATTCAAAACACCTAACAAATAAACGCTGCTTAGATCAGCTTAATGCCATACTGTGGAACATTACATGCAAAGTTTCATACTGTAGCTTTAACACACTTTCCTCATACAAGTTGGTACATTTTAAAGCAGAGTAGAAGACCCATTTAAGTTGTATTATCTCAAAATGTTAAAAGTCCTTTGAAATATTTGCCCTCTCTCTCTCAGCCTATTTTCCAAACCAAACAGACTAATCTGCTCATTGTCATTTCAAATTCCCATTCGGAGAGGGAAATCTTCATAAATCATTCAATTGTTTTGCTGCAGCTCAGATATGCAAAACACACAGAGCCCTCCCACTTCTTCTCTTCCCCCGTCTCTCCTCTCTCTCCCTTGTCTCTCCTCCTTTCTCTCCTGTGTCTCCTCCTCTTCCTCTCTCCTGGCTCTCTCCCTCTCCTCTTCTCTCCTCCTCTCTCTCTCCTGTCTCTCATCTCTCTCTTCCTCTTGCTCTCCCTTGTCTCTCTCTCTCTCTCTCTCTCTCTCCTCTGTCGCTCTCTCTCCTTCTCTCCCCTGTCTCTCCTCCTCTCTCTCCTCTGTCTTCCTCTCTCTACATACTCACAAGGCTGAGGCAAATCTCTATCTCTTTTGGCTAGTTTTTTAGATTTTATTGTTGCAAATTTGACGTAAAGATATCTGAACGCGTTATTTCTACTCAGTGTTTGTAATATTCCACAGTATAGCATTGAACTTGGAGACAAAAATTGACTCCACAATAGTACAAAGCTAACCTTGCACAGACTAGTTTGTGAAATGGTGCAGAGAGAAGTGTGTTGTGTTTTTTGTGGAGGGTAAGCTGTCTGTGCTTTGAGTTCTCTGCTTGTTCTGCTGTTATGATGCTTCCACCAATCAGATTCAAATGTTTGTCATGACATTCCACATTTCCCCACTCACTTTCAACAAAAGCCGTTCCAGTTTCATAAATATATAGTACTCAATTCTGAGTGCTATACATATCAATCTTGCATGAGCCAGGTTATGTTATGAGGATTAAAATAGGACTAAACCAGGGACTAAACCACATATGTTCACTATTTTAAAATCTTGCTACATCAAACTTTTTTCATTAGTGTTTTAAATGAAATACCAATGTAAACCCTAAATAATCTATAATGTATCTCCAGTTAACATTTTGTTCACATTACGAGACTTGAAACAGATCCAAAATGGCCGCCCCCTGCACCAGCTCGGTGTGAGAGAGTTGGCACTGCCCCATGCACTGCAGCTGCTGCTCTCATCCAAGTTTCTCTATAAAATGCTAATTTAAATGCTACAGTTTTATTCTATCTATAAACTCTGTATGAGAGAAGGTACAGGGTCAAACAGGGATTTAGGCAAACTCACTGACCTAGTAGGTAGTAGTAGGTAGTAGTAGTAGTACGATCCCACTTGGACCGAGTTCTGTCATTGTGTCCTTAGGCAAGACACTTCACCCAAATTGCCTAGTATGAAAGTGGCGTGTGTGTGAAAGATTGGTGTTGGTCGGAGGGGCCAACGGCGCAAATTGGCAGCCTCACTTCCATCCGTCTGCCCCAGGGCAGCTGTGGCTATAATAGTAGCTTATCACCACTAAGTGTGGAGTGAATGAATAATGACTATAGTATAGTGCTTTGAGAGGTTTTCACAAGCCTGTAAAGCAGGCAAGTGTAAGGCATTATTATTATTATTATATATAATAATAGTAGGAGTAGTATTAGTAGTAGTAGGAGTAAGAAGTAGTAGTTGATGTAGTAGTTGCGGTAGTAGCAGTAATAGCAGTAGTAGTAGTTGCTGTTGCCGTATTAGCAGTAGTAGCTGTAGTGGAGTTGTAGTAGCAATAGTGGTAGTGCTTTTGATTGGTAAATCATTTTAAGTTTTATTTTATTTTGAAGAAAAGTCAGTTGAAAGTTGAAGTTTTTTCCTCTATAGTTTTAATGTAACTTGAGGCTTTCTTCCCGACCCCTTGTGAAGCATAATTCTATGTATTAATGTAGGTGATATTTAGACAGAGACTCAATTGACTTTCTCTTATGCAACCTTTTTTCCACATTAGTTTGGTGTTTACAGTGGTCTCAAACATGGGCGTGGCTTTAGTCTCCTCTGCTCCTCTGCTCCTCTCATCCTCTGATCCTCTGGTTCACATAAACATTTACATTTCACTGTGGTCAATCAGAGCTGTGGGCTTTTCTCAGTCTGCAGTTTAAACTCCAGCTCTTTGACTCTCCAGGAGCCTTGTTCAGTTTCAGTGATATTTTAGGTTTACAAAATGTAATTTAATGAGTCATTATCACCTTGTTTTGGCATTAATGTTTAATAATAGTAATTAAATACATGAAAGATAAGTTTAATGCCATACTGTGGAACACTGCAGGCTAAGTAAGAACATCTCCATTGAGACAAGCAATCAGCAGACCCTCCAATATAGAAATTATATAGAGTGCATGTTTAATCAAGTAATATTTTTTTTTTCTTTATTGAAAAATGAACAAGAATGGGTTCATACTTTGCTGATCCCATGCCTAAATTGGAAAATACTAGTTTGCTGTACAATTTTTCTCGCATGATTCACACTAAGCCCCGCCCTTTTTCTCTGTGACAGTTGTGTGATTCACGCTAGGCCCCGCCCCTTTTGTTGTATGTTTCAAGATAAGCACTGGCCCTTTTCTCTGCGACAGTCATGTGACTCATGCTAACCTTTTTCTATGACGTCATTCACGCAAAGCCCCTTCCTCTGTGACCCTTTTCTCGAGACAACCCCGTGATTCTGGCTAAGCCCCGCCCCTTTTCTTGTATGATTCCCGCGAGGCCCTGCCTTTTTATCTCATATGATCCATATTTAGCCCAGCTGTCTTTCTCTGTACCCCGCCCCTCCACTTGTGACTGTCGTGCAATTCACGCTCACGTCCCTTTTCTCTGACGACATTCACGCTAAGTCCTACTGTGACTGCTAAGTCCCACCCCTTTCATCTGTGTCGTGTGAATCACGCCAAGCCCCGCCCCTTTTCTCTGTGAGAATTGTGTGAAGCACGCTAAGCTCCGCCCCTTTCCTCTGATGTCATTCACACTAAGTCCCACTCCTTTTCCCTCTGTGTCGTGTGAATCACATGAGCCCCACCCCTTCCATCTGTGTAATGTGAATCATGCTAAGTCCCGCCTCTTTCATCTGTGTCATGCGATTCACGCTATACCCCGCCCCTTTCTCTTTGTGACAGTCATGTGAATCATGCTAAATCCCGCCCCTTTCATCTGTGTCGTGTGAATCACGCCGAGCCCCGCCCCTTTTCCCCTCTGTGACTGTCGTGCGATTCTTGCTAAGTCCCACCCCTTTCCTCTGTGAATCATGCTAAGCCCCGCCTCTTTTCTCTGATACATCCATGCTAACCCCCACCCCTTTTCTCTGTGATTGTCGTGCAATTGACGCTAAGTCCCACTTCTTTCCTCTGTGACAATTATGTGAAGCACGCTAAGCTCCGCCCCTTTTCTCTGACGCCATTCATGCTAAGTCCCGCCCCTTTCATCTAATGTCATTCACAGTAAGCCCCGGCCATTTCTCTACGACTGCAATTCTACTAAGTCCTACCCCTCTTCTCTCCTGCGAGGGGTCTTTTCCTGGCTGTTGGTGATTGCTCATTGCACCCTTGGGGAGGGGAGGGTTTCGAACCCAGGTCCCCCATGTGAAAGTCAGATGACTTACCAGATGAGCTAGCCAGCCACTAACGCATGCATTCACATATACATATAGACATGCACATATAGACATACACATGCACGTATACATATACACATACATATACTGTGCATATACTTCCATCAAAAGATAAGGTCTTCTGCTCCTGAGAATATTTCATGAAATTAAATCTGAAATTTAACCTCCAGGATCAAACGTGATTCTGAACAGGTCTCACGGCCATTGTCTGCTGTCACATTAGGATAGTATATATTGTCTATATAGTTTGTCACATTTAAGAGACTAAGGCATTACACTAAGACTGTAATTTTAAAAAGTACTTGATCTGAGTAATAATCGAGAACAAACCCACTCCCTTCACAGACAGTCCAAAGAGTCAAGTCCAGAGACAACTGAAGATTGATTAACATTGGGACCTGCATTGTTTATTATTGATTCTGCCCAAACTGATCAATAATTATGATTACCTGTCTCCTCAAATGGAACAAATCAACTAAACAGGATTATAATACAACCCGGGGACCAGACCCGGGCACCAGACCTGGGGACTAGACCCGGAGATCAGACCCAGGGACCAGACCCAGGCATCGGTCAACTTATTTGAACTTTTTGCTTTTACTTCAAAATATAGCTGTCAAGTTCACATTAAATTATTTTATATTCCATAGATGAATTCACACACAAATATTGATTTAATGTTCATAAAATATACCAAATCATATTGACAAACTTGTGTTCTGAGACATTCTAATCTACAATAATCCCTCCTCTCTATTGAAATTTACCATGTGGAAAATAAGGTTGTCCATTAACCACTTGACCCTAATAGGCCTCCATACCCTCCCCCTGTGCCCTCTGACCTCAGGTCATGTTAAACTGACCATTCATTCTGGACCCCCCCATGGACCATTAATAACCCTATTGTTTAGATTTCAAAGGGGACAGAGGAGGGCACATGACAGAGCTAGCAGGCTCATAGTGAAACTCTATTAGATTAGCGCGTTAGCTTCCATTAGCTCATTCACCAAACTAGTGGATATTTAGAAGAGTCTCATTGATGTTAGGCATTTAGGATAGGATAGTGCATTATGTGGGTGGCGTAATCAATGAAAGTAAAGGGTTTTCAAGTTGTGGTGTAGGTACCATTTAACTGAGTGGTGATAAATTTGGCTTGTTTATTATTGAAAACATCTTCACTTACCATAAGGTAACAAGACAATAAAAATCAAGTACAGTAACCTATGCATAAGCATACAGAGCATCCTAATTATTCACCATGATGAGTTTATAAACAGTGGAGTTTTACCTTCACATTAAAGCTAGAAACAACAAGCATGCCACTGTGCAATTCCTGATTCTCAGAGGATAAAACACTTTGTAATTAAATGCAGACAGCACACAGTGAACTTATGGTGACCTCAAGAGGTCAAGTACTGAGGCAAGACATGTTTTGCTCAAATCCATGGGAAGAAATTGGGTACAGGCCCTTTAAAGTTCTACAGTATATGTTAGGCCATATTGATTCCTCAAATGGCAATAGTTGAAATGTTAGTAAAATCAGAGCTGTTTTCTTTAGATACGTGTCAGTTTCAACACTGTTTGTTAGCAGATGTTGTTGCTAGGCTATGTTTTTGTTCACCCAACATCAGACTGGTTTTCACTTCAGGATCTTCCCAGAAGAGCTGGAAGAAGTGTGTGTGGAGAGGGAAGTCTGGGCCTCCCTGCTGAAACTGCTGCCTCCGCGACCCAGCCCCAGCGGAATAAAATGGATGGATGGATTTTAAAATGAGCTAACTTACATATATTAAATGTGAGATCACTCTCATCTGACCTGTAACTGCTAAGAAGGTTTAAGCAGCAAAAAAAACAAAAAAAACAATTCTACCAAACACTCTTTATTTAGACAAATTTCAGCATTAAATGGTAGTACTTTCTTTTCTGTTCCCATGTGTCCTCATATCTGTGTAATCCCTCAGTGTCCAGTAGGTTCATAGTGGTCCATAGGTGTATTTTAGTCTATGTGTCTTATACTTATGAAAAATACAGCTCTAAATCGTTCTCAAGATATTCAGAAAAGGTTCATTTATGTCCTGTCAATGTGTCTTTTTTACTATTGATACCTGCTTAAATATCTAGTTCTGATACTACTTTTAGTATTGATTATTATCTGTAGGGTTGCCAAAAGTATCAACAAAGATATGAGATGCCTCTTCATGTCTTGATACCAGCGCTATGCTAAGCCTGTACCTCTCGTTGGTAACCTGTCTTGTTGAAATGTTCCCTTATGTTAACATGCAAAACGCACTCTCCACTGATGTTTAAAAAAAGCCTCGCTCCTGCCTCCTCACCTGCGTTTGAAATGTCACCCACTTCACAGGAACATTTCACAAGCCAAAAGACTGCTTATCTGGGTCAAAAAACATGGGACGGAAGCAGATTTTTGGCAGTAGCAGTAGTAACATGGTAATTAATGTTAAAATCAATATGAAAACATAACCAGTTCTTTGAGGTGGGTTGCCAGATTTGGGCACAGATTCTCTATACTCCCATTTAGTTCACAGTCTGTTCAGGTCATGTCTCATGATGATACAAATATGATTTATGGAGAAAGAGTTGGCTAAAGTGATTTGTGGGTTTCCCTGTCAAAAATCTTTCAGAGAATGTATTTTAAAAGCTAAACAAATATTGCTTAAGTATGCCGTTCGTCCCTGGTTTAGTTCCTGGTTTAGTCCCTGGTTTAGTCATCACAATCAAATCTAAACCACAATTTTAATCATTGCAATGAGCAAAGACTGCAGTTATTTATGTAATCTAATGTCCTCTTTGAGAGCCAAACCTCCCTGTGTGTCAGATGCATTTCTTGTGTCTCCATGGGCTCTTATTCTGTGCAAAAGCTGCTAACCCTGTAGTTTAGACTCTGAAATGCATGGGATTCCTGGATTAGTTTAACAGTTCAGATTTCAGTCTTCTCTCTAATGTGAAGGCTCCCAGACAGGTTTAAAATGTGTACTGAATTTTCAGTTTAAAAACAGAAACTGATTTATGACATTTGCTCTTAAAATGTTCTCAAAATGTTTTAAAGATCTATTAGGGTTGTCAAGAATATAAGATCACATCCTACCTGGACCATTGAGGCATTACATAGATATAAAGCCACATGGGAATAGAAAAGTAATACCATTTAATGTTGAAAATCACATTCTATTCTGTTTTTTATTATCATTATGGTATCAGTATTGAGTAACAAGTCTATTTCTTATTATCAAAATCAAATAGCTTTAGGATTAGGACTAAAGAAAGTACTACTATTTAATGTTGAAAATCGCATTATTGTCTAAAGAAAGAGTCTTTTTAATATCATTGGTATTGAATATCCAGTCTATTCCTTAGTATTGAATTGAGTTTGAAATTTTAGTATTGTCATACCACTAAGATCTATTAGGACAATGCATGCTTGTCTCTTCTGTTCCAATGTGACGAGACGAGATGAGAGGAATGTGCCGACCTTCTTTCTCTTATAAGTTGCACATTAACTATATTTTTCTTTTACAAGCACTTTACTAAATACCTATTCATCAGTACTGTCACTGTGTGAGCTACTTTCGATGTCAGCATTGTTTAGTTCACACATTTTGACAGTATTTAAACACAAATTAATTTCTTAAGTTTTTCCAAATATCATGGAACATTTTAATTTACATTGTCCATTAGAGTTGCACTTATACATTGTTGTAGTGGTTGTAGTAGTAATTAGTACTTTAATATCAAGTGGGAGTAGTAGTTCTGTTGTGTTGCAGTTTGCAAATATGATGCGCCATGTACTTGTGCCATCAATTTATTTGGTAGTAGCAGTTAGCAGTAGTAGTTGCACTAGTACTTACACTAGTAGTAGTAGTAGTAATAGTAGTATGACTATACAATGCTGCCAAATCCTAAGAGTATTACTGATTAAGAAAATGAAACTGGAGAACGAAGTGTGTGTCACAGTGGGCGTGTTCTGGTGAAGGTGCAAACAGGGGTTGATCAGAGCATCTTGAATGCAGGAGCATAAAGATTACTCAAACATGCATACATCACTCTTAAAACTATTTCAGAAGGTAAATGAGATTGGGAAACAATTATAACATTGTTCAAAGCTCTAAAAAGTCAATTTTGCAGGATAGGTCTAGTTTAAAAATGTTTCTTGATAACACTGTCAAATATAAAAGTTAACCCATAGTTTCTTCCTATTGCCCATTCCTCGTCTTCTCACATGTTTGCAGACACAGCTGAGGCAACAGTTGATCTCATTGGTAAAACCTGTTAAATATGCGGTGAAGTTCTCCTGGTGAAGTGTGAACTGAGATGGACAGATACATGAAAGCTTTCACACAAGGCACTGGTGAAAATGGAGACATGTCAAAACTGTTAGCACTTAGCATTAGCCGCAGGACTGAAAATAACTTGAATTGATAGATGTATGATCTGATTTGATTAACAAAAACAGCATGTAGGAGCTGGTTTGAGAAATTAAGATTTTAAAGTGCATAGGACAGGTTTTCATGTTTTTCTAATTCTGACTTGGTTTGGGGGAAATATATATCATAAATTTACATTAGTTAAGTGAGAGTTTGTGGAAAAAAGTTGAGAAGAAAAGTACAAAAATAGAAGAAGTATTTGTGAGTTGTAAAACAAATCTCTCTGCTTATTATTCCATCAACACGGAAAACGCCATCCAAAATGCACAGACAATTTACAAAGAAGCCATTTTTCTGACATTTTAAACCTTCATTTAACTAACTAAAGTTGTTGCCATTTATTTTTATTTGTCTAATCAAAACTATTATGTAATTTAGACATGTTTTGGCCCTTGTTTGCATTGTGGTTGCTCGGTAACAGTTGTATTACATCTACATATGTCACATCTGCTGCCGGTGTCAAGCAGAAAGTCAAATTATAAACTTCACCAAACTTATGATAGGAAAAAGTTGAGAAAAAATATTTTTTTAATAAAATCCTAAATCTAATAATGCACATTCTCATGAAGAGTATTATCATGAAGTCAAACTAACACATTTCTATGAGCGCTTCACAGATGAGGTAAATGATGAGGCTTTGGTCATGGCTGGTCATAACTGCTTTCTCTCATTATCAAACTATGAACTGATGATGCATTTCTCCATATCATTATTTTCCATCTTCGACTCATTTGTTTAATTATGGTTTGCATGTTTGTGCCTGACAGCTTTCTATAACGACTTTGAATGTTAATGATGCCATGTGTTTCATAATTAGTTTTGTTAATGAAGCACTATTAGCAAATAATTGGAGCTATGCATAGATTAATTACAAATTCACTGATTTTCAGTAAAACTAGTATCTGTAGTTTGAAATCAGACCCATTCTGCAAAATGGACTTTTCAAAGTTTTTAACCATGTTCTAGTTGTTTCTTCTCATTGAGCCTCTGAAGTTGTATTTGGAGTGATTCATGCATGCTTGAGTTACTTACTTCACTTTATGATTCAGCAGCATAACATAGTCATTTTGATACAAATAAAAAAACAAACAAACAAAAAAACAGCTCCATGATCAGTTCAGAGCGATAGGCGCTAGAGTGGCACTAGCGCAGGCTCAGAGCATGGCTAGGCTAAATCTTGCAAATGCTAACTTTAGAAGCTTTGAGAATAAGCTTTGAATGAGCTTTGAAAATAAAGAAGAATCCCTGCAAAAAACAACCTTTGTGAAAGCTGTCGATGCCATAGGGGCACCGACAGCATGCAGCGCTTTGTTGTGATGATGTTTACGACGACGTCAGCTCCCACTGGACACAGGACAATATTTAAGATGAGAGAATTGCATGTTAAAATATTTATTTATTTATTTAATCTTTATTTAACCAGGAAAAAATCTCATTGAGATTAAAAATCTCTTTTACAAGAGTGTCCTGGCCAAGACAGGCAGCAGTTCAGGTACATGTTAGTTACAGTTTTCTATCAGTCAAAACACACACATACATATAAAACAGTTATCAGTTCAGAAAATACACAGTCAAAATCACAGTTTCAAATCTAAAATGTCAGACTATTTAACATGATAATCAGGAGAAGCAGCGACATACAGATGTTGCATCATCCCTGTCAGTTAAAATCCTTTTAAAGGATTCTAAGGAGACCGGCTCACTCAATTTTAAATCTTTCTATAAAAGGTTCCATGCAGAAGGAGCAGCAAATTGGAAAGCCCTCTTTCCCATTTCGGACCTGCACTGACAATAAAAGAAGATGAAGAACGAAGATTCTAAGAACCATTTTTTTTGAGCTATATAGCTCTGTAAGTATGATGGAAGCTGGCCAAGTATACATTTATAAGTCAGTACATACAAATGCTTAAGCCTTCTGGACAACAAAGGACCAACCAACACGAGTATATAAAACACAGTGATGGTGAGAGCTCTGAGACCAGTGATGAACCTCAGAGCTCCGTGATAAACTGTGTCCAGAGCTCGCAGACTCTGGGCTGATGCAGATACAACACATCCCCGTAATCCAAGACAGATATAAATGTGGCGTCAACAAGCGTCTCTCCTGGCCTTAAAAGAGAGACAGGCCCTGATTCTGAAATGAAACCCAAGTTTGACTCTAAGTTGCTTCACCAGCTGCTGAATCCTAGTTGATACTGTCTAAATTACACTGATTACAACTAAGGGCTGGTATCTGTACTATAACTTCTAGTAGCAGCTGCAATAGCAGTATCTTTAGTATGGTAGTAGAATGCTTAGCAGTAATAGTAGACTTATTCATAGTTTAACAGAATGATAAAAAAGTAGGACTTTGAAATTGTCAATGCCATAGTGATTAACAATTTCAAAGGAAATATAAAATCTTTTAAATGGAAAAAAAAAATCCTCAAAATGTTGCATAGAACAGAAAGCTGAAACCTATGAATAGCTGACCAACTATTGTAGTATTAGTATCACCCTTAGTAGTAGTAGTTCTAATGTGTAGTGGTAGTAGTGAGTTGTAGCAGCAGATGGGAGTATAATTGGAAGTGGTAAGTAGTAGTAGTAGTGGTAGTAGTTAAAATAGTAAGTATTAGGTGGTAGTATGAAGTGTTAGTAGTTAATAGTAGTATTGGTAGCGGTAGGTGTACTAGTAGGTGGTATTAGTAGGTTGTGGTGGTTGTAGTAGTTGTATTTAAAGTAGTAGGTGTTAGGTGGTAGCAGTAGTAACAGTAGCAGTAGCAATCTAATTTCTCCATT
The DNA here is from genome assembly GCA_019594935.1 of Periophthalmus modestus. Classification (NCBI taxonomy): domain Eukaryota; kingdom Metazoa; phylum Chordata; class Actinopteri; order Gobiiformes; family Gobiidae; genus Periophthalmus; species Periophthalmus modestus. The sequence continues at coordinate 1,551,595 of JAIEZT010000198.1, forward strand.
TATCCAATACCTTTAGTACTCACTCTTGTCATCCCCCATTTCCCCTGGTTCATTTAGCTTCAGCAGAAGTCAATCAGATCAAATGAGACTCTAAACCATGAGGGGTCTACCCTGGGGTCACTCATCAGGAACAATAATGGCTTTGATTTCACCATAAATTATCAATTAATTACCCGTTCACTGCGCGTACCCATGGCACCTTCTACTATAGGCCCAACGACCCAGAACTAGAGCACAGAAATGAATGGGTTTTTAATGGGAGCTAACAGACTGTCTGTTAGTCAAGGCTAAACCACTCGTGTTTACACCAATGCTATTTTTAGAGTTAGTGTAGCAACATTAGCTTGATTTTAACTGAAAATATGTCAGTGGAGTTTTGTGCACCTGCTAGTGTGAGACTGAAAGTGACTGTTAAAGGATTGTAATCCTGTCAAAAAGATAGACAAAGTTGAGGTCTAATTTGTTTTAATGGGAAAAAAAAGATTTTAAGATTTTAAAGATGCAATATGTAACTTTTCTGCCACCTGCCTGTTTCCATGGAGATGTTAATGCTTTGCCTGGACTTTGCCTACACTTATGTATCTCCATGGAAATAAGCTGGTGACAACACAGTCCAAGCTACAGGTCAGATCTGTGGAGAGGCGATCCCACTCACAGCAAGAATGAAATAAATGATAGATAGAGAGGTAATGCCATACTGTGGAACATTCCAGGCAAACCAATAACATTTCTATGGAGACAAGCAGATGGCCGACTGTCCACCAGAAAACTTAGATAGTTTATCTTTAATTTGTATGTTGTAGTATTACTAGTACTACAACTACAGTTTTTTAAATTACTATTAATATTAATACTAAACAAATCAAATTCAATAGCATGCATACATCTTTCTATAGTAGTCTATATACATGTGTCTTACCTAAGCATCATTTCATATACACTTACTATTGTCAAAGGACGCAAGATTTTTATTGTATAGTTTTAACTTGTGCATTCACTGTTCATGACACTTAACATTTAGAATCAGATTCACTAATTGTAGTTCTTAATTCCTCACTGTGACAAGGGTTGCATCTCCACAAACCTGACTCTTATTAGGCCTGGATAGGGGCCTCTTCCTGCTTGTTTCCATGGAAATGTTGTTCATTTGACTATAATATTTCACAGTATGGCATAAAACATATCTATTTCCATGGAATCATGTAGTTGATTTTCCACCTCCTGAAAGTTGCATACTACCACTTAAAAAAAAAGAAAAAAAAAAAGAAAAAAGAATAACATCTGCTCCATCCATATTTCATCAAATTCAATGCAAATCTATGATGACAGTATTTTTTTTGAATAATTATCCATAATTTCCCAAAAATACATAGGCAGAAACAGCCTGTAACGTAACCACATTTTGTTCTGAGCATAGGCAGCCTCTAATTAAAATGACTGGCTTGTTTATTACCCCGAGTTCGTTAGCTCCCTGTTTGCTAATTAGCGACCTAGCAATTTAAATGCAGGCTGCAGACAGTATGTTTTAACACCTCGACGCAGAGCAAGAGCAAGGCATCACACGTCTGAGCTGCTTTGAATACAGAGCCCTAGAGAAACAGCAGAGGAGGAGGAGTAATAATGATAGAGTATATCAAATGTAGTATTAGTGGTAGTAAGCAGTAGTCGTAGTTGTAGATGGAGTCTTAGTTGAATTTAGTTGAACTTAAATTAAATTTGTCTATAGGGATTTATATGAGACAACAGCAGAAAGGAGAAGTTAGCAAGTTAGCTGAAGATTTAGTATGTTTTGCTATTTATATGTAAAAAGTCAGATTACACTCATGAGTTTAATCTGTTTTTATATAAACATGATTTCCTAATACTTTTTTCTGTATAAATAGTATTTTTTGCATGAACTCCCCCTCATTTGTAGTCTTGTAAGAGAGACGTAATAGTTTTTAAGAGCTTTTTACTCGACCAATCGATTGGTAGAACCTGTGTGTGGTCGACCAAGAATGTATTTGGTGTGAAGCAGTTTCAATGATGCAGCTAAAATGATGTAGCTTCAAAGTTAGGCAAATCCAGAGCTGAAAGTATTCAAATGATTCTAGTGAAGGATTTAAAAACACAGTGGAGCATTTCACATCGCCTGTGTGAATGATCAGTGGTGGTCGGAGGGACCAACGGTGCAAACTGGCAGCCTCGCTTCTGTCAGTCTACCCCAGGGCAGCTGTGACTACAATAGTAGTTTACCATCACCAAGTGTTGAGTGAATGAATAATGACTTCAGCATAGCGCTTTGAGAGGCTTTGATAAAGAGTGTTACAAGTGTAAGGCATTATTATATTCAACACTATAACAGATCAAAAACATCCATAATATAGGCTTTTTAAACAATAAAATCCCATAACGTCTAGTACAGTTACTTCACTCTCAAACAGACGAGTGAATCCCTTGTCCTCTGCAGTATTCACACTTAGTTCTGTTTAAAGTTGTGAGCAGTCTTTAGATAAACTTGTTTGTTGTGTTTGGCCTGTCATGCATAACTGTCCCCTCCCTCACCTCATGGTATGGAGCTGTTTCACACTCTCCCCTATCTCTCCTTTAACCCCTCCTTTATCTTTCTTTTAATCCTGATCTCTGCTCCACAAAACAGAGAGACCACCATGGACCCACATCACAACACTGCATACCTAACTCAGCCAGACAGACAAGACTACAAAAATTTAAACTAGATAGATCTAAGGCTAGAAATTTTGCAGCTTAAGATGATTTAGCCTAGTCCTTAAGATTAGATTTGGGGCCTGTTTTATATCATCTAGACCTCAGATGTGTGGTTCCACCTTGTGAGGTCAGTAGTCTATAATTCAGAAGTCTATACAATTTTCAGTCGTTTAGCATTTGCCTTTCTTACTGGCTGAAAAATATGCAAAAGATTGGGACAGCTCCTTTAACTTTGAAACTAGCAGATTAGTAATTATAAGTATTATCGCACATCCTTAATACTAATATTGCTACTATTACTACTGCTGCAAAATATTATATAGTCAAATAGTTAATAGACTTGGCAAAATCAATGTGCATAAACACCTAACATTTTTTTTTATAGGTGTAAAAACTTAACCTAAGTACAATATGCATAATCTCTTGTATAAATGTTGATTATTGTTCAAATATGTAATTTAAAGCCTTTTAAGCCTTTGTTTGCTTGCATAAAAGTTACTCAAAGATGTTTTTATTGGTGAAAAATATCTTGATAAACATGTATTCATACTGTGAGCGGATCGCCTCTCCACAGATCTGACCTGCCATTTGGTACAATAACATCTCCATGTAGAAAAAAAAGAAAAGTTACACAGAGCATTGTGAAATATGTCCTTATTTTCTAACCTGGCTTGCCGCCGGTACCTTGCGAGCCTTCCCTTGATGGTCTCTGACAGCTGAGGTATTTGTGTGACTGACACGTATTGACAGAGATATGGTGATTTGTTACGGTGCTGCGCTTCCATTGATTAACCATAAGCTAACAGGGGAGCCCATGTATTGGATTTGGAGAGATGGACTGTCAACACATGTCCCATTTTGTATCTCGTCCATCATAAAAGAATGTATTAGTCATTTTGAATAAGAGCTGGTCTGTATAGAGGCATCTCCAGTGGAACATTTGATTTGCGCTCCCTGAGGATAAATAATGACAAAATGCTGTCACCTGTCTGTCCATTCAAACCTGAAACTAATCTTCGCCAGAGGAGCAGGGTAAAGATGTGTCCAGTGTCTCAAGTAATATCAGGTATTTACATTGTTTTGGAGCTGAGAGTGACATTAATGTTAAAGCTTCTATATTACACAAAAAGGGACCCAAGTGATACCCATATAATAATGACACTTTAATTAGCCTTAATAAAGCATGAACAAGGATTTAATACATAATGAACAAATTATTCAAATTAAGTAACTATTAACTTGCAGGCGCTGCACTTGGCTTTTACCGCCTTAAAAACATGAAAAACAGAGTCTAATTACTGGCCACAAATTTATAATCACTTTTCACAACTTCCAGAGACCAGAGGGGTGTTTTGCCATCACAGTAATGCTAACAACTAGCATGCTAATGTGCACTTCCTCATTATAACTCAAGGGGATCCTAATTTTGCCCATATATTTCTGCACCTCATCGTCAGGGCAGAAGAAGGTTAAATGTAAACAAAAGACACCAAACCAAATGTCCTTTAGCGTGCTGTGACGCTAACGCCGACACAGATGTTAGCTTGTGGTCACTGCTGGCTAAGTCAATTACCTTTCACTAATGGGTCCCAGGGCCTAGCCGTCTACCACGCGAACAGTATTGATAAGATTAGCATGCTAATGTGGCTGCACAATGGGAAACTGCATTACAGCTAGCAGGAAGTCGCTAGTTTAAAATGTCAGCCATCTTGGTTAAGTGCACTCATTTGCACAAATTTTCTGTCTTTGCCTGGGTCAAACAGTTTTATTTCACAATTATACAAAATAGGTCCAATAAAAAGGCCAAAAACTGTCACATATTTTTTCATACTGAAGTAATATGTTGTCATATCCCTGTATAAGTAACCCAAACTTTTATTCTCAACATTTATTCAACATTTATTCAAGTAAGGATGTTTTTATTGCTCAAAAATACTAAATAAAAATAATAATAATAAAAAATCCTCCATGAAGACAAGCATTTGGCCAGCCTTTACACATTTAAGCCAATCAGGTGTTTTTTTTAATGACAGAAGTAGCATTTTAAAGTAGTACGAAATGTTACTACATTTAAAACAAATCAAAACAAGGAAGGTAACCGGTGTCATGAAGCTCGTTTGGAGTTCCATTTGCAATGAGGATCTTTCTGTGTTTGTATCCGAGATGCACGAAACCTGCACCTATTTGTGAGACCACTTCCTCTTTAAGTCCACACAGATAAGATAAAGATAAGACAAAGGCCTCGTTACGATTTCTCGTCCTTTGGTGGCTTCACTTGTCTACACTCGTACACCGCAAAAAACAAAAATAGATTTAAAAATACTTATATCTCATTATTTTTCTTGATTTGATGAGTTTTATTTAGTTTGTCAGTCTAGATTTTTCTGTCTTTTTTCAATGCATTTTTGACTGGTTGTGATTATGTTTTTCTAATGTAATGCAAAAATATTTTTAGAACTCTAAATGCAATTAAAAGTGCTGTAATGGAAAAGATAGGAGCATTAAAAGTCCATCTAAAGGGCCATTATGTAACTTATACTGTGGAACATTCCAGGCAAAGCAAAAAACATTTCCACAGAGACAAGCAGGTAGAGGAGTCTTTAAACAGATCTGTCGTACATGTACTGAATTTCATAGAAGTGATGGTATTTCCTTGAAAATCTTGGATTCTTATGGAGTGTGTTTGCCTCTGCACAGATCTGACCTATAACTTCACCTGGTGGGGTAATTTTATCTCCATGGAGATGAACAAGTTTAAAACCATACTCAAGAACATTCCAAGCATAGCAATAGCATCTCCATCGAGACAAAAAAGCTACATAGTCCATCTTTAATTTTTCAATATAATTTCGTATTCAGAAATTAGGACAAAGGACAGATAATCTAGAATTTAAATCGCATATGTGGTCAGAAATACATTGAAACAAATCCAAAACTCTACTCCCATAAACAAATAAACAAAAAAACCTTGTTAAAACTACTCAAATAATTTTTGTTTGGTCCCTATGTTTATGTATATATTTCTACTCTGCTTTTCACTTTTCCTTTTCTCTGTTCAAATGGACTCAGTAAATAGTAAAAACTATTCATGGGCTACATCTTAAGTATAGTTTTTTATTTTTTTTTTTACAGTGTACTCCAGTTTGCGTAATCGGTTCCCATGTCTGTTTATCTATTTCTATTCCTCCGCTGTTAGCTGTTTTCTTTTTGAATGGACTGGAATGGGAGCGGGGGTCCAAGGGAGGTCCGGAGGGTCCCAAATGAGAAAATCTAGTAAAAATGATTCAAATCATTGGACACATTTTAACTATAGTTTTGCTTTTGCATCATACTCCTGTTTGTACAGTTATCTATTTCTACTTCTCCACATTTCTCTTTTTGAATGGACTCAAATGGGAGGGGGTTAGAAGGGGGGTCCCAACTTAAAAATAACTCTAAAAAAAAACTAAAATTATGGGATACATTTTAAGTATTGTTTTGTTTTCACAATGTGCTCCTGTTTGTGTAATTGGTCTCTATGTCTATTTATCTATTTCTACTCCTCCGCTTTTCTCTTTTTGAATGGACTGAAATGGGAGGGGGGTTGAGAGAGGAGGGGGGGTCACGAGGGTCGCTTTGAAGTGCCACAGCAGCGAGCCGGTCCAGAGCAGATGAAAGCAAAGAGATTTGATGGAGAAAAACAGAGGAAAAATGCATTATGGTCCCAGAGCCAGAGCTGAGGGATAATGATGCTGTATCATAAACACGGGAGGCAGGGGAATACAGGGATACAGCTATTAAAGGAGGGAGGAGAGGAGGAGAAAGAGAGGAGAGAGGAGGTGGAGGCAGGGGGAGTACAGGGATACAGCTATTAAAGGAGGGAGGAGAGGAGGAGAAAGAGAGGAGAGAGGAGGTGGAGGCAGGGGGAGTACAGGGATACAGCTATTAAAGGAGGGAGGAGAGGAGGAGAAAGAGAGGAGAGAGAGGAGGTGAAGGCAGGGGAATACAGGGATTAAAGGAGGGAGGAGAGGAGGAGAAAGAGAGGAGAGAGGAGGTGGAGGCAGGGGGAGTACAGGGATTTAAAGGAGGGAGGAGAGGCGGAGAAAGAGAGGAGAGAGGAGGTGGAGGCAGGGGAGTACAGGGATTAAAGGAGGGAGGAGAGGAGGAGAAAGAGAGGAGAGAGGAGGTGGAGGCAGGGGGAGTACAGGGATTAAAGGAGGGAGGAGAGGAGGAGGAAAGAGAGGAGAGAGGAGGTGGAGGCAGGGGTTAGTACAGGATTAAAGGAGGGAGGAGAAAGAGAGGAGAGAGGAGGTGGAGCAGGGGGAGTACAGGGATTAAAGGAGGGAGAAAGAGGAGGAGAAGAGAGGAGAGAGGAGGTGGAGGCAGGGGGAGTACAGGGATTAAAGGAGGGAGGAGAGGAGGAGAAAGAGAGGAGAGAGGAGGTGGAGGCAGGGAGTACAGGGATTAAAGGAGGGAGGAGAGGAGGAGAAAGAGAGGAGAGAGGAGGGAGGAGAGGAGGCAGGGGAGTACAGGGATTAAAGGAGGGAGGAGAGGAGGAGAAAGAGAGGAGAGAGGAGGTGAAGGCAGGAGAATACAGGGATACAGCTATTAAAGGAAGGAGGAGAGGAGGAGAAAGAGAGGAGAGGGGAGAGGAGGTGAAGGCAGGGGGGATACAGGGATACAGCTATTAAAGGAAGGAGGAGAGGAGGAGAAAGAGAGAAGAGAGGAGGTGAAGGCAGGAGAATACAGGGATACAGCTATTGAGGAGGAGGAGAAGAGAGGAGAGAGAGGTGAAGGCAGGAGAATAAAGGGATACAGCTATTAAAGGAAGGAGGAGAGGAGGAGAAGAAAGAGAGGAGAGGGGAGAGGAGGTGAAGGCAGGGGGGATACAGGGATACAGCTATTAAAGGAAGGAGGAGAGGAGGAGAAAGAGAGGAGAGAGGAGGTGAAGGCAGGAGAATACAGGGATACAGCTATTAAAGGAAGGAGGAGATGAGGAGAGAAGAGAGAGGAAAGGGAGAGGAGGAGGAAGGCAGGGGGGATACAGGGATACAGCTATTAAAGGACGGGAGGAGAGGAGGAGAAAGAGAGGAGAGAGGAGATGGAGGCAGAAGAATACAGGGATACAGCTACTAAAGGAGGGAGGAGAGGAAGAAAAAAGAGGAGAGGAGGTGGAGGCAGAGGAATACAGCTATTAAAGGAGGGAGAAGAGGAGGAGAAAGAGAGGAGAGAGGAGGTGAAGGCAGGGGAATACAGGGATATAGCTATTAAAGGAAGGAGGAGTGGAGGAGAAAGAGATGAGTGGAGAGGAGGAGGAAGCAGGGAAATGCAGGGATACAGCTATTGAAGGAAGGAGGAGAGGAGGAGAAAGAGAGGAGAGAGGAGGTGGAGGCAGGAGAATACAGGGATACAGCTACTAAAGAAGGGAGGAGAGGAAGAAAAAATAGGAGAGGAGAGAGGAGGTGGAGGCAGGATAATACAGCTATTAAAGGAGGGAGAAGAGGAGGAGAACGAAAGGAGAGAGGAGGTAAAGGCAGGGGAATACAGGGATATAGCTATTAAAGGAGGGAGGAGAGGAGGAGAAAGAGAGGAGAGAGAAGGGGGAGGCAGGGGGGATACAGGGATACACCTATTAAAGGAAGGAGGAGAGGAGGAGAAAGAGGAGAGAGGAGGTGAAGGCAGGGGAATACAGATACACCTATTAAAGGAGGGAGGAGAGGAGGAGAAAGAGAGGAGAGAGGAGGTGGAGGCAGGGGGAGTACAGGGATACACCTATTAAAGGAGGGAGGGGAGGAGGAGAAAGGGGAGTGGGGAGGAGGAGGAGTAGAAGAGGCAGAGAAATACAGGGATACAGTTATTGAAGGCGGGGGAGAGGAAGAGAAAGAGGTGAGGAGTAGAGGGGGAGAGAGGAGGCGTGGATGGTGGAAGGCGACCATAGTGCTCTGGAAATTTTTGTTGACTATTTTGTGACTGTTTTTGTTATGTCATAGGCAGGGGAATACAGAGACTCAGAGGAGAGAGGGGGAAGAGGAGAAGGGGAGAGAGGAAGGAGGAGAGAGGGAAGAGAGAGGGAAAAGAAGGAAGCGAGAGGGGGAAGAGGAGAAGGAGGGAGAGGGCAAATGAGATGCAGAAGAGAGGGAAGAAGAGGAGGATAGAGAGGGAAGAGGAGGAGAAGAGAGAGAGGAAAGAGAAGAGAGAGAGGAGAGAGAAGAGGAGAGAGAGAGAAGAGGAAGAGGAGAGGAGGAGGAGAGGAGGAGAGGAGGAGGAAGAGAGGAGGAGAGAGAGGGAGGAAGGAGGAGGATAGAGAGAAGAGAGAGGGTATAGAAGGAAGAGAGAGGAAAGATGAGATGAGAGGGAAAAGGAGATGGAGGAGAAGAGAAGGAAAAATAGGAAGATAGAGGGAAGAGGAGGAGGGAAGAGAGCGAAGTGGAGGAGGAGAAAGGCAAAAAAAAATAATAACATCTGATTTGTAATTTTAGTAAATTTGAAGGACAAAACATGAAATAATGCACCAATATGGCATTTTCAAAGAAACATAAAACTGAGCCAAACTAAATCATATCTGAAGGAGGAAGAAACACAAATTTTCAAATAATTTCATATTGTTATGTAAAGCTCCAGTCACTTTAGACTCACAGAGAGAAGAACACGACTTTTACCCAAGTAAGAGTACTGTTACTCTATACTATATATTACTCAAGTAAGACTACTACTACACTGTACTATATATTACTTAAGTAGGAGTAAAAGTATGAGATCTGAATTTCTTGAAAAAGTGACTCAAACGGGTGATGTAAGTCCTCTCTGTGCTAAAGAATCACAGTGTATATGTTGACAGCTGTGCGTGGCTAATCTCTTGTTTATTTACTTATTGACTTCGTTGTTCTAGTTTATTTATGTTTGTGTTTGGGGTGTAGCTAAACCAGGGGGAGGTGCCAATGGAAAGTGCCTAAAGAGTTTTATGACCCTGTTAACACCTCCAATGCTTCACCTTTACAATCACTTTTACGGATAATACAGTTTAAAACAGACGCCAGGGCAAAAATGTGTCTCCTGTCGCCATAGAGACAAGAAATGTAAGTGGTTCAAAATGCAAAAAGTGTCTTTAGATTTTGTAATTTTGAGGTTTTAAAGTTGCACTATGTAACCTTTCTGGTCTGATGGAAGGTGCTTGTCTCCATGGATTGTTTTGCCTTGAATGTTCCATGGTATGGCTTTAAACTTATGTATATTGTGTAAATTACAAATGTTCTTAATGCCCAAAAATACCTTGGAAAAACATTCGGACATTGGGACTGTATATATATATATATATATATATATATATATATATATATATATATATATATATATATATATATATATATATATATATATATATATATATATATATATATATATATATATATATATATATATATATATCTAATGTATCATTCCGTAAACCAAATTTCATTCAAAATCTTAAAATTCACTAGATAAATTTCAAAGTTGACAGTAGTAATAACAGTAACAGCAGCAGCAGCAGGAGCAGGAGCAGCAGCAGCTTATCACTGTGTTCCTTTACAATTTCCATTTTCTTTCTACAAATAGATACATAAATAAAATGCAATGCAATGCAGTATGTGTCAGTGCTGCTTGGCTAGTAGAAAAAATACATATTGTTGCTTTAAATATTGAAACCATTTATCTCCCTAGATGTTTTATTCAATACAAGTGATGTATTTCCCGGGCGCCATATTGGATACCCTCTCCTTTCTCTGTGTTAAATAACATTATATTGTTATTACTGTGTGACCTCCCAATGACCAGCCCATACTGTATAAAGTGTTTTTATTAAAGTCTATGAAGCACATTTAGTATGAATACAGCACCGTCCAAACCCCAGGGACGTCTGCAGATTAAATCCATATGTCACCGCCTCTCAAATATACCATCTCCTACTCTGTTCTCACCCTGTTTACTGCTACTGCGACTGCAACTTCTAATGCTACTACCGCTACTGCTACTATTACTGCTACGTTTGAGCAGCTACTTCTTATACTACTACTACTACTACTACTTTTGCTTTTATCACCATTATAACTTGTATGGCTCTCAGTAATACAACACAGTTTTTTGCTCCATGTGTTTATCTACTTGTCTTCAGAGGTGTAACTACTTTGCCTAGAATGTTGCACAGTATGGCATTTAAGTATCTATCTTGCATTTACCCAATTACTGGTATATTTATTGCTTTTAAAAACACCCGTGAGTGGGGTCACCGCTCCACAGATCTGACCTGTAACCTTGCCTATAGTGGCATCGTCTGCTTGTTTCCACGGAGACACAAATGACAACACTTTTGTTGCATTACAGATCAGATGTGAGGAGAGGCAACCCCACTCACAGAATGCATGTTTTTATGGTATTTTTCAGCAATAAATACAAAATGGAGCTTAAAAAAAGTTTAATGACATACTGTGCAACAGACAAAAGCAATAACATCTCCATGGAGATAAGAAGGGGCGAAGCCTCTACTAGAAAAGTTACGTAGTGCATCTTTAATATTAGTAAAAGATCATTATATTTCCTGGACACCTCTCCACACATCTGACCCTTAACGTGGCTTAGTGATGTCACCTGCTTTAGTGCCATACTATGTAATATTCCAGACAAGGCAATAACATCTCCATGGGAACAAACAGGTAGCGGGCCCTCTAATAAAAAGTTCCATAGTGCATTTGTTGAATTTCAGTATGAAGTTCTGTATATTTCCTGGATGCCTCTCCACAGATCTGATCCCTAACTTGGCCTAGTGGCATCACTTGGTTTAATGCCATACTATATAATATTCCCTGGGGTCGGCAACCTGAGGCTCCGGAGCTGCATGTAGCTCTTTCATCCTTATACTGCAGCTCTGCGTGGGCTTGAGAAAATAAATTATAAGTATTTAATTGAAGTGCATTTTATTTGTGTTAGTTCTTTTTTTAACATTGCAGTTTAAATTGGAAGATTATTGTGATCTTGAAATATTAAAATAAAATTATATTTTATTATTTTTCGCTGCTCAAAATAAGCATCACAGTTACAGAACTATGTAAAAAACAAACAGCGCTCACACCTCACACACACACAGCTCATAGTCCTGCGGAAAGACACAGCCCTGATTTCCAGACACTGTGCAGAGTTCAGGAGCAGGAGGATCTTCTCTGACCTAACTTTCGACCCTCCCTCATGACACGCTAATGAGCTTGTCCGTAGATATATAAAGAAAATCCTGACAGGACATCACCACAGAAATTCATTTGATAGTGAGTATATTCTATCTGTGCTAGATCTGCTCTTGTCCTCCGCTATGACGTATCAGGTATAACGCATCAAACATGTCGCCCAAAAGTAGACCTACAAGTTAATGAAAATGAGCCAAAAACAAAGGTCTTTGTAGAGCTTTTTTGCAAAGAGGAAAAGGTCAACTGAGGAGCCAGAAGAGGAGCCTACGACCTCCAAGAAAAAGACAGCTAAATCACTCCTGATGGGACCACCTCATCGCAAAAAAAAACAAGCTCATGGCTCCCACTGTTTGGTGCTGTATGGTGAGGTGTATTTTTTCTGCACTTAACTTACTTTTGCCATATTTATCTGCTGCATGTAGAAGGCTGGTCCATGAAAATGAAACCTACATTATTCCGGTCCAAGGTACAAAAAAGGTTGGGGACCACGTAAAGGTTAAAAAAAAACAACAACAAACAAACAAAACAATATAAACAGTGTTACCTTCATTTTAGATGTCAAAGAATATTTGTGGTTCCCAGTGTTTTTTTCCATGGGAAACCGGGTATAAATGACTTTTTGGGTGTTAAAGGTTGCCGACCCCTGTTCTAATCCAGGGGTGTCGAAACTATTGCCTGGGGGCCAAATACGGCCCTCAGATCAGTTTTTATTGGCCGTCAGGCCTCCTGCTGAACCGGCCTAATAAATAATAAGCAGGTACTTTTAAGCAAATTCAAATTAAACTATTTCTACCACTATATCCTCAAACATCACATTGCAGTGTGATACATACCTAAAATTAATGTGTTTCAAGTCTTATTAATACAGAGCAGCTCAGTCAAAGCTGTGTATAAAGCACCGCACTGCATTGATCACCCGTCTGTGGCCCTCTGCTCAAAATGTGTTTTGAGATGTGGCCCTCGATAAAAAAAGTTTGGGCACCTCTGTTCTAAGTAAAGCAATAACATCTGCCAGCAGGTGGCAGAGCCTCTATAAGAAAAGTTACATAGAGAGTCTTTAATTGGTTCATATTCATTAAATGAGTGTATTTCCTGGAACACTTATCCAGATTCCTGACATATGTAATTGTGAGCGTGGCCCCTCCCCCTGTGTTCTCAGGGCCACCCATGTTCATGCCGTGCCCACAGTATAATTACACAGACGGGTGAGACTACACTACTCTGCTCTGAACTCTGTAACATCTGCTTTCTGTCCAGCTGCTCTCTCAAACTGACTTCTCTGGATTTGTCAGTACAACTAGGCCTATCACGCTCGCACATTTTGAAGAAAACATAGACGATTAACCTGAAACTACTTTAGGATTATCCCAAAACTATTCAATAGGAACAATATTGTTAGAGGGGATATTATGCAACATTTGGTTTTCTGAGCTTTCTACCATGTTATAATATTGTTCCCTCATCACTAACATGCATGAAAAGGTTTTAGATGTCATCCATGCACAGTGGACAGTGCAGTGATAGGAAGAATACTTTGAAATTGTATTTAATTACTGAATACCTGCATTAAAATGTATTTTGTAACATTTTCTGATACATAGGCAAACAGAGTACTGTATTCTGAATACTTGGAATACTTTCTGCATGATATTTTAGTGTAAAGACGTAGCATGATCAAAAACAGCTTTATGCTTGTTTCACCATTTGTTCTGCATTTCCTGTCACTCATTGGAGAAGAAAAAAATCTCCCCTGTACTCACCAGAAGAGTAGTGTTTTATATTTTCATCACTAATTCTAAAATTCTGTGATTAAGCAACTGTACTGGAATATCCAAAATGTGTACTCTGAATATGTATTGTCGGTATATATACTCCCTAACATGGTCCATGCATGTTTGAGTAATCTAGCGATCTCTCCCGAGCCCTATTCAAACCCTCCTTACGGTTAGCTATAAGATTCTATCCAATTCTCCACAAGCCCACCACATACTTCACCATGCTCCCACATGACAATTCTCCATAAATATACAATAACATGATACAAAACTGTACACTTGACAAACCTGATGTGATGCACGCTGATTGTGTTGTGATAGTGCTCTGAAGGAGGAGCGACTTAACGTGGAGAGCAAAGGAAGGGGAGACTCACAGCGTCAAAAACCAAAGTGAAACTTGCAAAAATATGTTAATACATTGATTTGGGCGAATAGCAATAGTGTTTTGACCAATAAAAGGTAACATGGTGATTTAAATATGTTATATGTTAGCAGTTAATACCTCATACATACCTAAAATACACCCTCTTTAAAAGTGAGTTGTAAAAAGGTTCTGTCATAATGAAACACAGTAGTTTGTATGTAATGAATCATAGAAGTCAACCCTTTTCAGCTCAAATCTTATCGTAGAACAGAAAAACATCAAAAACTTCCTCACTACAAAGAAAAAGTATCCTCAATAAATATTGACCCCCAAAAAGTATTGTTCCATTCCTCATGAATAGAACAATAAATCAATGTAGTAATTATTGTGACAGGTCGAGTTATGACTTTTGTTCAGTTTGTGTAATCGTCAAAATGGTGTCGGATGCAATCGACCTAAACACCAAAACAGTTCAGACTTTAAAGCTAATTGCAAACTTATGGCATTTGTTTGTTATTGTGGTAAATGCTTAACACTGGTAAACACGTGTTGGAGGGCGGGGTCTATATAACTTTCACAGTTTTTGAAAGAAATCTCCAACCTTCTGCTCCACAAATGTTGAACCTTCTCATTATTTGTTTGGGATTGGCTCCACAAATGTGTCATATTAATAATTTCACTGGAAAGTTATGGCTTAAAGTCCTTTTAACCCTTTGACAAAAATCTCGTCTTTGGATTGGAGTTATCGCACCACTTTTTGAGGCTATTGTGAACAAATTTTTTCATTTTTGCTCATTAATTCTTACTATTTTCTAGATCTAAACAGCCCTACTCTTGTTAGTATGACCTAGCTCAGTGCCCCTGTTGCTGTCTCAGTGTGTTTTGTCTTTAACCTACACAGGCCAGACCCTGACCTGTGTTTGGGGCTGAGGGCTGAGAGAGTGTGAGGGAGTCATGTTTACAAATGAGATGTAAAAGATCCAATGACCCACAGTTTTGCAGGGGACTAAATCATTTACTGTGATAGTAGTAGTAGTTGGTTGTAGTGATAGTAGAAGGTAGTAGTAGTAGAATTTAGTATATAGTAGCAATAGCACTTAGTGTGGGTTTCTGTTCTGTTGCATGAAGAACAAGCGCAGAGGCACGGGAATCGTTCTGTAGATCTTTATTGTCGGTTAAAGGCAGCATACAGTAAAATTCAAGGCGAAGTCAAAAGCAGAATCTAAAGTGGAGTCTAACAAATTGAGATTACACCAGTGTTAGTTGGAGTCATGCACTCCTTTATGAAAGGAGGCTACAGAGAAGAAATGTGGCCTTGACCAACATGACCGAAAAGTAGCTGGTATATCTCAGTTTTCTGTGATTATGTGAAATTACATCTGATTAATCCTTCAGTCGTCCAGGTCTGATCCATAGTAAAAAACAAAAGTAAAATCTGTCAACTGGACAAAAAGTTGTCAGAGTGAAGATGTTTCGCTGCTCATCCAAGCCGCTTCTTTAGTTCTGAATGAACTGTCCAGTTGACAGTAGTAGGATGCAGAAAAGTATGTTGTACCTATAGTCGTAGCATTCCAGAGCAGTGTATGTGTAGTATTTGCAGCAACAGTTGTAGTAGTAGTTGGCATCAGTGCCCTATGTAGCTCAATGAAGTTATTAGATGTTAGTACTAGGCATGGGATGATATTGAAATGTGGTGTCACGATTATTATGGCCAAAATAATTGCTATTAATGATTATATCACAATAATTATTAAAGTTGTGGACAGTTTAAAATATTCTGGATAATTATAATTATAATTTTAATCTTATGAATAATTTCCATGTTTAAAGAACTGTTATAGTCTTGAACTGTCATCAGTGAAAACAACTACAATCTAGCGGAGAATATTCTGGATGAGCAGGGCTGTCAACTAAAATTTGGGGGCCCGGGGCAAGTCACACATGGGGCCCTCTCTAATACAAATTAATATGAACAGAGTCCAATTCTGGGCCCCTAAGGCCCAGGAGAACAGACCCTTTGTCCTGAGCATGGGCGTGCTTCCGATTCCATCGACTCTGGCTCCAGTTCACTTTACATTGGAAAACTGTGTCCTCTCTCTGTAACTGCTGCTGTAAGACTCATCATTCTGGTCTTAAAATGTTTGTATTAACCCACTCTACATAATCATGGTGTTTTTATTTAGCTATTGTATCCCCAACTCAAGATATGAACATTAATAAGATACAAATCAGACATCTTCTTTCCCTGTGGTCGCTCCTGCTACAGCTAATTTGATTGCTAGCATTGCTAAGCTCCCTGTTAAACTAGTGGTGCGAGTGGGAACTGGCGTTCAACTGCCTTCAACTGTCTCGCTCTTGGATTGGCTCACGACTGGCTTATGGTTGAAATTCTGAATATGAAACATGGCTCCAAATTGTCCCTTGTAACTGCTATCCTTGATGAGTTTCATTTGACTGGATTTGAACGCTACGGGTAACATCCCACTCACTTAGTCCACTTCTTTATACAGTCTATGTTAGTACTTAGCTTGCATGTTTTAGCCTTGTCCAGGTGTTCTGCTTCTCATTTGTCTCCCTCCTTGTGCAGGTGCAGAGATGGTATATTGTATAATGGGCCATATGAGCAGTGCATTGTCCCAAATAAAGATGTCTGTTTCATATACGCTCCATTAGATCTCACAGTAGCAGGCAGCAGCAGGCGTACTCACTGGGCATTTTTAGCTCTATACCATGTCATTAGAGGCGAGCGCACTCTTTAGTTATGCCCAAGATTGTGGCCTGTCGCTGGGATAGGCGGGGTGGGTGCTCCCCTTTATTGAGGTGAAGGTTTTGAGTTGAAAGAGAGGCAGAGAGAGTGAAAAAGAAAAGTATGGGAAACATACAGTAATAATGCTACATTAAAGCACCTGTACTAGATTTGTTTCCATTTATTTGAGCAAAATGTGTCTTGCCCCAGTACAGATATATTGCATAAGCAGCTCTTAAGGTCAAAACTAGTCTGCTGTGTACTGCATGCATCTAATTATAAAGCATTTTTTTGTCTGATAATTAGGAAGTGGGTGTTAGCTTACTAGTTGTTGTTAGCTTTACCATGACGACAAAATCCCTCTCTGACTTCTGAGAGTTGAAATGTACCTATAACCTCATTGTGGTGAATAATTTGGATGCTCTGAATACATAAGGTAAGTGAGGAATAACTATGGACCACAGCAAACAGTTGAAAATGTATTAATTATGTTTTTTCACATTTTAAGACAGTAAAAATCTGGTAAATTATGTGAAATTTCCCACAGTATGACATTAAACTAGTCTCTTTCCAAGAAGACATGAAGGTGACACCACTAAGCCAGTCATAAGGATGCCTGTGGAGAGGCATCCCTATGCGTAGTACGAAAACATGTTTTTCATCTTTTACCAATAAAAACACCTGTTACTGAGTAAATACAAGATTGATACATTACAAAACATACTGTGGACCATTCCAGGCAAAGGCAAAGTCATCTGTAATTTTTCTCTTGCTTTTGATTTAGTAACCCATCGTACATAGCCCAAGTACATAGTTTTTATTATTTATGGTGCACTAAACTAAACTGCCCTAAAATAAAACTGAGTGAATGTCTGTGTTACCATTAACTGTCTATTGTTTACAACGTTCTCCACCTTAGGCCCAAAGCAGCTTGATGTTACCATCTAAAAATACTTCGTGCTTAGTTGAGTTTTTAACCTCTTCTCGTTAAGACAGTTTATCCTGCAGCTATGACCCTTTAGGGGATATCTATCTATATAACTTCCAGAAGCCAGAGAAGAGTTGTTGTTTGCACTGTAATGCAAACAACAACTAGCATGCTACGGTGCACTTCCTGATTATCGGAGAGTTTTAGATGCAGACAGTACACAACAGACCTATTTTGACCTCAGCAGTTGCTTATACCGTATATCTGCACTGGGGTTGTACCAGATGGGATGATTCAGTTTTATGATTTTGTGCATCATTTAAAGGAGCCTTATGACACTACTTTCTGAACTGTGTTCTAGTGTCATTTCCCCACCACGAACATACCTGGAGTTGTGTTTTGTTTCATTCACACACATGTTTAGGCTGAGTTCTTCTCTCTGTTTTTAAACTCCATTCACCTTCACTAGACTGATTTGGATGATTTCAGCCCTGGGATTTCCAATCTCTGCTCTCCACTTCATGACATCGTAAGGTGGTTTTATGCATTTTTACACTGATTAACGCTGAAGCAACAGAATAATCAGCACAGAAGAAGAGCAGCAACATGAGTGAGAGCCTTGTGCACATTTAGATGATTTCAGCCCGGGGATTGCCAACCCCTACTCTCCACTTCATGACATCACGAGGTGGAACAGAGCACTTTGAGCTTTGGAGATATAGACAGACTAATAATG
>JAIEZT010000198.1:1572540-1712991 GCA_019594935.1 Periophthalmus modestus
GAACATGTAACAATAACGCAAATCAGGTCATATTATGCCGCTACTGTGCGTTGCGGGTTTGGCACTAAATATGGTGAAGTGGCTTCTTTTTCATCCTTTATATCTACCCGATATTTTTTGCATATTTTTACGCAATTTACAATATATTGAAATTAGAGATGTCCGGATTATCAGGTATTATATATATATATATATATATATATATATATATATATATATATATATATATATATATATATATATATATATATGTCTGTATCAAAAAAAAGTCCAAAAAAAATTTATGTAAAGCGCTTTGTTATCTGTCTGTTTGTGTCACGTCAACAAAGTTTGCTTTCCTAAAACTGGACATGTGTAAGAATAATGAAAGATAATGAACGTAAACCCGTAAACAGCTGTTAATAATTTTTACACTCCAACGTGATAAGCGAGGTCCCGGATTGAAATGCTCTTTACGGTCCTGTATACAGCACCGTAACATTCACCATTATGGGGGAAGTATAGGCGCGTTTTGGCAGCGGACACGGCCTACTCAAGCGCCTGCGGTAAACGGGATGACGAGACGCGGATGGTGGTCCCCGGTTACTCAGCCCGTAGGCATGTTGCTTATCTGAGTTTATGTGCACATTCTATGTTTGTTTACGCAGTACGTGGCCAGCGAAGTCTTGGTTACAATGCCAATCACACCCAATTATGTCATATTGCACTTTTTTCCCGCTAGATTTTATTCAAGCTTTGCCCATTTTTGATCACTTTTACGCATTTGTATTAAAGTGCATATGACAGGTTAGACTGCCCATTGCACTAAAGCTCGTTAACATGATTCTATTTAAGATTTTACCAAAAATCTTGCTCAAGTTTATGTAGTTTTTTGGTTTAGACATTCTAGTTGGACACGGGCAACAGACATGCGTAGAGGTGAGGTTCTACAACTGTTACCAAAATGTAAACAAGGGCCAAAAAGTGTCTAAATTACGCAATAGTTATGATTAGACTAATACAAATAAACGACAACACTTTTATTTAGTTAAATGAGGGTTCAAACTGCCAGAAAAATGCCTTCCTTGTGCGTCTCAGAACTGCTGTATTTTTGTACTTTTCAACTTTTTTGCGCAAACTGTAAAATCAATTAACTGATGTAAAAGTATGATAAATATTGATCACAGGTACTATCCCACCAAACCAAGTCACAATTGAAAACCATATGCATGTAAAAGTAGTTCTTGTAAATCGGTGGAGTAACTTGAGTGGCGCAGACGGCACATGTCCTGCTAACTCACCCTAACAGCATTCTTGTCTCTCGGGTTGCACTTGTATATTTTATGATGGCCCCACTTTTCGCTGCTTGTTGCCAGGTGGGTTTTTTACGCACAGACAACCGCGGTTTGAATATTTGAAAAGTGATGACTTGGTTTTTGGACTCACTTCTGAAGTTTTTCACTTTTGTGTGACTTCAGTGTTGAAGTGTTTGTACCACGTGTGTGTCTAAAGGGCCTGTACCTGATTTTCCCCCCTAGCAGTTTGAGAGAAGTCTGTTGTTTCTGTCTCTTCTGGTTTAAAGCCACAGTGTGTAACTTTTCAGCCAAAAAATAGACTAAAACAAAAGTGTTTATAGTTATTTTTTGTTGCGTTTCTTCGAACTGGAAATCTTTAGAAGGACCTAATCAGAATTAAACTGTGTGTGAGCTTGCATCTCCACAACCCTGACTCTTGTTGCTTGTTTCCATGGAAATGTTGTTCCCTTTCCTTTATAATCTTCCACAGTATGGCATAAAACATATCTAGAATGTTCCAAAGTGTAGTCTTAACTTCTATGAAAGGTGCATGCAGGTGATTTGCCATCTTCAGAAAGTTGCATACTGTGACTTTAAACAGGCAAAAACAATATGGAAATACCACTACTTGATATTGTATGAATGTTTTAAATTCTGAATACATTTCTTGATAGAATTATTTTTATATCTTGCAAATGGTCCTCTGGCCATTGCAGCCGTGTTTTTCAATGAAGTTGCTTCATTCTAACGTTTATTGTTTTGAATAGGCAAATCATAATGGAATAATCATTGGATTGAACTGGCGCATTTCTCCCTCTACACAATTTGGCTGATTTAGACAATCTTTGGGAGCCATGTGCCTTTTGTATCTGTCACAACACTTAGGTTTTTTCTTTCCACTCTCTAAGCAGGCTGTAACAATTCATCGTAATCGTAATCTGGACTAAACAGAGTCTAAAACACGTGCCAAGGGATATTTTATAACAGACAGTGGCATTATTAAACCAAAATGTAAAAAAATAATAAAACATTTCAGAATTTTCCTCAATGATATGTTTTAGTTGTAAAAAATCTCTCTCTAGAATTCCTCACTCTCCAAATTTCTACATTTATTTGGTCGATGTGTTAATAATAAAAATTCTCAATAATGGTTTAATCATGACTCGTCTCTTAATCAGCCCCTGTATGTAAATCACCTCCCTCCTTCTCTCTCCCTCCTTCATATCATCTTCAGAGTGTTCACCTCCCTCCTTCTCTCCTTCCTTCTCTCTCTCTACTTCATATCATCTTCTCACACCTCCCTACTTCATCTCCTTCTTCTCCCTACTTCATATCATCTTCAGAGTGTTCACCTCCCTCCTTCTCTCCTTCCTTCTCTCTCCCTACTTCATATCATCTTCAGAGTGTTCACCTCCCTCCCTTTCTCCTCTCCTCTCTTTGGCATATTAGTAAAGTGGCTCTCTCGTCCAAAACATGTGGCACAGGTTTTTGGCAAGAGTGAAAGAGAGGGAAGAGAAGAGAGACTGGGAGGGAGGGAAAAAGAGAGAGGGAAGAGAAGAGAGGGAGAGAGAGAAGAGAGAGAGGGAGTGAAAGAGAGAGAGAAGAGGGAGGAGGGGAGGAAAAGGGAGAGAGTGGGGGAAGAAAGGAGTGAAGAGGGGGCAGAGGGAGGGAAGAGAGAGGAGAAACAGGGACAGATGGAAAGAGAAGAAGGGGAAAGGGTGGAGAAAAAGAGGGAAGGAGGGAGAGAGAGAGGGGGGGGGGTAAGAGAGAAGAGGGTAAAAAAAAGAAAGAGAGAGAAAAGAGAGATAGGGGGAAAGAGAGTGAACATCTGTATTAGATCAGAGGACCTTGCAGCAGTGATCGTCAGTGGTGGGTTTGGCCTGAGTTTAAATTCACCATAAAAATCTCTGCATTTGTGTTGAGGCTGAGCCACATGTGGTCGACTAAAATATAGAGTGATCATGACTATAGCACTGGCAGCACTTCAGAATGACTCTAGATCTGGTTTTGACCTGGTTTAATCCCTGATTTGAATATGATAAAAATGGTTTTGTCGTGAAGCACAATGACTGTAAAGTGTATATATTGATCGTGACTATGTGGGACTGTCAACACTAGATCTGCTTTAGTCCCTGTTTAGCCTTAGTTTAGTCCCAGTCCAGTCCCGGTCCAGCCCCAGTCTAGTCCCGGTCTAGTCCTCTGGTGTAGTCCTCTGGTGTAGTCCCTCTGGTGTAGTCCTCTGGTGTAGTCCTCTGGGTGTCTGGTGTCCTCTGGTGTAGTCCTCTGGTGTAGTCCTCTGGTGTAGTCCTCTGGTGTAGTCCTCTGTTGTAGTCCTCTGGTGTAGACCTCTGGTGTAGACCTCTGGTGTAGTCCTCTGGTGTAGTCCTCTGGTGTAGTCCTCTGGTGTAGTCCTCTGGTGTAGTCCTCTGGTGTAGACCTCTGATATAGTCTAGTCATGGATCAAGCTCTTTAGTTCTAGTTTTGACCTGTCTTGGAAATTGAGTCATAGTTTTAGGACTTGATTCATCTTGATTTCATTGTTTAGACCTGCTTTTTATTTATATAGTCCTAGTTTTGTTCAGGTTGCGTCCTGGTTTAGTTCTTATTTGGTCCTGGGTTAGTCCTTGGTTTGAATGTACACTAATAACATTATCCTCTGTAGTGATTTTCCATTTTCAGATTTAATCAGCTTTTTACAGTGTTTTTGTTTTATTATCACTAATGTTGCTACTACAATTACTACTAAGGAAAAGACTCGATACTCAATGCCGATTCCGATACCACAATGTTGACAAAAACACTCTTTATATCAATAAAATGTGATTTTCCACATTAAATGGTAGTACTTTCTTTTCTATTCCCACGTGTCCTTATATCTGTGTAATCCCTCAGTGTCCAGTAGGTTCATAGTGGTCCATGGGCGTATACTAGTCTATGTGTCTTATACTTGTGAAAGATGCAGCTCCAGATCATTCTAAAGATATTCAGAAAAGGTTCATTTCTGTCCTGTCAATTGGACTTTTTTAGTATCGATACTTGCTCAAATGAGTTTCTAGTTTCGATATTATTTTAGTATCAATTAGTATCTGATTTTCGCTACTACTACCACTGTTTACCACTAGCTTACAAGTGCAATACTAAAAGCTAAATTTGGTTAAGATATTTACATTTTTAACATATGCTATTGCTCCATTGCATATGAGGAATAACCCATTTCCAGTTATGTGGTCACAATCCGTTTGATCATTGCTCAAAGCTGTTTTTGTCTCCTAAAAACACAACCACTTTTGAAACCGCTTTTGCTGTTTACAGAGTTCAATTTTTAAATCCTAGTTCTGTTTTAGTCATGGTTCTAGTCATCATTTAGTCCTGATTCACCCTGGTCTGGGTGTAGTTTTTAGTCCTGTTCATCCCTGGTTCAGCCCTGGTCCAGTCCCGGTCCGGTTCTGATTGAGTTCTGGTCCAGCCCTGGTCCAGTCCCGGTCCGGTTCTGATTCAGTTCTGGTTCAGCCTCGGTCCAGTCCCGGTCCGGTTCTGATTCAGTTCTGGTCCAGCCCTGGTCCAGTCCCGGTCCAGTCCTGATCCAGTCCCGGTCCAGCCCCGGTCCAGTCCTGGTCCGGTTCTGATTCAGTCCCGGTCCAGTCCTGATCCAGTCCCGGTCCAGCCCTGATCCAGTCCCGGTCCAGCCCTGATCCAGTCCTTCCTGAGCAGTTTGCTTGGGGCACAGAGCTGTTTAAATGATCTGTAGAGTTTGTATCTTGAACATTTCTCTCTGTTTCTGCCTCATGTTTTTCAAAAGAGTTTCATTTTTCACGCTCCCTCCTGCGCTGGGCCGAGGGGTCCAAGCCCTTTAAAAATACACACTTCTGTAGACATTTACACCATGTTTACATGGAGTGTGTTTTATTAAAGCAGAAACACATCCGGTCAAGTTTGAACACACCCTCTCATTTGATGTTTTTTTTTACTACTTTCTACATTTTAGATACATACAGAAGACATCAAATATATGAAGTAATAGATATGGAATTATGTAGCAAAGAAAAAAAGGTAAATAGAAATTTATTTTATATCTTACAGTCAAATCCTCAAAGTAGCCACTCTTTGCTTTGTTGAAAAATATTTAGTAGTTGCTTTACTACATAACTCCATGCTTCTTGTCTTCTGTATGTATATAACAGGTAGAAAGTAGTAAAAATCATCATTAAAAATCAAAACATCGAATGACAGGGTAGTGTAAATTGGAATTGCAATTTGAAAGGACACAATTAGCAAAATTGCAAAGGCTGCGATATTTGAAGTATCATAATTTCCTCTTCAAACACAATTTCCTGTTTTATTCTGCATAAATGGACGCAGGTCTGGATGTGTTTAAAATATGAAATTTGAACAGAATCTTATTATAAAAACAAAATCTTTGGACAAGTAGTATTTCAATATTGATCCAATGGTCTTTTGTCATCAAATTTCCCAAGTAAAATTTTCAATAATTTTCCAAACATTGTGACATTTTGATTAAATTCCAGTCATTTCCCATGAGAAATCCGTGCATTTCCATGTTTTCCAAGTCTTGTGGGATGACTCGTCTCATAATCCCAACAGTTTAACACTTTGACACACACTTTAATTACTCCTCACCAGATACATGAATATTCTGATTACAGCTAATTTGCATATTTATGAAGTCAGTCTTATTTCAATTTCTCAAATGTGTTTTCTTAATCTAGTCTCTAGTTTAGACCTGGTTCAGACCTGGGTTAGACTCAGTTTAACCCCAGCTCATTTACATATTAATTACGTCAATTTAATTTCTGTTTCACCAAAATATTTAAGTTGTATGTTACATCTCACCTGCTTTTAGACTACTACTACTGCTATTGCTAATACTACTCCTATTGCTACTACTACTACTACTACTGCTACTACTACTATTACTCGTACTACTACTATTGCTGCTACTGCTATTACTACTCCTCCTCCTCCTACTACTATTAGACTGTGGCAAACCAAGTTGTGTTTTGTTTCATTCACACATTTGAATAGCCCTTTAATATTAGCCTGTCTACATCCCCACAGCGCAAAATGCTCTGTTCCACGTTGTGATGTGTGAAGTGGTAGTTTTCAAGTTAACAGCTACTTTTAGCTTTAATTCAGTAGAGATCAGCAATTCCAGGTCTGAAATCATCCAAATGATTCTAGTGAAGGTGTGTGGAGTTTAAAAACACCCAGTTGTGCTTTGGTTTATTCCATCTTGTGATGTAATATAGGACCCTTAAACCTAAAGGTGATTTTCATTGGTCACTTTTCTTTGTTTTGGTTCACATTCGATACCAGAGCTCCAAACCCAAAACAAACCACTTAGCGAACACATGGGGAGGAGACCTGATATTGTTGTCAGGTAGAAACGAATTAGCCTAGCCCCCCTGCTACTGCTGCTAGCCACCATCTGCTAACCTGATTGATCCATTGAAAGGCATTGATCAGTGTGGGTACCAGCGTGCATTAGCTGATTAGCATGGAGCACTTATCCTGTTAGTGGGCTAGGGGTTAGGGAGGAGGAAGAATGGGGATCTAACCAAGAGCTAAAGAGGATTTTTGGACTTTAGCCACCTTTTCAAGTGTCTTAAAAGGCAAAGAAATCCCTCTTCTTAAACACATTAGTTAAACAATACGCTATTGT
The DNA here is from genome assembly GCA_019594935.1 of Periophthalmus modestus. Classification (NCBI taxonomy): domain Eukaryota; kingdom Metazoa; phylum Chordata; class Actinopteri; order Gobiiformes; family Gobiidae; genus Periophthalmus; species Periophthalmus modestus. The sequence goes on from JAIEZT010000198.1 coordinate 1,579,495, forward strand.
TGTCCTGTGTTGCATTGTGGGTAATTGAGTTAGATCCTAGATGGGCCACATGTTGCTAGCATTGCTAAAGATTTTCACTCTAACAGCAAAATGGGATATATGTTTAGGTCTTGGAAAGTTGAAAGTTGGACCCGTAACCTCAATGTTGAGAAATAGAAAGGCTAACCACTCTGCCACTATCAGGGTTTAAGACTGTGTTCAATGTATTTGTTCTGTTTAACCCCAGTTTAGTCCTGGTTTGGTCATGGGTTGGTCCTGGTTTAGTCCTCGTTTAATCCTGGTTTAGTCCTGGTTTTAGTCCTGGTCCTGGTCCTGATGTAGACCCGGTTTGGTTTTGTTCTAGTTATGGTTAAGTCCTGGTTTAGTCCTGTTGTAGATTTGGTTTGGTCTTGTTCTAGTCCTGGTTTAGGTCTGGCTTAGTCCAGATTTAGTGTATATCTTTGTATGATTTAAATTCTTACCCATATGTCTTTAATATGTAAAGATGCAAAAATATCCAAATCTTACAGTTCATGGAAATGTTGATGCTTTGCCTGAAATGTTCCATAGTATAACTGTAAACTTATCAGACAGATTTATTATTGTCTATGCACTTTTTTCTGCTGCACTGAAATAATCTGTAAAAGCTCCTGACTAAATATAATGTCTGGGAGATAGTGATAGAAGAAGTACTCAATTTTGTTACTTAAGTAAAAGTACAGATACCCAAGCAGAAAAATACTCAAGTTAAAGGAAAAAAAACCCCCAAAAACCTCAGTTTTTCAGCAAGTCTCAGACGATAATAAAAATAATTTTACCTTTCAGTCTATTTAAAAATTATAGAGGCGTAAAACAGATACCTACTCTCAAATGTACTGAAGTAAAAGGAACCACTTTGGTACAGTACTTTACTACTTTTTGTTACATTCCACTACTGCTAGTAGGGTTGTCTGAAAAATACATTTCCTGATAGTAAAACTAGTGCTGAAACTAGCAACTCAAACAACTATAAAAAAAATCCAAAATAGGAAAGAAATTTGACTTTTTCTGGGCAATTTTTGAATGAATTTGATCAAAACTATAATCATGTGGTAATATTATATGTATAATAATTTATATAATAATATATATAAAGTACATCTCTCTGTTTTTCTTTGAATATAACTGTGGTATCAAATGTTTTCATTGTTATTGAAATCAAGTTTGAAACTGAGTGGTTGTAATGTTCTGGCTGATTTGAAATAAAATAGTGCCTATGTGTGCATGTCTCACACCACTGTCCAGCCTCATCACAATTAGAGCCTTATCACAGAGAAGTATATGGCCCCGGGATACGGCAAGTGTGAACAGACAAGCCGATAATCCTGCTCTCATTTCTCCTGTGCAGTAATTAAAAATTTCCTATAGGGGGAGAGAGGGAGGGGAGGGAGAGAGAGGGAAAAACAGAGAGAGAATTAGATGCATAATTTGAATGGATTTGTACAATATTGTAATAGTAATACATTTATTATATGAACAAGTGATAACGATTCAAACTCTACTAAAGTAAAACCAGTGAAGTTGATGTTAAAGCAATAGGTCCATCACTGGAGTAAAAATTGTATAGTGTTTTTAGGATTTGTAGTACTGCAATATTGCCACTACTGCTACTATTACTGCTACTACTACTAGCCCTCTTCTAGCCTTCTGCTATTCCTGGCTGCTACTATGAATAATCTTGTTTATTTTTTAAGATCTGATTTTTAGTCCAGGTTCAGCTCAGGTTAAGCCCTGGTTTAGTTCTGCTACTGCTACTATTGCTTCTGTTGCTACTAGTGCTGCTCATAGCTCATGCTACTGTTACATCTATTGCTAATTGTTCAATACTACCACCACTAAAACCTCTACTACTACTACTACTACTACTACTACTACTACTACTACTACTACTACTACCACTACTACTGCCACTATGGCTACTTAAGTCATAGTAAGTCAAAAACACAATGTAGTTACTTGAATCTTTCATGAGTAACTTTAGTTCATTTTGAGTAAGTCGTCGTCCTCGTTGTGAGAATTCTGCACCAAAACCATCTGCTTAAATGTTACTGAAATGTCAATGCAAAATGCCAATCTGACAATTGGACCAGTGTAATTCTCCTCTTTATGTTTCCTCTGTCTTCCCTTCGGAGGATGCACAGCCACAATCCAGACGTGAAACATCTGAAATTAACACTCACAATATGTTTAATGTCGTAGTTGTCAGCAGTTTGTTTAGGGCGGAGCGTGTAGCCATGTTGTCAAAACTCCAAATGAAAAACAGACGTCCAAATCAATCTGTTAGCATAGCGCCAATATGGTTTCACTTTAAATATGTCTGTCGTCTATGTCCAAAACAGGAACTGTATTGTCAGTTTTATATTGGAAGCATTGTTATATGTGTCACTTTTTAGTGAATTAAATATTGATATTTTGCTGCTGATGTCATCAAAATTCCCAGGCTGTGTGCTGCTAACTAGATGCACTGCTCTGTCTGAAGCTCTCAAATTAGACTGTAATCTGAGCTTTGTTTCAACATAAACTAGCCATAAAGAACTGACTTAGCTGGAACTGCAACAGGTGATTTGATTTGTGCTGTTAAACAAGTCCCTCTCTAATAGTACAACTACTATTCCAGAAAAGTTAAATACTGTTTCTTTAAACTGATGGAAGCCTCAGGAGGACAAATTCAGCAACGCTATACAAGAAGCGCCTGTGTATTTTCCATGCGTTTTTACATACATTTAATTCAGTCTACATATCTCCAATACATCTCTTCTTTCTATCCCTCCCCTCTCTTTCTCCCCCTCCTGTGTCTCTCTCTTTTTTCTGTCTCCCCTCTCCTTTTTCCTCTCCTTCGTTTCCCCCTTTCTCCTTATCTTCCTCATCCTGCCCCTCGACTGTCCTTGTTTTTTTTCTTGTCTCTTCACCCTTTTCTCTCTCTCTCCTTTCCTCTTCTTTCTTCCTTCCTTATCCATTTTCTTCCCTCCTTCATTCCCCACTTTCTTCTTTCTCCTCCCTCCTTTTTTCCTTGTCTCATCTGCTCCTCCTCTCCTCTGTCTTTCTTCCCCCTCTCTCTCCCTTTCTTCCCCCCTTTCCTCTCCTTGTCTCATCTCCTTTCTGATTCCTCTCTCTTCTCCTCCTGTCCTCCTTTGCTCCTTTCTTCCTCTTTTTAGCCCTCTCATTGTCTCTGTTTCATCCTCTTTCCTCCTTGTTTCATTGTCTGCTCTCCTTCCTAATCCCTCTCTCCTCTTCCTTCCTCCTTTTTCCTCCCTCTTTCCTCATCTCTGTCTCTCTCTCTCCTCCTCTCCCATCATCCTTCTCTCCTCCCTCCTTGTCTCGTCTCTTTCCTTGTCTCCTCCACCCCCTCCTCCTCTCTTCCTAATCCCTCTCTCCTCGGGGGAAGACAAACTGTCTGCAGCAGCATTTCTCTGAGTACGTCTTAATCCCACTGATGGACTCCTGCACCTTAACAATACACTACTGCTCTGGACCATTACTGCTACTTTCACTACTACTACTACTACTACTGCGACTACAGGCATGTTACTTGAAATCATCAAATGAGTACTTCAAATTGTATTTCATAATTTGAAAAACAGAATTATCTAGGATAGGTCAACAGTTATAGTTGTCAAATTGTCTACTACCACTACTATTACTACTACTAGTACCTAATCAACCTCTACTATTACTTAAACAACTACTACTGCAGCTACCACTGCTATTAATCCTACGACTGTGACACTACTAGTACTACTACTACTATTACTGCTATTACTACTACAGTCCAATTCAAGCCACCAAAAGAAACAGTATATTTGGCCAAAGAGGATGAATAAAGCTAAATACATGTACCTATAAAAAATAATTCAGAATGTCTATATCTGTCTATATTGTCATTTTTAACCCTAATGTTACATGTAAAATCTTAAATGTTGCACTCTTCCTCCCTGAGCATTGACTGACAGGCCTCTCATGGTTTATTGAGTCTGTTTGTGGATAGAAGTCAGAAAGTCACCGCGCTCCATCAAATCTTCAGCTCTGCCTTTTGAAGACAATAGGAGCTCCAAATGTCAACTCAAGAAGGACATATTACAGCAGTGGTCCCCACGGTCGCCGTAGTGATGCCTTCAAAGGAAAAAAGCCAAATATCAGGACATTTAAGAGGAGAGAGAGGAGGGCAGAGGGATCAAAGCCATGAGAGCTAATGAACTGCTAATACCTCTATTGTTTTGCATTAGATAAATTAGCTGTTTATTTTTGTATCTGAGGTAGCTGTCAAAAATGTGTTACCTATGATACTTATTGATACTGAATAGAGGCAAAATACCAAGGCATTTAAAGTGGGACTAAACACCTAAACTCCTCCCACAACCACATTTCAAATAGAGCTGCTAAATTTGGCAGTACTACAGGCAGGACTAAAGAGAAGAGTGAGGAGGGGAGTAGGGGAAGGGTCTGGAGGTATAAGGATGTGTATAACAATGTGACTGGTCTAACAGGTATCTACACTTCAAACTCCTGCAGCCAGGTGTTTGTAATCAGAAACACATGACTGTAATCAGGGCAGTCATGTAGTGCTTGAGTCTATGACTAGATAGTTGATGATGCTATTAAAATGTCATATATACAGTTTAGTAGCAAAAAAAGTGTATTGTGTAACTTTTCATTTCTTGTTCGCCAGCTAGTATGACCACTTAAATCAGACCTCTTCTGCAAGATAGACATTTCAGAGCTTTTAACCATGTTATAGTTGTTTCCTTCTCATTTCCCCTCTCAAAGTTGTTTTTGGAGTGATCCATGCACATTTGAGTACTCTTTAAGTTGCTTATTTTCAAGACACCATATTACAGATGAATCCTCATTTCCACCTCCACCGGTACACGTCCACTATGACATATTTAGCTTGTTCTCCTGCGTTATTTGTTTAAATTGGTGATACATGTAGGATTCGCCTGTGTCGCATAGTTATTCTGGTACAAATGGGAAAAAAAAGTGATTTGTTGTGATGACGTTTACAGCGACGTCAGCTCCCATTGGGCACTGCAGTTTTCTAGAGCAGAAGTCAGCGGATTTGTTTCTTTTATGACGTCATTTTAGATGAGTACTGCGATTTTAAATGTGCAAGTTGTAACATAATGATTCACAGGTGTCATAGACTATAGCTATAGACTTTTAAGAGTGTTTACCATGTTCTAATTGTGTTCCCTTCTCATTTACCCATCAAAGTTGTATTTGGAGTGATTCATGCATGTTTGAGATATATTAAATGTAATCATGTTCTCTATTTTTTTAGTTAAATGGATCCCTTTAAAGCAGGGCGAGAAGGGCCAAAACTACATGACTAGTATTACTGTTACTAAGGTACCAGAGGTGTGCATGCCCTGGTTTTAATCATTTTCTTCTAATTAACAATACACGATATTTTAATTTTGCATGTTTAAAAGCAACACATTTCACACATAGACACATTTTCATAGAGTAGGTAAGAAAATAAATGCATCTAAATGTGTCATCAAGAACCGAATCGGGACTGAAACAGGACTAAAGAAGGTTTCCCAAGGACCAGGAGTTTGAAACTACAGCTCTAAATCAAGTCTTAGCCAGTTCAGGACTAACCTAGCTACAGGTTGAAAACAAAGATTGTCTTTCACTGATACTAAATAGAAAAAAATCTAACCTGTCACTTTAAGTAACAAAACAGAAAATACAATAGTTTAGATGTCCAAAAGTAGTAGTTGCAGTAGCTTGAATACTGCATAATAGAGTCTTTAACCAGAGCTAGTATCTTTCCTCCTTTACACCTCTTGTAATATTAAACTGAACCCAATGCATCTCACACACACACACACACACACACACACACACACACACACACACACACACACACACACACACACACACACACACACACACACACGTGTATTTATATTGTTGAGACTTGCAAAATGAACAGTTCCGTTGTCATGGCGATCACGTTTGGGCTTCGCTGCTGTAAAGAATAATAATGTGCACCAAACTTCTCCACCACCACAGTAATAAATACAGGCATTGTTAGCAAATGGAACCTCCTATTGTCCATATACAGGCTGTGTTAGCATTGGCGTGTTAGCATCAGATATGAAACCTCCTATTGTCCATAAACAGGCCGTTTTTAGCATCAGGTAATTTGTGGGCAACCATAGTGAGATCCACAGTGAGACTTTTTTCATGATATTTCTAAGGATCACCGCTCCACAGATCTGACCTGTACCTTGACCTGGTGGTGTCTTCAGAGAGATAAGTTTAATACCATGCTGTGGAACGCTGTAGCCAAAGCAATGAACAAGTAGATAGCATACTCTCTGTTCGAAAAGTTACATAGTTTGCCTTTCAATTTAATTGTGTTAAATTAAAGATAGGGCTATTTGAAATTGATTATTTTAAAACTTTTTTTTTGCTTTGGATCAACAAAAATGGGAAATATTTATCTAAAGTCAACATTTCATTTTTGATCATGTCAAAAACCTGGAACAGTCTTCCTGAAGATGTGAGACAGGTCTCTACTGACAATGTTTAAATCCAGGCTCAAATGGTTCTGTTTAGCTGTGCATATGACTGATGTTAATTGTATGATGATTATGTAAGTTTTGATTTTTTGTATTGTGATTTTAATGTCTTTCTTATTCTGTAAAGCACTTTGAATTACTTTGTGTACAAATTGTGCTATACAAATAAACTTGCCTTGCCTAGTGGGTTTCATCTTCCTGTTATAGACATCTTGAGGACTTTTCACCATTCAAAATCTTTAGTCACAGTATGTGACTTTTTAGCACAAAAAAAGCATGTTATTATTTTTTTTTTTCATTTTGGCCGTAACTCTCTTTCTGTGGAATCATGCAGATGTCGTGCCACTTAGTTACACCACCAAGTTACATACAGTGCCTTTAAATTGACAACTGGAATGGCAATGGTCTATTTTACATAATGCTTACCTCTGTCCCATAGCCTGTGTAAAGAAATGGACTAAGGGAGTGTGACGTCACCCCCAGCATTAGGCGCCAGTCAAATGAAGCTCATCAAGGCTAGCAGTTATAGGGGCCAATTTGGAGGCAAGTCCCATATTTGGAATTCAGGGCTCTGAGAATCGTAACAACCAAAGAGCCAATCCGGAGCGAAGCTGTTGAAGGTAACAGACCTTCCCGCATCACTGGTTTGGCAGGAAGTGGGCGCTTAGCAATGCTGTCAATCAAATCTCGGGAAAAGAAACTGCTTGATTTGTTTGTTATTAATGTTCATATCTTGATTTAAAGACACAACAGCCAAATAAAAACACCAGGATCATGTAGATTGGATTGATGTGAACATTTTAAGACCAAAGTGAGCCTGACAGTAGCAGTTACAGAGAGAGGGGCCATGTGGGGAAGCTGGCCCAAAGTGGTCAAAATAGGAGGCAGATTCAGAATAGTCCCATTTAACTCCATTTATTCAAGGCACCGTGGAAAACATGCAAAAAATTATACATATTTACAAAAAAATAACTGTGCTCAGCAAAAGCAACAGACACAGACAAACTGGGGAAAAACCCACGTGTACCCTTCCTACACAGATGTCCCTCGAATCACTAATTGAGGCTTCTTAAATAGCCCTCTGCCTACGGAAGCACCTCCCCCGGCATACACCACCTTTTCCACAGGTGCTGTGGGGATAACTTCCAGCTTTAGCTGTTAGCATTTCTCTGGGCCTAAGTCTCTTAACTAAATATAGTGTTTACAAAAATAAACTATAAACACTTACAACCTTGAAACTAATACATAAAACCTTGAAACAAAAGAAACAAAATGGACTCAAAACCAGTTCTCCCCTCCACATGGTCCAGCCCACAGCCACACCCTAGCCTAAAAAAATGGCCGACATTGGGCACGCCCCCTCTTTGTCTGGACCATGTGGAGATTCAGGAAAGTAGTTTGCAATTTGAACTAAATTTAACCAAATAAAATATCTTTAAAGTAACAAGTGTGAGTGTGATGATTAGACTAATGAAAACTAAACAAACCCGGGATAGTTCTATTTAGTTTATATGGACAATTATTGAAAATGAACAGACGTGTGAACAAACAAAATTATGGAAAATTAAAAGGGACAAAGGCCCACTTTGTCACAGGCCAATAAAGTGAAGTGAATTGGAGAATTAGTGAATCGCGCCCATGATCACTTCCTATTTGGAACATGGCAGCTAGCGGGTTAGTTATGTCCATTTATATAGTATAGTATACTATATATATATATATATATAGTCTATGCTCCATCCATAAGAAACTCCATTAATATCCTGATATTAAGTAAATGCAATTTTGACTTATTTTAACTTGATTTTTTGCGCTGTGTGGTAGACCTGACTACATCCTCTGTGTGGCGATGCTAGCTAGCTGCACTATTGGCATTATTGTTGCAATGGGGAGCCAGATAGCATCAGTGAATGTGTCCCATGTTTGCAGATTGCTTTTGCCCGAGCAACAATTACATTCAAAATCCCATAGGAGTCGCTGAGAGCAGGGCATAGAGGAGGATCTCATTTTTAGTGTAACCCGGAGAAAAGCGCCACAATGTTTTATAGTTTTAATCGTTCATATTCACAACACACTATGGACATGTTGAGTTTTTCCCAGTTTTCTGGCACAGATTGCTTTTCCGTTGTTTTACAGTTGTTTGGGAGCGTCGCTGGAGCAGATGTGCAGTTACAGACAGGATAGAATAGTTTAAGCTTTAAAGAATTTAATCTAATATGGCTCGAAATAAACAGTAAAGAATTTAAATTTAGAAAAAGTGTTTTGGAGCTGTTTGTGTCCACAGAGATGTTTGCTCTGCTTACAGTGTTCCACAGTATGGCATTAAACCTTCCATCTCACATTTATCCAAATGCGGGCGTTTTAATTGTCTTATTGTGCACGGGCTCGCTTCTCCGTAGATCTGACCTGTATCTTGGCTTGTTGGTGCCACCTGTTTGTCTCCGTAACATTACTGCTATTCATGAGTTTCAGAATGATGACAAGTTGCCATAGCTCATGTTAAAGACTCATGTTTTCAGTGCAATAAAAGCAAACAAAATGAAACACGCACACGGTTTTATTTTTAATCTATTTTGTGGCTAAAAAGTTAAGTACATGGGCTTTAATTTGGATTTTAACAAGCAACACATCTTTGTCTCATACCTAAATAGAAAATATAAAACCAGTTTCTTCTTAAATTGTAAATTCAACATGTTCTCTCTCTTCCTCAGTTCCAGACTGTGGAGGAATGTTTGATGCCAGTGAGGCTGGGTACATCACTTCGCCCGGGTACCCTCTGGAGTACCCGCCCCATCAGAACTGTCACTGGGTCATCACAGCGCCCGAGCCCACCCAACGCATCGCACTCAACTTCAACCCACACTTTGAGATCGAGAGACTCGATTGCAAGTAAGAGCTAGTTATGTGTGATACTGAAACTAAACCAGGGGTGAACCAGGACTAAACCAAAGTTAAACTCTAGGGACTAATCCAGGGACTAATCCAGGGACTAATCCAGGGACTAAACCAGGACTGAATCCAGGACTGAATCCAGGACTGAATCCAGGACTGAATCCAGGACTGAAACCAATGCAGGGACCAATGCAGGGACCATAGCAGGGACCGAAAGAGGACTAAACCAGGGTTAAAACCAGGACTATAGCAGGGACCGAAAGAGAACTAAACCATGGTTAAAACCAGGACTATAGCAGGGACCGAAAGAGGACTACACCAGGACCAGACCAGAACTAGACCACCATTGTCCAAACCCCCACACACCATTTCCTTTAAGTGTGCTGTGGTCAACTCATTTTGACTATAATTACTGGTCTATTCAACAATCCCTTTCTCTTTTACACATTTACAGTTCTATGGAAGCCCGGAGTGGCCACAAAACCTTTTATTGGCGACGGTTTGTGGTGCAATTAACTGTGGCACATTCCTTGCTCAAGGGCATGTCAGCTGTGCCGGAGACTTATTTAGGAAACTCAAATAGAATAGGTCATAGAAGAGCAGTGGACAATGTCAAGTAGAATTGTGGTTAAAGTAAATAACATATACAGTTTATGCATGGGCAATTGCTGATAAAGAATGAATGAAAGGGGACCAAAACAGGGACTAGACCAGGACTGAACCAAGATTGAATCTATCAAAAACTGAATTTATCAAAAACTGAACCAGATCTTAAGCACATTTTGAATCCTTAGGAGGGAAAAAACTGGGGGAAAGCTAAACCAGGACTAAACCTAAACTTATCAAAGACTAGGACTGAATCAGGGCTGAACATGAACTAAACGTGGGCTAAACGTGGGACTAAACGTGGGACTAAACGTGGGACTAAATGTGGGACTAAACGTGGGACTAAACGTGGGACTAAACGTGGGACTAAACGTGGGACTAAACGTGGGACTAAACGTGGGACTAAACCCAGTAGACCTATTCAAATCATCACGGCCTTAATTTAACCCAGAAATAATTTATTTTATCTTTTGAAATCATTTGACATTCCCATAATCCTCTCTATCTGATACTCAAATGTCAGACAGATTTTGAGAGACAAAATGAAAAAAAAAAGAATTCATGCTGTTTGAATTTCCAGTAAATATTTTAGAGAAAAGTTCAAATTTGAGGCAGCTGTGCTAGTTTCCGTTCTCAGAGCAAAATAATCCACTTCATATGTGCCTTTTGTTTTTGAGCAGAGGAAGACATCGCCGTGGGTTACACAATACAGGAACAAAGAGCCATTTATCTGAAAGAAAAAAATCTAATGTGGAAGTTAATTGTAATCTGCTGCTTGAGCTTTGAGCCAGGTAACATGGACAGTCCTGGTTTAGTCCTGGTTTAGTCCTGGTTTAGTCCTGGTTTAGTTGTGGTTTAGTTGTGGTTTAGTCGTGGTTTAGTCGTGGTTTAGTCGTGGTTTAGTCGTGGTTTAGTCATGGTTTAGTCCTGGTTTAGTCCTGGTTTAGTCCTGGTGTAGACATGGTTCTGAACTGGTTAAGAACTGATTCAGACCTGGTTGAGTCTTGGTTTAGTTTAGCAGGTCTAAACTAAACCAAGACTTGGTTCTTGTTTGATCTTGGTTTAGTCCTTGGTTTAGTCATTATTTGGTTCGAGATTAGTCTTAGTTTAGTCTTTATTTAGTCCTGGCTTAGTCTATAACTGATTGAGACTTGCCTTACATGTTTGATCCTAGCTGAGTCCTAGTTTGAACTTGATTTAGTCATGGTTAGGTTCTGGGTTAGTCCTAGTTTTCTCCTGTTGTGGTCGTGGTTCAGTCTTACTTCAGTGCTGGTTGAGTCCTGGTATCTGCAGTATCTAAGTATCTGCAGATACCCAATATCAACCGATACTAGTGCAGAGACGGAAAGCATGTAGTTCCTTTTAAAACTAAAATAAGACAAGACAGAACTGATACAAATGTGTTATGTAGCTGTTATTTATCTCTCAACTAACTACAGACCATCTTTGAATAAACAAAAGTTCAAACATTATGAGACTTTCTGGGCCGAATATGACCAGTAAATACTCTTATTACATCAATGCGTATGTCCAACCAGGATATCGGCTGAACCGATATTTGGAAGTGGATATTTTGGATGCAACACATTTTTCATTATCTGAGCTGATATCCGATACCACTACAGGATTGGATCCCTTGTCTGGATTTAGTCCTAGTATGGTTGTGTGGTTGGTTTGGTCTTGGTTTTGTTGATTAAATCTTGGTTTAGTCCTGGTTTAGGCCAGTTTTAGTCCTGGTTTAATCCAGGTTTAGTCCTGGTTTAATCCAGGTTTAATCCAGGTTTAGTCCAGGTTTAGTCCAGGTTTAGTCCAGGTTTAGTCCAGGTTTAGTCCTGGTTTAGTCCTGGTTTAGTCTTGATCTTGTTGGTTAGTGGTCTGGTTCATCATTGCTAAACTTAAAATATTTACCAAGCTTACACTTTACTTGCATGCAGGGGAGAATTACATAAGAATTTACCATGAAAGTGGTAAATTCTTATGTAATTTACCACTTTCTTCACTTATCAAGTTTTTTCACAATTTTAAATGTAAAAGTCATATTCAAAAATGCAATTGCAACTTTCCCTTTTATTGCCTCTGTTTTGACAAGTTTCTATATTTTGCCATTTTGCCTGTACTTTTACTCTGTTCAATCTGTTCCTGTTTTGGTGTGAGTGCGGTGGACTTCCCCTTTACAAATCTGTCTGGTTCAAACTGCTCTGCCTCAGGGCCTAAGCTGCACAAATGACTCTCTTTCTGCACTGTTTTTTATTGGAGAGTGAGTTCTATTCTTTATGGGTGCCTTAGGGAGAGAAGCGTGAACCAGGCCACCTCCCTGACCCTCGCCCACGCACCCAGCCTTCGTGCACTTGTCCTGGGTGTAAAAGTCTGAACGAGTGGGCGTCTAGAATGAGTAACACTGTGAGGAAGTTTGTAAAAATGATATATTAAGATACAACCAGAATAAGTAAATTTCAACCAAACCTAAATGGCCCATATGACGCTGTTTTCTGATCTGTTATAATGTTGTTTCCTCATCACAAACATACCTGGATTTGTTTTGTTTCATTCACACATGTTTAACACACAAACCCTGCAGATTTAGACCAAGTTCTTCTCTCAAACAGAAAACACTGTGTTCCACCTTGTGATGTCATATGGTAATACAGAAAGTGCTCCACTGTGTTTTAAAATGCCCTAGACCTTCACTAGAATAATTTGGATGATTTCAGACCTGGAATTGCCCATCTCTACTGAACAAACGGCATAATGTTGCTGTTAACTTGAAAACTACTGCGTTATGACATCACAAGGTGGAACAGAGCATTTTGAGCTTTGAAGATGTAGACAGATTAATAATACAGATGAAGCATGTCTGAATGAAACATCATCACAAACATACCTGAAGTTTTGTAACAGCATTATAACATGGCTTAAATCTCACATCTCATCATGAGCACAGACTATTTACCGTTTGTGAAATGGTGCAGTGGGAAGTGCTTCAGCATTTGTGGCAAGAAAGATGTACTTTTCTCTCAATTGAATTTAACCAGACAAAGTTGATTTCTCAAACTTGTTCCGTTCTTGTGACGCTTCAGCCAATCAGCTTGGAGTATGTGTTTGACTGGTGTTTTCAGTGAGGGCCATACCAGATTGATAATGAGTAGTTCTCAATTTTCAGTGCTACGCATATCAGTCTAGTTAGCAGGTGACCAAGTAACAGCAGTAGGGGGACCAGATTTTCAAAATTCAAAACTGGAATACACCCGAGTTGGCATGTTTGGTATAAATACAATTGGGTAAAAATGATCCATTCTCTAGAATCTGAGAAACTTCTGTCCATGCATTTTTTGGCTTTATGCTCATTTTCAAGCGTGTTTTTGTATTTTAGCTAAACAAATGACAATATATTCCCCTCTTTACAGCTGGTGGGGATCAGAGTGGTCAAAAATAGGGAGACCTGAAACTGGGAGAAATCACTGGTTTTGGATGCATTTGCTGGCACGGGGGACATTGGGTTCAAAACTGGGTCTTCCTTATGGTGAAGCCTGTATGCAGCTCGCCTCCTCTCGTATCTCTGCTCTTCTCTGTAGAAGCTCAGACTGCTGGGTCATACCCTAGTCTGCACCACACAGGTGGTTTTAGTATATATATATTTTTTTTTGGTTCAAACATTTGTCCTTTTACACACCGCTGAGATGCCAAATTGTTCTTATACTGCAGCAGTAATGCCTCCTCTGCTAGTCTAGACTTTTTTCATTTATTCTCTCTCTTCCCTGTGTCTTTCTCTCTACTCTTCCTCTGGTATTTGATTCTCTCTCTCCCTTGCCCCTCCTTTGTCTTTCCCTGTCTTTTGCTTTCCTACTTTTCCCCTTCCTTTCTCTCTCTCTCTCTCTCTCTCAAATTTTCCATCCCTCTTCCTCCATCCTTTCTTTTTCAAACCTCTCTACAGCCATCTTTCCCCTCTTTCCTCTTTCCGTCCTTTCTTCCCTTCATTCTTCTTTCTCTCTGCCTTTCTCCCCCCCTCTCTTTGTTTCTGTCTCTTTCTCGCTTTCCCTCCATCCCTCCCTTTCTGTCTGTGGCGATATAGTTCTAGTTTTGTTTCTAGCGGTAGTGGGCCAGCCGAGTGCCAAACACCTCCGGGCTGCTAGCTGTAGCTGCTTGATGCGCACTAAATGTAATAAAGCTAGCTTGAAATATAGGGGCCATAGTGCTAATGCAATATGCTACGTGCTACTCAATGGAAACTCTCATATATGTCTGACCATTTTTCATTGTGGTTTTCTGCCCTTAAGCATTTCTTCAGTATTAAATGTGAAACCAAGCCATTCACAAAATGTATTCTGAGATTCTGGAGATGTGGTTCCAGTTTTGGTTATTTGTTTTGGTGGGGCAGAGGCAGATTGGGTTTGACCATATAAAGTCATTAGTCGTCCTGGTCTAGTGAATTCCTGCAGAAAGAATGGAGCTTTTGTTGTGTAAAACTGAACATTTTGTCTCACTGTGAGGCCATGTAATTTCTTCTTCTCTGTTGTTCCACACCCACTCTATAAATCTACCATCCATAAGTTTATTTAATTTTTTTTTTTGTTTTTTGTCTATTTTTGGTGAAACCTATTCCCCCCTCCCCTCATCTAAACCAGGTGTAAACCAGGTCCACACTAGGTCTAACCCTGGTATAAACCAGATATAAATGAGGTCTGAACTGGGTCTGAACTTGGTCCAAACCAGGTCTAAACCAGGTCTTAAACTAAATAATGCTATGACTTAATGTGGCTGTAACCCAGAGCCTAAATTGCCTGGACATAACATGATCCAGGCTCGTCTCACTTCAGTGATATCACCTCTTTATGACCACCGGAGGCAGTGCAGAGAGGCCAGATCAATGCTTGTAATGGCAAATCGATATGTGATCAGGCCCGAGGCGGGGGCAGGAGGGGAGGGAGGAGGTAGGTGGGGGCAGGGCGGGGGGGTCGGGCACACTGAAGCAGAGGGCATTTGATATTTGTTCAAGTTCAGTATCATGGTCAGTTTGGTCATTACAGCAGGATGTTTATAAGTCGTAAATAGTCACATTTTTATAGCGCTTTTCTACCTTTCAAGGCACTAAAAGCACTTTACAACAAGGAACCAGTCACCCCTTCACACACACATTCAAACACCAGTGTGGCACTGGGGCGAGGTGGGTTAAGTGTCTTGCCCAAGGACACAACGACAGCATTCATCTGTGAGGGTTAGAATTTCACCGCCAACCTTCAAGTAACCACTCAACCAATGATGTTTATGTAGAGAGCGGGATTTGAACCGCCAACCTTCGGATCAGTGGACAAACACCGAACCAACTGAGCTACTGGCGTGTTTATGATGAGATGATAAGAGATGACATCAGGCTGCAGGGTACAGGAGGCACTATGGTGGCTCTGGAGGGACATAAAGAGAAAATTGAATTATAGCTGACCCCCCTTTCCCCCCGATAATTTAGACTTAAAAGCTACGTGTTTGATACTTTAACATCTGATACTTTAAATTGAGAATATTTGGTCAGGAAGGAAATACTTCACATTTTTAAAATGTAATTGTAAATTGTATGTACAGTATGTAACTTTCTGGAGGTTTCATGTCACATGCATGATTCCATGAATAAAGTTAAAAACTATACTTCAGGACATTCTCCATAAATGAGTTTAATGCCATACTGTGGAAGATCATAGCCATAGGAAAAACATTTACATGAAAACAAGCAGGAGAAGATCCAAATTGGGGTCAGGTGGATGGAGATGCAAGCCACTTGAATTGAAAACAAAAACAAACAAAAAAACAATGCTTATATCTTATATTTTTTAGCTAAACTGTTACATACTGTAGCTTTAATTACAAATCTAGCTCAATTTTAGCACTCAACAAATCTCACTTAAACTCTGATGTTTACTATAGGCTAACGTAAACAACAAACTTGTAATGATTGCATAATATCATGACATATACAGTTATTATATATACATTATGCCTCATAGTACGATTCAAGCCTATGTATTTACTTCCATTATCTAACCTGATTTGCATGTTTAATAAGCTATTCATTTATAGACGATTATTTTTAAAGCAGCATGCTTACTTCAGAAAACTCATATTGGTATCAGATTGAGTCTTAACCTTACCATCAACCCATAAAAGTGTATATGAATTGCCTTCCATTAGCTCCTGCTGTAACTACATATACATTGATTGATTGAGACGCGTCTTGGCGGGGCATCTGGCTTTTTCCCTCACTCGCTTCCACCTCCACTTTAGTTCCGTCTGCAATTTCGAATCAATGGAGGTCTAGACTGGTTGCGGTTGGTGGTTGCTCATGTGTAAGTACAGATACGTCATACACTGGACACTATTTGTTTATAGGACAGATTGGAGTTGACAGTAGCTATGGATCTATGGGATTTTTGCCTCCCAGCTCCTAGTTAATATTTCAAAAGCACTTACTCCATATTAGGGACCCTTTTTTCTCACTCCCTCACTCAGAATTGTCAGGAGAAAAGAGGAGCGGCGATGCAATGTTGTTTACGTAAAATGGAAGCCCAAGCAGTTTGAAATTAGCAGCACAGAGGAAAAAGATATAGGCCACGTTTGAGTATCTGTTCTGGTTCTATAGATCTAAATACTTCAAAACTATTGCAAAAATACCATAAATTTGGGATTGAGTGCACCTGAATATAGGCCACACCTGCAAAATTTTGCTACCTCCAAAGTCGCACCATCAGTTCATTGATGCCAAGCTTACGTGCAGTGGCTCTGTTTCCTTCTTCGATGCCAGATCCATTGCCTTTAACTTAAAAGCTGAATCATTTTCATTTTCAGAGTGTGTGCATGATGCACAAAATGACCTAATCAAAACTAGTGTATTCTTCAGCGCATAATCTTTCCTCACGTCTGTCTCACTTTTGCGTTTACATTTAGAGAGTGCCCCTTAGTGGCCGTAGCGAGTAAAAATCTTGGGAAGCATGGGAAAAAAGTAGCGGCTTATAGTCTGAAATTTATGGTAAGTTAAAATGATTAGAATTTAGAATAGTTATTTCTTTATGTTCACTGTTCAATTCACAAGGCAAAGTATACTAGACAATTGTAATTAATTTTACTCATCTAAACTGACTCCACTGTAGGGCCTACTCAGACGCTGTAGTTGAGTCAAACTATAAACTGGGTTAGCGATTCTTGAACAAAGATGCATTGTTTAAATAACTATACAAGGTAAAATCTATAGATATTCTTAAAGGTGTAGTAACTTTTTTTAGATTACGGCAACTGCTACTATCCATAGAGATTACTGCTTTGCCTAGACCAGGGGTCGGCAACCCGCGGCTCCACATGCGGCTCTTTCATCCTTGTACTGCAGCTCTGCGTGGCTTGGGAAATATAAGTATTGAATTGAATGTATGCTATTTGTGTTAGTTATTTTTTACATTGTTGTTTAAATTGGAAGATTATTGTGATCTTGAAATATTAAAATAAAATTATATTTTATTATTTTTTATTGCTCAAAATAAGTGTCACATTCGCAAAACTATGTTAAAAACAAACACCGCTCACACCTCACAACAGCTTACAGTCCTGTGTAAAGATACAGCCCTGACGCAGACGCTGTGTGCAGAAGTTCAGGAGCAGAAGTCTCTGTAGCACTTCATAGATTTCATGAAGAAGAAGAAACACACTATAGTTGTTTATACAAAGCGTAAAGGTAAAAAATAAAACAATATATCTACGTTTTAGATGCCAAAAAGTATTTCTGGCTCCCAGTATTTAGTACTGGGCCCAAATGGCTCTTTGGGTGTTAAAGGTTGCTGGCCTAGAATGTCCCATAGTATTGCATTTACAGCATCTATCCTGGCGAAGACAAGCAGGTGAAGCCTGTTACGGCCCCATGCCCCCAGCTCCTCCTCCCTGGACCTCTCCTGGTTTGCTCCAGCTGGTGGCTGATTGACAGCAGAGTCCTGCGTCTGATTGGACCAACAATCAAGAGGCCTGGCCAATCAAGACCTTCCACCTGTGGCAACAACACTTTAAAAGACCCGCCCCCTGCCCCTCCAAGACTGTGTGGAACTGTGGGACTGTGTGGAACTGTGGGACTGTGGGACTGTGGACCATTGGAACTTTGGACCGTGGAACTTTGGACCGTTTGGAACTTTGGACCGTTGGAACTTTGAAAACTTTGAAAACTTTGAAAACTTTGAAAACTTTGAAAACTTGGAAAACTTGGAAACTTTGATTTTGTGTGCAATGGACTTTGAAATTTTGACCCTGAGACTTGTTCGTGTTTGTGTTTCTCGCAATTTAAGTACTTTTGTTTTGTTAGCTGAATTTTAAGTTACACATTGAAATTTACTCAGTTCAGAGCCTCTTTTTGTTAGTTTTTGCTTAAACATTCCTTTTAAATAAATTATAACTTTTTTTTTAACCATTTTACATCTGGTTTTGTTTACTTCCCCTTTTCCCTAGCTGAGCTGGGTCGTAACAAATTGGGGGCTCGTCCGGGATAGTTTTAACCCTATCCCCACTAAAGTTGTAACATATATAATTGGACTGTTATAGGCAAGTCTTTTATTTTGATTGGGTCTACCATGGACAGGGTGGTGGAATGCAATTTCCTTGGTGTTGAGGGGTCTAATGTGTGTGTGGACCATGAGCCTGTTACTCCTGAGGGTGCTGTGGAGGTTGCTGTACGGACCAACCCTCCGCCCTTTCTTCCTCTGCATCAGCCCTTCTCACCCTCCTGTTCTCCCAGAGACGGAGCTCGGCTCAAAGAGCGCTTGGCTCGTCTCAAAATGGAGTCCGAGGCCAAGGAGAGAGAGTGCAAGGCTCAGCTTGAACTTCAAATTCGAAAACTTGAGATTGAGGCTGAGACGGCCATTAAGCTCAAACAGCTCGAGCTTGAGTCTCGGGCCCACATGTTGTCCAGCCCTGGTTCTATTGCTGCCACTAACCTGCCTTCCACCTTCCAGTCTACTGCACCTTTTGACGTGAGTACCAACATCTCACTCGTTCCCACATTTGGAGAATGTGATGTTGATTCATATTTTACAGTCTTTGAGCGCATCGCAACAGCCTTAAGATGGCCCTGCGATGTGTGGTCCATTTTGTTGCTGTCCAAACTCAGTGGTAAAGCTCAAGAAATTGTGGCTGCTTTACCATTTGAAGAAAGTTTAAATTACGACACTGTTAAAAACTGTAATTTTGAATGCCTATCAATTGGCACCTGAGGCCTACCCGGCAAAATTTCAGACATCACTCCCAAGTTCCAAGTCACTCCTATACCCAGTTTGCTAGAGAGAAGGGAAACTCTTAGATAAATGGTGCACTTCTGCTAAAGTGTCTGATTTCAGTGCCTTCCGAGAGCTTATTTTGCTGGAGGACTTTAAAACACTGTTTGCCTAAACGTGTTGTTTTGTATTTAAAATGGGAAAAAGGTCCCAAACCCTTTCTGAAGCTGCCATGTTGGCTGATGAGTTTGTGTTAATTCACAAAAGAAACTTCTCTGTAACTCCACCCAAATGTTCCTCACGTATTCCTGTTTCTTTATCACGCAAAGTGAAAAGGCCAAGAACCCAAAGAAAATGTTTCTACTGTCATAAATCTGGACACCTCATTGCAAATTGCCCAGCCCTGAAACGAAAAGAACGCTCTGTACTCAAACCAGTAGGTGTCAGTTCGTTTCAGTCTGATTCAACCACCCTAGTCACTGACACTACCCAAAAGCCTGACTCTGATTCCGAGTCTTGGATTTCAAATGGTTTAGTGGGTCCCCCTCCTGGCAAAGCGTGTCATCAGCACTTTTCTGATCATGTTTTTTATTCTCTCCCTTTCCAGAAAACCCCATGATTCCCAAGCCTCTTGGGGCAAGGTCCCTAGCCTGTCCTCAGAGCCCAGAGTATGACAAAATCTCATCTTCATATGGCAGAGATAAACTGTGTATGGAAGTGACCACCACCATCCATCCACAAGCCTCCTTGTCATCTGATTTGGTCCATACCTCATAACCAGAGCTGTAGTCAGCTCAGAGGAACTCCCGTCTGCTTTAGCCACTGTCATCAACATTTCTCAAAAATTAACAAGGTTTGTAGACTTTTAGCGCCTGGCTAAAAATCTATATTTAAAGGTGTCCAGACTCTTGACCAGTCTCCTCATTAAATTGGTAAAATGTTTAATTTGTTTTTTTTTTTCTGCTTGTGTCCGTTTTCTTAATGTATATTTTTTCTCCAGAAAAGCTGATGGTATGAGTTGCTAGTTTGTTTAGGATTGTGTGTCATAAGTGCAATGATTTGCGAGAATGTAAGTATGGCTTTTGTTTTTTGTATTACAAATGGTTTGTAATTTAAGGGGGAGAGTGTTACGGCCCCATGCCCCCAGCTCCTCCTCCCTGGACCTCTCCTGGTTTGCTCCAGCTGGTGGCTGATTGACAGCAGAGTCCTGCGTCTGATTGGACCAACAATCAAGAGGCCTGGCCAATCAAGACCTGTGGCAACAACACTTTAAAAGACCCGCCCCCTGCCCCTCCAAGACTGTGTGGAACTGTGGGACTGTGTGGAACTGTGGGACTGTGGGACTGTGGACCATTGGAACTTTGGACCGTTGGAACTTTGGACCGTTGGAACTTGGACCGTTGGAACTTTGAAAACTTTGAAAACTTTGAAAACTTTGAAAACTTTGAAAACTTGGAAACTTTGATTTTTGTGCAATTGGACTTTGAAATTTTGACCCTGAGACTTGTTCGTGTTTGTGTTCTCGCAATTTAAGTACTTTTGTTTTGTTAGCTGAATTTTAAGTTACACATTGAAATTTACTCAGTTCAGAGCCTCTTTTTGTTAGTTTTTGCTTAAACATTCCTTTTAAATAAATTATAACTTTAGTTTAACCATTTTACATCTGGTTTTGTTACTTCCCCTTTTCCCTAGCTGAGCTGGGTCGTAACAAAGCCACTATAAACAAGATTACAGGTCAGATCTGTGGAGAGGTGAACCTGTAGTCAGAATTGTTAGTCATAAGAATGTAATGCAATATAATTGACTATATAGTAACTTACTAATAGTAACTTGAACACTAAAGATTTGTTTAATGCCATACTGTGGAACATTTCAGGCAAAGAAATTTGTTTGTCTCCATGGAGATAAGTAGTCTACCCTCCACCAGAAGTTACATAGTACACCTTTAACCTAGTCTGCCTGGAGAAAATATGCATGTAATGGTAGTTGTTCATTCATTCAAGCAATTTCCTCTTAAAGCCACAGCCGCCCGGGACCAAATGACGGGGTAGTATCTGCCGATTAGATTTGCATCATTTGTCAGTATTCTTAACTTTAAAATGAAATTTCAGTTTGGCAGGGTTCATTTGAGGAAAGGATTGTAAAATGTAGTATTTAAAAACTGAAAAATAGGTTACACATTATACCAATTCTCAAAATATAATCCCTTTGTTTATTTTCTACTGAGACCCACTTATTTCCTTGTTTAAGTCAAGTGTCCTCTTTTCAAATGGAGAGGTTTTGGATGCGCCCATTTGTCACTCCTCTGTTGTAATCCTGGTTTAGCATTAGCTCCCCACTGCGATGTGTTCAAGTGCATTGGTTTAAACTCCCGCTACTCGCCTGCCTATGGGAAAATCTGTGCAAAACAAATCGTAGCAGTGTCTCGTCAACTCCAAGGATAAAAGGCCAGTGTTAATTAGCTTTTAATTGATTTCCGAATGCTTCTGTGAGCGTTAGCCGTTGTGGATTAGCGTAGCTTCAGAGGGGAGTATTGACCTGCTTAGCCTCTCCCTGGGCTCTTATGAATACATGCATGAGTCCTTATGTGTGAAAGCTAATGTTGCTATGCCGCTAATGCGTTCTAAGGCTAAGGCCATTTTCTAGATCTAAAATTCAAGGCTTTAAACATGGCAGAGTGGTTATCCTGTCTCCTTCTCTCAGTGAGGAGGTTGAGGGTTAGACTCCTGATCTGTCTGAGCGGAGTGTGCATGTTCTCCCTGTGTTACTGCAGTGTGGTTATCCTGGACTAAACGGCAAAGGATCATGGTCACGTTAGTTCATTCAATTCCTTTTATTTCTTTATCGCTGCAACACAATTCTTACATCATTAACCTTTTTTAAACTTAAAAAATGGCACACTATCGTATTCAAGGAAATCTATGTACAATTTTGAACATGAGCCAACTGTGTCCCACATATGAGGTAAACATGTTCAAATCAAATATAGCGTCTACTGATAAAAATTCTGATTTATTCTTAATTACAAAAACACTGGATATGATGGACAAGTTGTTTACATGATAATTTGGTGTTTGGGTTCAAGACGATTATCCAATCAGAAAGCAGAATGAGCCTCACATGACTCTTTCATTTGTGCTTCCATTTTCAATGCCAGTTTCAATCCAGTTGGTTGAAACATAAAATGCCTCTCTCTGATATGAATGGTTATTCCCCAAACCCATCACCTGCAGCCAATCATGAATCTGTGCTAGTGCAGCCTCTGCAGCTCTTAGTGAATTCTGGAGGTTCTGAGCTTTCACATAAGGCATGGAATGAGACACACTTGCATGTGTCTTCTATCTGCAGGGTAGGGCTCTGGACACACAAGGTCATTTTTGACTGTAGTACTTTTTTTAATTTGTTTTTTTATTGTAAAAGCACAGGCACAGTTCTTTAAACCTAAATATTTTCACACATAGCTTGCATGTTTTTCAGTATTGTAGCGCTCACACAGTCCTGGTTCCATAGAGAGTACATTAGCCTTGTTTTTGTGTGTTGACCCCGCCCATCTCTCTTGCTCGCTCCTGTCTCTCTCCGGGACGTGTCTGGGAGCCATTATGGGGACCCCTCTGAGGATAGCCGAGAGAGGGGGGACGGGGATGGGGGTTAAGGAAACTCTAGCCCCCGGGGGGAGTAGTAACCCAGTACCGGTCCAGGCTTGTCCCCTCTCACCCTCTCATCCATCAAGCACAAAAACAGCTAATTGTTGTTCACACTTTTGCTGTACGTCAGATTCTTCCTGCAGGGGAGAGAGAGAGAGACAGAGAGAGACAGAGAGGGAGACAGAAAGAGAGAGGGGGAGAGAGAGAGACAGAGAAAGAGAGAGAGGCGTGAGAGAGGGAGAGGGAGACAGAGATGGGGGAGAGAGGGGTGAAAGTGAGAGAGGGAGACAGAGATGGGGGGGGGGGGAGAGACAGAGGCGGGGGGCAGAGAAAAGAGGGGGAGAGAGGGAGAAAGAGAGGAAGACAGACAGAGATGGGGGGGACGGAGACAGAGAGGGGAGGGAGACAGAGCAAGGGTGAAAAGAGGCCAATCCCTCCACCTTCTAGAAAAGTTAATGGTGTACCTCTAACTTTCTAATCACTTACAGTTGTACCTCTCTTTAGACTTACTTCAGTCATCTCATTGTGACCATAGACTGTATATTGGGAAGTGATCATGGGCACGCTTCTAGCTCCATTGACTCCTATTCACTTTCTATTGAAAAACTGTGGCCCCTTTCTCTGTAACTGCTACTGTCAGACTTGTCATTTTGGTCTTAAAATGTAAGTGTGTGTGTAAGGTATAAAACTTCTTTATACAGGCTAAGATTGTGAATACAGTTTGCGCTTTTGTCCCATATTCAATTTATTTTCATTTATTAAATTAGTATATTTATTTTATTTGGATTTTTATTTGGAATTATTATATATATATATATATATATATATGTATATATATATATAATATATATATATATATATATATATATATATATATATATATATATATATATATATATATATATATATATATATATATATATATATATATATATATATATATATATATATATATATATATATATATATATATATATATATATATATATATATATAAAATTATCAGCCAATACTGCAATATCAATATTTCACTGATATGTTGTTATAAACCAAAAATGTTTAAATGTTCTGCAGTGGTTTTAAACTGTGTGAGTCAGATTATGGAATTTTAAACAGAGTTATAACCGAGCTGTCTGTGAGGAGCAGATTAGACCAAATACACGTGTGTCTGGCTTTAACTGTCTGAACTTAGGCTCAGCGCGACCTTTGAACTTGAGCTAATTGACCCCAAATGATAAAAGCAAATTCTTCAGTGTCAGCTCTCTGCGGGGAGGGGGACGGAGAAAAAGAAGAGGAAGAAAGATGAGAGAAAGGGAGGGGTAGAATAGATAGCGAGGAAAGAGGGAAAGACGAGAGGAGAGAGGAAGATGGAAAACTGAGCGGGAGGAGAGAGGCAAAAAGAGAATCAGGGAGAGGGGGAGCAAGAGAAAGAGACAGAGGGAAAAAGAGCAGAGGAGAGAACAAGAGGGTTGACTCAAAAATAGGGGTTGCAAATAAAAAGAGGGAGTGAGAGAAAGAGATGGTGAGAGCAAGAAAGTAAGAAAGGAGCGAAAAAGAGGATTTAAAGAGGTAAAAGTGACATAAAAACAGTGAGTGAGACAAAAAGAAGGGAGGGATGGGAAGTGAACAAAAACAGAAAAGTGAGAGAGAGGAGACCAAGAAGAAAGGGGGAGGGAGGAGAAGTGTATAGAAGGAAAGACAGAGAGCAAGAAAGAGAGAGGAGAGAGAGAAAGACAGAGCGAGTGCACCTGGCGGTTCCATATTTACCCTTGTCCCATTCCTCAGTGCACAGTCAGACAAATAACAAGAGGCTATTTTTAAACAGGGCCAAACTATATCAGCATTTATAATACACACAGCTATATTTATAAACATGGGAGGGCATCTGGTTTAAAATATACACCAATTTTAACAGGACCAAACTATATCAGCGTTTATGGTACAGACATACCATTACTTGAACAATATGCAGTTCAAGGCACAATTTTCAACTTTAAACTAAATAAATCCCTAAAATTGTAATATTTGGTTCAGATTTTGTTCAGATGTTTTGGTTGTACACGAATGCTCCCCGTCCGTTACTTGAGCAATTGGACCAAATTGAACAAAACCACCAATTCAACCCTCAATTATTTTAAGTGGAATTCTCCAGCACTATTGAGTTCTGTATTTACCCCATAATATTTTGCAACCTCTCCTCCATTTTGTCAAAATAGCAGTTTTGCTCGAGTCCCTCTTTTCTTTAATTACCGATCACAAATGGAGGCGCGACAGTGTTGATATGATTTCGTTTGCCAAAGTTATAATTTCACTTGGGCGCCATATTGAGTTCTTAATTACATTTTTGGACTCAAACTTTACTTATTATTGTTGTAGCGGTTTTACCTACTCCTCGCCTGTTCAAATGTGTACTTTGTGTTGCATAACTTGACAGTCTAGAGTATAATTTCCACTATAATTTATCTTCGTCGTGCTGTAGCTAGCTGCCTCTCCACGGGTGGCTCTCTCCAAAAACGCTCAAATCTAAATGAGTTACAGTGAAGAGCTGTCGAAAACACGAGGGACAGTGAACTTATGCTAATTAGCGTGATGCTAATTTGCGTGATGGCGCTTTGAATCATGGAACATGCATTTCTCAGCTCCTGCTAATGTGTAAAACAACAAGCTAGTGCTAGCAAAACCCATGTGTGAATTAGAATGTCTGTCACAGCTTGGTACAAAATTATTCTAGAGGGAGGCCTTTAATTAAAATTTTTAGTATTGAATATGTATTTTCTTATGCTTATGACAAGTTTTTCATTTTGTTTCATAATTTTGTTACTGTATATACCTTTCTATATGTATTTTAAGCCAGATGCCCTCCCTTGGTTTCTCTTTGGTCTGTTGGAAGCTTGGTGCATCCTGGGATATGTAGTTCAACTAAATTGCTATGAAACTATTATTGTTATTTGAGCTGACAAAATATATGACATATTCACACTGAAGTGTACTTCAAACTTAATTTAGAAATATCAAATTATTATTTTATTTAACGTTAGTATTAAATTAGCCAATAGTGTTTATTATCAATAAACAGAGCTCCACAATCTTGTTTGTCATCAAGGGCTGTGAAAATGTCATTTAAGACTTTTGTGGTTGCAGTGACAGGACTATGGCCTTTTCTGAAACCAGATTGTTTAAATAAATTGTAACTTGATTTGCAAGTAACTTTTCCATAGCTCTGTTATAACTGCCATTTGAACTGATACTTTTAAATATGTAATACCGGTTGAGTTAAATATGGGGCAGCTGATAAGAGAAGTTTTGGATCATCAGCTGGACTTCTTTGGGTCTATGGAGTGGAGAGTATTTAAGACCTCCATGTAGGTAATAGGGCTTAAAGAAAAAAATATGTAACTGTTATGTGCCGGGGTTCAGATTCATCATAATCAAGATCAGACGATCACCATTATGATCCAAAACATCACATGCAAACATAAAATGCCTATTAAAAGCATCATATATATATAAAAATATAAACAAATAATACATAAATATAATGCAATTTGTGAGAACACTGCAAGTTGGAGTAGTACAAATTATTATAGTAAATGGTACCTTAAACTTAACAGCATGTCACTTCTTAGCCAAAAATGGACAAAATGTTTTTTTTTTTTTTTCCCTTAAGTTTTTATTGCACTGAAAAGCTTCTAAAACATGCATCCGCACTGTGACTGGGCTTGCATCTCCACAAACTTGACTATTTGGCCTGAAAGAGAGGCTCTTCCTGCTTTTTTTCTTGGAAATGTTGTTCCTTTGGCTATAATCTTCCACAGTATGGCATAAAACTGATCTATGTCCATGGAGAATGGAGAAAGTGCTTTTTTTTTCCAAGGAATGATCCAGGTTACATGCATGTGCCTTTACCCTTAATTTTATACCATTATTCCATTAATTCCATTAGTTTAGCCATTTTGTCGTCTAGTGCTTATCTAGGCCAGGTTCATACTATAGCCCTGGTTTATTAAATGCAGCAGGCGTGGAAACAGCAGGTACAGGAGACAGGCCTTGACTCAGAGCCAAAATAGAGTCCATCGCATTTGTTTGTGCTGACGTCCCAAATGTTTCACTTAGACAGTCTGCTCTATCCTGAGAAGAGATGGGACACAACCAAAACTGTCCAACTATTTTTATTATTCCACCACATAAAGTCAACATTTGAAGAGTTCATTTACAAAAATAGATGAATCTTAAAAAGTCATGAGCGGATTGCCACTACAAGGTTATATAGTTCAAATTTTCTTGCTGATAATCTTAACCAATCATCAATTTCTTGTAGGTATGACTTTATCGAGATTCGAGATGGGACTTTGGAAAATGCAGATGTTTTGGGGCGTCACTGTAGCAACATCGCTCCCCCTCCAATCATCTCGTCTGGACCTGCTCTGCAAATCCGTTTTGTGTCCGACTATGCCCACCAGGGGGCAGGCTTTTCTCTGCGTTACGAGATTTACAAAACTGGTAAGAATCTTATTGCTCATTTTTATGCTCATTTGCTACATGCTAACAGCTAACACGTTAAAGCTAAATAATGTGTAATCGTTGATTATTTCTGAGTTGAAAATATGAATGGTTTGAAGTGATGGTTTTAGCTAGAACTGGTTGCTATAATAGTTAACATTGTCAATATTAAGCATTACATTCAATGTATTCTGATCATCAAAATTCAAAAAAGAAAAACTCTTTGGTCTCAGATTTGGTCAAACTGTTAAAAGATTTTAAAAGTTAAAAACTAGGACTAGGCCAGGGCTAGACCAGGACTATAGCTGAACTGGAACAGGTCTAGAACAGGACTAAACCTAGAATGAAATCAAGTCTACCTCAGGCCTAAACCAGGGTCGGGCCAGACCAGGGCCAGACCAGGGCCAGACCGGTACTTGAACACGGCTAGACCAGGGCTAGAGCAGGACTAGACCGGTACTTGAACTGGGCTAGAACAGTGCTATAACCGGACTAGAACAGGACTAAACCTGGACCTACTAAGTCTGGACTAAACCCGGACTAAACACTAAACCATGGTCATACCAGGAGTAGACCAGCTCTAGACCAGGTACCAGGACCAGGTTGAATCAGGACGGACTAAACCAGGGCTAAATCAGAACACAGGGTAAATGCAGCCAATACAATACAACTCCAGATATGTTTTATATGGAAACTAGCTAAAAAAAAAAACTAAAAAAAAAACAAAACAGAGCCTCTAAGCTAAAAAAACAGTAGGTTTAAAAACAGCTTTAGCAGAACACGTCCCTTATATTCTCAGCTATTTGGTTCCACAGAGGAAGTGCATGTAACAGCCAATTTAAACCGCATTCCTATAAAAATCGCCCGGTTTGTTTATGCTGCGAAGGCGCTTAGCGTGATGCAAACGGTGCTAACGACTTAGCTTGAGTGATCACAAGTTCTGGGTCATTAACAAGGCATGCCATAGGAAGTGCCTAAAACATTAACTCCAAGGAGAGTCACAAAGGAGGCTTGTTTTGCTCATGCTAATAAAGTTTAGGTTACTTTGAACAGGCAGTTGCTGGGAATCGAGAGATAAATTTAGTCTTCCTTAAAGGCACTGTACCTGATTTTTACGGTCTCAAAAATGTGAAAAACAGAACAAATTCATTTTAAACTGTTTATGTGGTCCAGAGTTATTCCTCACTTACCTTATGCATTCAGAGCATCCTAATGATTCACTACACTGAGTTTATAAGCTCTTTTCCTAGCTTTCAGGGACTAGAGGGGAGTTTTGTTGTCACGGTATAGCTAAGAACAACTTAGCATGCTAATGTGCACTTCCTGATTCATGACACTTTCTAATTAGATGCAGAGAGTACACAGTGGGCTTTGACCCAAGACCCATTTAGCTTAAAATACACAGGAAAAAATTGATATAGGATCTGTTGAAGTTGTTATGAAGTTTCACTATTGCTATGACTTAAATTTTGGGATTTTGTGAATTTGGAAAATCCACAAACTTTGAATTTTGTCATTTATAATAGTGAATATGTCAATTTATTTGAACAATACATGATTATAGGAGTATTATAATTGTTTAGTGGCCAATTCAGTAATTTTTGTTTTATATTTTATCCACGTTTGGGGCAGGTAACATGGTTGCAGTTGGTTGATTAGCCATTTAGCTTCTTAGCAAGTAAACTCAAATCTCTGTTGTGAAGAAGTGAATATAAACAGATTACTGTGCAGCTAATTTGAAGTAAGCTACTAAAAACATTTAAGTAGATTAGCTAGCTTGGCTTAGTGCTTTAGCCACATCGCAGCCACAGCTAACAGCTAATTAAAGGCTTAGTTTTGTGGTTTAAAGAAAGTGTGCTAGCAAAGGCACATGGTTAAATTTAATTATTTTTCTTATATTTTGTATAATGGTCCTACTAAAATGGTAAAGGTATTTTGCAATTACAGAACTAAGAAAGGCATTGAAAGACTGGAGCTGGGACTAAACCGGGCCTAAACCAACTCAAAACCAGATCCTAACTTGAACTCTAAACCAGGACTAAATCAGGACTAAGCCAAGAATACACCAAGACTGAACCAGGTCAAAGGTCAAAACTATAACTTTATACTGGGACTAAACCAGGACTAAACTGGAACCAAACTGGGACTAAACCAGGACTGGGACTAAACCGGGACTAAACTTTAGGGTGATCACACCATCTCTGGACTTATTAGTACTGAAGGAAAAAAATTACATCGAAATTGGTTTATTTTTAGGTATAATTTAATCAAAACTAAAATATAAATAGTTTTTTTTAACTTAAGATTCAAATCCTTAAAAAAATACTAAAAACATCATACATTTTAACTTGACCCAAACTAAGAATAAATCTGGTATTCATGTCTTAATTTTGCTCCTCCACCCAGCTCCTCTACACTAAAAGCTATAGACAGATGTAGGTGTTACCATGATCTACGGTGCTCTAAAGTGACCAAAAAGGGCAAAGTTCAAACACTATCTCAGTGATTTATGGGTAAGTGTGCAATGTAAATGGTATTTTTCTCAAGGCTGCATCTGTAGTGCACTTTGCAGGTGAGGTCATAAAGTCTATATTTGTTTTAGAGCGTCAGGGAGACAAAGCTAGCAAGAGCATTAGCCTCCAGCTATCATCCAATAGTGCTTATGTCAAAGGTTTAGTCCTTGGTTAGATCTGGTTTAGACTTGGTCTGGACTTGGTTTAAACCTGTAGACATCTTACTAGGATCTTAAGTTAAACTGTGTGTAATCTTGGTCCTCCCTGATTTAGTTCTCTTATAAACCTGGTTTAGCCTCAGTTTAGATCTGCTTTATAACTAATAAACTAGGCAGATCTCAGATCTCATGGTTTAAACCTGCTTTAGACCTGGTATAGTCCTGCCTAATCCTGGATTAGACCTAATTTAAACATAATAAGAGTTTAGAGTAAGTTTAGACCTGCTTTGGATCTGGTTTAGTTCTAGTTTAGTACTGGTTTAGACCATTAAAAATGCACAAAATCAACAATTAGATTTATATAAACATGGATCAATATATATATATATATATATATATATATATATATATATATATATATATATATATATATATATATATATATATATATATATATATATATATATATATATATATATATATATATATATATATATATATATATATATATATATATATATATATATATATACACACACTATTCAAAACCTTACACATTTTAAATATATAGCCATCTGTTTTAAGTGACTGTATTAAAACAATGGTATAAACTTAACATACAATAGTTTTGTCTTGTCTCAAGGTTGAAGAGTGTGTACACAGGTCATATTGTCTCCAGTATATTAGTTTTTACAGTGCAGTGAAGTAATAGCTGGGGGTAGCGTTAACGTTAGCATTAGCCTTGAGCTAGTCCTCAGATTTATGTTTATGGGAGCCCGTGGGTCATTGTCCCTGAGATTGTGGCACTTTTTCAGCTGAACGCTTCACAAGGCAATGGAAGCACAGAGCCGCAGCATCGGTTACTGTCAGTGGAGGATAAACTTAGAAAAAAGCAGGATGAGAAATCTGTCACCGGGAAGTATTAGTTTTAGTTGACCTCCCAACACAAATGATTGTGTTAAGTTTAAGAAAATTATTTAGCTAACAAAGGATTACAATACAACAAATACTTAATAATACAAATTGAAATGTTGACTATGTCGTTCTTTAGTTCATTTAGAAAATTTTTGAAAAACATGTGTCCAGGTTTGCATTTTCACAAACCTGACTCGGTCAGGAAGGAGGGCCTCTTCCTCTTTGTTTCCATGGTAATGATGTTCCTTTAGATACAATATTAAACCACAATAAAACCAGGACTAAACTAGATCTATCCCTAGATCTTAACCAGAGCTGAACCTGGACTAAACCAGGTCTAAATCAGGAATAAACGTAGTCAAAACTAGAGCTACACCAGAGTCTAACTAGAGTTTAACCAGGTCTAAACCGGGTCTAAACCGGGTCTAAACCGGGTCTAAACCGGGTCTAAACCGGGTCTAAACTGGGTCTAAGCTAGGTCTGAACCTGGACTGAACCAGTGCTGAACCAGTGCTGAACCAGATCTAATATTGCTTTAGCTTTACCACTCTCTGTCGGCCATACTGGAGTGACCGATGGTGCAGAGATGGTGTAGATGGGACAGGAGATGGGTGCCGTTGCCATGGTTTTAACAAGAGCTCAGTATAAACTCATTTTTCTGGGAGAAGGTGTCAAAAGTGTGTGTGGGTGGCTATACTCTGCTTGTTGTGCCAGATTAGCTCTATATGTCTGTAAGTCTGTTCTGTGTGTGGGAGGAGAAGAGCGGGTGCACTGTAAAAATACATCATATGACATAAGGAGGTAATAAGAGAGTGAATTGTTCGTATCATGTCATGCTGATTTGTATTTTTATTCATTATAATTTTTAAAATTATTCTGAACAAACCATTATAAGATTGATGTTTGTAATTTGTATTTTGTCCTTTTTTACTGTGCTTGTTCATTTACAAAAAATGGACAAGCACAGTCCTACTGTGCTTGCGTCTGCTATACAGTTATCATTTATGACATCTGTGGCTCATTATGATATAATGTACATTTTAAATCACAATATTCAAGAACTTAATAAAAGAAACTAGTCCACTGAGTTCCGCATTAGAAAAATGCGGTGTCCAATGGGAGCGGACATTGCCGTAACGCCATCACAAAGAGCTGTGGAGTTGTTGGCCCCTCCTGTAGCTGTAGAACACGCTAGTGAGTAGTGAATCCTATGTGCATCACTGATTACCAGTGGCAGTGAAAACAGGGGTTGATTGCCAATACAGCATCTTTAAAATAAGCGATTAAAGGTTACTCAAACATGCACGAATCCCTCCAAATACAATTTCGGTAAATTATGGGGGGAAACAAGTAGAACATGGTGAAAAGCTCTGAAAAGTTGATTTTGTCGAAAAGATCTGATTTAAAACTTTAAAAATAGTCATTTCATTATAGAAAGTTTTAAAATTTGCATCTCAAAACCCCATCTCTTTGTAAATAGTCTACTTACTTAATGCTTTTGTTACCATCTAAAATTTAAAATAGCTAAAATCATTGAGTTCTTTCAGACAAGAAAATATGCAAATAGAATTAGTCAAGGTGCACTGTGTAACTTTTCTGCTTGTCTTCATGTAGATCTTATTGTTTTTCCTGGAATGTTCCACAGTATGGCATTCAACTTATCCCTCATGCTTATAGTTTTTCAGTTACAGATGTTTTTATTGGTCAAAAACATGCATTGGGGTCACTCTCTCTTCACAAATCTGACTTGTAACTTAGCTTGACTGGCACCCTTCATTTAGATATGTTTAATGCCATACTGCGGAACAAATCCAGGCAAAGCAATCACATCTCCAAAGAGACAAGCAAGAGGCAAAAATTTACAGTGTCCCTTTGATAATAAGAAACAAAATGCCTTTTATGAAATTGGGATGAAAGTAGAATTTGATGTCTGGTAGTTTGTTTAGACTTTACTTACTCAAAGTATATACTGTTTTTGTGTCCCCCAGCAAGACACTTCACCTTGATTACCTATCCAATCACTGTTTTGTAACTGGGAGGGCATCTGCGCATAAATCTGAAAGAACTCACAATATGTTCAGCACTCTGTCAACTCTGATTTAAATACAAAGGAAGCAACCAAATTTAAGTATATTTGTGTATTCCTTTTCCAGTTAGTTTAACTTGAATGGGTTAAATAGTTTTACAGTGCATATGCAAATAAGTGTATGCATAAGATAACAGTGTTGGTAAATGCATTGTGTGTAGGCTGAGCTGAGGGGTTACATGGTAATTATGGCCCTCTCATCACTAGTGTTTTTGTTCAGCATTAAGGCTGCAATCCAATCCAAATCACAGTCTGAACAGACACAATTAACAAATCACAAAGTCCCATCATTTCCTCCAAACAACCAAATCTCCTGTCTTATTCTGCATATAAACTGTTAACCATGTATTTAAGATCTGTACAAAAATGTTTAAATGTGATTCTTGTATTGGTTTGTCAGTTCAGATTTCAGTCTTTTTGTCAGTTCTTCTGGACATGTTTAAAATGTGAACTTTAAACTTAAATCACTAATCTAATCTCAGTGTTTGTCTGAAAAAACGCAAGTAGTTAAGTTACATTGCGAGAGCATTCAATTTGTAAAAAAAAGGTTTTAAAGCTGCAGTATGTCTCTTTTTTGGGGAGGGTCTAACACCTGCCATCTCAATGGAAATCTTATGTCTTTGCCTGCAATGTCACAGTTTGGCGTTAAACTTTTCTATTTTCCATTTATTCAATCAAAATATTTTTTTTAATGACAAAATAAGTTAAAAAGTAAAGCAAGTGGGGTCGCCTTTCCACAGATCTGACTCAGTGGCATCATCGGCTCTGTATCTTTGTTCACTGTTACATTAGAGTCTATTTTTAGTTTATTTTTAAGTATATTTTTAAAATTATTTTAACCTATTTATCTATTAACTTGTTTTATTGCATGTACCATTTTCCTTCTGTTCTTTAACTGTGCGCTGCAATACTGGAATTTCCCCACTGTGGGACTAATAAAGGCATATCTTATCTCTATGGAGATATGTTTACAGCCATACTGTGCACAATTCTTAGCAAAGCAATATCATCTTCATAGAGACAAGCAAGTTGGGCAGTGCAGCTTTAAAAACAGTCCAATATATACAAAAATATATTAACAGTGTAGTAGGGATGCACTGATACTGCTGTCAAATATTGGTACCATTCCAGGAACATTACATCGGGTATGGATCAGGTGTCTGCTCTGATATTAGTTCAGCCGATATTTTGGTTGGGCCTTTAAATGGATATAGTAAAAAAAAAATAAAAATAATAAGAATACATTTTATTTATAATGCACTCTTCATTCCATTGAATCTCAGAGTGCTGGATCATTTATTATCATATCATTTATTTACAGGCAAATGTTGGCCTAGAATGTTTATAATTTTTCATACAACAGTTAAACAGTTTCCTGCTGGAGAAGTAACATGGTTGGATCGATCGAAGTTTACTGTGTTTTAAATGCCTTTTTCTTTCCCTACACTAGTATTGTTTAATATTGGGTATCGACAGGTATTGATACCATCGGAACTGAAAAAGCTGAATCGGTGCATCCCTACAAAGTAGATCCAATAAAACACTAGAATTAAAATAACCTACCTAAACCTGCAAAAGCTAAAGGAGATAAAACCTTGCCTGGAGAAAATTTGTAACAATTTTCAAAATGTTATTTGAAGCTATTTACTTAAATCTTGGTTGTTGGTATAATTCCTATGCCTCCTAGTTTATGCTGTGATTTTGTGTAAGACTTTTTTTGAATATACTATTTACATATTTACTATAACTGCCTGCAGTTATAGCATTTAGTTCTCAGTCTATTGAAGCCAGATGCCCTACCATTCTATTTATCCTAAACTTGGACTGCCCCAAAGTAAACTGGCTTTTAACATTTTGAATCTTATCTTGCAGGTTTTTGTGTAGGCTATTTGCAGACTTCCTAATAGAATCATCATGTTTTGACTTGTAATTAACTCAAGTAGCTCCTAGCAAGTTGTCTACTAGGATTGTGTTGTCAAAGTTTAAACATATTAAGACCATGAGGTTGCGTGTTTAAAGGGTGCGTCCCCACTTTGATAGCAATCTCTGGACACAGCTACAAGGTGTGTGCTAATCCTGTTTCCGCCTGATTTTAAACAGCTGGGAGTTATTTGACAATCTATTTTTAGGTTGAAAATTCTGTTCATGGTGCAAATTTTAACCACAACATTTGAGAGAAGACTGAAATCTGAACTGTTAAACTAGTCCAAGAATCCCATGCATTTCAGAACATGTTTGTAGAGCCCTAAACTACAGGGGCAGCAGCTTTTACACAGGATAAGAGCCCATGGAAACACAAGGACATTTAGGTCTCAAAGAGTGCTAAAAGGCTAAACCAAGACCCAACCAGGGCCAAAGCAGGACAGAACCAGGGCCAAATCAGGGCCAAACCAGATCTATACCAGGACTGAACCAGGGCTAAACTAGGGCCAAACCAGAACTACACCAGGAATAAACCAGGACTAAACCAGGGCTAAACCAGGACAGAACCAGGACCAAAGCAGGGCCAAACCAGATCTATACCAGGACTGAACCAGGACAAAACCAGGGCCAAACCAGGACCCAACCACGACAGACCCAGGGCCAAACCAGGATTGAACCAGGATGGAACCAGGGCCAAACCAGGTGTGAACCAGGATGGAACCAGGGTCCACCCAGGGCCAGACTAAGACAGAACCAGATCTGTACCAGGACTGCACCAGAGCCAAACCAGGACCGAACAAGAACCGAATCAAGGCTAAACCAAGGTCAAACCAGGGCCAAACTAGGACAGAACCAGGACTGAACCAGGGCCAAACAAGGGCCAAACCAGATCTATATCAGGACTAAACCAGGCCTAAACCCATTCTAAAACCAGGACTGAACCAGGACCCAACGAAGGCTAAAGTTTAAATAATTTCTGCCTTTGAGAATTGGCAAATTTTGGCCTTTTAAATTTCATTTTGGTTCACTGTTGCAGCCACACCCACCTTTCTCTAAATCTGATTTCTTTGTTATTATTTCTTTCCATTCAATGTGATTACATAAGCCACTCCAGGGACCTACATTTGGAGAAGTGTATCGACTGTGTGCAGGATACATGGCAGAGCAAAGCTAGTTATTTTGCGTGGTGCCGCTGACCCGGGGTACGGCATCCATCTTGAGGACCCCACCCCTCCCCTCTCTGTTGCTCCTGGGGGAAAGGAGGTCAAATACTGCACCTAATAACTGTATCCACCAACACATGGTTACTGCAATTCATTATGGTGGCCTAGTGCAGGGATGTGCTTTAGACCGGATTTAGTCCTGGCTTAGACTGGGATTAGAGCTGTTTTAGACCTGTTTTAGACCCGTTTTAGACCTGTTTTAGTCCTGGTTTAGACGTGGCTTAGTCCTGGTTTAGACGTGGCTTAGTCCTGGTTTAGACCTGACTCAGACCTGGCTTAGACCTGGTGTCGTCTAGATCATGTTTAGTCCTTGCTTAGACTTGGTTTTGCACAATCTCAGCCTGGTTTATTCATCCCCTATGCAATTTAAACTTGATTTTAGTTCTAGTTTAGACCTGGTTTTGGCAGAGTTCATCATGATCCTGACATATTAACATTATATTGCTATGCTATGTTTTACCACCAAAAACAAAAAATTCTAGTAATAAAATTTGTAACAATATAAGCATTCATAGCAAGCCCTCACCCTGATCTAGGCTCCAACCAAAAATTAAAACGAATAATGTCTGTTCTACCCCAAACCTTGTACATTTGCCCCTCATCTTCCAGCACAGATGCCCCCTGCCCCCCAGCCCCTCCCTTCCCTCTTATTGTGCCCTACTTTTGCCCCATGCATGCTTAACCCTTTATTCACCCTCCTGTATGACGCTGTTACCAGGGGCCAGGGGGGAAGACTACAGACTGCCCCATCACAGTGCACCAATCCTGGATATGCAGCAGAGGTTGAGCCCTTAGACCACCCTGGGCATTGTCTGTTAATATAAAAGAAAGTACTTAGGGGTGGCAGTAGAAGTAGTAGTAGTTGCTGTGGTAGAAGCTGTAGAACTAGATAATAATAGTATGGCTTTAGTAATAATAGTAGTAAATTGTAGTAATAGTAGTACATATTTGTAAGTAATAGTAGTAAATACTGCAGGTAGAATTAATAACAACTGGCCTTCAGGTAATGGGTAGATTAGTTTAGTCTTGGTTTAAATCTGGTTTAGACCTGTTAGTCTTAAAATTTGGTCCTGGTTTAATTCTGTAATTTAGTCCTCATTCAGTTTAGACCTGTTTGATGCGTGGCTTAGTCCAGTTTTTGTTCAGGTTTAAAATTTTGGTTTATACATGGTTAGTTCTCATTTAATCCTGGCTTCGTCCTGGAGGAGTCTTGCTTTAAGTCTTTGTTTAGTCCAAGGTTAATTCTGGTTCAGTCCTGGTTCAGTCCTGGTTTAGCCCTGTTTAGTTTCAGATTTTCCTCCTATCTATCCTCTTATGGTCTTTCTTTTGTTAATGTTTTCTATTAAATGGACTAGACTTCCTTCCTTGTCACTTCACCTTAACCACACATAGGTTTGAAGAGCACCTCCTAGTGGCATCCTGGGGTCACGGCGGGGTCATGGCTAACGGCGTCGTACCCCCACCCATGATAAAGTTACAACCGAGATTAGCTTCTGATGCTATCCTGCTGATTGGACAGATTGTGTCGCAGCTGATTGGTTCAGGATGTGCGCAGCTAGTTTTTTTTTCCAGGAAGCTAAAGTTACACAACGCTAATTAAAAATATAGGTAAATGAGTAATTAAAATGGAGTCAGAAATCAACAGTGAGTTTTATATAGAGAACTTTTATATAGAAAACAAATGGGAAATAATCCATTACTTGTAGTAACTGGTACTTAAAAGGGATGCACCAATTCCTGGAATGGATATCGGCTTCCAAATATCAGTTTTAGCCGATATCATTGGACATCCATATTGATGTAATGAGATTATTTACTGGCTGCATTTGGCCCAGAAAGTTTCAAAAATGTTTAAACATTTATTTGTACTGTAGTTACTTGAGATATTAACAGCTCCATAACACATTCAGATCAGTTTGGTCTTATTTTATTTTAGTTTTAAGGAAATACATGCTGTTTTCAGTCTTTGAACAGGTATCAGTTGATATCGGCTATTGGCAAATACTTAAAGCTATAGTATCGGAATCAGTATTGAAACTGAAAAAGTTGAATCGGTGTGTCTCTAGTAGTTAGCAGTTTACACAGATCCTCTCTCTCGCAATCTCCTCTTTTTCTTCAGTGTTTCTTCTACCCTGCTCTACCTTCCTCTCTTTTTCTAATTTCTTCTCCCATCTCTTTCGTTCTTGCTCTCTCTCCCTCTTTCTGTGTGTTTATTTCTTTCCTTCGACTCTCTAAGCATCTGTTTTCTTTCCCTCTTTCTCCTGCTCTCTGTCCCAGGAGTGTTTCTGTTTATATTTTTCTTTCTCTCTCCCTCTCTTCCCTCTCTCCCTCTGTTCCAGTATTGTGTTTAAACCTGCCCCCATCTTGCTCTTTCTGTTCATCTCTCTGTTCTCCCCCCTTTCTCTCTGCCCCCCCCCCCCCCCTTCATTTTTCTCTCTCTCCCTCCCCACCTTTTTTTCTCTAGCCTTCTTCTTCTCCTCTCTCTCCTACTCTCTCTCTTTCTTCCTCTCCCTCCTGCTTCTCTCTCTCTCTCTCTCTCTCTCTCTCTCTCGCTCTCTCTCTCGCGCTATTTCTCTCTGACTCTTCTCTCTCCCTCTTTCTCCCCCTCTCTCAGGTATCAGAGATCAGGTGATGTGAGCATAGGTGGAGCAGACAGGTGTAGACAGGTGTAGACGGGTGTAGACGGGTGTAGACGGGTGTAGACGGGTGTAGACGGGTGTAGACGGGTGTAGACGGGTGTAGACGGGTGTAGACGGGTGAAGGGTGCAGGAGGATTTCAGATTTGTGTCAAAAAACTGGGGCACAGAAAAGGCTCTAGTTTAGGGGTGGGCAAACTTTTTGACACACGGACCACAATGGGTTCTAAAATTTGACAGAAGGGCCGTACCAGGATATGTATATATCTATATATATATATATATATATATATATATATATATATATATATATATATATATATATATATATATATATATATGTATATGTATATGTATATATATATATATATGTATATATATACATATATATATCCTGGCATTGGGAAGATATTGCTGTGCCTCGAATGTTCCACAGTAAGGCATTAAACTTCTAACTCTTCAGAGTTAGTGGATTTTAGGACTAAAAATATACACATGAAAACTGGCTTGTAGATGGCAGTTTTTTTTATAATAAACAATTTTCACTTTTTTATGTATTGAGCACAATTTAATTTAATTAAATTTAATTTTGTTAAAACAAATAACAATGGCTTTCAATGTTGATTTCCTGAACATAAGCCAGTCAGATTTTTTTTTTTTTTATTTGTCCAAAGTCTGTAGACTATAGAACTCTCCTTTAAAACACTCATCACTGAACATTAAAAATGACTCAATCTGGATTCCAAAACATTCAAGTGAAACTATTTGAAAAGTAAATCCATTGTTGTAAGTAGTAGTAGTAGTAGTAGTACTACCAGTAGTAGTAGTAATAGGGATTCTATCAGTCTATAGACTGAACTAGACTTGGCACAGTGCTTCTGGGGTAGGCAATGGAGATATGAAGATTGTGACAGGGCCATCCTCTTCTCCTTCTGCCCTCGTCTTTCTCCTCCCCCTCCTCCTCCCTTTCTCCTCAGACATGTACAGGGGTCTTTGCCAGCGGAGTCTACCCAGCAACCCACCCCCCTCTCCCTCCTTCTCCCTCTCCCCTGACACTCCCCCCCTCTATCACCCTGACCAAGTGTAGCCAGAAGACATGTCTCACCAAATGGCACATGTAAACAAGAGGATGGGGGTAGAAGAATGCTGTCAAATAAATACTCCTGCTACTACTACTACTACTACTACCACAACTCCTACTATTACTACTACCGCTATTAAAGGTATACAAGAGGATAAGGGCAAAAGGATGGTGTCAAATGCTATTAATATTACTTGATATAAATATATAGGTATGAAACTAATTATGCAGATTTTACAATTTTTTTTAGGACCAAATTATTTGAAACTTGGAAAAAAAAAAAAAAAATTAAAACATTTAAATACCAAGTTTTTAAAAGCCAATATTAGGATTTGGCCAAACAGCTTTCTTCAAATGATTTTTCTAATGTATCATCTTGCTACCTTTATTAATATTTACCCACCAGCATATTTTAAAATTAAGTAATGAAATAAACAATGGTATTTTAACCTTAAGTGCAATGCCCCCCGCGTCCTGGTGGTAACTACTATTATAAAAGTATTTCATATGTAAATTCTTATGCTGATGATATTAGCATAGAAGCACCTTTACATTACATTATAACAGGCTAACTGCCTTCTGCACTGGTTTACTTGCCACTCCAATGCCCAGAATACTTTAATATGAACACAGCGGGAGTACTATGCCCCCAAATGCAGTAGTAGTAGCAATAGTAGTTTAAGTATATTTTCTTGCAAGCGCCATGGCAGTATCTCATATGCATGAATGAGTCCTGATTAGTGCTCAGTCAATGAACAAGTTCAAAACAGGAGCCCCTCCCTCTCCCAAAACCTCTGCACCCCCTACAGAGTTTAACAGAGCACTATTCAAATGCATCAGAGTCATTTTAATTACCCTTAAGCACCTTAAATCATGATTAATGAATACAAAATTGAAATACTTTTACACAATTCAATTTACAATGGTGATGTTAAGTGCATAAACCTAGTTAAGACTACAAATTTTACAGTTAAGACCCTTGTATTCATGGTTCTGCTAAATAATTTAATTTATTGGAAATACATTATTATTATTATTTTATTTTATTTTTTTTAGGTTTAAAATTTTACTTCCTGATTGGAAATTATCACATCACTCTAGAGAATACTTGTTACCTAGCAACCATGAGGTACACAGGACCAAAAAACTTCTCTAATGTACACAGAGATTACTATTGGACAAATGCAATGGTAAGAAAACACCTTTATTTTGTCGCAGTTATGTTTAAAGTATCAGAAAAGTGTGTTTCTTGTGTAAAGTGCCAAACGTTTGGACAGAATTCTCCCTATACCCTAGTATCATCAATGTGGGACACTCTGAAATAGCACATATAATAACTTCTTCTACTTCCTGTAATTTGTAACGTATTTTTCAACTGTTCTTTACAAATTGTTACTTCACTGATGAAAAAGTATAATAATAAATAAATCAACATCTTTGATCCCACCAAAGTAAATACAAATTGGAGAATCATAAAAACCCATCATACACACTTCTAAATCTTCTAAATCTAGAAAAGTCAGGAATGTATAATGTTTTATCCCAAAGCAGAGAATGATAATGTCCCAGCCTTCAGTATTTATTTTCCAGAATTATTTTGTGTGTGTGTGTGTCTAGGCAGTGAGTTCTTTGATGGTTGTGTGCGTGGGAGGCAGCACCAGAGCTTGAGACGTGTTTTAACATCACATATTGGAGTTTAATGTATTCAGAGTAAAAGACAACACTCGCATGCAAATGGAACTACAGCCGCCACAATGATCCAACACGCAGAGGGGAGACGGAGACAAAAAACAATGTACATAACTAAAAACATTTGGTATAGATTCTAAACGTGCACTATGTAACTTTTCCATGAAGGGTTAATGCTTTGTCAAGAATGTTCTGCAGTATGGCATTAGACTTATCTATCTAGCATTTATTTCATTCTGTTTATATTTAGTGCTAAAAAATCACTGAAAAACCTGCATTCTTACTGTGAGCGGTGGCACCTCTCCACAGATCTGACCTACACCTTGACCTGGTGGAGTCTTCATAGAGATAAGTGTAATGCTATACTGTGGAACTTTTCATGCCAGACATTAACATCTCTATGGAGGTACATGCTAACATTGAACCACATTGGC
Source organism: Periophthalmus modestus (assembly GCA_019594935.1). Taxonomy (NCBI): domain Eukaryota; kingdom Metazoa; phylum Chordata; class Actinopteri; order Gobiiformes; family Gobiidae; genus Periophthalmus; species Periophthalmus modestus. Next base: position 1,621,570 of record JAIEZT010000198.1, read on the forward strand.
CTTATCTCACAATGGGAATAGTAGTTTACGAGTAGATTATACAACTTAAACCTCAGTAATAGCAGTATTTGTAGATGTTGTAGTAGTTGGCAGCACTATAGGCAGTATTATCAATATCAATAGATGCTAGTAGTAGTAGTATAAGCAATTGTAGTATTAGCAGTAGTAGTAGTAGTAATAATAGTAGTAGGCCTAGCAGTAGCACCAATAATGTAGTGCAGATATCCATACATCCATATTCATTGCATTATCTGGGGCCAGGTCACGGGGGCAGCAGTCTAAGCAGGGCAGACATGTCACCCAGCTTCTCTGGTGGAACCCCAAGGCGTTCCCAGGCCAGCTGAGACAAAGTCCCTCCAGCATGTCCTGGGTCTTCCCACCCAAGGGCCTCCTCCTGGCAGAACATGAACAGACCACCTCCCCAGGGACGCATCCAGGAGGTGTCCAGAACAGATGCCTGAGCTTCTCACCCTTCACTTGTATGTTGTCCTTTTGGTCATTACCCAAAGCTCATGACCATAGGTGAGGGTAGGAACATAGATTGTCTGGACTCAGCTCCTTCTTTACCACAACAGTCTGATATGGCAAACGCTGCACTGATCCGCCTGTCAATCTCATGTTCCATCCTTCCCTCACTCCCAGACATACTTGAACTCCTCTACTTGAGGCAAGGACTCCCCACCCACTTGTAGAGGGCAAGCCATGGCCTCACGGGTGACACAAGGCAGTTTTTCCCACAAAGGGCAGCCTTGATGGAGTCCAGCATGCAATGAAAATAGGTTTGACTTACTGTGAGCACAGCTCCTGCTCCGGTCATACAGGGACCAGCAGCCCTTAGCAAAGGGCCCCGGACCCCATACTCTCATAGCGCTCCCCAAAGGAACACCTTCTTCAGATCCTCAAAGCGCATGTGGACTTGTTGGGCAGACTCCCATGAACCCTCGAGCACCCGGTGGAGAATGTACCCTGCCCCTTCTGAGGAATAGTGCACATACACATAAAATGGTTATAAAATTGTCAAAATTTCTTTCAAGATTTTCAAAAACACAACTTCATTTTGACCCATTAATATCCGAATACATGAACAGTATTTGGACATTCAGACAGTATGAAGTGGCTGGGCTAACTTCAGTGTCTCTCCTCCTCCTCTGCTTCTGTACCCGGGCTAGCTTCAGTGTCTCTCTTCCTGGCAGGGCTAACTTCAGTGTCCCCTCCTCTGCTCCTGTGGCCGGGCTAACTTCAGTGTCTCTCCTCTGCTCCTGTGGCCATTCTAACTTCAGTGTCCCTCCTTCTCCTCTGGGTTCTATTTTTACTCAAATATGTTCATGTGATCTGCTGCTTTAAAGACACACACTTTATTAGGGCTTTGTTGAACTGCCTGCGTGTGAGGACGTGATTGTAAATTTCTAATTCCATTTTCATACTGAGGAATAAGTACAATATCAATACTGCAATAATAATAAAAAGTCAATAAATAAACTACGTGCTGATTTTCGACGGCCCACAGTAGTTTATACGGAACTGTTGACTTCCTCTCCCACCTCCACACAACAGACGACGTGCATTCCTGTTGGCACCAGGCCTTATTATCAGCCTCTATAAAAGGAGGGAAGGAGGAGGGAGAGGGGGAGAGGGTAAGCGGAAATAAGGAGAGAAGACGAGAGAAGAGCGAGGGAGAAAGGACAGAATACAAGAGAGTGGAGAGAGCAGAGAGGAGTAGAGAGGTGGGGGGAGCTGAAAAGATAGAGCGGGGGGTGCCTAGAAAGAGTGAATGAGACAGAGGAGGGGGGGAAAGCAGAGAGAAAGGGACAGGGAGAGGGAGGAAGAGGGGAGATAAATGGAGAGACAGGGAGGAGGAGGACTGTGTTCTGTAGTTAATGGGAGACTTGTGACCCCAATCAGCAGCACAGGGAGAGTGAGAGAAAGAGACGGAGAGAGAGAGAGACACTGAGAGACAGAGAGAGAGAAACGGAGACAAAGACAGACAGAGAGAGAGAGGGACAGACAGAGAGAGACATGTCCATGACTCATCCATTTGAACTGATCATATTTAACATTGGATTCAGTCTCTTTCTTGTTCTCTGTATTTTTCAAAAATGGTACCATTTGATGAATTCTATTTGGAGAATACATAAACCAAATATTTAGTAGTAGTATTAGTTTAGTAATGGTAGAAGTAATTGTCACCTGCTCATGTTCCACAGTATGACATTAAATTTATCTAGCATTTATTCAAATACAGGTGTTGTTATTGCTCAGAAATGCATAAAAAAAAAAAAAAAGAAATTACAGTGAATGGACTCGCCTCTCCACAGATCTGACCTGGAGGTGTTACCTGCTTGGAGATAGATAAGTTAAATGACATACTGTACATTTCAAAAAATAACATCTCCATGGAGACCAACGGGTAACTTTAACTTGGACTCACAATTACATTTTAAATTTTTTCTTTACCTCCAGAACATGTCTTCCATTGCGCTTATGCGCCACAGAAACATGAATGAGCGATGTCCCCGGATCGTTTAAGAGCCTTGAGCGCAGGTCCGTGACTCGTGGTTCCCCAGCGGCCCGCAGCAAGGCCTGATGGGTAAAATGATCTGAAACGCACGTCTGACGGCTGCATAAATTTGCATATATAATGAAGAGAGATGCCCAGGGTACATTTAGAGTGGTTAGACCTGAGTCCCAGAGAGGGGAAGGAAGTGTGGGTGTGGGTGGGTGTGTGTGGGTGGGGGGGCGCGCAGAGAGAGGACATTAGAGAGGGAGAGATTGAGGAAAAGAGGAAGGGGGGAGGATGGCAAGAAAAGGGGTGTGTGAGAGAGAGGAAAAAGAGAAAGGAGAGAAACAGAGGATGCAAAGAGAGAAAATGGAACGAGAGAGATGGACAGAGGGGCAAAGAGAGAGGAAGTGAGAAATGGATAGCTGTCTTCTTTGAAATGAATGTACCCCAGTGTTCGCACCTGATTGGTTACAAGTCTTGCGTAGTGATTTTGTTATTGTTGCCTTCAAATTCACTGAACTTTATTAAATCATTTGCCTGTTCATTTCCCAACATGCACCATTCCTCTCGGCGTCTTAAGTATTTGTGCATTTGTCCTCCACTGCTGTTGTATTTTTATGAAACCAGACTCAATGTTATCACGGGGTATTGTGGCCTATTCTGTGTCAGTGATGCATGGCTTTGTACAGCAACTTCCCCAAGAGCGATTAGATAGACCAATGATCTATAGAGTCTCATTTTATCGCTCAAAATGACTCGTTTCATCTAATATTTATTCCAAAATTGTCCTCTGAAAGTCATCGGGGTTTAGAATTTGATTTTAAGTTTTCATTTGTTGTGTGGTTGGATAAATCCAACGGGAGGATGGACCTTGTCACTAATAGAAATGAAAACATTTGTGGATTTGACTTTTGGATATTTTGTTTACAGGTGACATTTTGAGGACTTTTAGGCATTCAAAAGATACAATATTTTGGTTTTGAATTGTCAGTCGCTATGGCTATGATGCAAATTTTTTATCACTCAGAAACCCATGAATACCAGATGCTAAGATTGCAGTCATGTGTTGACCTGGTTTGTGGTTAATATCTCTGTAATCACTGGGCCTAGCCAAATGAAACATAAAACATCTTCTATGTCAGTTTAAATAAACAAAAGTGTGGTTTTTTTTTGTTTTTTTGTTTTTTTACTGTATTGCCAAAATGCTGTCACTCTTTTTGAAAGAAATCTCCAGAACTTCTGATCCACAAATGTTAAACCTTCTCATTATTTGTTTGGATTTCCTCCACAAACTTGTCATATTAATTTTATGGTTTAAAGTTCTTCTGACAACAGTCATGTATTTGGGGTTAATTATGTTAGTATATGTTAGTAATGGCACCACTTACTGAAGATATTGTGAAAAAAATCATTTGACTTTTGTTTATTTAAACTGACAGACAAGAACCTAAATTGTGTGCCATTTTTTGTGCCATGTGGATGGGCTCAGTGATCGCAGAGATATTAACCATAAACCAGGTCAACACATCTGCAATCTGAAAGTTAGAATTTCACATAAACACGACCTTTTATTCTATTTTGTTTTTGTTTTTTTTCAAATTCTAATTCACTTGTTCACGAGTCTTGTGTTTGTTTTTCCAGGGTCGGAGTTTTGCTTCCGTAACTTCAGCAGTCCATCGGGAATGATCGAGTCTCCGGGTTTTCCTGACAAATACCCACACAACCTAGAATGCTCGTACATGATCATAGCCCCTCCCCTCATGGACATCACACTCACCTTCATGACCTTTGACCTGGAGAACGACCCCCTGCAGGTGGGAGAGGGTGACTGCAAGTACGACTGGCTGGATGTCTGGGACGGCCTGCCACAGGGTAAGAAGGATGAGAACATAGAACTGTTGCTATAGCAATATAGATATAGTTTTTCTAATTCTGACTTGGTTTGGTTTATCATAGTTTTAAATCGGTTAAGTGGCAGTTGTTGGGAAATGAGTAACAAGTAGCAGTGAGTTCTAAAATTGAATTCTTACACCTACGTCATCCAAAATACAGGGATAATTTACACTTAAGGAAGGCATTTTTCTGACAGTTTAAACCTTCATTTCATACAATAAAGGTATTATTTATTTTTATGCTGCGTTCATGTGTTCGTAGGGAACCTGTGGAAAATGTTTTTTTTAAATGTTTTTTTTATGTCCAAACTCCAGTTAATTTTCTTATGAGTAACATCAAAATCCAGATTTTCCGAGATAAAAGCACACAAATGCAAACAAATCAAGTTCCTCAGGACTACATCAGTAATTTAATCTAATCATAATGATTGTGCAATTTAGACATGCTGCCCGTGTCTAACCAGGAAGTAAAATTTTAAACTTCCAAAAAATGTGAAAATTAAAAAAAAATAAATAGACAGGATTTTTTGTAACATTTTAAATCTAATTCTATTTTTGTGAAATGAGTAGTCTGAACTATCACATGCACTGGAATAAATTAGATTTCCTGTAAAAAATAATATTGCATAATGGTTAACCTTTAGCCCAGACATTTAAATCTTCCTTAATCTTATTAATTCCTGATAATGAGCCAATGGGACACAAAGCATTCCTTAAACTATCTCACGTTCTCCGTTCACAAACCTGGGCTTTTAAATTTCCTGCTCAGACATATTTGGTCTTTGAAGGTTTCCGACTTCCTGTATTTGTTTACAAGGAGGAAATACTTAACGCTGCATCCTACCTCCTAGCTCCTTAACAACATCCTTTCCTTATCTGCTTGTTTCCTTCCTCCCTAAAGGTTCAAGTGAAAGTCTGGGATTGAGTTCTGGGTTTGCAGTTTGGACCAATAGGAATCGAACATAACCAGGTCTAAACCAGGACAAAATCAGAACCACATCCAAACAAATTCTTAAGCAGGTCTAAACCAGGTCTAAACCAGGTCTAAACCAGGACTAAACCAGGACTAAACTAAGATCAAAATTGAACTAAACTAAGATTAAAATTGAACTAAACTAGGCCTTAACCAGGACTACACATAAGTCTAAATCAGTTCCAAACTAGGTCCAGGTCTAAACTAGGACAAGACCATAAACTAACTGAACAAGACTGAAGGATTGCCCCATAGGGATCAATAAACTTTAACCTAATGTCATCTTTACTCATTCAGCTGTCAGGTTGTCACTAAACTTGTCACTATTGGACCATATGTAGCCTTTGTGACTTTACATCTTCTATAGTTAATAACACTGAAATGTCTGCTATTCTCAAGAATTCCTCTCGTCCCTTTGTTAAGACGCAGACGGATGATATTGCCCTAATTATTCACAAACGAAAAAAGAGAGGATTTAAAATTCCAATTATAGTTGTGAATTCGGAAGGCTCCAAAACAATTGATCCTGTTTAAAGAGGGAATTATGAGGATAAAAGTAACCCAGTTTGAGAGAGCTTGAGGCAAAGACACAAGATGCAAGGATTTGGGGTTTAGGGTGAAGAAGGCTCCTGAGAATACAGCAGTCCTCATGAAGAGAGTGGCTAAAACGGGACTAAACCAGGGAATAAACCAGGGACTAAACCAGGGACTAAACCAGGGACTAAACCAGGGACTTAACCAAGACTAAACCAGGGACTAAACCAGGGACTTAACCAGGACTAAACCAGGGACTAAACCAGGGACTAAACCAGGGACTAAACCAGGGACTAAACCAGGGACTAAACCAGGGACTAATATACACACATAGTCCAGTTGGTCTCTTTAGGGTCTTGGCTTAGCTCTGTGGACAGATGGAGGTCTGTGTTTGAGCTCTGTCAAAGAGGAGGACTACAGGGCTCATGCTGTTCTACAGATAATCCCCCAAAACAATCTGGACTATAATATGGGACATCTTATTTAAAGCAATAGGCTGTAGTGGATTTAGACCTTGTTTAGTCCTGGTTTAGTCCTATTTTAGACTTGGTTAAGATCTAGATCAGTGGTTCTTAACCTTGTTTGAGGTACTGAATCCCACCAGTTTCATTTGCACATTCACTGAACCCTTCTTTATTGAAAAATTTTTTTTTTTTTTTTTTTTCAAATTCAAGATATAGGTGAGTTTTACTGGTGCACAAAATGAACCGTGCATTAATATCACTGTGTTCAAAGAACAAAACCAATGTATGAACTCACAACAGATTACATACAGACCTTTTCACAAAGAGATTACCTTTTTTAATACTACCACACTGAAATGATTTTAATTTTTAACCTTATGTATTCCAATAATGAACTTATTGTATTTATGCTATTTAATATTTTTTACATTTTAACACACACCCATCACCTAATTGGCTACAATAATAATGAATATTTACTGCAAATCAGTGACTTCTACTGTTGCCTTTGAGAGACCAGTTCAGAAATGCGGCTTCACCTTGGCAAGTGCCACTGGTCTGGTGCGTGTCTTGACCTCAGCCGAACCCCTGAGACTGACTCACCGAACCCCTAGAGTTCAATCGAACCCAGGTTAAGAACCACTGATCTAGATCATGCTTGGTTTTGTTCTGATTTTCACGTAGTTTAGACCAAGTTTAGACTGAATCATATTATTTTACTCCTTAGTTTGGCCATAAGTAAGGCCTAAATAATATTTTAGCTAATATTTCCACTGTTGAAGTAGTAGTAGTAGTGGCAGTGGTAGTGATAGTAGCAGTAGCAGTAGCAGTAGCAGTAGCAGTAGCAGTAGTAGTAGTAGCAGCAGCAGTAGTAGCAGCAGTAGTGGCAGTAACATTAGTAGCAGCAGTAGCAACAGCAGTAATGGTAGATATAAAGTGGTTTGGGGCATAGAGCAAATAGAAAGCATTTGGGTTCTTGCTGTAGAAAGTGCCTATTTGATTTAAAGTAATGGTTTTGTGTTTATGGCGTATTAATTATAAAGAAGCGCAGCTAAAGTCCCGCGCTCACAAAGGTCAGTGAAGCTCTCCAGGTTTGGCTTTGGTCCAGATTTAGTTTTACTCAGAGACAGAAACACTACAGATACAAAATGTCCTATTTACTGAGAGGAAAATGCACAAAACAAATTAGTCTCACCTTCTTTAGGTTTAGTTTGAAATGTCAAATTCAAAATGGAGCAGTGGTGTAACTGATTTTTGTGTGTACTGTATCAGGTCTAAACCAGGACTAGACGAAGTATAAAGTAAAAGGAAACCCAGGTCTAAAGCAGGAGTAGGCAAGACTAAACCCACATCTATATCACTATATCAAAACTAGCCTAGTATCAAACCAGGACGAAACCAGAACAAAACCAGTACGAAACCAGGTCTCAACCCAGGTCTAAATCAGAACTAAACCAGGTCTAAATTATGTCCAAATCAGGACTAAACCGACCTGAAGTAAACAACCATCAAACCAGGTCTTACCCAGATCTAAACTAGGTCTAAACTAGGTCTAAACTAGGTCTAAACCAGGTCTAAACCAGGTCTAAACCAGGTCTAAACCACGTCTAAACCAAGTCTAAACCAAGTCTAAACCAAGTCTAAACCAAATCTAAACCAAGTCTAAACCAAGTCTAAACCCGGACGATCCCAGGACTAAGAGGACTACACCAGATGCAAGTCAGGTCTAACCCATGCCTCAGTATTCCTAACTTTCACTTCTGGTTTGTGTTTCAGTCTCTCCTCTGATTGGTCGATACTGTGGTACCAAAATCCCTCCTGAGATCCGGTCTTCATCGGGCCTTCTCTCCCTTTCCTTCCACACGGACATGGCAGTCGCTAAAGATGGCTTCTCTGCACGCTACAACATGACACACAAGGAAGTCAGCGATTGTGAGTATATATTATTTATTTAAAGTTGTACTATGGAACTTTTCTGGTGAATGGTCTAAGAGAAGGCCCAAGACTAAAGCTGAACTAAACCAGGTCTCATACAGAACTAAATTATAGACTTAAACCAGTAGACTACACCAGAATGTAACCAGGACTAAACGTAGACTAAACCAGGTCTGAACCAAGACTAAACCTGGTCTTTATACAGGACTAAATGTGGACTAAATTAGGCCTAAACCAATAGACTACACCAGAGCTTAACCAGGACTAGACTTAACCAGGTCTAAATCAAGGCTAAATCTGGTTTTACACGGGACTAAATGTGGACTGACGTAAGCCTAAACCAGTACCTCACACCAGAACTTAACCAGGACTAAACCAGGACTATGCTAGGACTAAAGTAGATTGTGGATATCTTTTATTATTTATGGTTTGCAATGGTCCAAATTTATTCCTCAGTTATCTTATGCATTCAGTGCTTTTCACAACTCTCAGAGGCCAGAATGGCGTTTTGATAACAACTAGCATGCTGACAGCACACTTCCTAATTCTCAAACAATATAGAATAAGAACAATACTTTGGCCAAGCTGTAAAATAAGAAAGTAGATTTAAACTTTTGAAAGTCATTGAGATAAGTCTAAGAGTAGAATGTAGAATAGTGTTTTTAAACAGGGTTATGGAGAGACAAGGGTCAGCCAGGTCGTCCCTCGGGTCAGACCAGGTAAGATTGAGGTGAAGTTAATTTAAATTCACAAATACAACAGTATAAGCTTTAAAGAGGAGATTGTGAGGGAGCGGGACATTATTTAAGGGGGACAAGAAAGGTATAGATTGAGTGTGAATGTTATGCCATGCTAATTTGATTTCTATTAGTAAAAACAAACTTGAAAATGGCAAATGTCTGTAGTGGAGTAATACAATAATTATACTTGTTATTAGGATTACTACTATTGCAATTGTTTAAGCCTACTACTTCTATAGCCTTTGGTGCTACCACCACCACTACTACTGCTACTACTTCTACTACTGCGATTTCTACCACTTCTACCATTAATCCCGTTCCAGAAATAATATAACTGATACTACTAAAGCTACTTTCTGTTCATATAATCTGCAAATATTAACAACTCTAAATCTACTACTACTGTCACTACTACTACTATTACTAGTACTAGAATCACTGCTACTACCACCACTACTACTATAGTTGTTCCAAAAAAATAATACATCTGTGATAAAGCTACTTTTTGCTTACCATACTTTCCAGACTATAAGTCGCACTTTTTTCATAATTTGTCCGGAGATGTGACTTATACTCAAATGCGACTTATATATGAAATTATTCAAATATATCATTGTACATCTTTGTTATTGTCACACTGACAACTGCGCGAGGGCACTCTTAGCTTGTGTGCCAGTATGACAGTCACATGGAAACTGGTGGTGCTTTATCTACTTCCGGAGCAGGCGGAGTTGTTCAGAAACGACACTAAGGATGAAGAATTCAATGAATTTAGTGATTTGGAGTGAGATCGAGGGTAAACTTGTTAGCTTGTTTTTTATGCTTTAGTTATCTGATAGGACCATAAAGGTGATCATTTTTCATTTGGACCAATATTGTAAATGTTTAGTTTATTATAAGGCTAGTTAAAGGTCGCAAAAACTACTTCCTGTTTTCCGGTTCAGCCTTTTACGCTAATGCTAAGTCTCACCCAACAGCGCACTATTTAAAAAAACAATTGAAGGAAAATATGAAGTTTTGGGTTCACCAGTTTCTTTACTAGCAGGCCAAAGTGGTATGTATATTTTCCATGCGTTCATATATAATTGTGTGTATATGTAACATGAGCCAGAGCTTATGTTATATTTGATGTGTTTGTTCTACAGTGTGAATTGTGATGAAGAAGTAAGACCACAGTAAACATCAGTGAAAAGAACTCTCGTGTCTCTCGTATTTGAGGACAAGCCGGCATATTAGCATAGCATATCTGATTAACTTTTAATATCTTATGTAAACATACCAGACACATATTCAGTTCATTGTCTATGTGTTATATATGTTTTTTTTTCTTAATTATTACTCATATACTCCAGAGCAATGTGTAGTCCGCAAAATACGGTATATAGTCTTCAAATATTAACAACTCTAAATTTACTACTATTCCTACCACTCCTCCTTCCCCTAACTCTTGTACCTTGTGCTTCTTCAGCCTTTCACTGCAGTATGCCGTTGGGGATGGAGTCTGGGAAAATCAGTGATGACCAGATTTCGGCATCAACCACGTTTTATGACAGTCGCTGGTTGCCACGGCAAGCTCGGCTCAACAACGACGACAACGCCTGGACGCCATCGGAGGACAGCAACAAGGAGTTTATACAGGTCAGTGAATAGGTATATTTACAATACAAGGTATAAACAGTCATCTGGACACTCTTTTTGAAATCAACACTTTCTCCCATCCAGAAGCCATTTTCAATTTGATGTTTGTTTCATGGTTCCCAGATTTACAGAAACCAACAAGCCTGTGGAAAAAAAGACCAAAGCAAGCAACCTAAGCTCTAACAAAAGAAGCCCCAATTAGAAGTTGAGCACTATTGAGATGCACAAATTTTTATTAGCATATTTAAGAATCAATAACAGGTTGAAATTAGACTCAGTACAGTGTATAGAGACTGTAGAGACTGTATATGGTCATTACTGAGTCTATTAATGTGAAACTAAACTGATGACAAGTGAAAGTGCCACTTGAGAGTGAGCCCACCACCAAAAAATCCCCACAACTCTCTAAAGTTTCAAGTGACCTTTAAAAAAAGAACCCCAGACTCAGGATTTGAGACTCAGGATTTATACTACAGTATAAAGAGTTGAATACGTCCTGCACCACAGGAGTTTTAGAGTGAAAATGGGAGAGATAATAGTAAAAGTGTTAAATTCAATGGGAAATGTAAATAATGTTTGGGCTTGCATAATTTAAGACACACACACCAAAGCTGTTATCTGTATATCTGTTTATGTACCGATGCCAAATAAATGGTTATTTTTGCATATTTTTCAAAATACCATTAGGCACTCCCTCTGTTGCTACAGAATAAATGTATATGTAAGTCATATCAATGCACGATTAATGTCTTTTTAAAATGGTAATCTGCTCTAATCCCGGTAATGGTCCAGTAGTCAGGTTTTCCCCCATAAACGCCAATACAAATGAGATTCAGCTCGTTTATTATAACAGCAGTGGAACGTTTGGAATAGTCATTGGCCATAGAAAAAGAAACCAGGAGAATGTGTACAGTAAAATATTGATTCATTGGGATACTTCGCAATGGTAAAGATGCAGTATGGTGACCAGACTAGGGTTTTCAAAAGTATCGATAATCACTGATGCTGATGCTAATCACTACTAAAACTAGTATCGAAACTAGGTCATTTGAGCAAATATCAATACTGAAAAAGTCCCATTCACAGGACCGAAATGAACCTTTCCTGAGTAGCTTTAGAATGATCTTGAGCTGTATCAGAACAAGTGTAAGATTATATAGACTCGTATACGTCTATGGAACACTATGGACCTGGACCACTGAGGGATTATGCAGATATAAGGACACAGGTCTAACCTAGAACTGAACCAGGAATAAAGTACATGCTAAACAGGGACTAGTCTAAATCAGGACTAGATCTAACTCACCCAGGACTAATAGACCAAGACTATGCCAAAACTGGATTACAGAGCAGGTCTGAACCAGGTCTGAACTAGGACTAAACCAGGATTAAACCAAGACGAAATTAGGACTAAACCAGGACAAACCCAGACCTCAGTCTTCCTACATGTATTTTCATGGCTGGTTATTTACAATTCTTTATGTATTTAGTCAGTGCAGATAACAGCTTTAGCCTCCATCTTGGTATTGTAGGCCACCATTCAAAGTCAGTGCAGCTCTGTGTAGACTTGTGATAAGGCTCTCTCCTCCTCTCTCCATCTCCTCTGTCTCAAACTGCAGCGCGGAGGAGCACACTTTGATAGATGATGTTGTCTGTGAGAATGGATTCTAGCATTAGAGACATTGATCTTATGCTCTGGACATAGGAAACACAGACGTTTAACTGCAGATGCCCCTGTGGCTTCTCTGAGGTGGGGGGCAAATGCTGTCTGCCCCCCGCTGGATCCTACACAGCTGTTATGTCTGAGCCAACATCTGGATAGTTCAATAATCCTGTGTGCAACTACATATTAGTATTTTAATGCCAAAAAAAATAAAATAATAATAGTAATAGTAACAATAATTCATAAATAAATAAATGTAAGTATTTTTAGAATTGGTTGAACATTTAAGTTTATTTACATTATGTTACGGCTAAAGCTATGACTATTTTCATAATCATATCTGCAACCACACATCCTAAGTATTTTTGCTGACATATAATGTGTTTACTTTTCCTAATTTAAACTATTGATGTGAGGCAATTTACAGAAACATTCCGAACCAACTTAAAATGTGATCGAACCTTGAATCGTGCCCCCACAGAGTTCCATACAGCTGTTGTGTTTGTTTAAACATCTGGACAGTTCAATAATCCTGTCTGCAGACAAACTAAAGGGTTTAGGTTGAGCTATAAGCTCTATGCACTAATGCACACACTTTTCCACAGTATGTGTTACTAGGCAGAATTCGCGTTCACACATTTGAACTGAAAATCTTATCAATTGTATCCTTATTTTCGTAAATATACTCGTTATTGAAACAAGGTATTTTTTACATAAATCATCTTTTTTTTTTTTTTTTTACTGTTTAAATGTAGTTTCTAATTCACTTCATTTTCTAAAAAGTCTTATTATGAAAGTGTTAGTAGCTTGGAGCAAGTCCCCTAAAGGAAGTTAGTAGTATCGATAAATCCCATGTAGACAGCTAAATCAATTTTGTATGTATTCATACAATAATCATTTATCTTATATATTATGTTTATTTTTTTTTAATATATTTTTAACAAAACAAAAATAACATACAACGCAAAACAGAAACTGTGAGGACTAAACCCAACCGCAAAAATGTAACCACAAAAACTCAAAACAGTCGTAATTCTGTCGTGATAGTTAAAGAAAACATGTCTGCATATTTTTGTCTGCTATATAGCTGTAATATATGAAACCGAGCATCATTGTTTTATTTTGGACATTTAAAATTTAAATATCTAAGATGACTTAATTGAAGAAATAAGTCACAAATTCTCTGTGCATCACAGAAAATAAACAAAAGTACGTTACACTGGGAGTACGCCAGTGGTTGTGAAAATGTGGGTAGATTAGAGCACTGATGTTTTGAATACAGGAGTATAAAGATTATTCAAACATGCATGAATCACTCTAAATACAATTTTGAATGAATAAATTAGAAGAGAAACAACTATAACATGGTTAAAAGCTCTAAAAACGCAATTGGAATAGGTCTGAGTTAAGGTAATCTTCCTTTGTCTCTCCAGGTGGATCTTCACTTCCTCAAAGTCCTGACCGGGATTGCAACACAGGGGGCTGTTTCCAAGGAGACGCAAAAGTCCTACTTCGTAACATCATTCAAACTGGAAGTCAGCACCAATGGAGAGGACTGGATGGTGTATCGCCATGGCAAGAGTCACAAGGTAAAAGAATTTCTACCAGAATATATTTATATACACGTCAACAAAACGGTCAGTTGTATTTCACTGGACTGGGATTTCACAGTGATGGTTGGAAACTGGTTTGATGCCATTGTTTTGAGAGGACAACGAATAGTTTATTGATAGACCTTGGCAGTTAAAGAGCAGCAGTCAGTCAGTGATCAGATGGAGATGGAGTCTGTTGTCATGATACTAAAATTTTCAAAGTCGATACCTGCTCAAATTTCAATACTCGTTTTAGTACCAATTAGTATTTTATTTTCCATTCTTTTGACAACCCTATATGAAACACTAGTGGAGGTGAACAGGGGGAGATGGCGAGGCTGATGGTTTTGCTGCTGCAAGATGTGGCAGAGGAGGGGTGGGAGGAGTGAGAGAGTGCATTTATATTAATGCATTAAGAGAGACTACAATACTAGACTGTGATTGGCTGACAGTAGAAACATTTCTTTAAATGGAAATAGATAAACTTTGTGGCAGCATAGTTCCCTTGGTATTAATTCAATGTCAAATTTAAGATTATTTTAAAATGTAAACTTTTATTAAGGACTAGTTTGTACTTGCTGACTTCTTTTTAGTTCTTTTAAACAGTTTGCAGTGGTCCAAAGTTATTCCTCACTTACCTTATGCATCCAAAGCATCCTAATTATTCACAGTAAAGCTAACAACAACTGCTTATACAATATATATGCCTGGGGCAAGACAAATTTAGCTTTAGTGCTTGAAAATAATCCATTAAAGATTGCTCAGACATGCTTGGATCACTTGAAATACAACTTTGAGAGGGTCCATGACAAGGAAACAACTATAACATGGTTAAAAGCTCTGAAAAGTCAATTGGAATAGGTCTGATTTAAGATAATCTCGATTTTGCAGAAGAGCTCTACTTTAACCAACTTAATATATGCAGCTTCATGTGGCAGTTCTTATGTTTGATTGCGTAAAAACTGCTCTCTCTGCTTTTCTTCACATTTTAGCCATAACCTCTTTCTCCTCGGGACATCCTATAGCTTTATCAGCAGATTCCTCACCTTAAGCACTCTTCCTTGAAAAAGTTTACGATGTGTGACCGAAAGTCATGAGACAAGGTCCAGAAAAACAGTCAAAATGGCCGACATTAGATAGCGAGGAGGAAGGAGGGTACGAGGACAATGCACTCCTCTGTGCAATGTTATCTGTAAAACTATTCATCATTTTTCTCACACCAGCACATCTAAACAAACGCTCCGATTATGAAATGTGGTTTGGAGGGCAAGCACACAAAGTTCAAATCAGTTTCCTAGATTTTGGTGAATAAAATCTGCAATGTTCTAAGATTCATTGTAATTGATCTAGTCCCGGTCCTGGACCTGGTCCTGGACCGGGACTAGACTGGGACTAGACCAGGACCTATACGCTGCATGTTCTTGTTTTGCTATCTACTGTATGGACATGTCTGGAGGGGATTTGAACCTTCACCCCTCCATCTGGCTTAAGGTCATTTGGGATTCTAAGCCAAAAGAGTGACATTAAAGGGGGAGGTATTAAAGGGTAGGTATTAAAGGGATGGGGTGTGGGGGGAGAGTTGATCCACTACAGTCCCATTACCAGTGCATCCTGCTGTGATTGTTCTGACCAGTGTGGGGTATCTAGGATTAACAAGGAAGTCCAAATAACATAAAGTTTATTTATTATTGTAGTCAATTCAATAGTGAGTAAAAGTAGTAAATGTTTAAAAATACACAAATCATTCAAATGTGTTTTAAACTGAAGGAAGCTGTACAACTATAATGTCAAGCTATCCATGGGTTTCAGAATGATGCAAAATTAGGCCCATTACCATAGTGATTAACAATTTAAGTTAAGTCAATGCCAGAACAGGGCTATTCTGTGACTAAAATGGATTTAATCAACAATAGGCTCCTTGCACAGCAGCATGCTAGCTAGCTCACTGTGTCTCAAAGCTAATGCTTTTATCAGAAGTTTAACATTTTAAATAAATGACCTATTAAAATTAACTGATGTAAAGCCTACCTGTTTTTATATGTAGATTACTTCAGTTTATGGTGTTTTAATATTCACTATGTCTTCAAATGAACATCTCCTTTTCTAAACACAGAAGTATTCATTTTTTTTAGTCTGAATTTTAGTGTGACTTGATGAAAATCCCATAGAGTTATAATTGGACAAGAAGTAGTGATACTAACAGTGAGCTAGCTGGGCGCTGTTGTGCACAGAGCCAATTTTATTCATCAAAAATGCTTACAATTCTGTTAACCTTCTGTTTCAACTATAGCCCATCTTATTAGAGGAGCACAAGATTGCATTGACTGAGATAATCCGTCATCTTCTTGATCTGTGTAAATTCCCAGTCTCTCCCACGGCTTCTCTCTTCCATAGCTTTATATGCACCAATCTGGTCTCCCCTTTAAATACCCCAGGCTAAACTCAGCCTGTCTGGACTGCTAGGTTATAACAACGTGTCTGGGGCTAGCTTGTAATCGGATGCCTCTAATCTGTTGAAGAGACATTTTTCAGACAGACCCTACAACGCATGGGGATTGCGTTGCCGTGCATGGTTGCTAGGGGAAAAATGAAATTAGTTTAAGAACAAGATGGATGTGCTAAACTAGGAGGGAACGCGATAGTTGTTTGGGTGCTTTGACAGCCACTTAATCCTGTTATAACTGTGCAAAAACTTTTCGCTATAAATAATTAGAATTTATTATAGCTAAAATGACAAATAATTTAATTTTAAAAATGAAATAATAAATACAGAGAAATGTATGATATGTCCTATTTTTCCATCTAATTATTATATGTACATTCTTGCAATTTTTGCAAATTTAGGGATTAGGTGACTTACTTTTTAAAAAAATGATTTAAATATTCAATTACTTTTAACTGTAAATATTTTTTTTCATCTTAAATTACATAAAAAAATTCATAGGTAGTCCTGAACCAGGACTGAACCAAGACTGAATCAGGACTAAACGAGGATTAAATTAGAACTAAACTAGGGTTAAACCAGCACAAAACTAGGACTAAATCAGGACTAAATGTGAAAGTTAATCTACGATGTGCATTATCACTGCATGCTGCTTTCTAATGTCTCAGATAACATAGTCCCTTTTAATTTGACTCTTCCGTGACTGATAATCCCTGTATGGAGCTGTAGTCCTGGTTTAGTCCGCCCTAAACCCCCTGTGTAGTCTGTAAGGGGGGAAAGCTTGCTCTCATCAGGAAGTCCCATAGACGAGGGGGGGTGAAGGGATCCCTATCTGGTTTGGTCTACAGTCCTGGGATAGTGAAAGACTAAACCTGGACTAAACCTGGGCTAAAGTTGGCTGTAACCAGGACCAAACAAGGACTAAAATTAGAAATAAATCAAGTCTAAATTGGGATAAACATTGAACTGAAGCAGATCCAAACTTGGACTGAAAACTGGACTAAAAAAAACTGGTCTAAAACCTGGACTAAAGCCTTTACTAAAACCTGGACTAAACCTGAACTAAACCAAAGACTAAACTCAGGACACAAGCCAGGACCAAACCAGGACTATCTCAGGTTTAAAATGGAGGTAATCTGATATTTTAATGTAGAAATATTTACGCTGATAATATAATGTAATTTATTAGAATGTAGCCTTGCATTATCAATCCATATAAAGATCAACAGACAAAAGTATATATGATTTAAGCAGCCATTTTGAATTTGTTTTCCCCAAACTTTAAACACACGTGAGTCGCACCAGACATTTTGGTGCTATTGCTGAGCTCGTTTTTGCACACTTTTTCACACCCAAATCCTCTCGCTAATTCCAAACGGCACTCTCCACATATGCGCCTAATTAACTCATGACTTGTTAAAACTTGCACTTAGAAATCACAATTTTTTTTTTTTTTTGACAATTTAAAGTTGAGAATAAATTTCCCAGTTTTTTTTTTTTTTTTTTAGCTCTATGTGAACGTTAAAAGCAGAGACGCAGCAGTTTGAATCCTCTCCTCCATCTCTCCATGTCAGAAGATTTCATTTGAATAATTATTCCCAGAGATGAGGTCTAATAAGAGATCCATATGTGAGCACAGAGTCAGGTTATGAGCACAGGACAGAGGAAGGAAGGTTTCACATCAACTATCAATGGCAGAAAATGTAAATATAAATCCTACTACTACTACAGTGGCTACTACAACTATACATGGTATACGGTATACGGTATACGGTACTACTTCTACTAGCTTTAGAATCTTTGTTTTCACTAGTACTATGCAAAATTGCTTTGATATTATTTAGGGAAAAGTATTCTGCATACTATATTGAGTTGATGACTGAAAAATAGGATTGCAACATTGCAAACTACTATTTCTACTATTCCTACTATTTCTACTACTACTACTATATTACCACTACGAATCCTACTACTATGACCAGAGCAGTACTCCTCTGGTCAGTGTTTACTCCAGCAGACCTGACCTGATTCTTCTCAGAGCTCATGAAAAAGTAAATCCTCCAGGACTCTGTACCTCCTGAGTCCACTTTCAGTCTGGACAGTCCCATTTGGAGAGCTGAATACGTGCAGACAGGAGAGTACAGAGGGGGGGAGAGAGGGAGAGGGGAAGGGAGAGAGGGAGAGGGGTAACGGGAGAGAGATGTGAGAGGGATAGGGGAGGAAGGGAAAAAGATTAGCGGAGAGGGGAGGTAGAGAAAGAGAATTGTGGGGGTGAGGGAGAAATGAAAGGAGACAGATGAGAGGAAAAGAGGGAGAAAGGGAGCAAGGATGAGTAAGAGAGGAGAAAGAGAGGGGGCATCAAAAGAGAGAGAAAGAAAGAGCGGGATAGCTAAAGGAGAGAGAGAAGCAGGTGAAAGCAAATGGAGAGTGAAAGAGAGAGGAGAGAGATAAGTTTGGAGAAATGAGGGGGAGAAGGAGGAAAAAGTGGAGGGTGGAGAGAGACAGACGAAGAGAAACAGAGTGGGCAATCTTGTGGAAGTGTTTATTTTTTAATGATAATTCACAGTGGGGGAGACAACATGAAAACCTGAATTATTGAATATTATGACATGTGAGGGGGTGGAGTCTGTGTGATGTCGCCGGGCAGATTAGAGACAAGCCACTGTTTTTTTTTGGGGTTTTTTCTACTGTAATCTAATGCAACTTTCATATCTTGCTTTTAGTATTTAGCATGTATTTAAGTTCATTTTTTTAATTTGACAAAGCAATATGTATGTATAGTTTTCAAGTCATTTGTACCTCTGTTGTTTTTTTTTTATTTTTGTTTTTTTTATTTGTTTTTAAGCAGTGCATAAGACACAATGGCAAATTAAGCTAAAAACCTGTAATAGGCTAGACTTGTATTGTGCTAACGTTGCTATTGCTAGCTGTCGCCAATTTGACAGGTCTTTTTATAGCTTAAAATACCTTGCTGTTTGGGGTTCCTTATTGGTGAAAAAGTAACTTAAAGTGGCCAGTGAACATCTGCTTCCCCAGGTGTTTGACCTTTTGACTCGGAAGTACTTTCTCAGGTATCTGGACAATAGCAGACAGGAAGATGAGAACAAAGAAGCAAGATTTTCTATTTCCAACAGAGACAAAACAGCAAATTGTCCAAAATGGCCCCACTTCAATTTTCCTTCTTTTTTCCAATGGCATTCCTCAAATTTCACCACAATGCAGCAAAAACATGGACTATATCAAACTAAAACCATTTTAGTCAGACTACCTGATCCACGGAAGTGTAGATAAATGTAAATAATTAAGACAAAATATAAACAAAATTTGTATAAGCAAAGAGTAAACGGGGACTGAGCAAATACTAAACCAGGGCTAAATAAATGTAAAATGTATTTATTTATGTCTTTGTATGTTGAAATAATATTTAAAAAATCATTAAAAAAGGAAAATGTGGGCTACTAAAATACAGCAAAAAGTTAAGTTCCCATAAGTATTTTCATTGTATAGATTTTTAATGTATATATTTTTTAACATAGGCTGTTTGAATTGAAAACTTTATATTTAAACTTTATATACACATTGATTGACTTCAGAGCTAATAGCAAAATCTGTTAAGTTAAATCTGTCAGCTGGACAAATTGTTGTAGGAGTGAAGACGTTTCACTGCTCATCCGATCCACTTCTTCAGTTCTGGTCAGATTGCTGCTGGACACTGCCTTATATTTATCTGAGGGGAGGGGCTAACTACACTGAAACTGTAAACAGCTATTGTCTCCAGTTTCAGCCTCAATGACCCTGTTCAACCTGTAATAGTCCTCCTATTGTTCTCTTTGTTTCCTTTTGTTTGCTTTGGGTCTGAGGATGGAATTATAGATCTCTGAGAGATTATGTCTAAGGCCCCCACTCCTGTTTAAGGAAGGATTGTCTTTCCTAACAAAAATAGCTTCTTTAACTCCCCTCTGAAACCATTTCTTTTCTCTGGCTACAATCTGCACCTCACTATCTTCAATAGTGGCTTTGAGATGGAGATGTACGATGGACTAGGAGTGCTCACGCCAGTGTTGGTACATTCTCGTATGGAGTGGTTGTTCATGGCTCGGGGTTTTATCCTTTGGGTGAACCAGTTTCTGTGTTAGTGTTTGTAGATTTAAAATAGACCGGTCTGTCTGAAAATTCTCTGAAGTTTTTCAGACACACCCACTGCGTAAGGAATAGTTACATCGTTCCTTCTAGGTTCAGATTACCTGTTGTCCTATTTTTTAGCTCTTTTGTTGTTGTTTTGATGCTGCTATTGTATATATTTTCTACCTCTTGCATGCCCTTATTTGTATTTGTATTTATTCAGTGTGTTTTTTGTGTGTGTTCTATGTTGCACTTTATCACCGAAGTAAGTTCCTAGTCTGTGAGCTTTGCTCACTGACAATGGCAATAAAACTTCTTCTGATTCTGAAAAACTTCTGATTTTAGATCTACTGAATTCCCATTTTGGATATCCACAAGCTCTGTGTTTGTGGGCACCACTTGAGCTCTGTGTTGTAGAGTAGGAATAACTGAGTTTGTGCTGCAATGGATGGTGTGAATCAAACAGCTGGTATTGGTCAGTGTGTGTGGGCTTCCTGAAGACTTCTACCTGGAGTCGCCGGTCCTCTCCTATTGTTACTGCACAATCTAAGAAGGCCAGTTTGTTCTCCTTGGCGTCTTACCGTGTGAACTTGATGTTTGGATTAACAGCATTAATATGTGCAGTATTAACAGCATTAATATGTGGTAGTACAACACAGTGGGAGTGTGATAGATAAGAAGTCTTGGCTCTATCTGTCTCATGTTAACAGATAGATAGCATTTGTTTACCATAGGGGCTAAACAGTGCATAGGGGCTGTTCATGGAGGCTATGTGAATGCCTACGCCAGCTAGCACACACATGTGGTAGGCTATGTGCAGCGGCTAATGCTAAGAGCTAAAGGCAAAAACCTCCTACACATTTGGACGACAAGGAGAATCATAACTGTAGGGAATGGGAGCAGCATTGGAAACATATGGAAATTATGAAAAGTTGTCAATATGCAGAATGTTTTTTATCTTAAAGGTTTTGGACAAATTATGTTTTACACCTAAATACGCAAAATTATAACTTTGAAATGTACTGTATCATAACAAACACACTGAGGGCTAATGAAAGCTGCCTTGTATTCTACCACAAAATTAGAGCACAGTGCAACAACATGTTGTACATGCATTCAAAAACCTATGAAATTTGAAAACAATAAAAAATGACCATATGTACACGTTGCTTAATTTATATTTAATTTAAAATGTATTTTTGAAATGATATCTTCAAAATTGTTGGTGAATTTTGAATTTGCTGACAATATTGAACTTGCTGACATTTTCAGTTAAAGTTACACTGTGTAAGGGCACTGTTTAACTTTTCTGGAGAAAGGTTTGCTACCTGTTTTTGGCAGGTTCCACAGTACAACATTAAAATTATGTATCTTGCATTTATTTAATTGCTAATGCTATGTTGCTCAAACATACCTGTGGAATTTTCCAGGCAAAGCGATCACATCTCCACCAGACAAATTTCATATTGCACCTTTTAAAGGTGAACTCTTGTTAGCTTTAAGCCATGTTATAAAACTGTTTCTTTCTCAAAAACTTACCTGAAGTTCTGTTTTGTTTCATTCACACATGTTTGTGTAACCCTTCATTAGTAGTTTGTCTACATCTCCAAAGCTCAAAATGCTCTGTTCCACCTTGTGATGTCATCAAGCTGTTGTTTTCAAGTTAACAGCTCCTTTTACCTTTTGTTCAGTAAAGACTGGCAATTCCGGGGATGAAATTATGCAAATGATTCTAATGAAGGTGTATGGAGTTTAAAACCACAGTGGAGCACTTGCTGTACCACATGACATCAAAAGATGGAACAGAGTGTTTTCTGTTTGAGAGAAGAAGCCTAAATATGCAGGATTTGTGTGTTAAACATGTGTGAATGAAACAAAACACAGCTCCAGGTCTGCTTGTGATGAGGAGACATCGTAGCGTAGATCAGAAAATGGCGCAATATAGGCTCATTAAATTCTAAATAATTTCTGTTATTTTTATCTCTTGTCTAAAACACAAAGCATACATTCCCTCTCCCTTGCAGACGTTAGCGTGGTGTTGTAGTAAAAGACAATCCGTGTAGGGAGCTCTTTGTATAAAAGTTTAATTTGGAGTCAGGCCTGTGTCACAGAGAGAAACTACATAGTCTGATACTTTACAGATCACGCTCTGCTTACAAAGATACTCTCTGCTTATCTGGGCTTGTGGTTTGAGGAATTTGGAGGGAAAACCACAAATTAACCAGGACTAAAATGTGACTTAACCAGGACTAAAGGAAGTGCTTGAAGGACTAAACCAGAACTAAACAAAGTGCTTAAAAATGACAATCAGGGCTAGAAAAGGAATAGGTTAGATTGCAGAACTTGGACTAAACTGGAACTAAACCAGGACTAAGAATGTACTAAAACAGTACTAGAAAAGGACCAGATTCAAACTGGACTAAATCATGACTGAACTGTGATTTGCCAGTATTAAACCAGGAGTAAACCAAGACTTAGACTAGACTAAACCAGGGCTAAATCAGGACTAAACCTAGAACTAAACATAGGACTAAACCATAATTATATCAGGTCATAAACCAGGACTAAACCAGGATTTGAACAGGACTAAATGAGGACCAAACCTGCTTGGAACTACACCTTTCTAAGAGCCTTAGAAACCCAGGTGTCTGCTATCTGTCGTGAGATAAAGTCCATGAGTGACACTGGGCAGCCCTGCTCTGCTTATCTGAGCTTGTGGTTAGGCTAATCTAGAATAAAAGACTTTAGTGGAGTTAGCGGAGGTGGAGAGATAGCACTTCAAACTTCCAAAGGGGAATTTAGGCAGGAAGCAGGAGGTGGCTACATGAAAGCTAGCATAAACAAGCCCAGAGGAAGCCTTCCGTAATGATAAACCAGGACTGTACCGCTAGAAAGTTCCACCACTCTGTCATTATATGCTTAGATCCAGCTATTATCGACTTGAAAGCACATTTTGGGAGATTTGGGACAAGTGGAAAAAAAGGGTGGTGCCGCCATATTGATTCATAAAGTGCGATGTAAACAGATTTTGGGCTAAAAGCACATTAAAAATACCAATACATATAGTACTTTTATGTAAACAAAAATGGGAAATGGTGTATTGATACAAGAGTAATGTGTTTCAAGTGGAATTCTAACGTTTGTGTCAATTATCAGGCATGCATTTATAACTTTGCAAAACAAATGTTTTTTGTTTTTTTTCTACAAATATTTTGGGCAGTGCAATATTTTGCACAAATAATTAAAACTTTTATATATTAAACATTGCAATCTACAATTCAGGGTTATATTTGAATTTACAATTCAATGTGTCAATTCAAACACAAAACAAACACACAAAAAAAAAAAAAAGCCAAGGACTCAACAGGGACTCAACTCGGACTTAACCGAGACTCCTCTGGGAGTCAGGACACAACCAGGTGAAAACATAATCTAAACTACTGTAAACATGAGCTAAAGATGGTGTAAACATTGTCTTAACAAGGTCTAAACCAGAACTAAACCAGGACTAAACCAGGACTAAACCAGGACTAAACCAGGACTAAACCAGGACTAAACCAGGATGACATCATTCATGCCCTCAAGCACAAACCCAAACAAGTACCAACAAAGGAGCTAAACTAGGACTTAACTCACATTTCGATACGTGTATCCAATTAATTTACATTTTCACACAATCTAATCATCCAAACGGCCTCTGCATGTTGGACCACTCCCTTCCTTATTTCCTGTTATGGGTGCCTGGGTGGGACAAAACAGAGGTCATAGTTTAAACCTAACCCGGGTGGTCAGGTTTACTTCCTGTTTTGGGTTGAGGTCCCTAAATGATCAAAGCATCCAGATGGTGGGCATATGATAGGCGGGTCACAAAAGTTTGAGCTGAATTTTGGACTGTGTGGGCTTCCATCCATTACTGTTAATGTACAAATATTTGGAGGTAGTCCCATAAGCCCACTTGGCAGCCCGCAAACATGTGGAATTTTGGGTCCAACTATTGAAGAAAAAGATTTTGTTTAGATAACATATTTTGTTTACCTTCCCATGTTTGGAGGCTGTAAATATTGTAGCATTGTTCACCACATGTTAGGGCCAGATACAGTCAATTTGTAGAGATTTTGTCTGGGATTTCTGATAAGTATAGTAGTATAATAATTATACTTTTGACACAGTTTAAAAAAAAAAAAAAAATGAAATTAAAAAACGCTAGCAACACGTTTTGGAAATATGCATGTTAAGTCCACTGAAAAAAGGATTTGATCATAGGGCTCCTTTAATTTTAAATATATGAAATTTACTGACAAAACACAAATTGTATGCATGTATAAAGCTTCATTGTTTTCTCAAAAACCTTTCTTTTTTTTTTTATAGAGATCATTATGTACAAAACAATCAGATCTTAACATTTTGTGATATTGTACTGTCTAAAATATAACAGCGTTAGCATCGTTATCATTGATTTTTTTCAGTATTATAGCCAGTTATCATAATTGACACACAAACTCTTATCTACCAGTGGCATTAAAAGTTTTCATTTTGCAAGTAAGTGTAAGTAATAAATCTTACTCCACTGGTTAATAACTTTGGAAAAAAAAAACCCTAAACACATGCATAAATAAATACATACAAATCTAACAACTAAATCTACACCTGAAATGCCACTCAGAACAAGATTAGAAAAAATAAATTTAAGGTCTTCTGTAACTTAATTAGGGGCAAAAATGTTGACCCTTCAGTATAATATGACCGCTTTCTTCTGTGCTTTATTTTTGCCGATATAATGTTCCTACAGAAGTGAATTTGTCCTACATCCTGGCCACCTGGCGGTACTTCCTGTTTCGAATGATGGATGGGCCAATCGTGTTGTGATCCATATCCTGCTGCTTCCTACTAGCCCATCAACGCTAGCCTCTCTGTTAGCTTCTCCATTAACGCTGTTCTATGCAGTGTTTAGGATATCTGCTCTAAACTCTTGACCCTAAAACATGGAGACAGCTGGGCCAGAGACACCTGATCCATGTTTGGGTTGTATGTGGGTTGTCCAGAGGGTGAAGCAGAGCGAGACGAGCACTGCGGGTGGGTGAGAGAGGAAAAGGGGGAAAGGGCAGGGACGGGGAATGTGAGTGACTGAGAGAGAAAGAGAGGGGTAAATGGGGAGAGAGAGAAAGGAGAGATGGAGAGGGAGAGAGGAGAGAGATTGGGTACAGAGGATGAAAGGGGGAGAGAGGAAGAAAGTGGCAAAAGGAGATGGAGTGAGAGGGGGGAGTGAGAGAAAGGGGACACAGAGGGAAAGGCAGAGAGTGGAAAAGTGGCAGTGAGAGGGAGATAAGAAAATTAAGCCTTGGATATCTATATAGTGGGAACTTAAAGGAAGGCATTAGACTGGATGTTTTTATTCCTAAAATCGAATATGGAAAATGCAGTGTAATGTTTTAACAACTTCTACATCACAGGGCTCTGTTGGATAAGTTTATTCCAGACTAAGCTCTCAGCATTGTGTCATATCTTCAGATAGTAAAATAAAATAAGATACACTTGTTCACTTAAGCTTATGCTTATGGAGTTGGATGATACTTAAAAAAAAACTTAAAAAAAATTTATTTAGACCATGGAATGTAATTTTCAACATTAAATGGTCTATGTGGCCTTATACTGATCTTATTCGGATACAGCTCAAGATCATTCTAAAGCTATTCAGGAAAGGTTAATTTCTGTCCTGTGAATGTGACTTTTTTAGTATTGATACCTGCTGAAATGAGTACCTAGTTTCAATACCAGTTTTAGTGTTAATTAGTATTGGATTTTCGATACTTTTGACAACCCTACCTTCTAACATATGTCCTTGTTGTTCTGTCTCTCTGCAGACATTCCATGCTAACACAGACCCAGCAGAGGTGGTGTTGAACAGAGTGCCTCAGCCTGTGTTGGCGCGTTTTGTACGGATCAGACCTCTGACCTGGAAGAACGGGATAGCACTGCGCTTCGAGCTCTATGGATGCCAAATCACAGGTAAAGATTTATCTGTTATTTTATTTAATTTGGACAGTATAAATTAAAGCCGCCGTATGTAACTTTTAAGCCACAAAAATGGACTCAAATTAAAGCATGTTTTTTTTTTTTCATTTTGGTTGTTTTCATTATGCTAAAAAACATGCATCCTTACCCTGAGCCGGCTTGCATCTCCATAAACCTGACTCGTATTTGGCCTGGAGGAGGGCCTCTTCCTACTTGTTTCCATGGAAATATTGTCAATTGGCTATAATATTTCATAGTATGTCATAAAACTGATCTATCTCCATGGAGAACAAGTATTGTTTTAACTTGTTATTTACAAACACTTAAGCAGGTGACGTGCGGCTTCCAAGAAGTTACATTGCTTTAATGGCAACATTACAGTTTAGTTCCATGTGTTGTCCTTAATTCAAAAGGTTTAAAAAGTAGTCATATTGATAAAAATGAAAAACGTGATATTTTTGGATTGTCTCTGGTATTTGTTTCCACGTGATTCTCATCCAACAAAGATCCTTTAAATGTACAGTCAAATCAGTCTATCAGTCAGTGGCTTCTTACATTTTACCATTCGGAATAACACAGGAAGAGATAACCCCAGTCTGTTGATGCTACAGGAGGAGAAAAAAACTGTAGAAAAAGCCTGCACATGGGGATTGTAGAAGACGTTAGTATAGCTGACGGTTTAAGAGTTTGCAGATCAAACTTTCATGTCGTTATGTCACAAACTGAAGGTGTTAATAATGTATGTATGCAGCAGTGTGAGCGTGTATTTATCATGCTGTGAGGACTAAAATTCGTACACACACTTGCATTATGGAAACCTGCTTCCTTTTGGGGGTCAGGTCCCTATGACATAATTTCTGTATTATTAGATCAACAACATGGGTTAAAGTTAAGATATGGGTTAAAATAGGTTAAGATTAGGGTTTAGGTTATGGTTAGGCAAGTAGTAACTAGGACTTAAAATTAGGATCAGACTCCAGGAAATGAATGGAAGTCAATGTAATGTCCCCACAAAGTATGGAAGTATGTGTGAGTGACAGAAGGATGTTTCATTGGAGGGTTTTCAGATCTGTGCTAATAATAGACCCACGACAAAATCACGTACATGTGTATGAATGGAGCGCGCTGTTTGTGGTTAGGATGAACGCTACACTGTCAATCAAAAGTTTGGACACTTCAGTGTTTTTTTTTTGTAATGTCGACTACTTTCTACATTTTATTTACATGAAAGACATCAAATATGTGATGTAAGATATATGTAATTATGTTATAAAGAAAAAACAGCTGCAAACTTTTTGCTGTCCTATTAAAATAAATGGGATAGATAGTTAATATCAGTACCAGCCTATTATTTCAGTTCTGAAAGGGTCTTCAGTAAAT
The DNA here is from genome assembly GCA_019594935.1 of Periophthalmus modestus. NCBI lineage: Eukaryota > Metazoa > Chordata > Actinopteri > Gobiiformes > Gobiidae > Periophthalmus > Periophthalmus modestus. The sequence goes on from JAIEZT010000198.1 coordinate 1,649,458, forward strand.
GTCATTATATGTGAAAATAAAAAAAAAAAAAACAAACAAACAAAAAAAAAATCTTAATATAGTTGTTCTAGTTGGTGTTTTTTTTGTTTTTTTGTTTTTTTTTCTTATTTCAAACCAATTTAACTGCCAGTCAAGTGAAGTGAGAATAGTGCATTTTGTAAGTAAACTTAAAGGTACACTATGAACTTTTCTGATGGAGGGTCTGGCACGTGATTGTCTCCATGGAGATGCTATTGCTTTGCCTGGAATGTTCCACAGTATGATGTTTAACTTAAAGAAGGTGATGCTACCAGGCCAAGTCACAGGTCTGATCTGTAGAGGCGAGCCCACTCACAGTAACTGCATGTTTTTTCGAAGAATGCATCAACTGCAAGATGAGTTTAATACCATCATTTTTATTTTGGAACAAGGCAAAGTAGTAACAGGTCAAGACAAGCAGGTGGCAGACCCTCTACTAGAAAAATTATACAGTACATCTTTAATTTGTCAACAAATCTGTCAAAACAAGACTTTTTTATTTCATGTACAGTTATCTTTACACAGCCATATGTTAACATTAATGACATGTGTAATCTGACGGTATAGCAGTCCTTTGTATAGGCTCTAGTGGTGCACTTACAGCTTAAAGACCCACTCATCCTGCACTTGAGTTGGAGAGCTGCTGCTGCTAACTTTGTTCCACCCACTCGTGTTACAAACGGACCCATTTTCTTTTCCAGTTTTGTTCTTGCAGCAGACAGCTTAAAAGTCTACACCCAAATGAGGATATTAAAGGCGCTATACATGATTTTTATTGTCTTTAAAAAAACGTGAAAGACAGAATTTATTCATTTATTAATTCATTTAAACAGTTTGCAGTGCTCCAAATTCCTCACGTAAAAAAATACAGACACGTTAAGACTTTCTAACCCACTGAATAAAGTGTTGTATATGACTGCATTCTGAGTGAAAGTAAAAGAACAAACTCACAGGACTAGACCAGGACTAGACCAGGACTAAACCAGGACTAAACCAGGACTAAACCAGGACTAAACCAGGACTAAACCAGGACTAAACGAATACTAAACCAGATCTGATGGAATCAGATCTCAAATAAACCAGGGCTAAACCAGGAATAAACTCAGGGCAAACCAATTTCTGTATGAGCCATTAAATAAGGACCACATTTGAACTAAACCAGGACTAAACCAGGATTAAACCAGATCTAAATAAGGATTTTTAAATGAATCCCTTCCTCTGTCTCATTTTCAGTTCATGAAATCTCTTTAATATTTGATTGAATGCAAAACATGTCTCCTCATCTCGCTAATGGAGGTTTAAATTGAACACAGAGATACCCTCTCTCTCTTCGCCCTCTCTCCCGCCATCTCTCTCGCTCACCAACCTCCTCGTTCTTGTCCTTTCTCTCACTTTTTTTCTTTCTTTCTTTCTTTTTCTTCCTTTCTTTTTTCAATACCCGATCTCACTCTCTCTCCCCTCCTTTCTCTGTCCCCTCCCATCTCCCTGTCGCACACCTCTCATTTCTTTCTCCTCTTTCTCTCTCTCCATCTCTATCTATTCATTCTATTCTATCTATCTCTCTCCTTCCTTTTCTCTTTCTCTTGCCCTCCCCTTCACCCCCTCTGTCTTCCTTCCCTCTCTTTCCTTTCTTTAACTTCTTTCTCTCCCTCTACCCCCTTCTCCCCCACTCCCCTTCTCTCCCTCCTTATCACGCTCCCTGCTTCTTTTCCCTGTCTTCCTTTGTGATGAAAATTGAAGTATATTCATGTTGTGAAAAAATATTCTTGTTGTATGTCTTTAAATGCATTTGATCTGTGTCACTCTGTCAGACCCAGACCAGACATTAACATGTGTGAAGATTCTGTCTCCATCCTCCAGGAAAGCCTTTGTTGTCTTATCTCTCCTCAGGTGTAAAAGTTCATTATCTCATGGGTGTGAAACAAAAGTCACTGCTTTGAAATGTATGTAGCTTTGTCATTCTGGTATACATACTCTGGGCACTGGGACGAAGGGGGACTAACGACCAGGGGGAGAGACTTGGGACACTGAAAGTCCAGTCTGTGGCCAGGGTAGGCTTGGGCCTTGTCTGTATCTGCTGTAACAAAGAATACACCTTTTTTGTATTTCAGAACTCACTGGGCTTCACAAATGGATTACTTTTCATCTAGAACCTTCTTTCTTTTTACTTTCTCCAACTCCCCCATCTTCCTCTCTATCACCTCCTTACCTCCCTCTCTCACCCCTAAGTTTCCCTTCCCTCTTTCTTTCTTTCTTTCTTTCTTTCTTTCTTTCTTTCTTTCTTTCTTCCATTCCCCCATCTCCCTTCCTCTTCCCTCTTTTCTCTATCCCTTCTCATCTCTCACTCACTCCTCTCATTTATTTTTCCCTTTTCTCTCTCCACCACTCCTTTCATTCATTTCTTTCTCTCTCCTTCCCTCCCTCTCTCACCTCCTCTCTCTCATCCCTCTATTTCTTTCCTCCTTTCTTTCTGACTTCAACTCCACTCCACTCCATCTCTCCTCCCTTCCTTTTCTACTCCAACTCCTCCCTCTCTCTCTCTCCCTCTCCCCTTATTTCTTTCTCCCCTTTCTCTCTCTCAATCCCTCCCCTCTCTTCTTTCTTTGTTTCCTTCTTCCTCTCCCTCAGCCACTTCTATCCCTCCTTATCTCGCTCCCTTTTTCACCTTTTTTTCTTTCATTCTTTCTTTCTCCACTCCCCCATCTCTCTCCACACCTCTTTGCTTCCTTCCCTTCCTCACATTCTTCCCTCTCTCCACCCTTTCCTTATAATGCTAAGTACATATAGTGGTGTATATATGGCACGTGGTATAGAGCGATTGATGCTAAAATGCATTGGGGAAATGGCTTAAATGCTCCCAGTCGAGGTACTGTTAGCAAGATTGCTATTATCACATATTGGATTTTACTGTTGCTAGCCTTACAATTACCTACTAAAAAAAACATTGGATTTATTCAGTAACTATTGAATTATTATTGATTTATTTTTTTCTGTAACTTAATCCATTTTCTAATTTCTCTACAAATTTGAATGGTCCCATTATAGAGCCCTGTAGTACTCTTTTGGTATGAAATGCATTATCTTTTTTTATATTAAAAGTATGGTGCCTTTAAGCAATAAATGGCAAACATGAACATTGAACACCATTGCAATTGCAAATAGATTTGCGATTTGTTTTAACAATAAGATTGTGTTCAAAGTTCACATTTTAAATACGTCCAGGATAATTAACAATAAGACTGCAATCTGAACTGACAAACTAAGATTCACATTTCAGAACATGTTTGTAAAGGTATAAACTACACTACAGGGTTAGCAGTTTTTATGCAGAATAAGACTGGGAATTATAGTATTTCAAAACTTGTGTGAAATTTGTGAAATAGATTAATCTTGGCAGCTCTAATTGAATCCGATGTTCCGATCTCTCCTCTCTCCAGATGCTCCATGCTCCGAGCTCCAGGGAATGCTCTCCGGCCTCCTTCCTGATGCCCCAAATCTCAGCCTCCTCATCCAGGGACATGGTCTGGAGCCCCTGAAACCGCCCGCCTCGTGGCCAGCCGCTCTGGGGTGGTTCCCCGCATCAGTGCAGCCTATCGCAGGAGAGGAGTGGCTACAGGTATAACAGATGCCCTCCCATGACACCATATATTATATATATATATATATATATATATATATATATATATATATATATAATATATATATGTATATATGTGTTATATATATATTATATAATATATACATACACGCATATAACACGCACATAAAGCATCAAACTAGGACTAAAACTGGGCCTATGTATCTACTGCTACTAGATACTCCTCTGTACTTTCATTAAAACAAAACAAATGACCATATTTTCTCATATTTTCCATTCTTTAGGTGGATTTGGGCATTCCTAAAACCGTACGTGGCGTGATCACTCAAGGAGCCAGAGGAACAGACGCAGAGAGTGGAGCCACCGGAGAGAATCGCGCTTTTGTCCGCAAATATAAAGTGGCCTACAGCGTTACTGGAAAAGACTGGAACTTTGTCATTGACAGCAAGACTAGCATGCCCAAGGTAAGCTAACTGCTAACAGGCTAATCGTTCAGGTACACTGCTAAAAGCAATAGCTACAGGAAATTAAACTACTTTAGTTAAGAGTATGAAATTCTGCTGTACCCACTCCTCCGGTTTGGGGGTCACTGCCCCGAGTGCTCCGATGACCACGGGTACCACTGATGCCTTCACCTTCCAGGCCTTCTCCAGCTCTTCTTTGAGCCCCTGGTATTTCTCTAGTTTCTCATGCTCCTTTTTCCTGATGTTCCCATCGCTTGGTACTGCGATGTCCACTACAACGGCTTTGCTTTGTTGTTTATCCACCACCACTATGTCCGGTTGGTTCGCCATCACCATTCTGTCAGTCTGTATCTGGAAGTCCCACAGCATATTGGCTCAATCATTCTCCACGACCTTTGGAGATGTTTCCCCACCTTGAACTGCGGGTTTCCAGTCCGTACTCTGTACAGATGTTTCTGTACACTATACCCGCCACTTGGTTATGCTGCTCCATATATGCTTTCTCTGCCAGCATCTTAAGCCCTGCAGTTTATGTGCTGGATTGTCTCAGGAGCCTCTTTGCACAGCCTACACCTTGGGTCTTGTCTGGTGTGGTAGATCTGGGCCTCTATCGCTCTTGTGCTCAAGGCCTGCTCCTGTGCAGCCAGGATGAGTGCCTCTCTGCTGTCCTTCAGTCCAGCTTTCTCAAGCCATTGATAGGATTTCTTGATATCAGCCACTTCAGTTATGTTCCGGTGGTACATCCCATGAAGGGGCTTGTCCTTCCATGATGGTTCCTCCAGCTCCTCTTCCTCTGCACTCCACTGTCTGAGACATTTGCTGAGCACGGCATCTGTTGGGGCCCTGTCCTGGATGTACTTGTGGATCTTGGATGTTTCATCCTGGAGTGAGGCTCTCACACTCACTAGTCCTCGGCCTCCTTCCTTACGGCTCGCGTACAGTCTCAGGGTGCTGGATTTGGGATGGAACCCACCATGCATGGTCAGGAGCTTTCGGGTCTTAACATCTGTGGTCTGTATCTCCTCCTTTGGCCAGCTTATGATTCCTGCTGGGTATCTGATTACTGGCAGGGCATAGCTGTTTATTGCCTGGGTCTTGTTCTTGCCATTGAGCTGACTCCTTAGGACTTGCCTTATTCATCTGAGGTATTTGGCCGTAGCTGCTTTCCTTGTTTCCTCTTCAAGGTTGCCATTTGTTTGTGGGATACCAAGGTACTTGTAACTGTCCTCAATATCTGCTATTGTCCTTCTGGGAGTGAGACCCCTTCTGTGTGGACTACCTTTCCTCTCACCGGCGGAGAGCAGGAGATTTTTTATTTTTTAAAATTTATGTATATGTGTGTGTGTGTGCACATAATTAGTAGTAAATACAAATTTTCCCTTATTAAAAGCAAGTGGCAGAAAAAAAAAATCAGCTAAATTCTAAGCATCTATTCTAAGCGGGTAAATACATCAAAACTACTACATAAAAACTAAGAAACCATTTTTAAATAAACTCAAGATATTACTTTTTGACACATTTCTGAAATACAATCCCTGCAGATTTTTGAAGGGAACCTGCACTACGACACCCCTGAGCTCCGACACTTTGAGGAGGTGGTGGCTCAGTATGTGAGGTTGTACCCAGAGAGGTGGTCTCCAGCTGGGATCGGAATGAGAGCTGAAGTCCTTGGGTGTGATCTTCCAGGTAAGAGCAGAGATAACTCATGATTATTCCTCCATGATAATGTACTTTTATTACTTATAGTGTTCAAATGAGTTGCAAAGAGGAGGCGTAGGGAATATCATTAGATATGCAAAAAATGGTCTTTAGCGTTGGTTTGATCTTGGTTTGATTTTGGTTTAGTCCCGGTGTAGCTCTGGTTTAGTCCTGTCATAGTCTTAGTTTAGTCCTAGTTTAGTCCTGGTTTAGCTCTTTTTTGGTCCTGTTTTAGCTCTTTTTTGGTCCTGTTTTAGCCCTGTTGTAGTCCTGTTGTAGTATTGCTTTAGTCCTGGTCTAGTCTTGGTTTTTAGTTCTTTTGTAGTTTTGGTTTGGTCTTTGTTTAGTCCTGATTTAATCTTGGTTTGTTCTCGTGCACAGACTACCATCTTATATCATTGGGAAAATGGGGATAAGAAATCAATCATTTTCAAATCTCATAAAAGCACTATTACTAACAATATGTGTTGAAAATCCATTATATTGCATTTTTTGCACAAAATGTTATGATGAGAGCCCATCTGAAATATCTTTGGTAAAGATGTTTTAACAAATGGACTAGCTGAAGTTAGTTATTGTAACTTTGGATTGTTAATTAGTTTATATTTATTTACCAGTATATCTGTAATTTTATAATATGGCTACCATTTCAATATATCAGTTAGCCGGTTCTACAGGAGCTGCGAGAAGGGACAAACTTCTTTTTTCTCACATCTTCAAAGGCATAATTTTAGCCTTTCAATTCATGGTGCTCTTTACTGAAGCCAGGAATCCCATAGTAACAAGTTTTTGGTTGTATCGCTTTACTTTTCCTCCTAAAACTAAAATTATCCACCTTGAAAAAGCAAAGATGGGGATTTTTCTATCATCCTTTGAAATACTTCCTTCACCCCTCATAAATATTAAAATTCTGACAGTGTAAAACTTGGCAGAAAAAGAGAGAGTGAATGAGGAGAGAGAGGAGACTGGGGTGAGTGAGGAGAGAGAGAGGTGGAGAGAGAAGGGGGGGAGAGAGAGAGACGGAGAGGGAAAGAGGTGAACAGGAGCTATAATAAAAAAAGGTGTTGGCGACAGGTAGCAGTAGTGGTGGAAGCTAGCGACGTTTATGGACTGTGCAATATACGTCAAGCTGTGAAAACAATGCTACTGTTTTTTAGGTTTAGGAAAATGCCACTTCTTTAGGAATAAATTGGTTCAAGATTGTCTAAAAAACAAGCTAAAGGAAGTCAATGGGTGACAGATGGACTAAATCACCAGGACATAACCCAAACCCCCCCCCAACACAAGACTAAATGACCAGGGGACACAATCTTAACTAAAAGGACAAATGAGGACTACAATGAGGACTAACCCAGGACTAAACCAATACTAAACCATTACTAAACCAAATCTAAATAAACTAAACAAGGATCTGAATCCAAGTCTAATCCAGGACTAGACCAAGACTAGACCAAAACTTAAACCAGGAATGGAATTATTTATGTAATATGTAATATTTGTCCTCTTTGGGAGGTAAATGTCCCTGTGTGTCCATGGGGTCTTATTCTGTGTAAAAGCTGCTAACCCTGTAGTTTAGAACTCTACAAACATGTTCTGAAATGCATGGGATTCTTGGATTAGTTTAGCAGTTCTGATTTCACTCCTCTGTCAAATGTTAATGCTCTTGGACGAATTTAAAATGTGCACTTTGAATTGAATTGAACCTGTTTGTCTCTGTGGAGATGTTATTAAACCCATCTACGACAAACAAGTGACAGCACCAGATCTGTGGAGAGGCAAGACTGCTGTATGAATGACAACAATTCAAATCCTTCAAGTCTTAAAATATACGGTCCTTTGCTTCTTGTTACTGCTAAGTGGTTTGGGCTGTGTGAATAAAAGTATATTGTTTGCCTTTAGGTTTCTTCGTGGTGTGTTAAAGCGTGTTGGAAATCAGGGCATTCTGTTGAGTCATGCACGGAGTCCGCAGTGGTTGAATGGTGTGGCCCATATGTGGAGCAACATCTGGACAGCAGGCAGCCATATTGTTTTTTTTTCTTTTAACATTGCTCCTGTTTGACTCTGGGGAGGCATTCTCTAAGACCGACCCCAGTCCACGCCCTCCTTGTCTCCATCCTCTCTCTCTCTCTCTCTCTCTCTCCTCTCTCTCTCTCTCTCTCTCTCTCTCTCTCTCTCTTCTCTCTCTCTCTCTCTCTCTCTCTCTCTCTCAATCTCTCCTCTCTCTCTCTCTCTCCTCTCTCTCTCTCATCTCTCCTTCTCGCTCTCTCTCTCCTTCTCTCTCTCTCTCTCTCGCCTTCTCTCTCTCTCTCTCTCTCTCTCTCTCCTTCCCTATTTTCTCTCTTTGACTTTCTCTCTGTCCTTTTTGACTCTGGGGAGCATTTTGTCAGGCCAAACCCAGTCCACTCCCGCTGTTTGGAGTACTGAGTGGCTCACTTACATTTTCCAGGTGACATAGCGTGGGAAAGGGAACTGTTAAGGTAAAAACTATAACGTTCTCAGTTCATAAATATCTTGTTCAAAATGACACTTTTCCACAGGGTGGGGCAGCCAAAACTACACTCAAGGAACTATTGGCTTAAATCCACAGTATGTAGCTTTCTGAAGGTGGCACATTGCCTACATGATTCCATGGAAAAAGAAAGTTAAAACCATACTTTGGAACATTCTCCATGGGGATAGATAAGATCTTCAGATCTTGAGCAGGTCTTGGACTACCTTAGGCTGGAGGAGGTTTTTTTTTGGTTGATGAGGGAACCTGTAGTGCCTGGAGGAAACCCACCCAGACACAGGGAGAACATGCAAAACTACAGACAGAAAGGCGTGGATTTCCCCTGGTTCTGACTAAGACTAGCAACAATGAGATGAAGACACCGAAGGATGGCTCAAATGTAGAGAACACATTTCTATACAGGGATAATAAAGTGTACCTTATAAGCAATACAATCTCAGACGATTAGGTGCTGTGCCCTCAACTAGAAAAGTTACATAGCACGCCTTTAGGTTTGGTTTTAATGTCTGAACACGGAACCAAGAACAAAATCTAATAAAGCATATAGATTACATGGAAAAAAAAAATCCTCTAACTTTCATCTTTTTTCCCAAATAATTGCTCAGTCCCTCCTAGTACTACAAGTATTGTTTACACTTTTATAGAAGCAGAACTAAAACTACTATCCTTGATCAGACTGTTGATAGCACACACACATCTCCATAGTTGGCAAATGGAACTGCAGCTTTGCATTGTAATGTGTTTAAACATATGCCCTTGGCAGTAGTATATGTGTCTGTGTGCACCCAAGGGACCCTTTGGACCCTATGCACCTCATGCACCCATTACCCAGGCAGGCTCTCCCCACGGGACCTGCTCTAAGTGTGGGACACCCTATGCATGCATAGCACTATGCCCTCTCCATTTTTTTCTTTTTCTTCATCTCTCTGTCTCTCACTCCATTCTCTGTCTCTCTCTCTCTCTCTCTCTCTCTCGTCCCCCCCTCTTCCTCCCTCTCTCCTGTGTACTCACCTGCTCCACTCCACATTATGTAAGACAACACCCACTGCAGAGGCACCCTGCTAGAATTTAAAATGGTCCTAAGTGATCTGGGGATGCTCAGAACGAGATTTACAATTGTGATTTGGTTTAAGATATGGTACACAGTGAATATATGGTATGCAAGATAAGCTTAAATGCTATATTGTGGAACATTCCAGGCAAAGCTTTAACATTTCCTTGGAGACAATCAGAAAGGTTGTGTATTGCAGCTTTAAACTTTTATCAAACCCGCCTTAAAACCAGCCCTAGCTCTTTGTGCACGTCTTGTAGCAGTGAAGAGGCTAAACCCATAATGGATATTTTACATTTAGTGACAAGGCCCCTCCCTTCCGCTAAACCCATCCTTCACTCCGAGATCCTGACGCAGCAAAACGTCCGACACAGGAAAAAAAAAAAAATCTTCAATTATGTAGAAAGCTTGACGTAAATCTTCGAGTAGCAGCGAGGGAAAGGGGGGAGGGCTAATGCTAGCTCAGGCGAAGATGTGATAGGAATGACAAGCAGCTATTGTTTGAATATTAGCCTCATGGGAGCAAAGATACAGCTAGTGTTTAGTGTTAGCATACAGCAAGAGGTTGGGGGCCAGAGTGTGTTGACAGAGCTATGACTGGTTTGAATTATGCAAAGAAGAAAATATAATTTAAATACTGATGTTGAGAAAATATTTAAGTTTTTATAAGTCGAGTATTAGCAAAGAGATTCCAATCATGCTAATAAGTGTACATGTTAAAAACAGAACTAGTTCATTTTGAACAGTTTGCAGTGGTCCAAAGTTATTCCCACTTGCATTAGCATCCGAATTATTCACCACGATGGGTCTATATGCGCTTTTCACAACTTTCAGAGACCAGAGTGCAGTTTTGCCTTGAGAATAAAGCTAACAGCAACTAGCATGCCAACAGCACACTTCCTAATTCTCGGACAATAACATGCTTTATAATTAGATGCAGACAGCACACAGCAGACAAACTTAACAACAGACTTATTCTGAGCTACTTATACAATACATTTGTACTGGGGAAAAACTAATTTTGCTCAAATATATGGGGAAAAATTGCATACGGCTCTTTAAGTTTATCATCTATAAGCAATCTTATGACTAAAATATATGTAACTCTGTATTGTTTGTAATGCAAATTTTAACCTTGAAATAGCATGATCTATCGTAGCATTGACCCCATTTCAGACTGAATGTGTCGTTTACAACCGCCAAAGGAGCAATTTCTCTGTCAAAACCCTGTCACATGTCAAGACTGTTGCCGCGGGCATCATTTGACACACTGTATGCATTGGGTCTAGCATAAACACACAAAAAATACAATGTTTTTCTAACGTTAGCCCGGGCGCTAGCTCCGGTGACACTGAAAGGTCAAACTTGGACGCAGTGACAAGTGGTAACCTTTAGATTCACTGCTGCAGAGAATGTTAATATGTAGGATGTGTAATCGTGTCCTGTGAAAACAATTGTGTAGTATTGAAATAAATAGGTTGTTTTCAAATGGGAGGGCTTCCGACACACGGGGATATAGTAATGGCAACAGCAATACAACTATTACACCAGTAGCAGTAATAGTTGTATGGTTGAATAGAGTAGTAGGAAGTAGTATCCAACCTCAACATCTGCAGATTAACTAGAGACATTTGGAAGGGCATCTGACATTCATGGTAATGGGAAGATGGAAGGGCAACTGACACAAGGATATAGGGAGATGGGAGGGCATCCAACACGCAGAAAGTAACAGTAATAGCTGAAAGTTGGAGGAGTAGTAGCAGTATTATTATTAGTAGTAGTAGTAGTAATAGTAGTAGTAGAAGTAGTTGTTGTCTTGCCTTATTTCTAATATAAAATCTGTAGAAGACTTTTATTTTGAAACTACGGCCTTGAAGTAACTTGTAACTTTCCCTTGTATTCTAACCCATATAATTATCGTCTTATAAACCAGTGGACACATGTTGCACACACCACAGCTCTAATCCTCTACTGTTATTGAGACCAGATGGGCCACTGCAAAGCATTCTGGGAGTTTAATCATCAAAACTCAAATCTATCTTCTACATAAACCAGAGAAGCAACTTTTCTTTCCCATCTGTTTTTGTGGCCAATTTATAAAGTCAACAACTCATTCCAAATGCACTAGGCTAATCGCTAACATATGCTATGAGTTAGCACTGACAATATTGATGAGCGTAAAGGGAAAAAGGAGTGAATCATATTTTATTTTTTCTTTATTGGAGATGAACGCTTTGAATTATATAGATCTAGATAAATGACTTTGAGATGTAGAAGTCCAGTGAGGTCATATGACACGGCACGCAAAATGGAAAATCAAAAACTTGGTTTCATAAATCTTTGGTTTTGGTTTCATAAATCTTTATTTTTAAACTGGGTTAAGTCTCTGTTTATCACAGTTGTTATTTCATAGTACAGTATAATGACTTTTACTGTTTTTTTTAATTAAACTTGTTAAAGTAAGTTGCACTGACACAACCTAAATCTCATATATTCTCACCTAAAATGGTTCTAAACCAGGACTGAGCCAGGACGTTTAAACTGCAATATGGTTTAATATTGCAGTTTAAACTACTACTGCTCCTATTACTATTACTATTGCTACTGCTACAACTGCTACTATGCTACTATTACCACTAAGGTAATCCTGGTTTGTGTATTGCTAGGGTCCTAATCCTTCTACCACTACTACTACCACAAAAGTAATGTTAGACAGTGTTGTTCCCACACAGACAGAGACAGAGACAGAGAGGCGGGGCGGGTGCAGATAACCCAGAGCACCCATGGGAGCCTGTGTCTTATTGTGACTGGAAGAGGAAGCATCAGGATCTAGTTTGGATTCAAACACAGACTCAATCCCAGCTCCGGACTGAGGTCTGAGATGGATGGAACTCTCCCTGACCCTGAGAGTGGGGTGGGCTATAGTTTGAAATGTGTGGTTCCTATGGGGCTGCAGTTTGTATACAGCCAATCAATGAGGAGTAGAAAGAAACCACAACAGAAATGTGTAGAAATCACTGAATGAATGGCTTTCAAAACATGTTGCTTAAAACATAGAATTAATTTGCCTATGTTTTCTAGCAGTGCAGCACTACATCAAACTGATATTGTGATTTACTAATGCTAGCGTAAATAACACGTGCTCACCTGTGGATATGGAATGCGCGGGGGGGGTCGCCAAGACGCTATGCAGACCAGCGGGGGCTTACAAGAATGTGTGGACAATAAGATAACAGCTATGTTCTGGTCATTTTGGTGAAAACCACATCTTTTAGTCCTCTTTGATGCTTACACCAGAAACATTCTTACACCTACTATTTAATTAGTAGTAGTCGTGGTAGTGGTAGTAATTCTAGTAAAACCTTGAAGAGTTGTTCTGTTACCGCGACCACCGACTGACACCTCTCACCAGTGAATCTGAGAAGTCTGTTCACAATTTAAATATGTTGTAGTTGGTAGCAGTAATAGTACAAGTATTAGTTGCAGCCACTATAATGTATCTGAAAAAGTAGTTGTAGTTATGTAGTAGTAGTAGTATACTGAACTAGTTGTTGAAGTGACATTGTTAGGACCCGTAGTAGTAGTAATAATTGTAGCAGTAGTAAAAATACCTTTAAGACCATACTTGGTCTCATGTGCAAAGAAGCAAAAATAATGAATTAGCTCTGGTGAGGTCATTGCGATGTGGTGTCTTATGGCTTGAATAGTTAAAATATATAGAAGATAAGGAGTGAATGTATTGCAGATAAAAAATCGTGTTAAACTACACGATAGGCACTAACTGATAAGCTAATATGCTGTTCGTGGAATAATATGGATGTTTCAAGTGTAAAAGAACCTATTTCCTGGTATTTTGTTCAATCAGAATCCTTATACGAACATAATAAGGACTGGATTATCAGATATTGTATTTACACATCTCTTCTAATCAATACTATTTTTATCTATTTTTTTCTATTTTTCTGTGTTTGGTAAGTTAGCTTTCTGGTTAATACGCTTCTCCATGAAGTTGCATATAAAGTAGTATATTGCCCTACAAAGGAAAAGCACAGTATTTGCTGTGACAATTGAACTCAGAAAATTGCCTTTGGTTTAGTGTTGTCCCTGTGTCTTTATGCGTTACTATAAGATGAGTTATTTATCAATTACAACCATTATCACTGATTTAACCTTTGACCTCTAATTGGAGAGTCGTTAGTGCAGTTTTCCTTTGTGGGGCAGTATAGTTTGATTGAGATGCTTCGTGTTCAAAAAGATCAACTATTCGCAATATTCATATAACATTTTGGTTGAAAATATGGTCTTGTAGTCTTGCACCTAACTCTAAGAATAAGAGAAATCTTGGATGCATAAAATAATCAAATATCAAAATTCATAATTTCTTCAAAAAACAAAAGCTATTTCCAAACCATGAAATTCAAGATTTTTATCAACAACTAACGCAAAATATAGCTTTATCTAGATCTGTCTTTTGAATCAAACTAGTTCAGTTAACCCACTTTTTTAATCTTGTTTTTAATCAGTAGAATAAATTAGTGCTCATAGGTATCATGGTAGACAGTAACATATTAGCTAGTTGTATCCTACTGTTGTATGTTACAAGAACAATGCGCTAAGGATTATGTCCGCTCTCACGGATTCACTTCCTGTATTTGTGTCAAACCAGAAATACTTTATTCCTTCTGTCAACACTGTTAGCAATACGGATATTTATTTTAATGTGAATTGTACTGTATGTATGAGTTGAAATTGGGACTAAATCAGGTCCACTCTAAACTAAGCCTAAAGTGGGATTAGACCAGGACTAAACTACGACTAAACGGGGCTAAATTAGGTATTTTGTACTAGTCCTTCAAGGTGGAAAAATACTATATAAAAATGTGACCATTTACCAAGTCTAAACCAGAACTGAACTAGGACTAAACCAGATCTAAACAAGTTATAAATCAGCCCTAAATGTGTTACCCCTGCATCTCTATACATCTACTTGTATGCACAAGTGTTAAATGTATGTATATTTTTTATTTAACCTAATAATTGTACTTCTCCTCAGAACTGTCCACTCCTGCCGACACAGTGACACCCACTCTGCCTCCTGTCACAGAGACAACTACTGTTCACGTGATGACAGCATGTGAGTGCCCATCTCCGTAGCAACAAACCAGGAAGTGATATTATTTTGTATTAATTTATTTGACCAAACATTTCAATACCTATTTGAATTAATTGCCCTTAGAATAAAATATCTGACAGATTTTTTTTGTAATCTTTATGGACACATTGCCTTCCTCTTTAACGACAAATATATATTTTTTTAATTAAAGGTACACTGTGTAACTTTTCTGTTTGAGGGTCTGCCACCTGCATGTCTTAGATATGTCTTATAGAAATATAATAGCTTTGCCTGGAATGCTCCACTGTATAGCATTAAACTATCTCCATGGAGAATAGCAAATAACAGTATTTTTTTATTAATTTATTTTGGTTAGGTTATGCACCAGGCCAAGTTAACAGGTCAGACCTGTGGAGAGATATTTTTGGCTATACCAGTACACAAAGCTACACCAGTATACAAAAAATTGATAAACACAAGATTGGTAAGTTTAATGCCATACTATGGAATATCACAGGCAAAGCAATGAGATCTCCATAGAAACAAGCAGGCTATGTACATAGTGCTCCTTTAAACATTAGAATAGTATAAATAATCAGTTGTAAACTGACAGACTTGTCTTTTGTGTTTTGCAGCAGCCACAGCGCCCCCTACAAATGGAGTGTGTGACTTCGACCATGGTCTGTGTGGATGGATGCACGACCCCAATGCTCCTCTGATGTGGTCACTACATAGTCATGGTAAGTCTAGTACTGCTACTGCTGCTACTACTACTATTACCATTACAATGTTAAAAATTCCTGGTTAAAAGCTGGCAAAAATATCCAACTTAGGAAAGGGTAGCAAATGCAAAAACAAGAGACTGAGCCAAGCGAAGCTGTACATGGACAAAACAAGACTAAACCCAGAACTGAACCAGGACTAGAACTGAATTAAATTTAACTAGACCTGGAAATAAACCAAGACTAAACCTGGACTTTACCAAGACTTCCGCTTATGAACACTTTTAAAGTTGTTTGGCCTTTTTGTTTGTCAGTACCATTTTTCTTGCTCTAAATGAACCAAACATCTCATTTGAATATAATTTGGAGTTGGAGTTTTAATGTGTCCGTATACGTTGTGTGAT
Organism: Periophthalmus modestus; assembly: GCA_019594935.1. Classification (NCBI taxonomy): domain Eukaryota; kingdom Metazoa; phylum Chordata; class Actinopteri; order Gobiiformes; family Gobiidae; genus Periophthalmus; species Periophthalmus modestus. The sequence goes on from JAIEZT010000198.1 coordinate 1,665,035, forward strand.
TGTGGTGTCGTGTACGGATCTTAATACATTTGCACCGAGAGGAAGACTCATCTTTGGAAAATGACCCAAATGCATTAGTTTGTTTTATCCCGCTCCTCGGTCAGAGGCGTAATTAAGCGGCGTCTGTTTCTCGCCCGCATCTTCATTCCGTTTCGCCTTTTTCGATTTGATTAAAATAAATCCTTAAATTGGACCCGACTCATTTAGAAGCAAAACAACAAGACCAAAGCTGCAGCTGAGAGAGACAGAGGCAGACAGTGCAACGTGGAGCCAAAATGTCTTTTAATGCATCTTTTTATAAATAGTGACTGATACTACTACTACTGCAGTTACAGCAAGGTTGGTCTACATCAATTATTTTAGGGTGGAATTATGGCATAAACCTTTTACCTATTTTGGCCATACTGCTATATAACTACGACCACTTGACTACAAGATGATTTACACGAAACAGTGACCAATTTAACATTGACTATTACTTGAAGGTGCACAATGTAACTTTTTTTTCTTTCATTCAACTTATCTGTGAATTTATTGCTAATAAAAGACTTTGTAAAACTTGCATTCTTGCTGTGAGCAAGGTCACATCTTCACAGATCTGACCTGTAACTTGGCCTAGTAGTGTTACTTGCTTGTCTCATTGGAGACTGACAAATTTAATGCCGAACACTCCAGGCAAAGCAATAATTTATCCACAGAGACAAGCATGTAGTACATCCTCCACCAGAAAATTACACAGTGCACCTTTAAATAAGCCTAAATAATGACTCAAATAATCTAGTATACCCAGTTTTTCCTTGGAATTTTGACCCAAACTTTTTACCTATTTTGGCCATATCTGCGCCGTCTGGTCTGTTCAAAGCTCTGTTTTTCTCATGGATGAGAGAGGATTTCTTGAATAAGTCTCGCTTTAACTTTCATGTGTGCAATTTTGGACACGCTACAACACAGTGCTTTGATATCTGTGTCTGGGTCAAAGGTCAAAGATTCCGCCGTCCAAAACAGGATTATAACTCCACCGCATTCAGTTAGATGTTTAATCCTTTGTTTGATGTGAAAGAAACCGAGAGCTTGTAACCTTGTGACCTGTGGGCTCTTAGCATTAGCACCGAGTTTTGATTTTGGATAGCGTTATTGTAGTTATAATTTCAAGAAGATGGAAGATGACTAGTACTATGACGACTTACTTCAAATAATTCACTACCTGTCTCCTAATACTGCTACTGCATTTTTTTTTACTTCTACTACTACTACTACTCCTACTACTACTACTATTACTACTACTACTGACAATGTATTTCAACTATTCCAACCAGATGCTCAATTACACAAATAAGATTATATATTAACAAGTGGTATTACTAGTGAGCATAACTGTATACCATTATTAGTATATTAGCACTTTGAATTACGTTCTGTACGAATTGTGCCATACACGCTATGCTTGCCTTGCCTTATATCATTGGTTATATAAAACTAGGACTAAAGTAGCACTAAACCAAGAATAAATAGGACCAAATGAGGACTAAACCAACTATTACTAAGATAAGCAAACACTGTAACTAGAATATTGACTGGTTCGGGCACTAGAGTTTAACCTTGTGAGACTGGGCCTTGTACCTTGGCATCAGTACATGGCTAGTTCTTCTTAAATTACATCACATACACTAAATTCATTCTTTCATGTTATTAATTTCACTAAATGTAGTTACATTTAAGTTAATTTTAGTTTAGGTTTATAATTTTACTTCCTGGTTGGACACAAACAGCAGATATGACATGCATAGTTGGTAATAAACTCTTTCCTGGCAACCATAATGTACACAAGGGCCAAAACTTGTCTAAATTTCACAATAGTTATGATTAGATGTATAAAATAGACGACAGCGCCTTTATTTATTTAAATCATGTTTAAAGTGTCAGAAAAATGTCTTTGTACGTAAATGTCCTTGTATGTAAATTGTTTCTGCTTTTGGATGGAATTTCCAGTGTTGATGACATAGGTAGAGGCATTCTTTTTTTTTTAGCTGACTGTATTTTTGTACTTTTCTTCACAAACTGCCACTTAACTGATATAAAACTACGATACACACTGACCACAGGTACTATCCCACCAAACCAAGTCAGTATTAGAAAAACATGAAAACCTGTCATATGCACTTGAACATCCTCCTTTACATGCATTGCTTTTCACACTCTATTAAAGTCTATTGCGGCACATTACGTCTCTGTATTGTTGTACTAGAGTCGGAAACCCTCCCTGCTGGGCCGCATATGACACCTTTGTCTACTTCCCGCAGTGGAAACCAATTGTAATACTTGCAGGCTATTTGCAGAGTATATGAGCAGACTGCAAACAAGGAACACAATAATACAGATGCTACTTTAATATGATGAGTTAAAATGAATGCAATAATGCTAGCTAGGTTGTATATTTAACCTCCTAGGACCCGAACTCTTGCATGGCATTCTTTATTAATTTCTCTTTGTTTTTTGGGCTGATTGGGACCTTATGAGTGTAAAAACAAAGAATTAGGGTTAGGGTCTTTTTACATTATGATGTACACATATGAGGATATTTGTTCTATGTTTTAATAATTTTAATAGAAACAATTGTCACATTTGAACAATGATAAAACAATTTATTAAGTGCCTGAACACAGCAACATTTTTCCTGAGTAAAAACAAAATGAGAAACAACAACTGTGCCTCTAGTATAGCAAAATCATCCATTCTTCAGTTCTGGAATTCCCCTGAACTGAAGAAGCGGCTTGGATGAGCAGTGAAACGTCTTCACTCCTACAACAATTTGTCCAGTTGACAGATTTAAACTTTGTCTTTTGCTATGGATCAGACCTGGACGACTGAGGTATTACATAGACAAATTGTGCCTCTTGGAACAGTGTGGCTCATTTGAAGTGCTGCAAACAGGTGCAGGAAGACACATGCCGTTAACAAAATCCATCTTAAATCGAAACTATAATGTGTTATACTCTTCTGTCACCACTAAGTGGCAGTATAATGACCTCATATGTGGACACCAGGACCTTGTAGAAAAAAAAAATGTATATGTAAATGTATATTGTGGCCTACACAACCCAAAATGTTCTAGGAGGATATTTTTTGTTTAGCTGCTGAGATGGGGCAGGGTCAAATGTGTCTAGTTTAAGGCGCTGTACGTGATTATTCTTTTTAAATGTGAAAAATAGAACTAGTTCATTTTATCAGTTCGCAATGGTCCAAAGTTATTCCCGACTTACCTTTTGGATTTTGAGCATAGCTTAATTATTCATCACAATGAGCTTATGAGTGCTTTTCACAACTCTCAGACCAGAGTGGAGTTCTGCTGTGATGGTAAAGCTAACAACTAGACAACATGCACTTCCTGATTATTGGACAATAAAACTTTAAACTTTCTAACTGGATGCAGACAGTACACAGCAGAATTATTTTGACCTCAAGAGCTGCTTATACAATATATCTGTACTGGGGCAAGACATATCTTGCTCAAACACATAAATTGTGTACAGGGCATTTTAATCTGCAGATGTGGTGTGGCCCATGTTCCCATTTGCTACTTTGTACTCGAAACATTACTATTACTACAACCTTTGACTTTTACTACTGCTAGCACTACTACTACCTCTTCTGCTGCTACTACTGTAATATTTAATCTGAAAATCCCTTTTCTCACTACTACTACCTCTACAACAACGACGACTGCTACTAGTTACTGCTACTTCTACAGTTACTACTACTACTCATATTTCTTCCAAAATACATCCTCTGTCATCTTGATAAAACAGGTGATTTAATCTTCAAATCCCAGTCCATTTTCATACTTGCTAGTAATACCAACAACAGCTTGTATTTCTTCTATTCAGATTCAAATCATATTTTATCATATTAAATCTTCAAATCCCAGTCCATTTTTCCATTGATTCCACTGGGCAGAATCCCTTTGACTCTATTCTCACCGCTCCCCTTCACAATGAAACGTTCAATTTGTAAAACTAAACATCCTTTGGTTCCTTTTCCTCCTTTAAACTCATTCACTTGTGAGCCAGTGGAACAGTATGGGCCCTTAGGGGTTTAAACAGTACAAATGACACTGTATACCCTTTAGTACAGTGGTGTATTGTGAACTGAAGTGGTCCCATCCTGTTACTAGATAATCATTATGGCCCCATTGTTTTACATGCAGGGAGTTGTTTCCATGGAAGTATAAGTGGACATTACTGTAGTGAAAAATGGTGATTGGGTCTCAAGATAATACTAGACTCTAGTTGTAAAAATATACACAAGAATATCCCACAGAGTTTACTGCCAAATAGTGCAGTGGAAAAATGTGGAAAAAGCAGGACTAAACCATAGCTAAACAGAGGACTAAAGGAGGTTTGAACTAGTCTGAACCAGGACGAAATCAGGTCTGAACCAGGTCTGAGCCTAACAGTAAACCATGATCATAGTACACTGGAATATACCACAAGTAAGAGCTGCACTAAACCCAGACTAAACTAAGACCAAAAAAGCTCTGAACCAAGACTTGGTTCAAGAAACAAAACAAAAAAACAAAAACAAAAAAAATACAGGTCTGAATTAGATTTGGACTAGGGAGACTGGGAACACCCCACAAGATCTGCATCAAACCAGTACTAAACACTTTTTTGCATTTTACATGTTATCAATAAAAAACAAAATACTTTTTTTTTTTAACTTAAATTCCTAATTTATTTTATTTACAGAGTTGAACAGCTACCTACACATCGACGCAAGCCTGAAGACCCAGAGACAACGAGCTCGTCTGCTCAGTCCAGTGGTGGGGGCTGACGCTGGACCCCTCTGTCTCATCTTCTCCTATCAGATGTGGGGCGACGTGGAAGGGCATCTGAACATAATACTTCGAGACAACGAACTGGATGAGACACTGCTGTGGACCCTAACCAATGACCAGGGGCCAGTGTGGAAGGAAGGGAGGACTGTACTGCCCCGTTCTCCTAAGGACTTCCAAGTAAATACAAAGATATATATTAGGGTTGTAGTTTATTTTATTGTGAGTACTGCTATTGTAATTATAATAATGTAATTATGTTTAAAGTGGGACTAAACACCTAAACCAGAACCACATTTAAAATAGACTGTGCAGTACCTAGTGTGAGGGAAGAGGAGGGGCGGGGTCTGGAAGTATAAGGAACAGTGTAATTGGTCTAACAGGTATTCACACTTGACCCTGCAGCCAGGTGTTTGTGATAAGAAACACCTGGCCAGGGGTCGGCAACCTTTAACACCCAAAGAGCCATTTGGACCCAGTTTCCACAGAAACGAAAAGACTGATAGACGCAAATACTTTTTGACATCTAAAATGAAGATAACACGGTATGGTGGTGCTGGTGTCAGCTTGTTTGTAGCCCCACAGCTCACCAGCCCGTGTTGGAGTTCACCCCGTTGAACGAGAGGGTTGTCCCTGTGTCTTCGGGTCTCTCAGAGTACACAGCCTTCTTGGAGTCCCTGGGAGGGTTACTAGATAATGCACTGACCAGGGACTCCATTGAGTCCGAGTGGACCATGTTCTCCACCTCCTTGTCAATGCAGCTGCTCATAGCTGTGGCCGCAAGGTCTCTGGTGCCCATTGCAGCGGCAATCCCCGAACCCAGTGATGGACACTGGAGGTAAGGGATGCTGTCAGGCTGAAGGACTCAGAGGCAAACTCATCCATCACCCTGGCTGAAGTCACTGAGGTGGTTGGCAAGCTCCTTGGTGGCAAGACTCCGGGTGCAACATCACGTGGCGGTTGGAGACAGTACCACTGAACTGGCAAACCGGGGTGGTGGTGTTTAAGAAGGGAGATCGGAGGGTGTGTTCCAGTTACAGGGGAATCACACTCCTCAGCTTTTCCGGTAAGGTCCATTCCAGGATACTGGAGAGGAGAATCCGACCGGTAGTTGCACATCTGATTCAGGAGCAATGTGGTTTTCGTCACGGTCGCGGAACACTCGACCAGCTCTATACTCTCCATCAGGTGCTCGAGGGTTCATGAGAGTTTGCCCAAACAGTCCACATGTTTTGTGGATCTGGAAAAAGCATTCGACTGTGTCCCTTGTGGTGTCCTTTGGGCGGTGCTCCATGAGTACGGGGGTGGGGCCCTTTGCTAAGGGCTGTCCGGTCCCTGTATGACCAGAGCAGGAGCTGTGTTTGTATTGCCAGCAGTAAGTCAGATCTTTTTCCGGTGAATTTGGACTCTGCCAGGGCTGCCCTTAGTCACCGGTTCTGTTCATTGTTTTTATGGACAGAATTTGTAGGTATAGCCAGGGGCTGGAGGGTTTCCGGTTTGGGGACCACAGGATCGCATCTCTGCTGTTTGCAGGTGATGTGGTCCTGTTGGCTTCATCGAGCCATGACCTGCAACATGCATTGAGATGGTTTGCAGCCGAGTGTGAAGCAGCTGGGATGAAAATCAGCTCCTCCAAATCCAAGGCTATGGTTCTCGACTGAAAAAAAGGTAGCTTGCCCCCTTCGGGTGGGTGGAGAGTCCTTTCCCCAAGTGGAGCAGTTGAAGTTTCTTGGGCTCTTGTTCACGAGTGAGGGAAGGATAGAGCATGAGATTGACAGGCGGATCGGTGTAGCGTCTGCAGTGATGCGGTCGCTGTATCTGACTGTTGTGGTAAAGGAGTGGCATCTAAAGGCAAAGCTCTTGATTTACCGGTCAGTCTACGTTCCTACCCTGACCTATGGTCATGAGCTTTGGGTAATGACCGAAAGGACCAGATCATGGATACAAGTGGTCAAAATTAATTTCCTTCCTGGACGCCTTCCTGGTGAGGTGTTCCGGGCACGTCCCATCGGGAGAGGACCCCGTTGAAGACCCAGGACACGCTGGAGGAACTATATCTCTCGGCTGGCCTGGGAATGCCTCAGGATCCTCCCAAAAGAGCTGGAGGAAGTGTGTGTAGGGAGGGAAGTCTGGGCCTCCCTTTTCCGAAGGCATGTGGAGCCTCAATATAAGGATGAAAGAGCTGCGGGTTGCCGACCCCTGCACTAGGCTGTAATCAGGCAGTCTTGTGTGGTGTAACATAGTACTTAAAATTACAGAGGCCACAGAACTTTTTTGACCAGAAATCTGACATTTTTTATTGGGTTATACTAAACTTGTGGAAAATGACAAACAGTAGATAATACTAAAGTGAATTTAGTGTTTAGTTCCACGTTATAGGTGCATGTGTAGCTTTTCACAGTATGGCATTAAGACTTTAAATCTTGCATGTATTGAATCCCTGTTGTTATTGGTAAGAAATGCCTTGAAAAACATGCATTCTTAATGTGACCAGGGTCAGCTCTCCATAGATCTGAAATGTAACTTGACCTTGGCGTCACCTACATAGGGGTAGATAAGTTTAAAGCCATACTGTGGAACTTGGGAAAAGTATTAATCTCCAAGGAGTCCAGCAGGTGGAGTATTTTTCATCAGAAAAGCTATAGATCAATATATAGAATCATGAACAGGGAGCAGTATTAAGAGGAACAGTATTAATCCCATTTCTGTCCTATTTACAACTTGTACCAAATTGAACTTTCTCTATGTTCAAACACCTCTCCAACACAATGCAACAGAGACACAGAAATGAAATGGGTCTTTGCAAGCGCCAATCCGAAACCAGGGCAGGAGAAGGGGGACAAGAAGGAGCCAAATGAAACTTCAAAATGGCGTCTGTGATTTGGAGAGCAATCATCTCTGTGGGAGTTCCGTGTTTTTAGGAGGAAGTTAACAAGATCTGACTCGTTTGACAATTGAAAACCAACAGGGACGAGATGTGAGTTTGAATGGGGTTTCAAGACAAAGAGCGGGCAGAATGGAAAGTAGCAGAAAATGTTTTACTATAAAAATTTCTATGGTAATGGTACACTTTCATCAAATTCGGGGGGCTAAAGGCCAGATTTCTCTATTGATTATGTAATGTATGTTGTACTTGAAATATCCAAAAGGTAAATTTACAGATGTTGAACCTGATCATTTTTATTTGTGACTAAACCCAATACCTCAGTAAATCATGGCCAACTAGAATTAAACCATGACTGAAGCAAGACTAAATTAGATTGAAATTCAGAATTCAAACAAAGTCCAAACCGTTTCTGAGCCCAGGACTAATTATGGACTACTATATATGAGATTTTACCTTGAAATAACCCAGGTCTAAACCAGAACATAGCCTGCCTAAATTATGATCAGACATAACCACAAATTAGTCTAAGCTGAACCAGGGACTTGGACTAAACCGTGTATGCCCCATGTCTCCAAATGCCCCAGTTATGGCCCTCGTTATCAAGATTTTGATTACATTAAACTAACCCAGGACTAAATCTGGATAAAAATGGCCAAAACCATAACTTAATGAGACCTAACCCAGGACTATGTGTGAGTACCAGTAAGTCCCGGACTGTATTTTAAAGTGTTACCAAAAAAAAAAAAAAAACTAAAATAGATTAAACCCGGACTAAACTATGGCCATCTTTACTAAGCTGAACAACTGATGCCAGGACTAAACCTAAACCCAGTCTAACCCAAGTCTCTTGTTTCAGGTGGTGATGGAGGGCTTCTTTGACCACGGCACTCGGGGACACATCTGGATCGACAACCTCCACATGAGCTCAGGAATCCCCCTAGAGGACTGCACACGTAAGTACAGCTCTCACAATGTACAAATACTTGTAAATATACTGCTACTACTCCTACTATTGCTACTCAAAAAAGGCTAGTACTGGTAGCTTTTGCACTAGAAATAAACTTCAATTAAAAATAATAAATATTCTTTAAATCAAAATAAAAAGTGAAAATTTTACTAGATCTGAAAATACTTACTATACTATTCTACTTTTTCCTACTTAGTGTGCTATTGTAAGAGGTATTATACATTGGAGGTTTATTTTCAATATTTACAATAGTTATAATAGTTATAGTTATAATACTGTCCAAATAAGCTTCTGAACATTTAGTTTCTCCATTATATTGAAGTTGCAATATGTAATTTTTCTGGTAGAGATTCTGCCACCCGCTTGTCTCCCTGGCGATGTAATTGCTTTGCTTGAAATGTCCCACATTTCAGCTTTAGACTTGCTTGATGTTCTTAAAAATTATGGAAAATACCTAAAAAAAAAATAATTAGTGATTATTTGAAGACTTAAGAATTATTACACCGTTATTATTAAACCAGCACAGTTGGCAAACATTAACCATCCAAGCTGCTGCAGGCAAGTTTATTTGTATAGCACAAATTTAATAAGGCAGCACATTTTAAACCACATCAAAAATAACGGGGTAAACTAATCAAGTTGGCAACATTAACCATCCAAGCTGCATGAACTGAAATAAGGCAAGTTTATTTGTATAGCACAATTTGTACACAAGGTAATTAAAAGTGCTTTACAGAATAAGAAAGACATTAAAATTACAATACAACAAATCAAATAATAAATAATCACAAATAATCATCATAAAATTAACATTAAACAACTAAACAGAACAGTTTTGAGCCTGGAGTTAAACATTGTCAAAGTAGAGGCCTGTCTCACATCTTCAGGATGATTGTTCCAGGTTTTAGCTGCAGAAAACTAAAATGCTGATTCTCCATGTTTAGTCCTGACTCTGGGCACCAACAGGAGGCCGGTCCTTGAAGTCCTCAGAGTGCAAGATGGTTCATATAGCACTAACATGTCATATTTTGTCACTTTAATAGTGACAAAATGTATATGGCCCCCGAAAAGCAATTTTATGTAACATTTTGCCAGTAAATGTGACCATTTTAATGTATATTGTATATTTTTTGCAATTTATTAATATGGAACAAGCTTGTATATTGGTTTCTTAAAGTTACCAATAAAGTTACAAAAAATTACATTTTGAAACATAGAAACACTGTTTAGTTTAGTTTAATACAATTTAACTTCAGTTTATGCCAGAAAATCCAGACATATTGAAACCCATTTATTGCTCATAACATTCAGATATGATTAATAAAATCCCCTTTTAATGCTATAGTTCAAAAATAGTTTCACCCCCGATAATTTGTCCTAACAGAGAAGACGTGAACTTCCAGTTCTTGCTTCATGCCGTTATTACAGAGATATTAACCATAAACCGGGAGATTACATATTTGAAGGCAATTTTTACTATAATGTTAATCTCAGTAGTATGTAATAATACGATGAACAATACCACTCAAAATCTCTATAACAAGCTTACAGTTTAATTCTAGGCCAGTTTGTGAGTGTTGCCTACATCGCATTTGGCAGCACGCTACAAGCCCAGATGCAAGAGTCATTTGAAGTATTCACAGTTGAAAACCACAGCTCCATTTTTCACTGGTTGTATTTTCGTTTCCAAAAGCGATGTCATCCTCTCCAGGATCATGACTCACTAAAGCCAATCTGGAGAGGACTGCTTACAAATACCACCGCTCTCTCACTTCTTCTACTTCTCCACCTCCTCCCTGCCTCACTTCATCCTATCTTGCCTTCCTTTCTCTCCCTTTTCTAACTCACTCCTCCCTACCTTTATTTGGAATGTTCCCTTCCTCCTCTCTACTCTATCTCCCTCCTCTCTACCCCATCACTCCACCATCTGCACCTCTTCTTTCCCTACTACCTCTTCCTCCTCCACATTAACCCTTTTGCTCTTTCTCTCCCCCTTCATCCTATCTTACTCTTAACTATGTCCACTTCTCTATCATTCCTTCCTTTCTCCCCTGTCCTCTTTTTCTGCTGCTTTATCCCCGTGTTCCTCCTCTCTCTCTCTCTCTCTCTCTCTCTCTCTCTCTCTCTCTCTCTCCTCTCTCCAATTCCTCCCTTCTCTGTACCTCTATCATTTTTCGTTCCCCCACTCCTTTAACACCCATCCCCTCTATCATTCGTTTCTTTCATCTTCCTAATCATATTTTCCTTTCATCTTCCCCCCATGTTCTCTCCATATTCCTCCTTTTCTTATCTTATTCCTCCTCCCTCCATTCTTACCCCTCCCTGCTTCTATCATTCTTTCCTCCCTTCTCTCTCCAGCTCCCCCCCTTTCCGACCGAGATATTCTATCTTACCTTCCCCCTGTCCTTTCTCTGTACTACTCTGTCTATAACTCCTCACTTTCTTCCTTCTCTCCACCTCCTCTTTACCTCCCTCTCTAATGTCTCCCCCATTGCAGGCTGGGATATCTCTTATCAGGCGTTGCAGTAGACGTTTTGTTCACACAGCGTTGGCGTTGCCAGTTCCCGGGACACTTTTCCTCTCATTTCCCCTTCACACGCGCAGACCCTTTTCTTGTTTGCATTCCAACTCATCAAAGTCTGAAGCTATGTTTTGCGTCGACAGCCAAAAAAATTCTCTTGCGTCAAAAACTGGACGCGGACGATAAACAACTTGAAATAACAGTTTCACCCCCACCCGAACCCAGAGTCAAATCCTACGTCTTTGAGAGGAAATGTAGTTCGGCCATCTTGGATATTCTCTCTACAAAATATAGAATCAGGAGAATGTATTGAAATGTCCTGGTTTAGTTCTGGGTAGAGCTTGGTTAAGGCCTATCTGGAAGGAATTTTATCCAATCAAACTTTCTGAATGATAAAGATTTAAAATTTACAGTGGCAATCTATTATAATCTTTTATAAATTACGCAATATGGCTTTAAACTTACCTCCATTGACACAAGCATGTGACACCAAAAGGCAGTCGCAGGTCAGATCTGTGGAGACGCAAGCCACAGTAAGAATGCATATATTAAAAGATATTTCCATCACAAAAAAAAAAACAAAACAAAAAAAACAAAAAAAAACAAAACAGTTTAATGCCATACTGAGGAACATTACAGCTAAAGCAATATCTCAATGACTTACACCCTACGAGAAGAACCAACGCTACCATACAATGGTAGTGTACAAACATCTTCTATTTTAAGCGTACACAAATATGCTACTACAAATAATAAGTTAGCTAAAAAATGTTTATCTTGGGTCAAATTTAAAATGGGATTTTCAGATTACTGAATATGATGTTATATCCTCAGATGGGGGGAAAGAGACTGTTTTCCCTATAGATTACATTGTACTTTGCACTGACACTCTTCATTTCCATTAGTGACTAGACCCAAGAGCTTATTGCATTTTAACATTATTTATTCAGCTGCCTCCATCTATATTAATCATAATTGGCTTATAGAATGTTATGATGGCACCTGAAACCCAGCAATAACCTACTATTAACCTGAAAATCCCATGTCTTTAAAAATAGGCGATACATTCCTCTGAACCTTCAGAGGAATTCTGAGAAATTTCCTCTCCCCTTTTTGATATGCTGTGGCATTTAGGTGACATTTGGTGTTGACTTTCTACTCGTATTAAAACTTTATCTCTCCCTCTCATATTTTTACAGAGCCAATCGCTGCCTTTTCTCCAGAAGTTACTGGTGAGTTTAACAATACAACTTCCTTATTTTGTATTGCTTACTTCCTGGTCTGTTTTAATTGGCTGCAACAGAATGAGGCTGCCAAGCTATTGGTCACTGGCCATGTTAATTATTAGCATTTAAAGGATTAGTCAGTGCATGTGAACAAGATTATACTAAACATAAAAAATCTACATTTTTTTTAAAAATGTTGCATCTTGGATTATTTTTGCATTGCATTTAAGCTTTGAATAAGAAAAAAAAACACTGTTAAAAAATAATTGGCTTACAAGTGACATTTTTACTGAATTTTGTGCATGATTTTGAAAGTAGTTTTGTGATTGCTCTTAAATCTTTCAATTACTTAAACAATCTTGGGGCAACTGGCTTTTCGTAGCACTATTGTACAGCTATGCCTAGTGCATCGTACATTAGCTATGCAACAACAAACTAAACATCATTTAAGCTACATGTACTATGCAGTATCTATACAAGTATTTGCTAGGGTTCAGATCACAAAATCACAAAATCCCTCCCTGTGTGTCAGATGCCCTCCTATTCTCCTATATCCCTTTAGTGTTAGATTGAGATGGGGGCAGGTCCAATGTCTCTAGCTAATCAGCAGATGTTGGTGTGGTTGGATAAATATAGCCAAAAATGGATCTTGTCACTAATTAGTGATGTTTTGATACTAATAGACTCGATAATTAATACAGATTCCAAAATTATAATAAAAAACACTCTTTCTTTAGACAATACAATTTAAACATTAAATGTCTGTGTAATCCCACAGTGGTCCAGGTAGGTTCCATAGTGGTCCTTGGGCATATATTAGTCTATGTGGTTTTATACTTGATCTGATCACTCTAAAGATATTCAGGAAGGGTTCATTTCTGGCCTGCAAATGTGAATTTAGTTTCGATACTAGTTTTGATATTAATTAGTATCTGATTTTTGACTTATTTTTTTTTAGATTTCTTTCTGAAATTACTATTTGGACACATAACACTGGGAGAGGGACACTACATTGTACTGTCTGAAAACCCAAAGATAACATGCCTCTGCATATGATTAAATGAAACATCAGCTGTATTGAATGCTCCGGCAGGCAGTAGTCACCTCCCGTCACTGCCTGGAGAAGGCACCCACCCACGCACCATTTCTCCCTGTAATTATGTGACACGCTCCAAAAACCAGCAAATATACCACACCGCTCCCACCCGCTCCCCTCGCTCCCTCCCCACCTAAGGCTCGCTGATCTGGGGCACATACAGACGTCTCACCCCTCCTTGAGACCAGACCTGAGCAGCTTTGGCAGGCTTTGCGGCGGAGTGGTTAGCTGGTGCCGTACCAAGTTTTGGAGGACGGGGCCTGGTACTGCAAAAAGAATAATTCTGATACAAGTTAGAATTACTTGAATTGAAAATATTAACTTGGTTTGAGTAGTTGTATGTATTAATTTGTTACTAGAGATTTTATACAGGTTTTCACTTAAAGTTTCACTAACTTTTCTCATGGAGGGCTTGCCACCTACTTCTCTCCATGGGGATGTTATTGCTTTGACTCAAAATCATCCACAATGTGGCATTTAATTTTCATATCCCCATGGAGGCAAGCAGGTAATGCTGTCAGGTCAAGTTACAAGTAGACGATTATTGTAACCGCAATAACTGCAATTAACAATATTATCACGATAATTATTAAACCAAGGCAGTATAATATGTGGACACCAGGACCTTGTAGATGAAAAAAATTGTATTGTGGCGTAGACAACCCAAAATGTGTTGTCCATATGTGGACACCAGGTGATTCAGATTAATTCATGGTTGTTGTAAAACCATGTGCCGCTGCTTGCAGAAGCGGTGCAATCAGCTGTGCAAAATACTATTTAGCTAGCGCTAACCTAGCGATAGCAAAGTCAACACAAACATGGATTCATACAAATACAAACTAACACAAACTACATTCAATAGCTTATTTCACATGGTACGTTACTTATGATGGATATTTTCGACTCAAGTCTGTCAATCAATGCAGGATGGATGTCTCGTAAATGTGCATGCAAGTTGCTCGTGTTTGCCCTCGGAGCCGTATCTGTTTTTCGGCAGGCTCTGCAGATTGGTGGCTTGTCTTGGTCTTGTTTTTCAAAGCCATAATAATTCCACACATCAGACTTCCCCTTCTTGAGTGGAGGATATAAATGTGTGGCGTCCAGGATCCAGATCCACTGCTTGCCCACTAGCCATGATGGGGACTGACTGTAAAACCTTTCCCAATTCAGAATAGGCACAGAAGCTAACGAGTTTCATTGCTATGATAAGGGGCCCCCTTGTGGACAAATACCAGAACTAACATCTAAACATTGTATTGAAATCGGAAACATGAAGCAGTCTGGTGTCGTAAAGGTGATTAGAATTGTGTGCGACGATCACCATTAGTAAAAAATGCCATGAATGAAATTGTGGACCTTTTTTTTTATCGCGATTAACGTTACAAGCCAGATCTGTGGAGAGGCGACTGTGCTCATAGATAAAATGTAGGTTTTCCAAGATATTTTTGAGCAATACAAACACTTAAATGAAGGAATGCAGAATAGCCAGGTTTAATGTCATACTGTGGAACATTACAGGACAAAGACAGCTCGATGGTGGCAGACCCCCCCAACAGAAAAGTTACATAGTGCATCTTTAAATTCTTGGCTTTCAGGTGAGAAACGGATTATGGTTGTATGATTATAGTCACTAATATCAGATTCAACTATTATGTTGTGTGTGAGGGTTTTGTTTTTTTTTTGTTTTTTTTTGGGGGGGGTTGCTTTTTTTTATATTCCCCATGTAAATACCATATATTAGATATAGACATTTTTTTTACAGTGTACAGTGGTGGTTAGAGACAGTTGGCAAACGGATAACGAAGAGGAGTGTCCATTTAAAGGAAACAAAACAATTACTTAACTAAATAGTGAATCTCTCTTGGCCTGCTGTGCATGGCTCAACGCAGACGCTTAAACTAATGATCCTGGCTGTGCCTTTCACACCCTTTGGCCATGCACTTAAATGCACTGGTTTACATTGGAACAAGCCTTGCATTTGACTGAACTCAAATCAATATGGCTGTTAAGTGTGATGTCACTTCTGAGTCCAAGAATCAAAATTGCAGTTACTTAAAGCTAGCAAGTGACAAAAAGTGTGAAAGGTTGAGGTAAGACGCTAGGCTAAGCTAGCATTAGCAATGAACAGCAGTTAGTGTGATATACACACTGGTAACCCTATGTTATTCTATATTTGTAGATTATTTAAATATCTGATACAATTTGTGCCTAAACATACGTTTTTGAAAGGGTAATTGCTTTGTTCGATGAATAAGTAAACACCTATGTGGCATAGTGTCAAAAATAACACTAGAAATCAGCTATGAAGTTGACATTTGGACCTGGAAGTGACATCACTTATCAATCCCATACAACCTCTTGATTACGATTTTGGTGTGAAATCTTTGACCTGCAACAAAGTGGATGCATTTTTTATTTATTTTTGTTATTTTTTTATTTTTGCACCCGGCATGCCTGCACTGCAAAAACAAATAGCTACTTCAGTTAAGTGACAATTTTAAGTAGATTTGACTTGATTTATTAACTTTAAAAAATGTCTTGTTTCAATGTATTTCTGAAAGATGTTTAGTATTTTCTTTCAAGCCAAAATTTTTCATAAAACAGGTACATGTATATATTATTTCTTTTTTTCAATTTTACTCAGAAAAAAAATATTACCAATACCAAAATATCATTACCATTACAATATCATTTATCTTGGCAGATAAATGGTCTTTAAAGTATATTGAAATTAAAGATACACTATGTAACTTTTCAGCTTGATGCCATGGAGATAATTTCTTTCCTCAAATGTTCTACAGTATGACATTAAACCTATTGTTTTTATTGTTCTAAAATACCTTACAAAAAAAATTCTTAATGTGAGCTTTCCACAAATTTGGACCGGTATCTTGTCCATCTCCATGGAAACTAGCAGGAGATGGCATTAGCACATACTGTGGAACATTCCAGGCAAAGCAATAACTTTAATAACTCCATACAGAAAAGCTACGTAGTGTACTTTTAATCATCGCTCAATAAATACATCCAGCTTAGTTGAAACTACTCAATTCAAATTAACTTAATAAATCCAAGTCATTTGAACTCATAGCCATTAGTTTTTGACCAGTATCTTGGCTTAATGCCAAGATCACACCTCCATAGAAGCTACATAGTGCATTTTAAAATCATCATTTGGTAAATACTTAGTTGAAAATCAATAAAACCACCTTAATTAACTCAAGTCATTTGAACTCAATACAGCTATTGGTTTTTGCAGTGTTTTGCCTGCAGCCTGTACCCGCGACACTCCTCTTTATCCCTCTGGCCAACTGTTCTCCTTCTCTCCACCAGGGGGAGGTGTGCTCGTCCCTCCCTTGCCCATCCACTGGTATTACATTATCGCTGCTGGGGGTGCCTTGCTTCTCCTTGCGGCGGCCATCTTGGTAAGGGCGCTGTGCTGCTGTCGACAACACCTAGCAACATCTAAGAAGAACCAGCTCTCCGTAGCCTACCACAGCTCCTCCCAGTGCTTCCAGTATGCTAACTGGTCCTCTAGCATGGCTACGCCAGGGGTCGAACCGGTGCTAACGGTTAGATTGGACAGTCGTGATCGTCACCGAACCCTCTGCTAAAAAAACTATGCACCCAAACAAGGACAATTAAGCCAGATGTCCATCCAGCTATGTGCGTTCTCCACCTACTAGACACAAGGACATATCCAATGCTTCAATCGAATGTTTTATGTTAGATGTTATGACAGTCTGCTATAACAAACTGCCCCCCAAAATGAGGACAATTAAGCCAGATTCCCATCCAGCTATGTGATCTCACCCTCTGCTAAAACTGGTCTACAAATAAGGACATATGCTGATTTTTTATTTTTTTTTCTAAGCTATCCATCTCCCCCAGACCCTCTGCTAAAATTGGACCCTTAAAATCTGGAAAATTAATCCAGATTTCCATCCAGCTTTGTGCTCCACTGGAAACCTCTGCTGAAATTAGCTTCCCAATATGTGCAAGGCTTCAAATATTCTTACCTGCTTGTTTTAAACTAGATGCCTTCCCAGCTAATCACTATCACCACAAAAAACCCTGTCAGGGTACATATAATGCTTGAATTGGATTTTTGGATTAGATTTTTATTTTTTTATCAAATGCCCTCCTGGCTATGTGCTATCGCCATTGGACACGCTGCTAAAAACTGCCAGGTGTTGTTGCATGGTGATGTGGCAGATTTTTATGTCAGATACCCTTCCCAACTCTGTTCAAAGATTGGTCTACAAATCGCAACACGTTTTTGGATTGCATGATTTTGGATTTTATTTTAACTGGGATGCCCTTCCTAAAAAGTTGTCTTCAAACAGGACACGTTCCACCCTGATTATTATTTAATATTTAGAAGTTTATGTTTTGTTTACCATTAACTGCTCCATATTTCGTCAGAGATTGTTGAACAGTGATTTGACAGATTTTCATTTAAGCCTGATGCCCTACCTGTCGCAATCAGCCATATTACTGTGACTAGAGTATAGACAATAAGGTACTCAAGGACACAACAATGGCATGTATTTGGGCAAGAACTGGACTGGCCGCTGTTTGGTTTAAAGCAATTGCTTTACACAACTCCTCGGTGGCAAGCGGCCGAAATGGATTTCCTCTGCAGGGTGGCTGGGCACTTCCTTAGAGATAGCATGAGGAGCTCGGTTGGACGGGAGGAGCTCAGAGTAGAGCCGCTGCTCCTCCACGCCAAGAGGAGCCAGCTGAGGTGGCTCAGGCATCTGTTCAGGATGCCCCCTGGACACCTCCTTAGGGAGGTGTTTTGGGCATATCCCACCAGGAGGAGGCCCCAGGGAAGACCCAGGACACACTGGAGGGACTATGTCTCTCGGCTGGCCTGGGAATGCCTTGGAGTCAGACCAGAGGAGCTGGAGGGCGTGTCTGGTAGTCCCTGCTTAGACTGCTGTCCCTGTGACTGGGCCCCGAATAAGTGGAAGAAAATGGATGGATGGGTATACAAGACTACACTACTCCTGCCAATGTTCAAATTCTTAAATTAATTTGCAAGAACTGTGAACTCTGAATAGCGTAAATGTTTTGGTTGGTTTAATTCATTTCCAACAAATTTCAATCTACATAAACCAGATCTAAAACTAGTAACATGATGGACCTTAGCTTCTTAGCAAATATCAATGCTGAATTTACTTTTTGGAGTCAAGAGGATTTCTGCCAAAATCTGGCTAAAACAAGACCCTAGAGACTGGAGTAAAGGATTGTGGGAAAATAAATGTACCGACAACTGTCACATGTTAAGGCTGGCACCACTGAAGACAATTCCTGACATAATTTTGGTCCCAAACCAATGCTTATTATGCAATAGCTGTCAACATCAAAGCACTAGACTAGTTATTTTTAGCACTAGCTACATAGAGGTATTCACGGCAAAAAACAAATAGACAACATGAGTTCAAATAACTAACTTGAATAATTTAAAGCTGCACTGTGTAATTTTTCTGGTGGAGGTTCTGTCACCTGCTTATCTCATGGGAATGTTCTCTTTGCCTGGGATGTTCCACATGGCATTAAACTGATCTATAATGCATTCATTCAGCTACAGGATTTGTTATTTACAAAGGTTTCAAAAGTTTAATCAAGTGATCACTAATAATTACCAAGTAGTAGTGTGTTTTCATCACCTGGACGACAGACTCAACGCATACGAAAAGACCTTTTTATAACAGATGGCATTTTTTTATTTTTATTTTTTATAAAAAATCCAGGTTTTCATCTAGAATACATGTGTAAATATTCTCTAAGTCTTCAGTCTGAAGATATAATATAATATAATATAATGAATATACTATAATATAATATAATATAATAAATAATACATATATATAATATACTATATATATATAATATAATATAATATATAATATTATCAATATAATATAAAGTTATCAACCAAATAAAGGTTAAATATGGATATTTAACCTTTATTTGGTTGATAATGTATTTAAAAAGTCTCTTGCTTGTTTCCATGGAGATTGCAAAGTTTAATACCATTTAGTGGGACATTCCAAGCCAAAACAAAATCCCTCTAGAGTAAAAAAAACCTCTCCATCTAAAAACTTGCATGGTGCCTTTTAAAATTTAGATTTTAATAGATTAACATGTTTTAGGTCAATTCTGGTTTCAATTTTAGTCATTTAAGTTCAGTATTTGTTTATACAGACAAAAAGTAAAATGTAAATTTATTTATTTTTATTTTTTTTTACCTTGGTTCAGTCTTGGTAATGTCACTTTATCAGCTGATGAAAGGTTGGCAATATGGCTGACCTTAAAAAAATTATGGAAGTCATCTTATTTCAATTTTAAATAAGTAATATATTGAAAAATCTGAGATACTAGGTCAAATAAGGTAAACTTGCCAAAATTATTCAAATACTCAAAATTGTATTCATTCATTTTTACAGTGTGTTGCAGTAGCTAAACTTCATAACATTCCCTGGTTTCAGTTTCCTGTCATGTGCAACATTTTGAGGACCTTTTCCCATTCAAAAAGATCTAATATTTTGCTTTAAATTGTTTATCGCTACGGCAACGGTCCTATATTCCCATCACTCTGAATCCCATGGATTGTTAAAGAAAGGCCATATTACATTAGATTCTATTTGAGTCCAGCTTATAGGAAGTCTATTCTTAAATACATTTGTTTTGTCAGTATAACATAATTACAGCCATTCAAAGAACTGGACAGACCCAGTTTATGTTAACTATATTATTTGATGTTTACATTATGTCCCAAATAATACAATTTGTGCTGTGATGGCAACTCAAAGCAATGCTATAATGATGAAATGTTTCAGAGTCTAGACAGGAGCAGGGCCATATAGGCTTAAAGGGCCCTTATAACATTGTTTTTGGATCTATGTTATAATACTTTCCATATCACAAATATACCTATTTTTGTTTTGTCTCATTCACACATGTTTAACATGGAAACCCTGCATATTTATGCCGAGTTCTTCTCTCAAACAGAAAACACACTGTTTCACTTTGGGAGGTCATGTGGTAATACAGGAAGTGCTGTGTTTTTACACTTCATGCACCTTCACTAGAATCATTTGGATGATTTCAGCCCTGGAATTGCCAATCTCTACTCAACAAAAAGTTAAAGGTAGCTGTTAATTTGAAAATTACAGCTTCATGACATCACAAGATGGAACAGGGCATTGTGCAGCTTTGGAGATCTAGGCACACAGGCATGTGTGGATGAAACAAAACACAACTCCAGGTATGTTTTTGCGGCGGTAACACCATTATAGTAAGTTCACAAGAATCCATTTTGTGTAATATAGGACCTTTAAAGTGCACTTGACAGGTTAGACTTCTCATTTCACTAAAATACAGTCAGGATTATATTTAAAAACAATCTCCCACTTTGACAATTTTTTAAGGTTAAAATGTTAATTATAACATCATACCAGGGAATTCCATTTCACAATTTGCTTCTTGATTAGTGTAAAACTATCATTTATATTTATATTTATATTTACAAGTATCATACGCACTTTAAACTATGTACTGATTTGAATGGGCTAACAAACATATTTTATCAAAGTTAACATTTACTAATATTTCATCAGAATTTTTTCAGAAGTTATTTAACTAAGAAATGTTCCCAATTCTGGTATTCAACTGTTAACTGATAATTTTTGCATTTAGCTCCTGTTTGTCCTTCCAAATATGCTAGCATAAATATATATAGGTGACAATCCAAATCAGTATTTTAGAAAGGCAATCCACAAATATTGAACTTAAAATTACTGTAAAACAAAATCTGCAAATTACCATTATCTATTCCATCTGTCTCAAATCAAATAGCACATTGTATCCTTAAATATAGAAGTTGTAATTTTATCTGAAACCCAGGTAATTGAAATACATTTATACAAGCTGTAATAGATTTTGAACATTTAGTTAGGCATAGATAAATGTTAAGGGAAGGGCATCCTCCATCAAGGCCCAAAATGTCCTTAAATCCTCTACCAGCCTTAACAACCTATTGTTACTGTAACCAATGTGTTTTTTGTTTTTTTTTATGAATTTAAATTCTACTTGTTCTCAATCTAATACACCACTCTTACTACGCATTTGGATAACAACTTCATTTAAGCAATCGTCTTGTCTTTTGGGCAATAAAGTTATCAGGCTTTGATGGATGTAGCTCCCATTTTGGCTCAACGCATAAAATCTATTGTACATTGCATTTTTGAATATGGTTTTGTTATGGTTTGAGGGCGGTGTAAATATCGCCAACTGTCAGCCGTCATCTGTGGCTGATTTATAATCCTACATCTCCCACAATGCATCAGGAGCAGCTGGGTGCCATAAGGAGGATGTTATGTGCAAACTCAGAGAGGAGCCAAGAGGAAGCAGCGAAAGCCCAAGCTGTTTGATAGATTAGAGGAGGAGGCTTTGGGTGAGCTGCAGACAATTATAGCATTTTAAATTTCTACATGACAAACTGAAACATGGATACATAAGTTTAAAAAGTTAAAATGGCTGAAGTTCGAATTTGACTAGTTTACATGTAATGGTTTAGTGCTTTAGTGCGGCAATGATTCATTAGTCGTGACTAGGGATGCACAGATCTGTTCCGATACCGATTTCGGTTGTTTAGCTTCAGATCTGCAGATATCTGCAGATATTCGATATGAGACTAGAGTAATGTAAAGTAATCAAAGCCTCTCAAAGTGCTACACTATTGTCATTATTCATTCACTCCACACTTGGTGATGGTAAGCTACTACTGTAGTCACAGCTGCCCTGGGGCAGACTGACGGAAGCGAGGCTGCCAGTTTGCGTCATCGGCCCCTCTGACCACCACCGATCTTTCACACACCACTTTCATACTAGGCAAGGTGGGTGAAGTGTCTTGCTTAAGGACACAACGACAGAACTTGGTCCGAGTGGGACTCGATCGTCCAACCTTCGGGTTGGGGGACCAGAGCTTTAACCACTGAGCCACTGTCGCCCCAAAATTAATCACAGAGCAGCTTTGTAAAAATATTAATATTAAGAGACATGTCGGACCAATACTGGCTAGTAAATCATCTTATTACACCAACTGATATACCAAAATGGGATATCAACTGAACTGATATCTTAGAAGCTGATATCCGATCCACCAAAATGTTCAATATTGGTGCAGATATCCGATACCAGTATTGTATCGGTGTATCCCTAATCGTGACTAGTCTACTCTAAAAAGGAATTGCTATTAACCTATTTAGACGATACTGACTCAAACACACACAAACAGATCTTTTTATAACAGATTGTGGCATTGTTAAATCAAAATGGCAAAAAAAAATAAGCCATTGATTTTCATTAATACTCATTATTCATAAATATTCTTAATTAGAAGCCTTTGATCACCACATCAACCTTTATTTAGTTGAGTCTGGTTTTGAGTTGTGCACTATGTAACTTTTCTGGTGGAAGGTGTGTTTTCTTGTCTCCATGGAGATGTTATTGCTCTGCCAGAAGTGTTTAACAGTATGGTATTAAATTTGTCCATGTTGCTCTTGTTAAACAAATACCTTGAAAAAACATACATTAATTCTGTGATGGAACCTGCTTGTCTCTATGAAGATAGATCAAGTTTAATGTCATAAAACATTGTGAAACATTCTAGGCAAAGCAATAACATCACCATGGAGATGAGTGGGTGGGGTGCTCTCCACCAGAAAAGTTACATATTGCACCTTTAAATAATTACCCAAACAGAACAGGTATATTTTGCTCCCCGATCCATTACTTCAAATATGACCCTTTATTTTACCATATAAATACACCATTAGTAAATTATAGCTACAGGTTTTACAATATACTTTTCTACAGAAACTAAAATAAATATGAACTGTGCACCAGTCAGCAAAACTGTAGTTGTTCTTTATCAGCAAAAACCTATTTCAATTTGTCCCCATTTAGCTTCAGACACTCCTCTTGGCACCCTCCAGCTTAATGCTTTTAAACCTAGCTCCTTCCCCCATCTCACGTGCCAAGCTGCTAATCGTAGTAATTAGTTAATGGGCTGATAACATTTCTTAAAGGTACAGTAAGCACTTTTCTGTCCCATATATACCGCACTTGTATGGTCCAAAACTGTTGCCAAGCGTTCTTCTTACTCTGGGATGTAAAAATATATATGCATTGGCCATTGGAGACCACACTACTCAATCTAGACCTGTGCCTTGCCAAAACAGTTCCACCATTTTGAATTCAAGCCAGGAAGTGCATCAACAAAAACGCAAACTTTACTTTTCAAAGGTCCTATATTATGCTAATGTAGCTTGCACTTAACCATGACATAATGGCTACCAATTGGGCTAGCCAAATTTCTTCCTCCAAAGTCTTCCGTTTGCTCCAAACCACATGCTTTTACTGACACAGGACTGGCTCTACAGCCAAGCCTGATTTGATTAATTGCACAGCCCTACACGCTAGCTACAATTTTTTTTAGCACCACAGAAACTTCTACTCTTTACACATCAAAATATAGTATTTGCACTCTCTGCTGGCATTTTTAGTCAATCAATTTCATACCAATTAAGATTTTTAAGTTAATCCAAGACCTTGTTTTCTATTATACTACAGAAATGATAATGCTGCGGTGTCCAGAATAGTCCAGAATAGGCTGGCAAGATTAATCAAAATCAAATTTCAGTAGTCGGATCATATTTCAGTAATTTTATCAGCCCAAAAGCAAGACAAATGCATAATATAGGACCTCAACACAACCACTGCTCATGTATTTTCAATGGATAAGTCTATGTAACACTGTGAAGGAGTTAAATGTTGATTTCAATGCATCCTTATTGAATGAACAGTCTTATGCCATAGTATGTTAATATGTGATGGTGTGTTTGACTTAAAATGGATCATTAGAGTTTTTTGTTGATGAATAAAGACATATTTTTGTATAAACATTGTTTGTCATTGCTACAAAATATTAAATGTAATCACTATTATGGAAATGGGAAAAATCAGTAATTTATGTAGTAGGGTTGTCAAAACTATTGTAAATCAGATAGAAAAAAAGTCACAGGACAGAAATTAACCTTTCCTGAAAAGCTTTAGAATGATATTAAGCTGTATCAGAACAAGGTCACATATACTAGCATATGCCCATGGACCACTATGAAACCTACCTGGACCAATGAGGGATTACACAGATATAAGGCCACATGGTAATATAAAAGAAAGTACTATCATTTAATGATGAAAATCACCTTCTATTGTCTAAAGAAAGTGTGTTTTTAATTAGTGTAACATCAGAATTGGTACTGAGTACCAAGTTTATTCCTTAGTATCGAAATCATGTTTAAAATTTAGACAATTAGAGGTATCTTAAACTGTGACCCAATGGTAGCCTCATTTAATTGCAGCCAAATCAACATGAAGTAGATTAAAAATATACATGTTTTATCTGGCCATTTCTGGTATAAAGTGCTAAATGCTTAAAAGTTGCAAACTCTGTTTTCTTCCAGAAGTGAGAAAACCAATGGAATCTGGAGATGGACGACTTTTCAGTGGAAGAAACTCACTCAATGGAGGTACATTTTCTACAAAATATAACTTTAATGTCATAATTTCAGATGAGGGGTATGGGGCCTATATATATTTATGTGAGATTCACAGTTTTTTTAAATTTCTTATCCACAAATGTTGAACCTTACAAGTATTTTTTAAGGTCTGTCTCCACAAACTTGTCATGTCAATCTTATGGCTTAAAGTATTTTCAACTGACAACAATCACATCTTTGGGGTTGAATTTTTAATCAGTATTTAAACTGTTCTTGGGGCAACCATAAAATTCCAACCTTTTTTACAGCTCAGTTTAACTAACCTAGCTTCTTACCTCAACCTTCTTCGTACATTTTCTGTAAGTTATAACCATAGATCAATGTTATAATGACTAATCTTTTTAGTCATTACAAGCATGGATTACATAAAAGGTAAATGCAGAAATGTTGAACCTGATCATTTCTATTAGTGACTAGACCCAATAACTTCTTGCATTACAACTAAATGGTGTGATGGCATTATGAAACACAGCAAAGCAAACCTAACTTGTGACTCATTTCTCTTGCAGGTTTCCCGTTCTCAGACTGGAACACCCCCTCCCCTTCCTCAGACCCTCCGGTTACACTGGTCTCAGAGAAGGACAACTCGTGGCTCTATACCCTGGATCCTATTTTGGTGACCATCATCGTCATGTCATCTCTTGGAGTCCTGTTGGGAGCTGTGTGCGCGGGTCTGCTCCTCTACTGCACATGCTCCTACAGTGGTCTGTCATCAAGATCATCAACAACACTTGAAAACTACAACTTCGAATTGTACGACGGGCTCAAGCACAAAGTGAAGCTCAACCAACAACGGTGCTGTACAGAGGCATGAAAATGATCTAAATCAGGACAAGAAACATTGACAAGACACAGCCAGCGGCCATTTTGTCGAACTATATCTGTAAAGAGACACTTTCTGAATAGACACTAAATGGCAGACGAAGTTTACTTAATCCAATCTCAACCAACAACGATGCTGTACTGGGGCATGAATATGGACCAAATCAGGACAAGACACTGCGGCCATTTTGTGGAATTATATCTGTAAAGACAGATTACTTTTTTAATGCAGAAAACACAACAATGCTGCTGTACGAAAACTTAAACATTTACAAAATCTGGACCAGAAAGACCTGTCATTTTATGGAACTATAACTGTAAAGACACTTTCTGAATAATGTTACAAAATGGCAGATGAAGTTTAAGCCAATGTCAACGAACAAAGCTGCAGCACGGTGGTATGAACAAAAACTAAATTTGGACAATAAATAGCATTCATATTGTGGAACTATTTCTGTACAGACACTTCCTGAGTATAGAAACCACAAAGGGATGACATTTTAGCCATTTTCAACAACACTGCTGCTCAGAGGCATGAAAATATACCAAATTAGGTCAAGAAATATGGACAAGACACAGTGGTCGTTTTGTGGAAATATATCTATCAAGATGGATTACTTCCTCAATGGAGGAAAAACAAAATGGCAAATAAAGCTCAATCAACAACGCAGATGCATGAAGGAACTGAGAATCACAAGTGGCTCCCTGCTTTTGCATTACTTGAGGTAAAAACAAATATTAAAATTTGGACAAAAAAATTTGTGAAGCATATCCATAAAAACTGGCGTTGCTTTCTGACAAAACAAACAACATGGTGGATGCAATTTTAGCCAGTCTCAACCAACAACACTACTGCACAGAGTGAAAAGAAACAAAATCTAGACTTCAAAACATGGACAACAAATAATGGCTATTTTGTGAAACTTATACTGAAACTTCTGATTACTCCAAATAGACAAACCACAAAATGTCGGAGGAAGTTGCAGCCAATCTCGCCCAACACCACTGCGCAGCATGAAAACAAATATTTAATATGAACTTCAAATTCAACAAAGTGTGGCAATTTTAAGAGAAAAGTTTTATTATTTTTCCAAAATCATGGCATTTTATGAATAGATAAACTACATAATGCAGGACTAAGTTACAGCCAACAAGGTTACAGCATCAATGAGGAATATCTGAACTCTTGTCCTTGGGAATGAAGGCTTACTATTAAAACAAAAACTGAGGTTGAAACATGCAAACTTATAGGATTTCTATATTTTGGATAGACAAACATAAAAAATGTCAAAACATTGATGTATTACAAGACACAACGGCAACCATTTTCAAAGTACGCAATTACAATTTGGGGCGAATATCGGATAAAAGTGGACAGTGCCATTTGTGGTGATGGCTTAAATGTTGGCACTGTGGACTGATATGTTAACTCCTCAACGAACAAGCCTCAAAACATTGCAGATGTTGACAGTACAACAGACAGAAACAAAGATTGTCAGCTATCTAAGGCCTCAAATGAAATCACAAAGTATTGGAAGTGTTAATAATTTTTGGATATTGTAAGCTATTTTGGAAAGATAGTAGAAGTTAGAAATTGTCAGCGAAAATGGCCTAGATAGCTCCTTTGTGTGGCCATTTTTGTTATTACACCTATCCTAACTTCACATTCTGTGGTAATTTTAGCCTATAGACTTTCCTTGCACTGTTTTATGTTGACGCCAATGTGGTAGAAAGACTTAAGAGAGGCATTTTGTACATTTTTTAAAGCAATTTTGTGTTTTTAATTGTTTTGTTGGAGACTGTTGTTCCTTGTCTTGTTTACAAAGAATGGTGGATTAGTAGAGTTTTGCAACCTATGGATTGCGATAAAATTGTGAAATGGACTTTTTTTTTTTTTTATTAAGACTGAAAAATGCACATTGGAAAGTCAAAAATGTTGGAATAGCCTGGAGTAACAAGGAAAGACAATAGTTTCCTGTGGAGCATATAAAAGCCATGGAAGTAAGGACCTATACCCCTAAAAATTCAACATTTTGGGATGATTTTATATAATTTTTGGACTGTTTTTGAATTGCAAAGCTCTGAATGGACTGAAGCCATGAGAAGGAGAGGGTCGCATGTTCACTGTCCTTATTTCTGAATACAGTGGATTTAAATGTACAAATTAAGAAACATGTCAATGGAAGCTGGGGTTATGCAGATGGGATGGGGAAAATTGAGACAGACATTAGACATTGCTTAAAATTAACCAGTTTCTGCAAATTGACAACGTATTTGAAATGCACACATTTTGTTTACTTTTTTGCAAATTGCAGATTAAAAAAATATATTTATTTTGAATTTTGACCAATTTTTTTTTTTTTAAATCATCGTTTTAATCAAGACTGAAATGAATGTCTTGATGGAATCTAATTTTCCCTACCCCCAGTTTCACATATACCACTAGGAGGTGCTCTACAAATGAAGCTACACCATTTGCTGCTGAGAGGCCTGAATTCCACATTTGGTTTATCATATTTTTGACCTGCTCTTCTTCTCTGGACCCCACGGACTCTATCAAAGTGCCTAGGCCTTCAGAGCCAGTATTGGACACACACAAACAGTGACACCTTCCCCTGGTGGCAGGAGGGAGGACCACACGCCCCCTTGTTTTTCGCACTGTTCAGACTGCTGTTTTGTTTTAAAGGGGCTTTGTACAGAAATGCTCTTTTTATGATTGGTATTATAATTATTGTTATGATTATTTAATAAAGGATTTATACCAAAACCATGGAAGGATTTGTGTCTATAACTTCAAGAATAACACTATTCCTGGGCCATGTCAATACACGAAATACAGTACAATAATGACAAACTGCTGATAATAATTATACATAGTGCATCATGGAATTTTTCCATAATGTTCCACAGTATTGTAATTGATTAACTGCTGGTTATTAGTAGTAGTAGTGGAGTTTTGTTATCCAAAAATACCTTAAAAAGATGTATTCTTACTGTGAGCGGGGTCACCTCTCCACAGATTTGGCCTGTAACTTGGCCTGCTGGCATCACCTTCTTCGTCGTCCTTTGTCACTATGGATTTTAAGTTTTTAGTTTAATGTTATACTGGGGAGCATCCCAGGCAAAGTGGTCCCTCCATCAGAAAAAAAAAAAAGTTACCTAGTGCACCTTGAAGTACAGGTATTACAATGAATCAAATAAAACTAAAAATCAATATCAATTACTCAGAAATCATAACATTTATTTATTTATTTAAAAGGGACAACGCACATTAATAAATGCCATAAAAAAAAATAAAATAAAATAAAATACAAGTGTAAATGTGCCAAAGTTAGCTTTTAATTTTCATTTAATTTTTATTCGCAGTCCCTCAACATCTAAAACGGGACAAGAGACAGGACAACACAAACAACAATCGAACAACTCCACAGATCACAAAATACTCACACTCTATACGGTCTCAAGTGACTATTTGTAAAGTGCGTATGTGGCTAAAGTGCTTCCAGTCATTTTAAAGTGCTGTAGTATTCTAATAAATAAGTTAATTTAATTTAAAGCCATTGTAGAATCTCTAGTGGTATTAGTAGTAGTAGTAGGCCCGTCAAAGTAACATATTTTAACCGCGGTATAGTGCTACAGAGATGTGAGATAATTCTATTAAAGCATACCAAATAGTATCATTAAAAGCCCAGAGCTGCAAAAAATAAATAGCATAATAAATAACAAATAAATAGCTATAGAGGTTAACACCTTCAAAACAAAGCTACTTACTTCCTACTTTTTCTTTTACATTAAAAAATACAAAGAATCTCCCTATTATAGCAAAGAAAATGTGTAAACAATAAATATTGAGCCCCAAAATATATTATTCCAGCTCTCATATAGAGAAAGCTGGAATAATATATAATAATATAGTAATTATTGTGAATTAGTAATGTGTAGTATTCATATTATATGCAACATTTTGAGGACTTTTACACGTCAACACGTTATTTGGATGCTGGGTGGGAAGACCCAGAAGACACTGGAGGAACCACATCTCTCGGCTGGCCTCGGAACACCTGGGGGTCCCACCGGAGGAGCTGGAGGAAGTGTCTGGGGTGAGGGAAGTTTGGGAGTCACTGCTCAGACTGCTGGCCCCGGAACCTGGCCCTAGATAAAGTGAAGAAGATGGATAAAAGCATTAAAAGGCCGCATACCTGTGGACTGTCGACTTCCCATGCCCAGTCATTCATACAATCATGCAGATCTTCATTAAAACCACAAGACCCTGCCATACAAAATGCATCAATCAGTCAATTTATAAAAACAATACATACCAACGTTGGCTCAATCATCAAAAATAAGTAAACACAAGTGTGGGCCCAGCTAGCTAACGCCCTGGCCACCCACAGGAACCTGGCATTTGCCTGTCAAACTGTCAACTTCCTCCTTTATGGGATAACACTCTGGATCAGCGGCAACACCCAGCGGTGCCACCCATTACAAAAAGATAATATTGATTTGTCAATCTTTTTTTTTTTTTTTTTTTTTGCTAGTAAACACACACACATTTCTTTCCACTTATATTTTATAAACGTTTAAAACCAAGAATAATTATCCAGTTTTAATTATTATATTTGCATTCAGACAATTTCTTGGTTTACTTTTTACTCATATTGTTGACTTTAGCTCTCATTGTACTGTAGAAGAAACGACTAAACATTTCCCCGTGCCCAATTACCCACAAACTCCTTTCAAAACTTGAAGCTGTACTTTTTAATTGCAGCAAAAATACTCGGAGGAGCTATCACTTCCACATTAGTGAGGTTTCTGCTCGACTCCTCTCATCTCTCCCATTAAAGTAGACCTGAGTTGGACCCAGTTTAGGAGCACAGACTTCAAAGATTTAGGGAAAAACACCACAGCAGCACATGCACAATGTGGAGAGAAAGAAGGAGGGAGAAAGAGAGGGAAGAGGAGAGGGAACGAGCAAGAGGGACAGAGAAGGAAAAAGAGAGAGAGAAAGGGAGAAAGAGGGAGTGAGAGAAAGAGCGGGAAGGAGTTAGGGAGAGAGAGAAAGGGAGGGAAAGTGAGTTAAAGAAAGAGCTGGAGGGAGAGAAAGAGGGGGAGAGAAAGGGGGACAAGGAAAAGTGTAAAGAATAGCGAGATGTAGAGGAGAGGAGGGTGGGGCGGAGGGGAGTGAGAGAGAGAGAGAGATAGATGCTCAGAGAAGAGAGAGGGAGATAAAGAGGAAAGAGAAAAAGAAAAATTAGGAGGAAGAGAAAGAGAGAGGAAGGGAGATAAAGACAGGCTCATCTGAACAAACATATCCTTGACCTATGAATGATTTAAGCCTGAGCTGATCAGAATCAGAATCAGAATCAGAAGAAGTTTTATTGCCATTGGAACTTACTTCGGTGATAAAGTGCTCATAAAAACACACTGAATAAATACAAATACAAATAAGAGCATGCACAAAGTTAAAAAAAAAAAAATGCTAAATTGTCCAAATCAAGTGTCTCTGGTAGGACTGATATTAACAATCCTCCAGTTATTATGCAACTTCTCAACACCACTGCACCACATGACTGCAACCCTGCTTTTTTCTAAATGGTTTTAGTCATTCCTAACTTGTCTAAAATGCTGAATTTTCTGTCTAATTTCTCATTTTGTCAACAATATAGTGTCTTACTCTACTATGTCCCAAATCCCATTAAGGAGTTAAAATTTTAGGCTTATTGCTTTGGTCATTACAGCTAAGTCGGCTAAAGTTAACGTTGCATCGCTAAGTCCGCAAAATGTTCTCTCTCTTTCTCTCTAGTGAAATTCTAGCTTGTTCATTTTGCCGACAACACTTTTGGAGCGTAAATGGGGCATATAGCGCTCAGGTACAAGTCTCTTTTACAGAAGACGGTATTAGCGTAGCCTGTTAGCGTGCTACTGACTGTGACTCTGCAAAGCAATTAGTGTGGGCACTGAGAAAGCAAAGACGGTCCCTAGTGCAAACATATGCTGCAGTTTTGAGCAATCGGAGCATGAAAACATCACAGGGAAATCATACGAATCTGTAAGTGTATCGTCATTGCAATTCAAGATGGTTAAAGAGGCGGTATTTTACTGAACTGCTAACACATAACATATTTAGATCACCATGTTACCTTTCATTGTTTTGAAAATGTAGTATTCACCCAAAACAAGATGTTAACATGTTTTTGGCTTAGAGTCCCCCCTCCCTTTGCTCTCTGTACTAAGTCACTCTCCCTTCAGAGCGCTATCACAACACAATCAGCGTGCATCCTTCTAATGAAACTTCTGAACATTGCTTCAGGTTTGTCAAGTTGTAGTGTATTGTTTTATATACTGTGTTTGTATATTTATGGAGAATTATTGTGTGGGAGCATGGTTGATGTAGGCTTGTGGGCAGAGCATTGGACAGAATCTTACAGCTAACCGTAAGACTGAAACGTGCACGGATGACATCTGAAACCTCTTCAGGCATGTTTTTGATGAGGGAGTGGGGGGTTGGGGTGGGGGTGGTGTCACGGTAATGTTTCAATCTGATACCAGAACGTTAAAGGGGTAATTTTTCGATAATAATACTTGTACTCCTAAAAAAACAAACCTATGTCTTTTCTCGGAGCGGGCTTGCATCTCCACAAACCTGACTCCTGCGTATCCATCTCATGAATGAAATGTTCTGTAGGCTTTTAACTTCTATTTTCATGGAATCATATAGGAGATGTGCTGCCTGCAGAAAGTTACATACTGTACCTTTAATTTAGTTCACAGTACATCTCTAACCGCCTTTCCCAGTCTGTCTTATGCTTTTCATCCCTCCCTGCTAATACATGTATATTCAAACCAAATATTCTATAGTTTCTCTTCCTTCCAGCTTCGGGGCCCTCTCTCCTTCATTGCCAGATCAGAGCCTGTGTTTATCCTGTCTGAGCTGCACAACCATCAAAGCAACTAAACTAACGCCATATAGAGGGGGAAGCATTTTAAATGTTGCGCACCAGGAAATGATCGGCCACTAATTCCTGGGTATTTAAGATGGAGGAGACTGTAAACAAAGTGCTACTTATCAGGTAGGGGGGAGGTTGTCGGTTGAATTCTCGCTGTTCTTCAAATGTAACATTGGGTTATGGATTGTGATATTAAATAATTGTTAACTGTACCTTTGTCCATGCATTTGAACAAAATGCGCCTCGCCTCAGGACAGATATATTGTGGAAAGTCAAAATGAGACATCTGTGTACTGTCTGCATCTAATTATAAAGTGCTATTTTTTGATAATCAGGAAGTGCACAGTAGTCATGCTCGATGTGTTGTTGTTGTTGTTGTTGTTGTTGTTGTTGTATTACCATGAGAGCAAAACTCCACTGTGGAGTTGTGAGAAGTGCTTCTAAACTTATCACAGTGAATTCAATATCTCCCGTTCTGAACTTTAAAAAATATATATGTAATATACCCACATGGATAAAGTACAAAGTATTTTAACAAACTAACTTACTAAAGTAACTTTAATAATTTAAAAGTAGTATTTTAATCGTAATCAAAGCAAAATCACAATTTAAATCACAAAGACTGAAATTTCTGAAGTACCACAAGTGACAAAATTTCTGCTTTAAACTGCCAACCCCATAGTGTAGATCTGTACGAACATGTTCTGAAATGTGATTCTTGTATTAGTTTGTCAGTTCATATTTCAGTCTTCTTTATCAATTGTTGCTTAAAATCTGACATTTGAACAGAATCTTATAATTAAAACTATCAAATCTTAAAACTGAAATCACAATTTGAATTTTCTGCACATCGCAACCTAGAGTGCTGATGTTTTAAAAGCATCATTAAACTTTTGATTTTGCTATGCTATGGAAAATATTTAAAAATCACCCACAAATTCCCCCTTGATTTGGCCCAGGTGTGGGTTACAGTGATCAAAGGCTGGCTATGCGTTTGATGGAGAACAATTCTAATACATTTTTTGGTTTAAAAACGTCTTTGGCTTTGACTTCATTTTAAATTTAACCAAAAAGGAAAGACGTGCTACGTCTGGAATCAAAAGGAAAGGTACAACGCCTACACCCATCCATCATCTGTGAACCTACCCACAATACAACGCACACACTTCTGTATAGTATAATAAAGTGTGGGATCGGATTTCAAACAAACTTAAAGGTAACCAAGACACAGGGAGAAGAACGTAATTTTTGGAGTTTCACGTAAGTAAATGCAACTATGTGGTTTATAATTTAGCATTCAAGAACATTTTAATTGTTTGCAATGGCCAGCTTGGTTTTGAATGCAGGTCTACAGAAAATCCTCTGACGTCATGTGGTTTGGAGGGACTTCCACTTTGGTGGAAGAAATATCCACAAGTAATTTTGTCTAAACAGTCTACTTATGGCTAAAAAAGTCTAGAAAGAATATAAAGATATCCAAAATAATAATTAAAAAAATCATGTTTAGTCAAAAAAAAAAAAAAAAAAACAAAAAAAACAAATACCCACTTTTCCTCGACAATTCAAATTTAGTAAGACTAAACCATGACCCAAATGTCCCTCCTCTTTCTTTATCCATCTCCCTCCATTCTCTCCCTCAGTTTTTCTCCCATCTCCCCCTTCTCTCCCTTCCTCTTCTCTCTGCTCTACCCTGCCCTCTCATCCCTCTCGCTCCTCTCTTCCCCACTTCCTCCTTCTCTTTCCTGTGCCCTTCTCTCCTCCCTTCCAACTCTCCTCCCTGCTTCCTCTCTCTCCTCTCTCTCTTTCCTGTAGTAGCATGCACAGACACAATAATCCCATGTGTAAAACCAAACGCTCTTTTAACTGAGTCCAACAAACCCATGGACTCAGAGCCCAGGTCCCAGAGGAGGAGCCAAGGAGAGACCAACACTACTGCTCAGGTTCAAAGAAACAAAGTGGGTCAAAGAGAGAAAGAGGGAGAGGGGAGAGAGGGAGGGAGAGGGAGGGAAAGAAAGAGGGGGGAGGAAGAGAGGGAGAAGGTGTGGGGTGTGAGAGGGAGGGCAAAGGAAAGGGGAAGAGAGAAAGACAGAGATAAGAGACGAGGGATAGAGTGAGAGAGGGAAAGGGATGGCAGAGTCAAGAGAGACAGAGTGAGGGAAGAGAGAGAGAGAAAGGGAGGGGGAGGGAGAGAGAAGGAGAAAGGTGAGGAAGAGAAAGATTGGGAAAAGAGGGAAAAGAGGGAGAGAAAGGGACAAGAGAAGAGGGGAGGGGGGTTGACAAAGGGGGAGAAAGAGTGGGAGAAGGTGGAAAAGGGTGAGAGAAAAAGAGGAAGAGATATGTTGAGCAGAGAGGGACAAACTATACAACTGGATGATAAACCAAAATCAAAATTGTATAATATAGATTTCACAAAATCTACTACAAACGTTAACACAGATGTTGTCCACACTCGGGGTCAGCAGACCACAACAACATCTCACATTCAAAACAAACAAAACCAGGAGCAGAATGAGGGGAGACCATTCATATATTCAGAATTAGCCACATGTTTAAACACCCAAGACGTTCACTTGTAAACACAATTTCAATGAGATTTGGGCCAATTTCTGGGACAGCTCAGTGTATATGAAAGGTTCTGATGATTTTCAAATTTTGATTTAATTTGGTGGAATAATATTTGGTGTAAATATAATTTTTTTTTTACACCAATCAAGAAGAAATTTGTGAAGAAAAGTTGAAAAATATGTTGAAAATTACAGAAAGTAGACATTTCTATTTTCACATTGATGGCATCACGCTGTCCAAAAGTCTGTCTGTCCAAAAGTTTAGCACAATTTACACAAGAAACTTTTTTCCCCAATATTTAAAAACATGTTTCAACAAAATAAAGTCGGTTTCTTTCATTTTTATTTGTCAAATATATAATAATTTCTGTGTAGATTAGAGGAGTTTTGTCCCAGTGTACTACATGGTTGCTACATAATCTAACCAGTAACACCAGTAAGGGAAAAATACTTCTATTATTATTAGTAGTACCGTAATTTTCGGACTATAGAACGCACCTGAATCAAAGCCGTACCAGCAAAATTTTATAAGAAAATTTATTTTGTACGTATAAGCCGCACCTGAATATAAGCCGTTGGTTTTCATGTTGTAACATGAGATATTTACACAGGAAGACGGTACTGTACACGGACGTTTTTTTGTTTGTTTTAACTGAAGACATGCTTTTTTCTGTGCTTGAAAATCGGTAGTACGGCACCAACACGCCATCAACACAAGATGAACATACCTGCTGAAAGCTTTTGTCGTCTTTTTTTTTTCGACTAAGTTCTTTCCACTGCTGCCTCCAACGTCGCACCATCGGTTCATTAAAGCCAACCTTACGAGCAGCAACTCCATTTCCCTCTTTGACGGCCAGATCTTTTGCCTTTAACTTAAAAGCTGCATCATTTGCATTTCGTCATGTATTTTCCATGATGAGGTTGTGTCCATGATGTGCAAAATGACAATTCAAAATCAAAACTAGTGTATCCTTCAGCACATAATCTTTCCCCACAACTGTCACACTTTTGCATTTTCTGGTAGGGAGTACCCCCCGGTGGCCATTAGCCAGTAAAATCTATATATAAGCCGTACCATTGTATAAGCCGCAGGGTTCAAAGCCTGGGAAAAAAGTAGCGGCTTATAGTCCGAAATTTACGGTATATTTTTATTTTTTTAAATAAAATGTCAAATATATTCACCTTAAGTGTGTAGTAAAATGAGTAATCCAGCCTGTCATGGGCACTAAATATAAAAGGTGCAATAGGTAACTTCTGATGAGCGTTGTTCCACCTGCCCCAGTTGAAATAATTTTGCCTAGTGAGACTTAAACCATCTTTCATTTATACAGTTGTTTTAGACCTCAAATATACATCTAAAGCTCTTACTGTGAGTGTCAACGACTTTAGTCTCCATTCAGACAAACAAATTTAATTCCATATTTTGGAACATTCCAGGTAAAGCAGTTTAGACCTCTACAAACATGTTCTGAAATGCATGGGATTTTTGTATTAGTTTAACAGTTCAGATTTCTTTCAAACGTTAATACTCCTGGACATGCTTGTCTGCATTGCTTCAATTATTCAACAGCATGTAGCATTTTTTTTTTTTTTTTTTTCATTTCAGACTTTTTTATTGCCTCAAAAATACCTTGGAAAAATCCATTCTTACTGCCCACCTTTCCACAGATCTAACTTTTAACTTGGCCTGGTTGCACAATCTCTATAGAGAGAAGAAAGTGACAACCTTCTTGTTTCCATAGAGATGTTATTACCCATGACCAGTAAAGCTACGCAGTGCAACTTTAACTATTAAACCACAGTATTCAGTGGCACTGAAGCAGCATTAGCCTGTATTCCCTGTAGCCTGTTTGAACTCTTGTAGCTAGCACAGTGTGTGACAGGGGTCCTGCGGGGTTGCACCTGTCCCCTCTGTAGGACTGCACCTGTCGTCTCAATGGAGCCACTGTGTTTATGGTCCCTGACGCCATTTTAGCCCCAAAAACGTGTTAGCGCCACGGGTACAAACTTCACCCAACCAGGCCCTCTCCATCTGTCCAAGAGTTCAGGGATAGGTGACACTGGACGCAAATGCTACTTATGTGGGGAAAATAAAAAGTGTAGATTGACAGTCATTTTTTAGGGCGGAGAAATTTGGAAAAAAATATCTAATTGATACTTTGCAGCAATTGATACTTTGCAGTTGATGTCATCAACATTCCCAGTGGGTGTGATGCTAGCTGAAGGCATTGTTATGTATGAAGTTCTGTTACTCAAATTAGACTTTAAGCTGAGCTTTCCTTTAACACACTCTCACCGGAAAGAAATGAATTTGCAGGAACTACAACAGCAGTACTGTTAAATATTTCCCTTTCAAATAACATTGCAGTCAAACGCTAGCTAGCATTAGCCAAAGTTTTTTTTTTTTTTCAGTTAATCACACTCACCTTTTCTGATGAAAAGCAAACAACCTAACTAGGACCATGAACTCTCATACTGATCACAAGCTCCTGAAAATGTGTACAAATACATTTTGTATTTTTGAAGTTTGAAGAAAATAGACTGTAAAACTATAGAGGAGCTTGTCTGTATTAACACCTGATGATGTCACAAGGTAGGACCAGGTTTTTTGAGCCCTGGAGAGGGAGACAGACTAAACTTATTTGCTTTTTTGATATAGTGAAATCACTATTGGCTATTTTTTTTATTTTTTTTTTTTGTTATCAAATTGCATTGGAAGCAACACAACAATTATTTCATATCTGTTAGCAGAGTTCTATTGTGTTGAAATTGCATTGATCTCTATGAAGCAGGGCAGTTATATTACACAGAAATGACCGCCTCAGGCCACAAAACCAAATAAAAGCACTTGTATAAAGCTAAAGTGATTACTGCACAATCAATACTAAATTTTCCATTCTTTAGTGCAGCCAGGCCCGTCGACAGAAATTTGGGAGCCTGGGGCAAGAACCCCCCCTCCCTACTTGTGGAATCATATAAATGTGAACTTTCAACAGAATTCTAGTATTAAAGCATAATTTTAAAAGCATACTGTTATTGCATTTATTTTTTCTTTCTTTTTTGTTTTTTAGCTCTCATTAGAGATAGAACAATATAATGGGTCAATATTTGCACTTTTTAGCATATTGCCCATCGGCTTCAATCTCCAAGAGAGGCCAATATTTTGTTATGTGATATACATAAAGAATATAAAGCTATATTAGAACACTAGTCCAAAGAAGTTACTGCAAATGTGGTTGCACAGCTTTTGCAGATTGTATTAAAACAGGGCTCAAATTCAAATTTGGGGAAAATTATATAAATCAGCCTTACATATTGGCAAAGAGTATCGTGGTATCAGTTGCTCTGGAATCTAAATCTTAAATTTGATTTTAAAATCTTAATTTGATTTATGATGGTTGAATTGTAGTTTCTTTAATATCATCACTACTTTTGATCAAACAAAAACTATTGCATAGTAAATGGTTTCTTCTTCTTCTTCTTTTCGAAGGCTTGTTTTCTTGCTAATACCAACCCAATATCCCTAAATGCTTATTAATTATCTCAATTACTTTTCCTTACATTTATATATTAAAGGTCCTATACTATACAAAATGGACTCTTTTAGAAACGTTAGAATGTTGTTTCCTCATCACAGTCATATCTGGATTTATGTTTCATTTCATTCACCCATTTTAATCACTCTTTATTATTAGTCTGTCTACATCTTCAAAGCTCAAAATGCTCTGTTCTACCTTAAGTGGTAGTTTTCAAGTTAACAGCAGTTACCTTTTGTTGAGTCAAGATTGGCAGTTGCAGGTCTTAATTCATCCAAATGATTCTAGTGGAGGTGCATGAAGTTTATAAACACAGTGGAGCACTTCCTGTGTTGACAAATGACATCAAGTGGGAGTGGTAAG
Organism: Periophthalmus modestus; assembly: GCA_019594935.1. Taxonomy (NCBI): domain Eukaryota; kingdom Metazoa; phylum Chordata; class Actinopteri; order Gobiiformes; family Gobiidae; genus Periophthalmus; species Periophthalmus modestus. The sequence goes on from JAIEZT010000198.1 coordinate 1,704,428, forward strand.
TTTGAGAGAAGAACTCAGCCTAAATGTGTGTGTGTGAAACAAAGCACAAATCCAGGTATGATTTTGATGAGGAAACAACATTATAACATAGATCAGAAAATAGCATAATATGGGCCCTTCAATTACTTTACTCCTCAGCTTGAGTCCTTGCACCCCCTGAAAATGTAATACTAAAATTTCACTAGATTTTTTGATTCTCTGCACCAATTTTCCAAGTTGCACACAACTCATTTAATATTATCATTATTGTTGATCAAGATCTTGCAAAAACTATTCAAATGTCTTATTTGTGTGTTTTTGGGTTGTTTTTTTTCAGTATCGATACTAGCTTTGCATCACTTAGTATCTGGGTATCGATTTAAAATAAACATTATAAGTACATAGTAAATTATTTGTTATTGTCTTAGGCTTGTTTTCCTGCTAATCTGAACTCAGTATCCCCTATGCATATTAATTATGACTTCAATGTATTATCTATAAATATATTTAGCCACAAAGCTAAGCTAAGTAAGACTCTGATCAAAGCAGATTATGATGTTGAACTATGAACCAACCGAGAATAACTGCACAAATATACAAGTGCCAATCACGCCTCTGCAGTGTCAACGTGTCAAAGTACGTCAAAAGTACTTCAAACTAAATAGTTTGTGTGGTATTTTCACTGTCAACTGTCGCTGTAGTTTATGAGCTGTCGAGGCGCCGTGGATTTGAAGAACGTGTCAGTAACAATGTGAAAAACTCCAAAGGATTCATGGAACTAATTTGGGTTTTTGCAAAAAGGAAAAAAACAGGAAGTAGTTATGTTTAGAGATTATAGAGAATTTTTTTTTTAAGCATTCTGATTGAAAGTAGTACAAGTATTACTGGTATTGGAAGCTGTAAACTAGATGCATATTGGGTTCATACTGACAGGAAAACAAATGAATGGATGCAATTAGCAAATCACAAAGGCTGCAGTATTTGAAGTATCATAATTTTCTCCACCAACAACAAAATCTCCTAAGAAAATGTATTATTCTGCATTAAAAGTGTTAACCCTGTAGTCTTTTTGTTCATTCTTCTAGGCGGGTTTAAAATATTACAGTATATGTTTTTTCCAAATTATTCAACTCTAATACTCCAATATGAATACTGATTCATGCTACACAGCTACTGCAAACAAAATAAATAAGGCCTAATTGTACATTTCCGGGATAGTTTTTGTATGGTTTAGAATAATAGTGCTAGGAGTGGCAGCAGTAGTAACAGTGAATACTAGAAATATTTCTATAGTCTCAGTACTTCAAATCAACAAAAACCTAATTTATCTTCAAAAAACAAACATGTTCTCTTACTTCTGCGTTTTCAATCAATCAATACAATACTTAATGAAATGCAGGCAGTACACAGTGGTCCACAAATGTATACTTTTATATACTTACATTATATTAAATTACATTAAAGTTTTAAAGGCACCTTTAAAGATGCCTATTTAAACACCAAGTGTAATTTGATGGGGTTTAAATATCACCACAGTCAAAGTCTGCACATCTTTAGGATAAATTCAAAAATAATAAATCGTTCAGTACATTATTTATCTGTAAACATGTGGTCAACAAGTGTAATTTTCACTTGGTTTCATGTTTTGGTCTGGGTTTGTGGTCATAAAGAATTCCCTCAGTATTGCAGTCTGCAGTGGTTGGTTAGCTGTTAGCATGTAATGGATAGTTTTCTGCTCTGTCCAATAACTGGCATTCCCTGGTGCAGCACTGGTATATTTCATTGTTTAATAACAGAGGTGATTGTGTGAGGTCTATATGAGTTTAAAAATGTTTTTTTTTTTCTTCTCTCTTATGGCTTCGTACAAATTGTCCCTGAAAGAGACAGTGGATTTATGGACTCAATACACCCACAATACAAAACATCTGTCAACAAGTTAGCCACTTAGCATCTCCAATACAAGCCACAAACAAGAAAAACTAAAACTAGAATTTAGCCCAAGGGGTTGAAGATAGTGAGACCATGCAAAAACAACAATTTATTCAGAAAAAAATAGGAAACAATGTATTTATATAAAGACAGATTCAACTTGTGAAAAACTTGTGCAATTGTTATTTTTAGAGATATACCGGTACTCATTATACTAAGGCGCTTGAATGACTATGCTATGTAGGACTCAGGCACAGTGCACACTTAGGATAGCACAATAGACCTAGTCTACAAACAGAAACTGGAAACAACAGCTGGTTTGAGTTTGAGTGTAGTTAGCTCCTCCCTTCAGACAGGTATAAGGCAGTGTCCACCAGTAATCTGACCAGAACCGAAGAAGCGTCTTGGATGAGTGGCCAGACATCTTCCCTCCTGCAATGTTTGTCCAGTTGACAGATTTTATTTTTCTTTAGATAACCTTAACCAAGACATTTACAGGCACATTTTAGCACATTCATAAGGCATTGTGAAAATATTTTATGCCAAAAAATGCCAAAAATATTGAGGTGCTCACTGCTAATTTAGCAGCAGTGTGTTTTCTAAGATCACATTTTAAACTTGTCTAGAAGAATTGACAAAACTGACTGAAAAGAAAGACTGCAATCTGAACTGACAATTTAATAAAAGAATCACATTTCAGAACATGTTTTTTCAGAACAAAACTACAGGGTTAGCAGTTTTTATGCACAATAAGACAGGAGATTTGGTTGTCTGTGGAGGAAATTATGGTATTTCCCTTTGCGATTTGCTAATTGCATCCAGTTGTTCATTTTGCAGCCATGTTAGCATCCATATCAGTTAACATCCTAAAACTATATCTTATCATAGTTTAAGTACATCATTTAATGAATAGCTAATTAGGCCTTAACAAACAGGACAGATGTGAAAGTCATGCATTCAATAGAATAGTTGGGGCTGATAAAAAGTAGAATAATTTAAAAAAATAAAAATAACTTGTTTTGAATTGTTAATTGCTATGGCAGCTGAGCTAATTATTCGATAGCACTAATACATGCTAAAAGGGCCCAACTGGTTTTCCACCTCCTGTCTATAGCCTATATCTTTCCAGTGATTAACATTCAGCTTTGGTCCTAGCCTTGAATTTGATCTGGGAAAGTCGTCCACGCACATTCACACCATCAGTATTTCCTTCTCCAACTCTGCCGTAGATCTCTCCATCCCCCCAAGAGGCCTGCATGTGAATATAGCATACCTTCAGAAATAATCGTGCTCTTAGCCTGATTTATCCCTCACTTCTTTAAATAACGACAGAGCTAAGCAAGGGGGGTGGGGCCAAAGAGAGAGGGAGGGAGAGAGGAAGAGAAAGAAAGGTGGGAGCCTGCAAAGGAGAAAGAGGGAAGAAAAAGAGATAAAGAAAGCGAACAAAAGAAAGCAGGGGGAGAGAAAGAGAGAGTTCAGAGAACGAATGAAAGGAAAAAAAAAAAAAGAGTTCAGATGGGCATGATTGACAGGTGCATCAGCCAATCAGGGACACCCACGGTCTGTGCGTATGAAAACAAATATGGCTGCTTACGAGAAAGAAATGACAAAAATATCACAAAGAACAGGGAAAACATGGTAGATGATTTTTTTTCAAAATGATGGGTGACCAATGAGCTACTTAATTTCACATGCGTCACAATGGTGTAATTAGATCATACATTTCTTATTCTGACACACCATATTTTACTTCGAAATGGAGGTGCTCAGTCCATCCATCACAAGGAGAGCAGAGAGAAGCAGGCAGCATCCTGTACATATATGTGCGGTGAGTGTAGAGATATGTCTATTGTGGTGTCAGATGGATGTTTGAACAGCTGGGGTCCTGCAGAGAATTCTGGGAATGTTCTGGGAATTCTGTGGGAATACTAGAAAGAGAGAAAGGTGTTGACAGATGTAATGCATGTGCCAAATAGTGACAGGGTAGGATTTCTTCCTTTTAATCTTGGCTCAGTCCTGGTTTTGTTTTGACAAAATGGCTACTTCACTAGTCTTGGATTAGTCCTGGTTCAGATCCTTAACAGATCTGGTTTAGTCCTTGTTATAATCCAAGTTAAATCCATGTTCAAGTTAAGTCCATATTTCCCAGTCCTGGAGTAGTCCTGATTCTAATCTTTTGGTATAGTCTTGATGTTGTTTTTATTTAAGCCCTATTTTAGTCTTAGTTTAGACCTGGTTTAGACCTGATTTAGACCTGGTTTAGACCTGCATCATTGCTGTTTTTCCTGGTTTACTCATAACATGTTTAAATCTTGGTATAATGCGTGTTTACAATCTGGTTTAATCCCACTTTTGTCCTGATTTTTTCCTGAATTTGTCTTGATTTAGATCAAATTTGTATCATTTACTGCATTTTTCTATATAAAAAAAATACTTACAATAGTACAAGTGATGAAGCCTATGTATCTTAATATAATAACACATTGATTTGCATTAGTAAAATGAACTAGCATATTGAACACTGGGCCCACATAATACATTTTCATTCATAGTTTTATTATTATGTATATAGCGCCAAGATTCCCTCACCTGGGGACAATACTTTTCTCAGTCTATTGTAATGGTGCCTAAGTTCACTCACTCCATATTGGAACTCAAATGACTGCAAAGTACAGGTGAAACGCATTGAAAAACCTATTTATATGCGCATAATTTGACTCTGCTCCTGTGTGGTATAGTCCTGATAACTGCATAAGTCTATGCTCAACTGCAATGGGTACAGCTATACTTCCATTCCAGGATTGTCAGAAATTACAAATATAGAATTTGACCCGGTGACCCTGTTGTTTTGTATGGGGGGCTCACTAAAAGGGTAGTAGAAGTAGCTGTCATAGCAGTAGCAGATGTCGTAGTAGTAGTAGTAGTAGTTGGAGTAGTAGTTGTACAAGTAATAGCAATAGTAGTATTAAGTAGTATTTAGTTTAAATTTTATACACACACACACACACACACACACACACACACATACACATATATATATACACACACACACACACACACATATATATATGTATATATATATATATATATATATATATATATATATATATATATATATACACACACACACACACACACACACATATATATATATATACATACATATATATATATATACATATATATATATATATATACATATATATATACATATATACACACACACACACATATATACACACACATATATACATATATATATATATACTATATATACATATATACACATATATATATATATATACATATATATATAAACACATACACACACACACACACACACAACTACTACCGCATGCCCAACCTGATTAGGGGTTACATGGAAAAATACTACTTTAAAAAAACCCACAGTCCAAGCTACAGCTAAACAACAAGTAGCTCTGTGTTCAACATCAACAAATGGCAACTTGATATTGAAGAGGAACAACACAAATGCTACGGCAAGTTTCTTGGGGGGGCCAGGATGCCAGGTCAGAGGAGAGTTAAAATCAACTCGGGTATGATCACGCTGAACAAAGCGTCAGCGTCAAACAGGTCAGTCGCTGCCTCGTTCAGCGTGATACCTATTGTGGCTCTGTACCCAATCTCCTGTTGGGGAGTTTATGTTGACTTCCCTCTGAACTGGCGTCCTGGCTCCCCCTTGCGGTAGCATTTGTGTTGTATCTTGCCAATTTCAAGTTGTGATAGCAGTTGCCATTTGTGGCTGTTGGAACGCTGAGCTGTGGGTTTTGAAGTAAAAAATTTGTCCACATTCTGTTCATGTAACCCCTCTGACTCAGGTCACTGGAGTAGTGGATTCTGACATAGCCTTGTTCTTACATCTTGGCCATTTCCGTCTTGTTCCAGTAGCCAATTTCTCATCAAGGTGCTCTGGTTCCTCAACACCTGACGCAGACCTTGTTTAGCTGGGCAACATCTGAGCTAGTTTGATTCACACTCAAAATGGTAGAACTATGTATGCCCTACTACTGCTATAGTAAGTAGTAGTAGTATATTTTGGTGAAAAAATGGAATTTACTTTTGCTGAGATAATACTTTTGATGCATACTTCAGCCTGTTAATATGTTTTAAGGTTCATATGCCAATGCTGTTCCTGTAGCTACTCATGCTAACAGTCAAATAAGTTAGAAAACATAAAGGACATTCGCAGTAGAGCAGGTTTGAACTTGCAAAATGTGCAACTGTTATATTACGCCTGTCTGTAGCCCTTCTCCTTCATTTCCCAGATGACCACAGGTGTGCACAGGTGAGGCAGGAGTCTGAAGCCCCACCTCTTTGTCTCCTAGGTGACCACAGGTGAAGCAGGAGTCTGTAGCCATGCCCCTTTGTCTCCCAGGTGACCACAGGTGACCACAAGGGAGTCAGTTGTGTGTTGTAATTTCCTCCTTTGGGATTTACTCTTGCTACAAATAATCCCAGGATGATGAAGGCAAAACTGTAGCAAAAATACACTTCTTAATTTGACTGTGTTGTAACTCTTTGAAATTGCAGCATAAAATCAAATAAAACAAAATAAACCATCTGCTTGTCTTCCTGGAGATGTTATTGTTTTGCCACTTCATGGCATAAATGAATAAATAGAACAGATAAGTAGATAGATAGATAGATAGATAGATAGATAGATAGATGTTGAGCTGTATCAGAACAGTATAAGGCACATAGACTAGTATATGCCCATGAACCACTATGGAACCTACCTGAATGACTGAGGGATTACACAGATATAAGGCCACATAGAAAATAAAGAGTGTTTTTATTATCTTTGTGGTATTGGAATCATGACTCGGAGGCAGTGGAAAATCTTCTGATGACCAGTCTTTGTCCTCATCTTTAGACAAACCTGAAAACAGATGTGGTAAGTCAAGTTGTGGTTTATGTTATGCATTCTGAACATCCTAATAATTCACTCCAATGAGTTTATAAGCAATATTCACAATTTCTAGAGAACAGAGTGGAGTTTTGCTGTCATGGTAAAGATAATAACCAGCATGCTAACAGAGCTCTTCCTGTTTCTTGGATAATAAAACACTTTATAATTAGATACAGAAAATTGAATATAGGGCCTTTAAACAAGTTTGAGCAAACAGCACTGAATTCATATAGCAGTGGCAAACGGTTTTCATCTGTTTAATGTTTTCTGCTCTTGAAAATAAGATCAAGCTATACATATTTCGTATAATATAGGTTATATCCCTGCTAGTCTTGGTTTATTTCTGGTGTAATTTAATTTAATTCGTTTTTGTCTTGATGCTTATGCTAACACAAATTTTAAAGCATAATAAATATTTTAAAATGCCACTGTCGTAATGTCAGGTGAACAGACCAACACGCCAGACTCGGGGTAGGTTTACAGTGTTTATTTACAGTTTTGTGCAATATGTGTATATACAAAGTGCAGGGGTGAAGGGTGAGTCTCTCTTGAAGAGTGGCGAGCGGGTTACAGCCGGAATCCGATGACAAGAGGAGGAGCAGGAGGAGTGAGGTTACAATACCGGGGTCTTGAGCTGGAGCCAGGACGGAGCTGGTGCAGGAGCCGGGTGCGCAGAGTGCCGGAGTCTGAGGAGGCAAAAATCCAGAGTCAAAAGGAGGAAAATAGGCAACAAGCAAAGTGGAACAAAAACGAGGCTATTCACTGTAGTCATGCGGACGGTTTGGCTCCGAATGACTGGAGAGCAGTTTCTTTATCCGGGACAGGTGGTGGCAATCAGGCTTGACGAGTTGCAGGTGCGCGTGGGAGGAGCCCTGGACTCCGCCTAGCTCCAGACTCCGGCAGGTGAGGGAGGGGGAGGAGAGGAGAAGACACACAAGGAGCCTGGGAACAGGCAGGTCATGACAGCCACAAACTGATACTGAAAAGAAAATCACCTTTTGAAATGTTATTTTGTTTATTTAATACTTTATGTTTTAATAAAAGTTAGCATTAACTTCAAGACACCTAAAATGAACTGACCTATTGAAAACCACTAGTAGGCTACTGCTAGAAGACCAGATGAACCTCATTGGACATATTTTTAGTACTTAGACTTGTTTACAGCTCTCCTCTGATTTTCAGATCGTCATTGAAATCTAGATCTTGTTCACTGGTCCAGTCTGGTTTTTGTAGCTTTGACTCAGGGCTGAAGTCTGGAGTGCAGGGCAGAGGTACATCTTCTAGCTCTAAAAACACCAGGAAGTAGAACTTCTGTGGTACTGGATGTAAGGAGAAGAATTTCTCATATTCATCCATGATGAGTGACAAGTTTGGATATTTTGGTGGAGACTGCTTACTTATTATTATTACTTATGATTATGTCCAATGCTTAAAGTTGCATTGTTGCTATAGCAAAATGTTTCTCATGGTGATCAGGGTTAAAGTTAGAAATTGTATTTTATTGTTACCTTTCTGCTGATGTCACTAACATTGGGCGGATTATGCTAACTGCTCAGCCTGAAGCTCTGTTACTCAAGTTTGACGTTAATTTGGGCTTTTTTTTTTAACTCAATCTGACCATAAACAACTGACTGAGCTGACTTTCAGTTATAGCCATCAATTTTCTTACCTGCTACTATTTAAGTAATTTTTTGGTTGTGTAGGAGTATAACATTGTATCATAGTC
>JAIEZT010000198.1:1718091-1805982 GCA_019594935.1 Periophthalmus modestus
CCCAAGTAAGAGTCTTGGTTACACTGTACAATTTGTTACTCAACTAGGGGTAAAAGTATGGGGTCTGAAAACTACTGTGAGAAGTACAGTTTTTATAAAAAGTTGCATTTTTGTTTTGCAGTTACATTGTCTTCAGTATCTTCCCAACCATTGCTGATATCGTCATTTCTATAATTTATTTCATCACGTATTTCAACGCCTGGTTTGGTCTCATTGTATTTGTTTGCATGACGCTGTACCTAAGTAAGTACCCTGTAAAATATATGGTTAAAATAGTGTTATTTTAAAATTATTATATGTGTGTTTTTTATGTGTGTATGTATGCGTGTGTGTGTGTGTATGTATGTATGTATCTATGTATGTATGTATGTATGTATGTGTATGTCTATATATATATATATATATATATATATATATATATATATATATATACACATACATGTGTGTGTATTGTTTTTTAAAGCATTGACAATTATTATTACCGAGTGGAGAACAAAGTACAGACGCGATATGAACCGACAGGACAACAACGCCAAGTCCAAAGCAGTGGATTCTTTGTAAATTTTGAGACGGTAAAATCTCAAAATTAATAATGTTACATGTTTTTAAATATATATGTGTGTGTATGTATATATACACATGTAGATTTTTTTTTTTATTTAAATTGTCATGAACAGGTGAAATACTACAATGCAGAAAACTATGAGGTCAGCAGATTTGAAGACGCCATCTTGAAATATCAGGTAAATCTATAAGTCTACAAATGTTTCGATCTCTAGCACACACATACCAGTGATGCACAGTGGCTGGTCTGAGAGAGAGATCACAGCAAACCTCCTTGAACAGAATCCAGTCACCATCATAGTGGCAGACAGACTGGAAAGAGTCTCAGGTATGAAAAACTGGACTGCCCCAGGTGCTGACATGCTCCACGCCTAATGGCTAAAGAAACTCACTGCTCTCCATGACTGCCTGGTGGCACAAATGAACCAGCTGCTAAGGGATGGGACACATCCTGAATGGCCAACCGTAAGGTGTATGATCCTGATCCTGAAGGATCCCTCAAAGAATACAGTCCCATCCAACTGTTGCCAATAACCTGTCTCTCCACAACATGGAAGTTCATATCAGGCATTATTGCGGCTAAGATAAGTGGGCACATGGATCATTACATAAGCACAGCACAGAAGGGCATCGGCAAAGGGTAAGAACAAGACACTGGCAATAAACAGCTATGCCCTGTCAGTAATCAGATACCCAGCAGGAATCATAAGCTGGCCAAAGGAGAGACACAGCCCACAGACGTTAGGACACAAAAGATCCCAGGAAAAATATCAGACATCTTAGTCCAGAAAAGTGCAGTACTATGAAGAGCAAAAATACTGCGCAGAACCCTCAAGCTCCCTGGCCTCTGTTAGAGGACCTGAGCTTGAAAAAAAAGATGAGACTTCCGAGATTTTTTGTACATGTCTGTATATGTATATAGTTTTAGTATAGTATAGTTTAGTTTAATGGTTTATTTTAACAGGGACCATGTGTAAACACATTCATGTCATAATAGAAGAGATACTTAACACCAGATTTCCATCTAGTTTCTATCAGCAGTACCCGGGCAGAATGAAGAAGATATGAAAAGATTTAAATTACTACAGTTGCTCTTATTTATGTATTTAAAAGACCCTGTACCTGATTTTTTTTCCATGTATTTGAGCATAATGTGTCTTCTCCAGTACAGATACATTTTATAAGCAACTCTGAGATCAAAATAAGTCAGCTGTGTACTTTGTGAATCTGAGAATAAAGTGTTTTACTGTCTGAAAATCAGAAAGTGTGCAGTTAGCATGCTAATTACTGTTAGCATTACCATGACAGCAAAACTTTCCTCTGGTCTCTGAGAGTTGTGTAAATCGCTTATAAACTCTTGCTCAGAAGTAAATGAGGAATAACTTTGGACTACTGCAAACTGAACTAGTTCTGTTTTTCACATTTATAAGACAGTAAAAATCAGGTGGAGCAACTTTAACATATATTTTTCATTTTTAGAAATAGAAGCAGATAGTTTGTAAGAGTTTAATGGACAAAACTGATATGTACATTATATTGTATTGTATTAAAGCTGTATTTTGTAACTTTTGTTTTCAGGAGTCTGAATGGAAAACTCAGGCGTCTCTAGCATTTTTAAACCAGACTCAGAACATTATTATTGGCTCTGGTCTTCTGGCCGGGTCCCTGCTCTGCGCCTACTTTGTCACCGAGGGCAAATTTGAGGTACATTTTTTAAGTAACTTTTCTAGTGCACAGCGTGACACCTGCTTGTCTTTACGGAGATATTATTGCTTTGCATGGAATGTTCCACAGTATACCATTAAAGTGCATATGACAGGGTAGAGTTTTTAGACTTTTTCACTTAAACATCAGTATCATTATATGTAAAATTTTACTAAAAGCCTGGATTTCTTTGTGAAATTTATCATTTTACTTCCTGGTTGGACACAGGCAACGGATATGACATCCAGTGGGGCAAAAAAGAGATAGTCAGCCACCAGTTGTGCAAGTTCTCCCACTTAAAAAGATGAGAGAGGCCTGTAATTTTCATCATAGGTGTACTCCAACTATGAGAGACAAAATGGGGGGAAAGAATCCAGGAAATCACATTGTCTGATTTTAATGAATTAATTGGTAAGTATTTGGTCACCTACAAACAAGTAAGATTTCTGGCTCTCACAGACCTGTAACTTCTTTAAGAGACTCCTCTGTCCTCCACTGGTTACCTGTATTAATGGCACCTGTTTGAACTTGTTATCAGTATAAAAGACACCTGTCCACTACCTCAAAAAGTCAGACTCCAAACTCCACTTTGGCCAAGACCAAAGAGCTGTCAAAGAAACCACAAACAAAATTGTAAACCTGCACCAGGCTGAAGGCTGAATGTGCAATAGGTAAGCAGCTTGGTTTGAATAAAATCAACTGTGGGGGAAATTATTAGAAAATGGAAGAAATACAAGACCACTGTTAATCTCCCTCTATCTGGGGGTCCACGCAAGATCTGACCCCGTGGGGCCAAAATTATCACAAGAATGGTGATCAAAAATCCCAGAACCTCACCGGACGGATCTAGTGAATGACCTGCAGAGCTGGGACCAAAGTAACATCAGTTAACACACTACGCCGCCAGGGACTCAAATTCTGTAGTGCCGGACGTGTCCCCCTGCTTAAGCCAGGCCCATCTGAAGTTTGCTAGAGAGCATTTGGATGATCCAGAAGAGGATTGGGAGAATGTCATATGGTCAGATAAAACCAAAATAGAACTTTTTGGTAAAAACTCAACTTGTCGTGTTATGAGGAGAAAGAATGCTGAATTGAATCCAAAGAACACCATACCTACTGTGAAGCATGGGGGGGTTGAAACATCATGCTTTGGGGCTGTTTGTCTGTAAAGGGACCAGGACGACTGATCCGTGTAAAGGAAAGGATGAATGGGGCTATGTATCGTGAGATTTTGAGTGAAAACCCTTCCATCAGTAAGGGCACTGAAGATGAAACGTGGCTGGGCCTTTCAGCATGACAATGATCCCAAACACACCACCCGGGCAATGAAGGAGTGGCTTCCTTAGAAGCATTTCAAGGTCCTGGAGTGGCCTAGCCAGTCTCCAGATCTCAACCCCATAGAAAATCTTTGAAGGGAGTTGAAAGTCTGTGTTGCCCAGCGACATCCCCAAAATATCACTGCTCTAGAGGAGATCTGCATGGAGGAATGGGCCAGACTACCAGCAACAGTGTGTGAAAACCTTGTGGAGACTTACAGAAAACATTTGACCTCTGTCATTGCCAACAAAGGGTATATAACAAATTATTGAGATGAACTATTGTTATTGACCAAATACTTATTTTCCACTATAATTGGCAAATAAATTCTTTAAAAATCAGACAGTGTGATTTTCTGGATTTTTTTTTCTCATTTTGATTCTCATGGGTGAGGTACCTACGATGAAAATTACAGGCCTCTGTCATCTTTTTAAGTTAAGGAAAACTTGCACAATTGGTGGCTGACTAAATACTTTTCTGGCCCACTGTATGTAGTAGTAATTACATAACTTATCTGGCAAGTGTAATGTTAACGAAGTCCAAAACTTAACTAAATTGCACAATAGTTAAGATTAGACTAATAAATAAAGGTTTAAACTGTCAGAAAAATGCCTTCCTTTTGTGTAAATTGTTGCGTGTTGGTGACATAGGTATCAATGCTACGCCCTATATGTTTGTACTTTTTCACTTAACAGATGTGAAACTATGATAAATATTTAGCACAGGTACTATCCCACCAAACTAAGGAATAATCAGAAAAGCATGAAAACCTGTCATGCACTTTTTTTTTTACAGTATTTTTGAGCAATAGAAATAACTGTGATTAAAAAAATGCAAGATGAATAAATTCAGTGCCATATAGTGGAACGCTTCTGGCAAAGCAATATATCTCCATGGATATAAGCAAGTGGCTGACCCCCCCACCAGTAAGTGCATAAGCCACTTGCATAGTGCTTAAAACAAATGTGAAATTAGTTTTGGATTTTGAACTGATTATCTTTAATTGTAATATTTGATTGTTCAGGTTGGGGATTTTGTCCTATTTGGCACATATATAATTCAGCTCTACACTCCACTCAACTGGTTTGGGACTTATTACAGGTAAATCTACACTAATGATGCCATTTTTATGCTCAGAAATCATTGCTGTGTTACATTAAGTACAAAATAAACAATACAATGTTATTTTGAGCAATAACGGTGAAAATGCCAATGACGGTTCTGTTCTGCATAATAATAATAATAATAACCATTTGAGTAATGTTTAATGAGGAATGTTTAATGCTTATTTTCACTATGCTATTTTGCCGATCAACTCCTGTTTTCCCCACCACTGGTACACCCCCACTGCTCTGTACCTGTACCTTTGTTCTCCAATTAAGTTTTCTTAATCTGTGATACATGTAGGATTTGTCAGCATCATGTAGTAATTTAGGTACAAATGAGAAAAACTCGCTAATGTGATGTGCAGCTATCCGTTGGAGGGGGTTACAGCATGCAGCACTTCATTGTGATGGTGATTATGGTGGCGTCAAATGCCGTTGGACACCACAGTTTTCTAATGCGGAAGTCAGCGGACTTGTTTCTTTTATGAAGTCATTTTAGATTACTATTTAAAATGTGCAAATTATAACATGTTGATCCACAGGTGTCATAGATTATAACTATAGAGCACACACAAACACAATAGTTTTTTTTTTAGTAATGCATTATGATGGACTTCAAATTGAAATGTTTCTTTAATTTTGCCACAGAATGATCCAGAACTCATTTATTGATATGGAAAGTATGTTTGAACTGTTCGAAGAAGAGGAAGAGGTAAATGAAAATTAGAACAATGCAATATCTTTATTCTTGTTTACATGATTACATGAACATATTATTATAATATAGAGCTGGGCAGGTTAATGCGTTTTATTGAGTTAACTCAAAAAATAAATAATCGCAATAAATTATTTTGTCAGCTGCAATGCGCGGAGGTTACCGCTCGTGTCAATAATTTATTTTGAAAACTATGGCGATTAAAAATTTTTAAATTAAAATTACACGTTTAGAAACCAATAAGCTGGTTTGAATTAGGACTGCACCGGAACTGAACCAGGACTAAACAGGGACTAAATAGGAGCACTGACCTTTACTAGACCTGAATCAGGACTAAAGCAAGACTAAGCCAGGATTCTTGCAGCCTCCTATTAGGCTCATAGTGAGCAGGACAACCACAGGGAAAAATGTGTTCAGCTTCAAAAGGTTACTTAACATTGCAATCTAATATTTGATTGTAGACTGCAGAATGTAGTTAAAAATAATACAATAGGCTGAGCCTTTTGATATTACTTTGACTTTTATTTGGACTTTTTCACATAATGTAATCCCAGATACATTGAACAGCAATATCTAAGGCAAACCAGCAAAACACTGGCTGAATACTACAGTATATTTAAACCTAAAAGGTGTAATAAAGAGCTGTTTAGGAGCAAAAAAACAACTTATTTCATTATTTTTGACCTTTATGCACAACATGTTATTAATCATAATTATTTGCAATTCAAGCATGTGATTAATCGTGATTTAAAAATGTTATCGCTGCACAGCTCTAGTTAATAAATATATAAAATTTCCTCTTAAGGTCAAAGATGTAGTCAACGCTGCTAACCTCAACTTTCAAGAAGGAAAAGTGGAATTTGAAAATGTTTATTTCAGCTACACCAGTAGGTAAGTCCAACGGTCAAAAGCATTTGAATTTGAATTACTGTATTTTCTGTACTACAAGTCGCACTTTTTTCATAGTTTGTCTGGGGGTGCCACTTATACGCAGATGCAACTTTTAGATGAAATTATTAAAATATATATTTTTACATCTTTGTTGTTGTCCCACTGATAACTGCGCGAGGGCACTCTAGGCTTTTGTACCAGTATGGCAGTCATGTGGAAGCGGCACTTCATCTGCTTCCGGGAGCAGGTGGAGTTCAGAAGTGACACAGACAATAAAGAATTCAATGGATTTAGTAATTTGGAGTGAGATCGAGAGTAAACTTGTTAGCTTGTTTTTTATGCTTTAGTTATCTGATTAACTATCAATATCTTATGTTAACATATTCAGTTCACTGTCCATGCTTCATGTAGTTGAATAAATACAGTATGTGTTATGTAACGGTTGATTACTTGTTTGACCAATAGATGGCGATGGTGTGTTTGTAATACACCAAAAATTACTTGACTTGTTTTCTTTTATGCATTTCATAATTAATTTCCCCTTATTTATTTCCCCTGCATTCATAAGACCATAAAGGTGATTAAGTTTGTGAAAACTACTTTTTTCCGGTTCAGCCTTTTTTTTTTTTTACGCTAATACGAAGTCTTACCCGACAGAGCACTAGTTAACCATTGAAAAGGAAAATATAAAGTTTTCGGTTCATCGGTAGTTTCTGTTTTAGTAATTTTTTATTAGTAATGATTAATATACTTTTTACAGCAAAGAAATCCTCAACAATGTCTCCTTCACTGTACTTTCCAGGACAAACTGTTGCTTTGGTAATTTTCACCAGCTATTACCAAATTTATAATATTAAAATGTGCATTTTTATTATTAAAAAAATAAAAATCTTTATTTTTAGGTTGGCCAATCTGGGTCAGGAAAGAGTACCATAATTCGTCTGCTGTTTCGTTTCTACAACATTCAGGGAGGTTGTATTCGCATTGATGGACAAGACATATCTAAGGTACTTGCACACAGTATTGTAATTAATATATTCAGCATTATTATCATCAATATTATCAGCTATATTTGATTTGAACATGTTTACCTCATATCTGGGGACTACATTATGTGAAAATTGAGCATTGATTATAGCCACGAATATTTTGCAGGTGAAGCAGACATCTCTCCGCTCTCACATTGGAGTAGTTCCTCAGGACACAGTTCTGTTTAATGACAACATTCGGGACAACATTCGCTACGGCCGAATCGCCGCTTCTGACCGTGAGGTGGAGGAGGCAGCCGTGGCTGCAGACATCCACGACAAAATCATGGCTTTCCCTGAAGGTAAGGGAATATCAAAGGCTGAGGGAATGTGGTGGCCCTTCTTGATTTAGGTACAAAATAGGTAAATAAAAAACAGGTTCATGTAGAGCGAGTTAAAACTAATGTTTTAAGACAAAAATTATGAGCCTGATAGCAGTTACAGAGATATAATAGTGAATTGGAGCTAGAGTCAGCAGGTTAGCTATGTCCATCTTTACAGTCTGTGAGTAAGATATATGGATGGGTGTTTTGCGAGTGACCAGAAAGGGCACATGCCATCAAATGATTGCACCAAATAGTTTAGTACATTGGCAGAAATATTTATAATCTTCATTATTTTAAATAATTTATTCACCAAAAAAATGAAAACCTCGGTGCTGTACCTGATTTTTAAAAAGCATGAAAACAGAACTAGTTCATTTAAAACTTTTGCAGTGGTCCATTTTAAACAATTTGCAGTGGTCTAAAGTTATTCCTGACTTAACTTATGCGTTCCGCGTATCCTAATTATGATTGTCTGACAATTAAACACTTTTTAATTAGATGCAGACTTATTTTGAGCTTCAGAGCTTATTTTGAGCTTCAGAGCTGCTTTACAACATATCTATGATGAGGCAGGGCAAATTTTGCGCAGATTATGGGTACAGGGTAATTCTCAAAATTCTCAAAAGACTAAAGCCAGCTCTGGTGTCACTATTGGGCCACTTGCTGTATATTTGCCTGCGAGTATTGTCTTGTTTGTGTTCATAATTGCAGTCACAATCCTTGAGTGTGTGTGTTTTGTAGGTTACGACACACAGGTGGGTGAACGAGGGCTGAAGTTGAGCGGGGGAGAGAAACAGAGAGTGGCCATCGCTCGGACTATCCTCAAAAGCTCCACAGATCATACTACTGGATGAGGTGAGAGATTAAGTATTATATAGAGATGGGAAGAATACTTAACTAAATAAAACTAAACCTGGTAATTTGCTTGATGCTTTGACTTTGATGCTTGTTTACACACTTGAGCCGCCATTGTCACAGGTGATAAACAGCTGTATTTTTTATTCTTTCTTTTCAGGCAACATCAGCTTTGGACACTCAAACTGAGCGAAACATTCAGGCTTCATTGGCAAAAGTCTGTGCCAACCGAACTACCATCGTTGTTGCGCACAGGTGTGGGATGTGTATTTGAGGCACTTTATTATTTATATATTTGTTTTTGTTTTTTACATGTTTGTCATCTTATTTAATTTTCAGGTTGTCCACAATCATTGGGAGCTGACCCAGATTTTAGTTGTGAGTGAAGGACGAATTGCAGAGAGAGGACGGTGAGTTTTGCCCCAAATATTCAATAATAACTTTGTATTCTGTCTGTGTAATCCCTCAGTTGTCAAGGTCTGATCCATAGCAAAAGATGAAGTTTAAATGTCAACTGGACAAATCGTTGTAGGAGTGAAGATGTTTTGCTTCTTCTTCTTCAGTTCTGGTCAGATTGCTGGTGGACACTGTCTCTGAAGGAGGGGCTAACTACACTGAAACTGTAAACAACTATTGTCTCCATTTTCATCTTAAGTTACCCTGGTTGAATAACCTTTAACGACCCTGCTATTGTTCTCTTTGTTTGTAATGGGTCTGAGGATGGAATCATAGATCTGTGAGAGATTATATCTCTGTCAGGGCGTGCAGACTAGCGGACCAAAAGATGCGGGTACTCAGGAAAGGTTTAACAGTGTTTATTAACAGTTTGTGAATAATAGTGCAATACGGGGAGCAGGGGAAGCGGGATACGGTGCGCAGTGTGGTGCGTGGTGAGGACGGGCCGGGAAGGAGTTGTGTGTGACGCCGAGGTCCGGGAGCGAGGAGTACAGGTACAGGGGCAGGGCTGGAGCGGGATGAGGAGAGCCGGGACAAAGAGCAGGGTGAACTCCAGAGACAAGTGAGCAGAGTAATCGAGGTACACTGTACCAGAGAGCATGAAGAGCCGCAGCAGAGCCAGGAGCGCAGATGCAGGAGGATTCCAGGAGTCCGGGTCTGGTAACAGCAAAGACGCAGGTAAGAAAACATGCAACTATCAAAAAGGTAAAGAGCTAGGTAGTCACGTTGGAACGTTGACGATCTCGCGTCGACTGTCTGTCTCCTGGGCTTCTTATACTGGAGCAGGTGTGGATAATTATATCTGATGAGTCCCAGGTGTGCGTGGGAGGAGCAAGACGCTCCGCCCACAACCGGCAAAACGACAGACAGCGGGAGGAGGGGGGCAGGACAGGAGACAAACAAAGCAGGAGTCACGTGACCGTGACAATCTCAGACCCCCATTCCTGTTAAAAAGGATTGTTTTTCCAAACAAAAATAGCTTCCTTAACTCCCCTCTCAAACCATTTCTTTTCTCTGGCTAAGACCTCTCTATCTGCAAAGGAGTGGTTAGTGGCTTTGAGATGGAGATGTACGGCGGACCTGGGTTCAGAGGAGCTTTCGCGGGCAGTGTTGGTACATCCTCTTATGGAGTGGCTGTTTAGTTTCTCCAAGAAGGAGGAAGTCATTGATAGACAGCTGTATTACAGACTCTATCCTTACATCTATGGTCTTCCAAAAATCCACAAAGACAGGGTACCCCTCACCCACTGTATGTAGCACAGATTCCATCAAATATAATGTGGCCAGACATCTGAAGACCATCCTGGCTCCTTTGGTTGGCAACACGGAGCACCACAGAGTTATCCATACTCTACATCACAGAGCTAAATTGGTACCCACGAACACAAAGGGAAAAGTGAAGGAGGAACAACATGTGGAGAAAGCCCACTCGGCTTGTGGATATACAAAATGGGCCTTCAATAGATCTAAGAAAGCTAAAAACAGGACAACAGGGAATCTGAACTGAGACGAGAGGTGTAACTCTTCCTTACACAGAGCGTGTGTCTGAAAAACTTCAGAGTACTTTCAGACATTTTCAAACCTACCAACACTTTAAGACAGAAACTGGTCCACCCAAAGAACAAAACCCCAAGCCATAAACAAAGTAATGTAGTGAATGAAGAGTGCAGTGAGCAGTACATTGGAGAAACTAAGCAGCCACTCCATAAGAGGATTACCAACACCAGCATGAAAGCTCCTCTGGACCCCAGTCCATCTTACATCTCCATGTCAAAGCCACTAACCACTCCTTTGAAGATAGTGAGGTTCAGATCTTAGCCAGAGAAAAGAAATGGTTTGAGAAGGGAGTTAGAGAAGCTATTTTTGTTAGGAAAGACAATCCTTCTGTAAACGGTAATGGGGGCCTGAGACATGATCTCTCATGGATCTATGATTCCATCCTCAGACCCAATACAAACAAAGCAAACAAAGGTTGTTAAGGTTGAATAAGGCTATTTAAGATGAAACTGGAGACAATAGCTGTTTACAGTTTCAGTGTAGTTAACCCCTCCCTTCAGATAGATATACGGCTGTGTCCACCAGCAATCTGACCAGAACTGAAGAAGTGGCTTGAATGAGCAGCGAAATGTCTTCACTCCTACAACGATTTGTCCAGTTGACCAATTTAAACTTCGTCTTTTGCAACTTTGTATTATGCTTTTAGATTAACTATTGTTCCATGGGAAATTGCTGTGACTCTGTTGCTGGCACATTAAACATCAGCAAAATTGAAATAAAATATAGTAGTATACAGTATAGTTGAGTATAAATAGAGTATTATTATTACATATTACATATTATTATGTTCAATACTTTTAATAATTAAAATGATTGAAAATTACAACAAAAAGAGCTAAACAGAAACATCTAGTGAAATCTCCAAAACAAGAGCATAAAGTGATATGTCTGTGCTTTTATAGCTCATTTTATGAACCATTCACGTTTTGTGCGATACTCCACCTCAACACATTTAGACATTTATACGCACATTTTAGCACAGCATTGTTAAAAATGTGTCTTAATTTTCCTCAACATCACCCACATTTAGTACAAATATACAGATTAGTATAGGCTCAAGTTAGAATAAAATATGAATGTTAAAGAAGACCTATTGTGTTTGTCTTTTTAAAATCTATGACACCCGTGGATCATTATGTTATAATTTGGAAATTTCAATCGCAATATTCATCTAAAAGAAGAAGAAAGAAAAAAGGAACAAGTCAGCTGACTTTGGCGTTGAAAAATTGCATTGCCCATTTGGAGTCGATGTTGCTGATGATAATCACAACAAAAAGTCAGCAACTTCGATGGATTATGCTAACGGGCAGCAGGAAACAACTCTAACATGGTTAAAAGCTCTGAAAAGTTGATTTTGCTTCTGCAAAATTTAAAATAAAATGTATTAAATATAAAATACAATAAAATGAAAATATGTAATAAAAGCAAAATAAATAAATACAATACAAAAAGAATAAAAATGCACAATAAAATAAAAATTACTAATACAACCTCTTTCTGTGGTGTTATTTGCAGACACGAGGAGCTGTTAACCAAAGGAGGGCTGTATGCAGATATGTGGATGAAACAACAATCCCAAGACACAGACTCCTCCTCAGACACAGAGACTAAAGACAGACAGTCTGAAAAACTACAGCCTCCTGCTATGTCGTCAGGGCAACACCATCACTAAAATAACAATAACGTAGTTTTATTATTTACAATTTTACCTGATAAAAATGGGTTGCTATTGGGGAATGTACAATATTAGTGTTTTAAAGTGCAATGAAAATATATGTAAAGAATCAAAATCAGAATCAGAAGAGTTTTATTGCTATTGTCAGTGAACACAGCTCACAGACTAGGAACTTACTTCAAAGATAAAGTTAAAAAAGATATGCTTAAAAATAAAAATAACATACTTAGAGGTAGAAAAATAGATACAACAGCAGCAGGGTGCCTTAAGACAGTGACTTCAGTTAAATAAAACCTGTTTTTTTAAGCCTCGTTTTAGTCCTGGTTCAGAACTTTTTTAGACTTGGTTTAGATCTGGTTTAGACCTGGTTAGTCCTGGTTTAGACCTGGTTTACTGCAACTCTTGTGGAGTGTTCTCAGTTTGCAGTGGTCATTGTCTGTAAGGGGGGTCAAGGCCTGCTTTAGATCTTGCTTAGTCCTGGTTCAGACCTGGTTTATTCTGGGATTACACTTGGTTTAGTGTATGGTCTTTGAGGTCTGGAATCTATCAGAGGCACTTTTGGGCCTGGTTTAATTCTGCATTAGACCTGGTTTTGCCCTGGTTTAGTCATTGTTTACACATGGCTTAGACCTAGAATTTCATAAAATTGCTATCACTTCTATTTTACACTTTTTATAACTGTGTATGTCAAAACACTCCAATTACAAGCCATAATTCATTAGATGATATGACAAAAAGCACTATTAAACAAGCATGGACTTCCAACAAGGCCTGTCTCACAATATAATTGTGAGATAGGCCTTGGTGGAGGTATATTGTCCAAACTTGCTCTTAAACCAAAAAAAAACCAAAAACTTTACTATATATATTGAGCCATAAGCACTGACATCTGGTCATTGTAAAAATGTATACCTTTTACTGGCCCCTAGTGGAATTTGACAGACCACTATGTAAAAATGTAACTTCTGTGCAGGTGAATGTTTAGGGACTATTGCAATGAATTAAGGTAACACTTAAAGCTAATTAAATGGCTGGCTGCTACCTTTTTAAATAAATACTTTGGTTGTGTTTGCCATCACGGATTTTGTCAATATTATATTTAGTTTTATTATTTTTATGTGTAAAGTATGACATTTTGTATAAAAGAATTTGACAAGGTTAAAGATTGCAATGTTTTATTTATTTTTGCTTAAAATAAATCTAAATACAAGATTTTACATGTATTAAACTGTTTGAATAAGATTAAACAAGTCAGTTGTTTTTGTGATTACAAATAACGTTGACGTTGAGATATGTAACTGTTACTTCATAATTAGAAGAGCCTCTAATTATTTATTACCTTTCACCATCTGTGTTTTGTTATTTCCTTTCATCCCTAGGAACAGTTTGTAACAGCATAACAATGAAAAACCAGAGCTGTTTTGGTGACTGAAACCACTTGACCACACAAGAGCCTTGTTAGAATAATAGGAACAGGAAGTCAGCCATTTTAGATGGCAGCCTGTTATTAAACGTATCTAGTCCTAGGTTTTTGGTCCAAATTAGGTCAGATTCAGCCTGCTATATCTCGACACTTTGACATTCAAAAATGATCCATTTTGTGGTGATGCTCCTTACACGGCGGTGAAAAAACACCTTAATTTCCTGTTTCTTTGATGACTTCTCACGACCACAAGCACTGGCCTACTTAGCTCACATTTGAATAATAACGATGAGATTCTGGTCTAGAGAGGAGAATCTAACCAGTAGTCAAACCTTGGATTCAGGAGGAGCAATTCAGTTTTCGTCTCGGTCGCGGAACACTGGACCAGCTCTATACTCTCCATCAGATGCTCGAGGGTTCACGGGAGTTTGCACAACCAGTCCACATGTGCTTTGTGGATCTGGAGAAGGCTTTCGACTATCCCTCATGGTGTTCTTTGGGGGGTGCTCCAGGAGTACGGGGTCCTTTGCTAAGGGCTGTCCTGTATGACCGGAACACCTGTGTTCGCATTGCCGGCAGTAAGTCAGACTTGTTCCCGATGCCTATTGGACTTTGTCACCGGTTCTGTTCATTGTTTATATGGACAGAAATTCTAGGCGCAGTCAGGAGTCGGAAAGGATCCGGTTTGGGGACCACAGGATTGCATCTCTGCTGTTTGCAGATGATGAGGTCCTGATGGCTTCATCAAAGCAGGACCTTTAACGTGCACTGGGATGGTTTGCAGCTGAGTGTGAAGCAGCTGGGATGAAAATCAGCTCCTCCAAATGCTAGACCAAGGTTCTCGCATTTGGAGGAGCTCGGAAAAAATTTACTTGCCCTCTCCGGGTGGGTGGAGATTCCCTGCCTCAAGTGGAGGAGTTCAAGTATCTCCGGGTGAGCTTGACAGGCGGATCAGTACAGCATCACTCCATTGGACTGTTGTGGTAAAGAAAGAGCTGAGTCAAAAGGCAAAGCTCATGATTTACCAGTCAGTCTATGTTCCTACCCTCGTCTATGGTCATGAGCTGTGGGTAATGACCGAAAGGAAAAGAAACGGTCAAAATGAATTACTTCTGCAGGGAGGCTGGGTTCTCCCTTAGAGATAGGGTGAGGAGTTCAATGACATGGGAGCAGCTCAGAGTAGAGCCACTGCTCCTCCACGTCAAGAGGAGACAGCTGAGGTGGCTCGGGCATCAATTCCGGATGCCTCCTGGATGATTTTTGAAATTGGAAGGAGACCCAGGACATGCTGGAGGGTCTATGGCTCCCGGCTGGTCTGGGAACACCTCTTGATCCTCCTAGAAGAGCTGGAGGAAGTGTGCATGGAGAGGGAAGTCTAGGCCTCTCTGCTCAGGCCTCTGCGACCTAACCCCAAATGAAGTGGAAGAAAATGGACGAATTGAAGCACTGACCTGTGATAAACAGGATGCTGGCCATATTGGATCAAAAATCTATCTCTGTTTTAGCATGTTTATAAAACATATCAAGTCCTAGGCTTTTGGTCCAATTGAGGTTAGATACAGCATGCCCTATATGAGGCATTGCACACCGTAGCACACCAGCACCTTCATTTCCTGGTTCCTTAATGACTTCTCATGATCCCAGGCATAGGCCGAGAGAGCTCAAAATGTAACCACTGGTACAGAATCTAGATGTGAATAGAGCAAAGAAAAAAGCACATGGCCACTGGACACAATAGTGCTCTCTATAATACACATAAAAGATACAACATTGTTCAAATTGGCATGAAACTTGGGTAAATAATTGTAGGCCTCAAGACATGCAAAAAAGTTAATTGGACCTGGATATTCTATATTGTTTGTCATTTGAAAACTAAAAAAAAAAAAATACTAAATGGATTTAAATAACACATTTTCAGGAACATATGATCAATACATGCATTCATGGTCCTGTTTAGGAGTTTGATTTTCCACAAAATAGATTATGAATTTTAGCAATTAGCAGAGAAATTAGCATACTGCATACTGCTGGGACAGGGGACACAGGGCTCTAAACTGGCACAGTCCTGGGTGAATAAGGATGCCTGATCACCCTACTGGACCTGGAAGTTAGACAGAAAGGGAAGTGATGTAACCTTAAAAAAAGAGAATGGTAAGAAACATCTAATCATAACCTAACAAAGAATTCAGAGTACAATGGGTTGGCAATGGACATCCTACATTTAGCTTATTCCTAGTTTACAGTCTGTGTTGCTACCACTTAATAAACACAAGCCACATTTGACCTCCAAAGAAAGGCACTGCCTCGCATTCATCCGCTCGGTTACATAGTTATCCATTTACATTTCAGTAAATTAAACACCAAAAAAAACCCCAAGTATAACATAATAGTCTACAAAATAAATTTAAACTACTCATACTCAAAAAGCACATGAAGTAGCCCAGTATTGTGTCACGGGTACAATTAGGAATACAACTGTTAAAATCAAGTGAGGTGAGAGCAACTGAACGTACCAATAAAGAATGACCAGATTAAAAGAATTAATAATTTATTACAAAATGGTTAAAATAAACTATGTTTATGTTTAAAACGGCAACCCTCAGTAAAATCAGTATAAAAGCAATATTAAAACACTAGGTGGGAAATTCAATGACCTTGTAGATTATAGAACGGCACAATTTATGTATAAAATTAAGAATAAACTACTACCATTTCATATTCAAGATCTGTTTAAAAATCGAGATTGTGCTTATAATCTTCGAGGCCATGATGTATTTTAAAAAACCACCTGTCAGAACAAATGTAAAACAGCATTTCAACGGCTGGAGTAAATGTTTGGAACAAGCTAGACGATAATATTAAAGACTGTAGATTTTTGAGCCGTTTCAAAAGTTTGTTCAAAAAGAAAATCATATCCTCATATGCTGAATGCCGAATGATGCTTTTTGTTTCTTGCTTTTTTTCTGTTTGTTTTGTTTATAGTGTAACACTGCTGAATGTAGCAGCTCCTTATGTTTAGTACAAAAGGTGTAGGCGTAATAAGCTCAGGCTTCTGCCTATTTCCTTTTTCAGAATTTGTGTACTTTGATTTGCTTTGTGGACTGAAGACAGAAATGTCTGAAACAAATAAATTATCATTATCATCATTATCATTATCAAAACACTAGGTGGGCTTGAGTTTAAAAGGTGAGGGGGCAGTTTGTAGCTTGGTGGAGTGGGACAGATCGGTCCCTCGTCTGATCCATGTCCCGCTTTCCCCTGCAGACAGAACAGAGAGGCCAGCAAACTTACACGCACACAAACAGTCTTGCAGCTTATAGGCTTTGGACTGGGGAGCACCCCATGCCACTTAAGGGCAAGCTGGAGCTCGTCACTCTGCTGATATGTTGGCTTGGCATCTTGCTCTTCTTTGATCCCCTTGGTTTGACCCAACCTCTTTATCGAGTAGCACTGTCTCCAACATCTCCAGCATCCGTCTCATGACCTGTCCTCCAGTTCTCCCAGGTCATCCAGTTCCCACCGTGCCACACTACCACCACTGGTCCCTGTAAAAAAAAAAAAAGTAAAATCCACACATCAATAATACAAAGAAGCCTCCCCATCTCATTGTTGACGCATCATACTGGCTCTGGTGAGAACAGTTTGGGCATCCTCAATAAGACTGTTAAGGATGAAAGAAATCTGTATGTAGTCATGTAAGAAATGCCTATGATTGGTATGCCATTTAATCTGGTGCCATTTTCCAGTCCTGCTGATACCATGGATACTGCAGAGGTGCTTGACACCTTGATCACAAGCTCTTTGGTTATTTTTTCATTAGCCAGTGGAGATTTCAACTCTTTTATTAACTCCTCAAAAGGCACACCAGACAACAGTGAGAGATTTTCCAGTGCTGTACTACTAAAACCAAAGCATCCATCCATCCATCCATTTTCTTCCGCTTATCCGGGGCCGGGTCGCGGGGGCAGCAGTCTAAGGAGGGACTCCCAGACTTCCCTCACCCCAGACACGTCCTCCAGCTCCTCCGGTGGGACCCCAAGGCATTCCCAGGCCAGCCGAGAGACATAGTCCCTCCAGCGTGTCCTGGGTCTTCCTCGGGGCCTTCTCCCGGTGGGACATGCCCAGAACACCTCCCTAGGGAGGCGTCCAGGAGGCATCCTGAGCAGATGCCCGAGCCACCTCAGCTGGTTCCTCTCAACGTGAAGGAGCAGCGGCTCTACTCCGAGCTCCTCCCGTGTGACTGAGCTCCTCACCCTATCTCTAAGGGTGCGCCCAGCCACTCTCCGGAGGAAACTCATTTCGGCCGCTTGTATCCGCGATCTTGTCCTTTCGGTCATGACCCAGAGCTCATGACCATAGGTGAGGGTAGGAACGTAGATTGACCGGTAAATCGAGAGCTTTGCCTTTCGACTCAGCTCCTTCTTTACCACAACGGACTGATACAGCGACCGCATCACTGCAGACGCTGCACCGATCCGCCTGTCAATCTCGCGTTCCATCCTTCCCTCACTCGTGAACAAGACCCCGAGATACTTGAACTCCTCCACTTGGGGCAAAGGCTCACCACCCACCCGGAGAGGGCAAACCACCTTTTTCCGGTCGAGAACCATGGCCTCAGATTTAGAAGAGCTGATTCTCATCCCAGCCGCTTCACACTCAGCTGCAAACCGCCCCAGTGCCTGCTGCAGGTCCTGGCTCGAAGAAGCCATCAGGACAACATCATCTGCAAACAGCAGAGATGAGATCCTGTGGTTCCCGAACCAGACCCCCTCCAGCCCCTGGCTGCGCCTAGAAATTCTGTCCATAAATATAATGAACAGAACCGGTGACAAAGGGCAGCCCTGGCGGAGTCCAACATGCACCGGGAACAAGTCTGACTTACTGCCGGCAATGCGAACACAGCTCCTGCTCCGGTCATACAGGGACCGGACAGCCCTTAGCAAAGGGCCCCGGACCCCATACTCCCAGAGCACCCCCCAAAGGACACCACGGGGGACACGGTCGAATGCCTTCTCCAGATCCACAAAACACATGTGGACCGGTTGGGCAAACTCCCATGAACCCTCGAGCACCCAATCGAGATTGTAGAGCTGGTCCAGTGTTCCACCAGCATTCCTGACACAATACAGCGAATGACACAATGAGAGCTATATCGACCACACCAGATATCCCAGGGATTGCGGCCCCTGCTCCAGACATTGCTGCATGTAACAGAAGATATTTTTGTAACTCCTTTTTCTTCTTGATGATGGTATCCACAGTGATGTTGGGCAGAGCCAGGATGAAGACATCTCAAGAGTCGTACAAATGAGGCTCTGAATTAGACATCAGAAACACCTTTGGATCTCAACCTTCAGTTCTTCAAGCTCTGCATAGAGACAAAATTGTAGTGTCAAAAAATAAAATTAACATGGATTATAGGAATGGAATAGTGTATCATTCTGTATTGAAAATAAGAAGTGCTGTACTTCTAATGTAGCCATCTTTGAGTTTCTGAACAATCTGACCTTTGTCAAACTCCCTCTGGCTTCTTTCAGTGTCTTAAAGTGTTTTTAAACAAATGAAGAAGAACCATCATCTTTTCAATATCCAAAGCAAGATTGACATCATTTTCTTCATTATATATATGAGAGGATAATGAAGAAATCAAACCTCTCAAAACCCACTGACCAGAGATTGATCAGTAGGGCATTTAGTGGTGCCAGTCCCAGTAAGATCCCAGATTTCAATATTGGGGTTGTTGGGATGAGTATATTTAGTTGGCTCCATTGTGGTTTCTTCAACACTGACGGGAGCTTCTTTGTCATCTTTACTCCTAAGGTTATAGGGATTCAGAGCTGGTGTGGGCCTGCTAATTGCCCCACATCTCAGCCGCCAGGTGTTGGAGTTCACCCCAGTGAATAAGACAGTTGCGTCCCTGCGCCTTTGGGTCGGGGACTGGTCTCTCACTGTTGTGGCAGCCTACGGGCCAAACAGCAGTGCAGAGTACCCGGCCCTCTTGGAGTCCTTGGGAGGGGTACCAAACAGTACACCCACTCCGTTGTTCTCCTGGGGAACTTCAATCCTCATGTGGATAACGGCAGTCACACCTGAGGGGTGTGATTGGGAAGAACGGCCTTCCTGATCTGAACCCAAGCAGTGTTTTGTTATTGGACTTCTGTGCTGGCCACAGTTTGTCCATAACGAACACCTTGTTCGAACACAAAGGTGTCCATCAGTGCACATGGCAGCAGGACACCCTGGGTCGGAGGTCGATGATCAACTCTGTTGTCACCTACAGTGACCTCCAGCCGTGTGTGTTTTTGACACTGAAGAGAGGGGCAGAGCTGTCAACTGTTCACTACCTGGTCGTGAGTTAGATCGCTAGCGGAGGAGGAAGCCGGATAGACCTGGCAGGCCCGAGCATATCATGAGGGTCTGTTAGGAACGTCTGGCAGAGCTCTCTGTCAGGGGGTTCTTCAATTCATACCTCCTTCAAATTAGGAGAGAGCTTCTCCCTGATCCTGGGGGAGGCTGGGGACATGGACTCTGAGTGTGCCATGTTCTCCACCTCTATTGTCGATGCAGCTGCTCGTAGCTGTGGCTGTAAGGTTTGCGGTGCTTGTCGCGGCGGCAACCCCCAAACTCGGTGGTGGACAACCGAAATAAGGGATGGCTGAAGAAGGAGTCCTATCGAGCCTTGTTGGTTTGTGGGACTCCTGAAGCAGCTGATGAGTACCGGCGGGCCAAATGTGCTGCGGCTCATCCTGTCGAGGAGGCAAAAACTCGGGATTGGGAGGAGTTCAGGGAGGCCATGGAGGAGGACTATCAGACAGCCTCAAAGAAATTTGAGGGGGAAGCAGTGCTTCACCAACACTGTTTACGGTGCGGGTGGAGAGCTGCTGACCTCAACTGGGAATGTTGTCGGGCAGTGGAAGGAATACTTTAAGAATCTCCTCAGTCCCACTGTCATGTCTCCCGAGGAGGAAGCAGAGACTGGGGACCTGGAGGCGGACTCTTCCATCACCCTAGCTGAAGTCACTGAGGTGGTTGACAAGCTCCTCGGTGACAAGGCTCCGGGGGTGGATGAGATCCGTCCCGAGTACCTCAAGTCTCTGGATGTTATGGGGTTGTCTTGGCTGACACGTCTCTACAATATTGCGTGGCGGTCGGGGACAGTACTGCTGGACTAGCAGACCGGGATGGTGGTCCCTCTGTATAAGAAGGAACCAAGGGTGTGTTCCAATTACAGGGGAATCACACTCCTCAGCCTTCCTGGTAAGGTCTATTTCAGGGTGCTGGAGAGGAGAATCTGACCGATAGTTGAACCTAAGATTCAGGAGGAGCAGTGTGGTTTTCGTCCCAGTCGTGGAACACTGGACCAGCTCTACAATCTCCATTGGGTGCTCGAGGGTTCATGGGAGTTTGCCCAACCAGTCCACATGTGTTTTGTGGATCTGGAGAAGGCATTCGACCTTGTCCCTCGTGGTGTCCTTTGGGGGGTACTCTGGGAGTATGGGGTCTGGGGCCCTTTGCTAAGGGCTGTCCGTTCCCTGTGTGAGCAGGAGCTGTGTTCGCACAGTGACACTAAGTCAAACCTGTTCCCAGTGCATGTTGGACTCTGCCAGGGCTGCCCTTTGTCACCGGTTCTGTTCATTATATTTTTGGCCAGAATTTGTAGGCGCAGTCAGGGGCCGAAAGGGGTCTAGTTCGGGAACCACAGGATCTCATCTCTGCTGTTTGCAGATGATGTTGTCCTGATGGCTTCATCGAGCCAGGACCTGCAGCAGGCACTGGGGCGGTTTGCAACCGAGTGTGAATCGGCTGGGATGAGAATCAGCTCTGCTTGACCGGAAATAGGTGGCTTGCCCTCTCTCCAGGTGGGTGGTGAGTCCTTGCCTCAAGTGGAGGAGTTCAAGTATCTCGGGGTCTTGTTCACGAGTGAGGGAAGGATGGAAGGTGAGATTGACAAGCGGATCGATGCAGCTTCTGCAGTTACTGGTTGCTGTATCGGTCCATTGTGGTGAAGAAGGAGCTGAGTCAAAAGACAAAGCTCTTGATTTACCGGTCAATCTACGTTCCTACCCTGACCTATGGTCATGAGCTCTGGGTAATGACCAAAAGGACAAGATCGCGGATACAAGCGTCCGAAATGGGTTTCCTCCGCAGGTAGGCTGGGTGCACCCTTGGAGATAGGGTGAGGAGCTCAATCACACAGGAGGAGCTTGGAGTAGACCCGCTGCTCCTACACGTTGAGAGGAACCAGCTGAGGTGGCTTGGGCATCTGCTCAGGATGCCTCCTGGACACCTCCCTAGGGAGGTGTTCTGGGCCTGTCCCGCCGGGAGGAGACCCAGTACACGCTGGAGGGACCATGTCTCTTGGCTGGCCTGGGAATGCCTTGGGGTTCCACCGAAGGAGCTGGAGGATGTGTGTCTGGGGTGAGGGAAGTCTGGGAGTCCCTGCTTAGACTGCTGCCTCTTCGACCCAGCCCCGGATAAGCGGAAGAAAATGGATGGATGGGTTATAGGGATCATTATCCATAAGGTTGATTTACTAGAGCCTGTTTCTCTGGTGATTGCAATATTAAGGGTTTAGTTTAGTCTTTATTTGAAGGGACAATGTACAGAGACATTATGCTCATAAAACAGAGATGATCTGCACCAGATTATAGCTAAACAGCTAGTTTCCATCTGCAGTCCCTGACAAACAATAAAAAATTACACAGTGGAAATTAACATAGTCAATAATATAAAACAATTTCTCGTTGATTCCTATTAGTCAGTGCATGCATTTCAAGAGACATACATTTCATATTAATTACATATTATAACAAAGGAATAAAAGCAGGTATTTCAATGCTGACAAGTCTGACTAGCCCATAATCATTTTTTGAGTTCTTTGGAAAAGGAATCATAATTTGATAGGCTCTTTATATCATTTGGAAGATTTTCCCATGCTTTTATTGCCTTATATGAAAAGGCTGAATGTGCAAATGCAGTTTTTCTCTTTGGGATGGTACACTGCCCCCTGGTGGAGGCCCGTGTTGTTGTTTGTTTTAGAGGTGCAGGCACAGTATTATTGAGGATTTTATGGACCATTCGAATAGAAGCATATTTTTGTATATTATCAAAACTTAATAGTGTGTATTTGTGAAGAATATGGCAATGGTGGTGTTGGCCTGGTTTCCTGTCCAAGATTTTTAGAGCTTGTTTGTGCAGTGATTCAAGAGGTTTTAATGTAGATTTTCCTGCCTGATACCAACATGTTATGCAGTAGAAGAATCGTGACATGATCATGGCATTAAAAAAAGTATGGGCTGCATCCTGTGTTAATGAATTTCTGATGCTTCTAAACATTTTTATGTTGTATTTGAGGCTCTGGCACATGTGTTTTATATGTTTTTTTTAAATGTGAGAGTGGGATCCAACATTATACCCAGATATTTGAAGTCAGTGACATTTTGTATGTCAATTCTAATTTCTTTCTAAGGTTGTTTTGGCATAGGCAGCTGCCAAAAGAAGGTTGCCATTTTGCATTGCCACTTCATCTTCTTCAATATGAGGAGATAACTTATCACAATTATCCATCAAATAAATATATTAATTACATGGAAATAGCAGCAAAAGCAAACAAAAACCAACAACAATATTTTGTAATATTTTTGATAATACTTACTGAAGTACTGATAGATAGAACATGTGGGGTTAAATAGAATATGACAGTGGAAATCTAGGCTCATCTCAGGAAGAGCTGCAGGCAAAACACTCCTTATAACTGTTGCAAGTGGGATGTGTCACTCTGCATGTCATTTTGGAAAAGCGACAACAAAAGTTTATCTGATGAACAGTAATCTCTAACACAAAACAATGAGCTTTTGGCATGTCAGCCAAAACTACAGGAGGCAAGAAACCGACACTAAGGTGGTTTTCACACGTTAGCACACTCTGTAGTGCACTACATTTAGTTATGTTTCCTTTACTTTTGTTTCCTTGTTCATATTCAACAGCGCATCTGTGACGCCCACAATGTGTGGTCACATAAGTTATTTAGTGTAATCTTGTATATGTGTAAGTGGTTTTATTTTTATGACATGAACACATGTAATTCCAATTTTCGCCACTTGATGGCAGCACGCGCAGTGAGACAATTGGAGAAACGCTGGCCTCTGCTTCCTGTTAATAGCAGTAAGCAGCGAGTCACGACAGCAAAGAAGTAACGTGTCTGTCTCACTGTTTGTATTTCAGGTTGGTACAGTTTCACCCAAGCACAAGTTTGACCCATATGGAATCCTAATAATATAACGCTTGTTGTAACGTTTTCTAGTCTAAGCTAGACGTTTGCCATTGGTAATATTTTGTTTATATGTGTGATTAGCTTTTCATGCTAACTCACGCCTAGCGCTTAGCCTAGACCTTGCTAGTTCTCCGTTGGCTCGACACTCTGTATTGTATTTGGTCCTCCCTTGTCACATTGTCATTGTTTACATGCTAATTACAGTTGCATTATTTTAAAAGCAGTTGCTAGAGTTTGATATTTAAGAAAAAAGGTAAAAATATAAAAATGTCATGATCTACCTGATTTATGACATGTTGCTCTGAATTAGAAATTAATACTAAAATTAAGGAAATTAGCCCTACCTACTAATGTTTTAAGGAACAATGTACTTGCACCTGTAAAATGTAATTTGACATCACAATGTGTGTGTATAATAAAGTTAATAGCAGTAAGCAGCGAGTCACGACAGCAAAGAAGTAACGTGTCTGTCTCACTGTTTGCATTTCAGTTACCTACTCTCCCCAACAATTATTATTTTTAAACTGCTAGCGGTGGTTGTACCGGCCAATACCTGCTACACATCATTTACTCCAAACATGCAACATGAACCACATGAGAGTTGATCAGCTGATCGCCAAAGTTATTTCTATAGCACCGCGCTTCAAGCCCAGAAAATACGCACAAACATGCTCACTTCCCTGGTGCTAGACTTTTTTTTGCCTTTTACCTGTGGCTAAATATACAGTGAGGACTTTGCTTGCTGGTGACAACAGAGAGAAAACGACACACATGCACCAGCAGGAGGAGATTTGTCGCTGATATTAAGTTCTAAACTGGCTCATCAGGCGAACACAGCTCTGCAGCCCACATTCATACAAATATAAGTGTACAGAGTGCTTTTTACCCAATTCCAAGCACTTCTACTTGCACCCATAGTCTATACTCACACCGCGGACTGCATGCGTCAGCCTGCGGCCGTGGAGCCTTGCTGCCACTAGTTAACGGCTGTGGAGTCACACTGCCACTAATTAGCGCTTGAGCCAGTGTGAACCTGGTCACACTCTGGACCGCAGTAAATGGCTGGTCTTCACTCCTACAACGTTTTGTCCAGTTGACAGATTTAACTTTGGCTTTTACTTCCTTGGAATTGGCCAAAAAGCGCAGATCATGTATTAATATGAGTGACCTCCTGCCTCTGTCTGCTCAGGTGTATAGGTAAAGTGTGTGCATATTCATGGGGTGTGCATTCATAGAAATAAATCTGGTGCTTAGCTGATGGACTCTCTTACGTGGCTCATGGTGTGTTTCGAGATTGAATGATGCACGCTGTAACAAGTTCGACCCAAAAGTAAAGCAAACAGAACTAAATCTAGTTCATCTGGGGTCGGTGCATAAAGCGCACTAAAGCGTGAAAATGGCCAGAGGCATTTCAGGCACTAGTGCTCTATGGGCAGAGAAGAAAAGGCTTTTTGAACAACATACACAAGAGAGACAGGAGACCGTCTGTTGCTGTTGTTCAGTTGATCCAAATCGCCTCTTCAGCCAAATGTGTCAATCTGCAGGTTGGCAGCACGCATTCATACAAATTGTGTTGCAGCCCAGTGTCCAGCAGCTCCACAGACACTGTGTCCACAGATCCAGGGTTGTATGATAAGAACATGCATTTTGGGCAGTGATATTAGGTATTTGTGTGACCGGTGTACCTCTGCGTTGTGTTGTGGGGGGGGGGGGGGGGGGGGGGGGGGGACAAAGGAGTCACAGGACACAGCTGGAACTGTTTCACAGGATACACAGAACTTTATTAATACGTGCCACTAAATATCCAGCCAACACTCTTCCCAATACTGATACGAACGGGGCTCCCATACCTATTTCACAGGATACACAGAACTTTATTAATACGTGCCGCTAAATATCCAGCCAACACTAAACACAAAAGAGGACAATGACAGTTAGTATCTCCCCGCACTTGCCCACATAATAAATGAAAACAACACAACAACAGATGACAAGCAACGACAGATGACTGATCTCTTCCCAATACCGATACAAACAGGGAAGAGGCAGGAGTCCAACCCCAATTTATACCAGAGGCAAGGCGGGGAACACACGAAGAAGAAAAAAAAAGAAAAAACATAGAAGAAGCGGCTGGAGGACCAAAACTGCACATACATTTCAAACACCAGGTATGGGGAGAAAAATAGAATAAAGGAAAAAAAAGACATGTTGTGTATTATACACGTATGAACCAGTTACATAAAACCCCTAGAATTACACAAATTACTAACAGCACATAACACAGGTTGCCAAAAGAAAACCAGCCACAGAAACCATAGGCCCAGTAGGCAAGAAAAACCATCTATCTAAAGATCAAGAGACAAAAAGTAGTGCCTTTTACACCACATAATAACAACCATTTACAATGTGCGTAAAGAAGGAAGAACATAACCATAGGTAGCAAATAGCCCAACAATTGGTGATTACAACTCGTACCAGGTAACAATTAATAGAAAACAGAGCCCCATAAATCAAATAGTTATAACAGTAGCTCTCTCTGGGTCAAACAGCGATTCAATCTGAGTCATAGATTCAATCAATCTACATACTGGCTTAACGATTCTACCAAAAAGGTTCATCAGGGGTATTGTCGGACACATCCCAAGCAACACCAGCAGCCCCAAGGGAGGGGACCATAAGACATCACATCAGTTTCCAGGCTTTCATTGGGCGACTGATGCTGGACCCAGGATGTGGTGCGGTCAACACTGGACTTGCTCAGACTCAGAGGGGCAGTGGGGAATGTAGGATTCAGCTTCTTCATTGACCATGGATGCCTTATGTTCCTCTAGAGCTGTTGTAATGTCTGGTTTGATGGGGGGGGGGGGGGGGGGGGGACACAGGAACAGGCAGGAATGACAGATCATGACAAGAGCAAAAGCGACATCAGCAGCAGGCAGAACCTCTTACATCCAGCGAAACATCCAGTGGCAGGAAATTGACCTGAAGGAGCAAGCTGCACTGCACAGTCCTTTCATTACCCGCTTGATCTCTGATTTTGTAGATGTGAAGTCTGGTTTAGCAGCGACAACATCATAAACTACTGCCTCCCACTTGACTGACAGCTTCCTCTTTCCTTTGACACCCTTATTTGCCAACAGCACATGGTCTCCAACTGACAGAGGTAAACCCTTGACATGCTTATTGTACTGTTCTTATTGGTGTTTCTGCTCAACAAACCAGTTTCCTTGGGCCAGGATCATGGCAGAATGAAGATCATCCATGAGTGACTTGACATACGCATTGTAGTCGCCAACAAAGTCATCATGAAGAACATTCTTGAAGAGGAGATCGACCGGTAACCGGGGAATCCTCCCGAACATGAGGTAGAAGGGAGCAGATCCCGTCGTTTCATGAGCTGTGCAATTATATGCAAATGTCAAAGCCTGAAACATCTGTGGCCACTTCTGCCTGGTCCGTGGGGGCAAGGATATCAACATATTCCCCAATGTCCTGTTGAACCTCTCTGTGACTCCATTGCCCATAGGGTGGTATGGTGTGGTATAAGACTTGATGACGCCACCCATTTCCAGCAACTCTGCCATCAGTTCACTCTCAAAGCTCGGGCCCTGACCCGGATCGGAGTGGATGCGCAGGGAAAGCCATAAATACAGAAGAACCCCTCCCAAAGCTTCTTAGCCACACTCTTTGCGGACTAATCGCGGCAAGGGAAAGCATGGGCCAATTTAGTAAAATGGTCTGTGACCACAAGAACAACACTTGACTTGTTGTTACTGTCCTCGGCAGACCAAAAGTCAATGCACACCAGTTCCTTTGGCAAACTGGTCTTCATGTTCTCTAGTGGAGCTCTACCTGATGGTTCAGGGGTCTTACTGAGAACACATCTTGCGCCGCTGCCCTTGGTGACCAGCGTTGTCATGGATGCCAGAGAGTACAGATGACTTGAGGGATTCCGGGACAACAAACTGGAAGCGCTTGTGCTTTGTCAAAGGATCTTTAGTGACGCGGAACAGAATCCCATCCAGGACTACCAGCCTATCCCACTGCTTCAAAATTGTCTGCTGGCTTTCATGAGCACGCTCACGCCTAGAAGGCCTTCGTTTCCTCCTCACACAGAAGGCCACTCTGGACACCACATCATCACTTTCTTGGTGAGACTGGAGCTCAGGTTTGGACAATGCAGAAAACAGGCCAGGTTCCGGACCAACAACTGCATCAAGACGGCCAGCCAGGGAAGTGGCACGGTGTCTGGGTGCAACCTCCCAACCGTCAGATGCTGAGGAACAGCGGAGACCTCATCCTCTGACATAGAGACATTAACTGCAGTGGAGAGTGGGCTGGTCAATGACTGGGGCTGACAGGTTAGATGGAAAGCGTCCTGTACACGCTCTTCTTTTACTTCACAGGCCTGCTCCAACAGATCAACATAAGGCTCAGAAAGGAGGCGGTCAGCCAAAGGTCTGACAAAAGGTTTCCTGCTCAGGGCATCTGCTACAACATTCAGCCTGCCAAGAACGTATTTGATGTCAAAATTATAAGGAGCCCAGTTTGGAGACACAGCGCTGTTCACAGGCATCCAGCTTCGGCTTGGTCAAGATGTATGTGAGCGGGTTATTATAAGTCCACACTGTAAACTGATGACCTTTGAGCCAATGACTGAATTTATTACAAACTGCCCACTTAAGGGCCAGAAACTCGAGTCTGTGAGCAGGGTATTTAGTCTGGCTGCGGCTCAGGGACTTACTGGCAAAAGCAACCGGTCTCGCCCTCACCTCACCTGCAGGCACCTGAGACAGGACGGCTCCAACCCCGTCGGTGGAGGCATCAGTGGAGAGAATAAAATGTCTCTCAAAATCCGGGTGGGCCAGGACCACACAGTCCAGGAGTGCTGTCTTCAGTTGTTCAAAGGCTGTCTCACACGTCCAGTCCTATGGAGTCAACTGCCTGTACGTTCCAGGTCTTCCTCTGCCTAGACTGCCCTTAAATCTCCGCTTCTGCCCTGCAGTCAAGGCATACAGTGGCTTGGCAATACGGGAACATGCGGGGATGAAGTGCTGATAAAACAGGACCATTCTAAGGAAAGATCAGGTCCTCCTTCTTAAACCCAGAGATGGTGCACACCTTCTCCTGATCTACAGAAACACCGCTGGAGCTCACAACGTGTCCAAGGAATCTCACTGATCTCCTGAGGAAATGACACTTTTTGTGTGAGAGCTTCAAGTTACTAGACCTCAACCGGGAGAAGACAACACTGAGGCGACTCAAAGATTCCTCCTCAGAAGGAGTAAACACCAACAAATCATCCAAGTAGCTGGAGAAGTTCAGGTCACCAAATATGCTGAGCATCATCTGCTTAAAGGAGGCAGGACTGTTGCAGAGGCCTTGGGGCAAGCGGTTGTACTCATACAGGCCAAGGGGTGTAGTAAAGCCTGTCAGATTCATGGAGAGGGATGTTGTAAAACCCTGAAGTCAAATCCATAGTGCTGAATAAGGCGTTCCCTCCAAGTGCAGCAAGGCAGTCTGACTGGTGGGGCAGTGGGTGGGCGTCCTTAACAGACGTAGCATTAAGCCAACAAAAGTCCGTACATATTCGCAAGTCCCCCGACTTCTTCCACACCGACACCAGAGGAGAGGCATATTCACTGATGGACTTACTGATTATGCCTCTCATCTCCATCTCAGACAGAACTCTCAACTTCTGATAGTGAGCAGGCAGCACTCTTCGGAAAGGGAGCCTGAAGGGACGGTCATCGGTAAGGTGAATTTGATGGACAAATTCCTTTGCTTCCCCACAAACTGGAGTCCTTCAGATTCAGTCCAGGTGAGTGGAGGGCACACTGCCAGCAGGCAGCTGGGTCAGGCAGGGCTGATGCATGGTGTTCAGATTGTTAGCAATACTATCCCCTATTTGTTTTGCCAAATCAATTATACCACTAAGTGCATCATGTGTCACAACACGTGTGGGGTCTGAGTATACATTAGCAACAGGAGTAGAAGTGGCAATGGGTGGGCTTAATAACAACAGTGTTCATGTTAATACTATCAGCATTTAAGGCCATGCCCCTCCCAATACAAGGTGGATTTGAGTTAAACATGTTAGCCAAAACACAAACAAGAGCATCCCTTTTTTTTCTAACTCAAAATAAAAGCAAATACACTTATAACAGCATTACGTCAGAATAAACCAGTCAATATACTCCAATGCTCTAACGCAAGCCCAAAACCTGACAGACCACGCTCAGGGAAGCACTCGGCAGCAAGAGGGTGACATCACAGGCCCCAGCGCACAGCACGCCAAAAGTGCGAGGAGGGAGCGGCAGCGGAGGAGCCAAGGACCGCCGAAGACAGCACGGAGGCAAGGTCGAACGGCACCAAGTGACCAAAACTGCACATACATTTTAAACACCAGGTATGGAGAGAAAATAGAATAAAGGGAAAAAAAAGACATTTTGTGTAATTATACACATATGAACCGGTTACATTTGCTTTCTTTATTTTATGTGAAAGAAAATAATATAAAAACATCACACATTGTGGTTTAATTTGCATACAGCAGCTCACCTTTAGTAGTAGAAATGGCCCAAAAGGCAGAAGCTTTATTACAAATAGTATATGTATGAGTATGAGTATATGCCAATTGCAGACAGGAGTTTGGGTATTCTCTGAGCCAATGTGAGAAAGACCATGAACAGAGAAACTCACCTATATTTATGCTTTATAGAATGCCCCCTTGATGCAACTTCTTTTTCAGGCTTTAGGTCCGATTAATTACAAGATGTTACACGCATACCTCTCAGTGTGAGCCTGTGACCTTTGTCAAATCTGTGTCTTGATCCTTAAAAAGGGACAGGTAGGAGCACATGGATCTGATGATAAATGTCAGGACAGATATCCTTCAGATAAGATCCTTCAGTCACTACTAACTATATATACAGTAGCTCAGTAGGTTGCGTGTTTGTCCACTGATCCGAAGGTTGGCGGTTCAAATCCCGCTCTCTACATAAACATCATTGGTTGAGTGGTTAGATCCACTGACTTGAAGGTTGGCGGTGCAGTTCCAACCCTCACAGATGAATGCTGTTGTTGTGTCCTTGGGCAAGACACTTAACCCACTTCGCCCCCAGTGTCTGCGTACACTGGTGTATGAATGTGTGTGTGGATGGGTGACTGGTTCCTTGTTGTAAAGCGCTTTGAGTGCCTTGAAAGGTAGAAAAGCGCTATAAAAATGTGACCATTTACCATTTATTTATATATATATATATATATATATATATATATATATATATGTGTGTGTGTGTGTGTATATGTGTGTGTGTGTGTATATATATATATATATATATGTATACACACAAATATAGCCTGTGTCATCTTCCTTTTTCACGGAAATATTTTCATTTACAGTCAGCAATCAATGACTGTACATTACTTTGTTGACACCTACTATTTATGGTTATAGCCAATATACCCTGTACAATACAGTCTATGGCTCAATTCAACCTCAGTTATAGTCACATATACAGTATATAGTGTGTAGTGTTTTCCTATCTGATTGTTATAGTTCTACACCATTGAAACCATACTGTTAAATACAGTTAAATAAAATGTGTTCTGTTGTTTTGGTTTTATATGGTGGAATAAAAATGGCTTCATAAAATTTGGGGGGGGGGTTCTTTTTCAATGTACCTCCATGTTCCAACAATGTCCAGTCTGTCCATCTGATGCAGCTAAAATATGTTACATTTGTGGATTATTGAGAGGGACAGCACTGGGCAGAGGCAAAATTTTCGAACACAGTTTTAGACCTGAAGACTTTTGACAATTTTGTGGGAGAATTCAGAATGGTGTTTGATCACCCGCACTATCAGGCTTACGCTGCTTAAGCCTTGTCCAGGGATCCAGGTCCATGGCAGATTAAACCATAGAGTTCTGGACCTTGGCTGCAGAGGTGGACTGGTGGTCGACTGCAGAGGAGCTTCTGCGACGCCGCCAGGTGAGTGCTTGTATTGTGGCAAGCAGTGACATTTCTTAGCCATCTGTCCAGTTCGGCCAAAAGGGAGCGCCCATCAGTACTCTGTGCTTTCACCCTACCCGTCTTAGCCCTCATCGACTCTGGAGCGGAGGAGGACTTCTTGGACCAGCAGGTGGCCGAGCAGTCGGGGTAAGGCTGGAGCCACTTGAACAACCCCTTACAGCCCTAGCACTCAATGAGACATTGCTAGCCAAGGTAATGCACATCACTGAGCCCATCATCCTAGTTCTGTCTGGCAACAACCATGAGACAAGAAGGTTTCACGTCATTTCCACCCCCATTACGCTGCTCATCCTGGGCCATCCCTGGCTGGTGGCTCAGAGTGGAGCTCCTCGTGTCACGCCAACTGCTTGCTGTCTACCCTGTCATCCGCTGGGGGCACCAACACTCTCCCAAATCATCGTCTGGATGAGCTGGAACTCTCCTCCGTACCTGATGAATACAATGATCTCCGGGACGTCTTCAGTAAATGTCAAGCGCTTTCGCTTCCTACCCACCATCCCTACAACTGCGCTATAGACCTCTTGCCCGGCGCCCCCCTGCCTTCCAGCCGTCTCTGTAATCTCTCCAAACTGGAACGGGAGAATATGGAGCTGTATATTCGGGACTCCCTAGCCTCTGGCATTATCTGTCTGTCCTCCTCTCCCGTGAGCGCTGGGTTTTTCATTGTTGCCAAGAAGGATAAAACACTAAAACCATGTATTGACTACAGATGTCTCAACAACATCACCGTAAAAAATAAATACCCCCTACCACTCATCGACTCCATGTTTACACCACTCCACGGAGACACCATCTTCACTAAGCTTGATCTTTGGAACGCATATCAGCTGGTGCGTATACGGGAAGGGAACGAATGGAAGATTGCTTTCAAGGTTCCCTTGAGACTTTTCGATTACCTGGTCATGCCATTTGGATTAACCTATGCTCCAGCAATCTTCCAGGCTCTTATCAATGACTTTCTTAATTGTTTTGTTTTTGTATACCTTGGCAACATTCTGATCTTTTCTCAGTCACTACAGGAACACCAGCTCCACGTACGCCAGGTCCTCCAGCATCTACTAGATAACAAACTTCACGAAGGCAGAGAAGTGTGACTTCCATGACAGGTAAAGGCTGATCCAGAAAAGATCAAAGCAGTTACTGATTGGCTTACCCCTACTAACAAACCTAAAACTAACCTTCAATAAATCTTTGAAGTTGCTTTAACTTCAAAGATTTATTAGGTTTGCCAATTTTCTTCAGGCGGTTCATCTGGGACTTAGCTGTGTTGTCGCACCCCTCACTAAACACACTTCTCCCTCGAGAGTGTTCAATTGGTCCCCAGAAGCCCAGTGTGCCTTCGAAAAGCTGAAGGATCTATTCACCTCGGCTCCGATCCTATGTCAGCCCGACCCCTCCCACCAGTTCGTTGTGGAGGTAGTCGCCTCAGACACCGGTGTTGGGGCAGTCCTCCAAAGCTTTGAACCCCACAATCGATTGTATTCCTGTGCCTTCTTCTCTTGTCGCCTGTCCCTAGCTGAGAGCAATTATGATGTGGGGGATCGAGAGCTGCTGGCAGTCAAGCTTTCTCTGGAAGAATGGCGTCACTGGTTGGAGGGGGCGGAGCCTTCTTTTCTGGTTTGGACAGACCACAAAAAAAAATATCCTACATTCAATCTGCCAAATGCCTTAATTCCCGTCACTATGGCCTCTTGGTCACTATTCTTTAGCAGGTTCAACTTTATACTCACCCATCGCTCAGGGGGGTACTGCCACGATCCCAGTCTCTCCTGCCCTGTTACACTGTTTTTCCGTTCCCCTTTCTGTATCTGAGCCTGGAGCTGGGCAGAGATTTGGGCTCCTCCCCTCCACACCTGCACTGAATCTGCAATCAAGCTGTACCTGGGGAGGACAAAGGGAGCCAGGACCAGACACACAACGCAGATCGTCCGCGTATCTTTGTGATCCCGCTCCCTGGACCCGCTCAGCTCTACCAGTACTGTTCATCTTGTCTCAGACTCTGCTACTCCTGCTTTACCCCTGGACCACAGCAAACACTCCACTGTCAACTCACCAATCGATCTACCATCATTTTGTAAATCTACGGATTGCCCTGACAGTGAAATAAACAAAACTAAATCTAATGCGCAATGGGGTCATTCCAAGAGCAAAAATGTATTGAAAATGACCTAAGAAAATTATCTTCCTTGGGAAAGAATGTGGAAGATATTTTGTTGGGCCATTCTTGTGGATCTACAGCACAGACATTGGAATGTCATTCAGGCTTGAGAAGTGTAGCCGGATGGTGACAAAGAGAGGGAAGGTAGTCCACACAGAAGGGGTCTCACTCCCAGAAGGGACAATAGCAGACGTTGAGGACAGTTACAAGTACCTTGGTATCCCACAAGCAAATGGCAACCTTGAAGAGAAAACAAGGAAAGCAGCTACGGCCAAATACCTCAGACGAGTAAGGCAAGTCCTAAGGAGTCAGCTCAATGGCAAGAATAAGACCCAGGCAATAAACAGCTACGCCCTGCCAGTAATCAGATACCCAGCAGGAATCATAAGCTGGCCAAAGGAGGAGATACAGACCACAGATGTTAAGACACGAAAGCTCCTGACCATGCATGGTGGGTTCCATCCCAAATCCAGCACCCTGAGACTGTACGCGAGCCGTAAGGAAGGAGGCCGAGGACTAGTGAGTGTGAGAGCCACAGTCCAGGATGAAACATCCAAGATCCACAAGTACATCCAAGACAAGGCCTCAACAGATGACGTGCTCAGCGAATGTCTCAGACAGTGGAGTGCAGAGGAAGAGGAGCTGGAGGAACCATCATGGAAGGACAAGCCCCTGCATGGGATGTACCACCGGAACATAACTGAAGTGGCTGATATCAAGAAATCCTACCAATGGCTTGAGAAAGCTGGAGTGAAGGACAGCACAGAGGCACTCATCCTGGCTGCACAGGAGCAGGCCTTGAGCACAAGAGCGATAGAGGCCCAGATCTACCACACCAGACAAGACCCAAGGTGTAGGCTGTGCAAGAGAGGCCCCTGAGACAATCCAGCACATAACTGCAGGTGTAAGATGCTGGCAGGAAAGCATACATGGAGCGGCACAACCAAGTGGCGGGCATAGTGTACAGAAACATCTGTGCAGAGTATGGACTGGAAACCCCCAGGTCTAGGTGGAAACACCTCCAAAGGTAGTGGAGAATGATCGAGCCAAGATCCTGTGGGACTTCCCAGATACAGACTGACAGAATGGTGATAGCGAACCAACCGGACATAGTGGTGGTGGATAAACACAGAGCAAAGCCGTTGTGGTGGACATCGCAGTACCAAGCGATGGGAACATCAGGAAAAAGGAGCATGAGAAACTAGAGAAATACCAGGGGCTCAAAGAAGAGCTGGAGAAGGCCTGGAAGGTGAAGGCCTCAGTGGTGCCCGTGGTCATCGGAGCACTCGGGGCAGTGACCCCCAAACTGGAGGAGTGGCTACAGCAGATCCCAGGAAAACATCAGACATCTCA
This sequence comes from Periophthalmus modestus, assembly GCA_019594935.1. Lineage (NCBI taxonomy): Eukaryota > Metazoa > Chordata > Actinopteri > Gobiiformes > Gobiidae > Periophthalmus > Periophthalmus modestus. The sequence continues at coordinate 1,753,525 of JAIEZT010000198.1, forward strand.
GTCCAGTGCGCAGAACCCTCAAGCTCCCAGGCCTCTGGTAGAGGTCCCGAGCGTGGAAAAGAGGGGATAAAGACCACCCGCGGAGGGTGAGGAGGAGATTTATATATATATATATATATATATATATATATATATATATATATATATATATATATATATATATATATATACATATGTCTATATATATATATGTATATATATGTGTGTGTGTGTATAAATATGTGTGTATATATATATATGTATGTATGTATATGTATGTATGTATGTATGTATGTATGTATGTATGTATGTATGTATGTATGTATGTATGCTGAAGTACACTTTGTTTGTGGAGACCAAATCAGAAGAGATCTCCCAAACAATTGCACATCCAATCCCTTTGAAATCAAAGTGCTCATTAAACTAAAGACTTACATGAGAAAAAGCATAAAAACAATAATGTGTAAACCTAACAAGAACATGTCAGGGAAATGACACTACACGCAAGGGGACTGTTTAGGAAAATGCATTTACATGTGGTGCTAAATATATCAAACAATTACCTGTCTGAAGTGTATTCAGTCTCAGTTTCTGCTCCTAACTTAAAATTTTATTTAGGATTAAAAAAGTACAGGGTCACACCTGTGTTAAACTGGCACAGGAACTTACTCTGGAACCAAAATGACACCAAAATAGCCACATATTCATATTACATGATCCACTTGGTGAGCAGAGTGACCAGTAGCGCCCCACACACGGCCCCAGCAGCAGCCGGAGCCTTGTTGTAGATATTGAAGGCCTTGTCGTGAGCATAGTTGATGATGTGCAAAGCTCCGCTGTAGGCCTCCTCACAGGTTGGCTGGATCTGCTCCTGCGGCAGCTCAAAGCCATGCGTTCCATTGTCCCGTAGTTCAAAGGTGAAACTGTAGGGGATGCCCTGGAGCCGCGCCCAGTCTTGAGACGAACCAGAGTATTCATCTAAAGTATTTAAAGGAAACAAACTTATGTCTGTAAATAGTTCTAATCTATGACACTCGTGGATCATTATGTTATAATTTGCACATTTCAATCACAATATTCATCTGAACAACTTTGTAAAAGAAACAAGTCTGTGTACTTCTGCTTTGTAAAACTCCAATGTAACATTCACTGCAGTCTTCTTCTCCATTCAGTGTAGTGAACGCTTCAGTGAATGTTTATATTGGAGAAACTAAACAGATAATGTACTAACACCGTCACAAGAGCTCCTTGGGCCCCCTTGTCTGCCGTACATCTCCATCTCAAAGCCACTAACCACTTCCTTGAAGATAGTGATGTACATATCTTAGCCAAAGAAAACAAACGGTTTGAGAAGTGAGTTAAAGAAGCAATTTTTGTTAGGAAAGACAATCCTTCCTTGAACAGGAATGGGGGCCTATCTCCTATTTATAACTCCATCCTCAGACCCAAATTAAAAAACAAAGAGAACAATAACCAATATTAGCATACTGGCTAGCCACTATGCTAGTAGGTGTGAGAGCACCTATTGGGGCTTGAATTATTATGCTAACTATGACTCATAAACAGAAACTGGAAACAATAGGTGAGTTAGTTTCATAAGTGTGTTATTTTCAGTGTAGTTAGCTCCATCCTTTGGATAGATATAAGGCAGTGTCCACTTGTAATCTGACCAGAACTGAAGAAATATCTTGAATGAGCAGCAACTTCTTTAGTTTCAGTGTCAGTTAGCAAAAATTGACAAAAACTATGACAAAATAGTTTAATTGACAAAATGATGATTTAGAGTGTTTTTGCACTTACACAAAATGTTTGGGGAAGTGCCCACTTTGTATTTCATCCCATGGACTTTCTCCATGGCCTCAGCTGCAGCAACCCCCACCTCCATCTGTGAATAAAACATTTAAACAGAGCTAGTCACATGAGCAGTACTACTACTTCTACCACTGGTACTGCTACTTAGTTCTAGCAGTACTTATGTATGCCTATTTCCTTAAATTTTCTTTATGTATTTTTTATTTTTTATTTTTATGATAAGCAAAGAAGACGATTTTGAGAAAGCAATCCATTAATTTGTAACGTCGCATGTGGATTATTGTAATTCTTTGTATGTGGGGCTGGACCAGGGCTCCCTCCACTTTTTACAGAATGTCCAGAATGCTGCAACTCGTCTGCTAACAAAAACTAAGAGACGAGATACATCAGCCCTGTGCTGTGCAACAGTGACATGCGGTGAGGTTCATGGCTGGTGAGGCACTGATGTCATCACAATCATATTTACAAACATAAACCAGGTGTCAGGTGTTTAAAAAATAACTAGTACTATTTTTCAAATTTTCAAATAGTAAAAATCAGGTACCACGCCTTTGCAGCAAGTTTCTATCTTACTAGTTCGTTCTGGTTGGGTGCGATGACCTCAGGATGTCCGTATGGATGAGCAACATCTGTCCGTAGGAGTGTATGGTGAGAAAGGCCAGGACATTGTCTGAGATGTTCCCCAGAAACTGAGTCACAGCCTGGGCTTCGGGCTCCGTCCCCGGTCCCAGTCCTGGGTAAACCAGGGAGCAGCAGTTGAAGGAGACGCCCAGAGCTACAGAAGAAAAAAAAAAGTTATTTACCAGTACTACAACTGCAATTACTACAGCTACTGCTGCTACTAGTATAACCACTAGCACTGCTGATGAAAGATAAACCCACAGCTAAACAAGAAAACTGATATTTACTACTACTAGAACTATTGCACGGTGATAATTTCAAAATGTTCTATATTAGCTGGGATTGAACCTGGGGCTCCTTTTTACCAAACATAGGCTTAAACGTGGTGGAAAATCATTACAGTTTCAATGTCCACTGTATAAGTGTACTACAGAACAGTTCTTTTTTGAAGTGAATGGAGACCCTGCATTTATCAGCTGTGGAAAAGTAACAACAGTTATAAAGGTTAGACAGTGAAGGATTAATAAAGTGAAAGTTAAAGGTAACGATGCTAATTTTTAATCTTTGATGTAATGGTGTATTCTCATCACAAACATACCTGAAGTTGTGTTTTGTTTCACACATCTTCACTAGAATAATTTTGATTATTTCAGCCCTGGAATTGCCAAACATTGAAGCTATAACTTTTGTTTCATTGAAAGATTTTACAAGATTTTAGGTTAAAAAAAAAAAAAAAATTGTTAAAATAGTTACATCTTAAAGTAACAGACACTTGGGCTCCAACCTTTGGTTATTTGTACATACTGCAATCAAAGCAACGTTTTATTCTATTTTAATTAATAGCTCAAAACTACTACTACTGATATCACCACTACTGCTGCTACTATTACTACTACTACTACTACGATTACTACTACAAACTACTACTACTACTACTGCTACTACTACTACTACCACTGCTGCTACCACTGCTGCTATTACTACCGTAATTTAGTTCTTATCTAGACCTCATTTAGTCCTAATCTGATTTTTTCCGTGTTATAAAGTATAAACCTTTGGGTCCTGTTTCATAAAAGTTATACATTTACAGATTTAGTCACCACTAGAAGATGTGAAAGATAACAGTTTCCCTGCCATTCAAAACAGCGTCAAGAAGGATATATTTGGGTATATTTGTTCTACTTTTATTTTATGTTTACTATTATTAAGAAAATAAATTAATGTTGTTGTTTTTAATGCAAACAATATTTATATGTGGTACTCACTTCCCCAGTTGAAGTTGAAGTTTCTGTTTAGGTCTGTCCAGTGCAGCCACAAGGACCAGGAGATCTGTTCTTCCTCCACAAACGAGTCTGAAACAAGAGACCTAGTTAGCTGTGGTTTAGGCCTGGCTTATATTTGGTTTAGACTGGTTTGGACCTGGTTTTGAACATGGTTTAGGCCTGGTTTAGTCCACTTTAGATCTGTTTTAGTCAGATTTAGTACTGGATTAGACCTGGTTAAGGCCTCTTTAAGTCTTGGGTTAGATTTTCCCTATTTTAAAGCCATTTAATCAAAACAAAATAGAAAAATACATTCAAAAATGCAATAATTATTTGTACTCACAGTTTGATTTAACCAGGAGAACATGTACCCATCCACATTAAGGACTGGGGTCACGTAGAAGTCCATGTTTTTCATCATCAGTTCCATTTTAAAATCTGTTTTGTAGGTTTCAAGAATCTAAATTTTAAAATAATACATCTTTATAATTCACAATGGCACATAATATGGGGAAATTACATTGTTTTTATACCATTTTGACAAAATATTGGCAGAAAGAAAGCAGGAGATATCCATTCTCTCGCATGGATTCCACAGTCCATCCAAATGATCTTCTTGTTAAGTCCGGGGAAACCAATCTAAGGTAAAAATACAAACATTAGAAAAGACGTACAACTAATATTTAGGTTAGACCTTATTTAAATCTGGTGGTTTAGTCCTGCTTTAGATCTGATTTAGACTTGCTTTAGACCTGGTTCAGACCTGGTTTAGTCCTGGTTTAATCAGGGTTTAGTACTAGTTTAGTTCTGGTTTAGATCTAATTTAGACCTGAGTTTATCCTGATTTAGATCTGGTTTAGACCTGAGTTAGACCTGAATTAGGCCTGGTTTAGGTCTGATTTAGAACTGGTAGACATAGGGTCAAAACATGGACTCATATATTGTCTGTGTTCATTCATATAACTTTACCTTGAGAAGATCGATGGTTCTATTCTCGTAGGTTTTGCCATATTCAAAGATGCTTACGATGTCGTTGTGAGCAGCCACTATGTCTGCCTTCCATTTGGTGATCTGTAAGTATTAAAAAAAAAGTTTTAATTTTAAAGAAAGGGTATCACACATTTCTATGCTAATTGTTTACTGCTAACAGTAAACAATCTATTAACATGTTTTATGTTAAGTTTCGTTTTTGACAATCTGAGTCCCCTTCTCTCTTTGCTCTCCGCACCAAGTCACTCCCTTTTTCAGAGTACTATCACAATCTATCACTATCAGCATGCATGGAATAGCCATGAATCTAATAATAACAATAACAATAACAATAATCATTATCATTATCATTATCATTATTATTATTATTATTATTATTATTATTATTATTATTATTATTATTATTATTATAAAGGCCCTCACCACCCCTTGCAACTGGGATACACGCCACTGCAAAGATTCTGACTTTTGTTTCAGATTCAATCCACCACAAATTTTTGATACTGGTCACTGAAAAACTCTTTTTTCAGGAGAGTCCTTCTTTAAATGTGTGTTCCTATATGATTTCACAATCTCCTTACCTCTTGCATGCTATGATACTTGAAGTAGTCATACTCCACTCTGTTGAATTTAAACACATTATTATAATGTTATAAAATTTTATTACATAAATTATAAGAACACAAATGAAGTGCACTGTGTAACTTTTCTGATAGAAAGTACATCACCTGTTTGTCTTGTTGTCTTGTTATTGCTATATCTGAATGTTCCACAGTATGGCATTAAACATATCTATCTGGCATTCGTGTTGTTGTAATTGCTCAAAAATACCTTGGAAAGCATGCATTCTTAGTGTGAGCTAGGTCACTTCTCCACTGGCCGTGTAATTGTTTCACCAGAAAAGTTACACAGTGCAACTTTAAATGCCTTTCTAAAGTGTGTAACAGTGCAGCCATATATCGATAACTTGCACAATACCAAGATATTTACTACTGTATAAGCAATGCCCTACATTGCAAATTTAAATTAAAAAACAACTTGCCTGTTAGCTTGCGTAGCCGTGACAAAGCAGAGAAAGACCAGGGTTAGTGCTAGTGTCCGATACATGGTGAACATGAGGAGTTGATGTTTAAGCAGATTTTTATTATAGAGCTGTTCTGGAGATGAGTAACTGCAGCTGAGATAGGGACGACTAATACTGTCAACTCAATGTTAATTGTGGACATTTTGTACAGACAAGAGTGCTTCAGGTCTTTATATTTAGCTCATTGTCGATATATGGGGTTTCAAAAACTGGAAAATTTTGCTGAGCTGAACGCAGAACTTTAAGATGAACAATGTTGAAATTTCTGCTGAAAAATGTCACCTCCATCAGTCAGTCCATTCTGATACATTTATTTAAACAGTACCGTACAGTGAGTGTAATCTTTTAGTGAGGTCATCAAGACAGCTAACTTTTTTTTAGCTGTCTTTTAAAATTTCCATGGTAATTTTTGGGAGTAATGGGAATATATGGGAAAATGGGAATAAACAGTGAATTCCCTGTGGTTTCCTGCACCTGACACATTTTTACACTAAGAAATACGTGCAGTACTATACATTATCTGGTATAATTGAGCTTAATGTGAAAGTATTCCAAGTTTTCATAATGCAACACTCTGATGGGACCATGCGACAAAATATGTTACAAAATACAATTCAACACAGGTATTCATTCTTCTGTAGCTAAATACATTTTTCAAATTTGCAGAGCATGTGCGTGCCAATTTAGAATACAGGGGCTGGTTCTTATCTATGGGTAAAAAGTCATCTGTGTTCATTTGCTCCAAGTGCACTCCTTATCTGATGATGTACCCAGAGAACACAAAGTAGATTTTCTTTTATTGATATCAGACAGTTCATTTACTACATAGTGAAATGATTAATCCAGGTGCTGGGATCAAAACTTTCACTGCGCTCACTTATACATACACATACACATACACATACATATACATATACATATACATATACATATACATATACATATACATATACATATACATATACATATACATATACATACATACATAAGAGTGTATAAGAGGTGAAGTAAGTAAGGTTAGTCCTGTTTCAGATTACATGATTACATGAACAATTTGGTGAGCAGAGTGATCAATAGCATCCCCCACTGGGCCCCAGCAGCAGCGGGAGCCTTGTTGTAAATGTTGAAGGCCTTGTCGTGAGCATAGTTGATGATGTGCATGGCTCCGCTGTAGGCCTCCTCACAGGTTGGCTGGATCTGCTCCTGCGGCAGCTCAAAGCCATGAGTGCCGTTGTCCCGCAGTTCAAATGTGAAAACAGTAGGGGATGCCCTGGAGTCGTGCCCAATCCCGAGACGAGCCCGAGTTCGCATCTAGTGAAAGAGAGAAAAAGTGAGTTTTTAATGAAAATATATTTTCTTTTGGTGCTGATACTGATACCACTACTACCCCTACAGCTACTACTACTTCTTTCTAGTTGTTGTTTGGTACTTACACAGAATGGTTGGAGATGTGCCTACTTTATATATCATTTCATTCCATGGACTTTCTCTATGGCCTCAGCTGCAGCCAAACCCACCTTCATCTGTGAATAAAAAAATATTTAATATACTTTTTAATAATAATAACACAGCCTTTGGATTTATATAATGCCTTACAGACACCCACACTGAATTTATTCATTCACATTCGGAGGTGGTAAACTACTATTGTAGTTACAGTTGAAACCAGAAGTTTACATACACTACTTAAAAAGACATGCTAAATGCCAGAATAATGAGAGAAGGATTTTTTTTAGACATTTTTTAAAATTAGTTTCTTCAGCAATGATGTTGAAGATTTTTATTATTATTAATTTAGTAAGTAGTTTAATAGTACTACTATTCATTTAAACAATTTTGGAAAAACCCTGATGATGATGTTATGTCTCTGGAAGCTTCTGATAGGTTTACTGACAACATTTGAGATAATTAGAGACACACCCGTGGAGGTACACCTGAAACACAATGCTTCTTTGTGTACCATTGTGGGAAAGTGTACTTGTGAACTCTGGTTCATCCTTGGGTGCAATTTCCAGATACCATCTGTTCAATTATAGGCAAGTATAAACACCATGGGAATGTCCAGCCATCATACCGCTCAGGAAGGAGATGGGTTCTCTGTCCCAGAGATGAACATGTTTTGGTCTGAATCAACCAAAAAACAAAAGCAAAAGACCTTGTGAAAAAGCTGGCTGAAGTGGTAAAAATATCATTATTCACAGTGAAACGAGCATCGACATGAAGAAGGAAGAAGCCCTTAACTCCAAAAGAAACATAAAAAGCCAGATTACAGTTTGCAAATGCACACGGCAACAAAAACCTTAATTTATGAAGACATGTAGTCTGACCAAACTAAAAACAGAATTGTTTGACCATAATGAGCATCATTACATTTGGAGGAAAAAGGGCCGCCTGAGATCACCATCCCGAGTGTGAAATACAGGGTTGGCAGCATCATTTTGTAGGGTTGTTTTGCTGCAGGAGGGACTGGTGCACTTCACAAAATAGATGGCATCAGGAGGGAGAAAAAAAAAAAAGTGGAAATACATCTGAAGACATCAGCAAGGAAGTTAAAGCTTGGTTGCAAAGGGGTATTAAAAAATGGAAAATTACCCAAAGGATACCGTCAAACTGGTTAGAAAGAGGCTTAAGGATAAAAAAAAGCCAATGCTTTGGCCATCCAGCCACCCTTGATCCCTGATGAATTTATGGGCAGACCTGCAAAGGTCTATGCAAGACGGACTACAAACTTGGCTCAGTTACATCAGTTCTGTCTGAAGGAATGGGGCAAAACTCCTGCCAACTATTGAGAGAAGCTTGTGGAAGGATATCCAAAATGTTAGACCCAAGTCATACGGTTTAAAGGCAATGGTACCAAATACTGATGAAATGTATGTAAACTTCTGACTTTGAAGGAAATAATGAAAATTTGTCTAAAGAGAGAATCCTTCTCTCATTATTCTGGTATTTAGCAAATATAAATCATTTGGTAATTTAAACAGGAAAAGTTTAGTCTGATTTAATGTCAGAGACTGAGAAAAAAAGAGTGTATGTATGTTTTTTATATAGTGTGTGTAAACTTCTAATTTCAACTGTATTTCTAGTTGTTGCTGTTAGTAACTCCTTTAACCTCCTATGACCCAAACTCTTGCATGTTTTATTAATTTCTCTTTGTTATTTGGGCTGATTGGGACCTGGTGAGTGTAAAAACAAAGAATTATCTTTTAAATTATGTAGTTTCTGAGAAAAATTATGTCCACATTCGTTCTACGTTTTACTCATTTTGATAGAACATTTGAATAATGATTTGCAAAAACTATTAAGTGCCTGAACACAGCAACCTGAGTGTAAAAACAAAATGAGAAACAACAATTGTGCCTCTTGGAACAATGTGGCTAACATTTGAAGTGCTGCGAACAGGTGCAGGAAGACACATGCCTGTTCTTCTTCTTCTCTAAAAAATTGCATTGTGGCCTAAACAACCCAAAATATGTTGTCCACATATGTGGATGCCAGAACCTAGGAAAGGCGTCGGCAACCTTTTGTTAACTTCCATGTGAGTTTGTGTTCTGTTGCGAGACCTCACGAGAGGCTCGGTTTTCTCTGTTCTTACCTGTGTGTTAAGATGGTGGCTGAATAAAATTTTCTCTGCAACAAGATCCTCGTGTTTTTGGGAATTTACATGGTAGCAGAGGATGGTTACCAATTACAGAGTACCGCCGAAGTTTGACGAAGCCAGGCCTTACGAGTGTTGGAAAAATGAAGTTAGTATCTGGAGACTTGTTACGAAGCTGGACAAGAAAAAGCAGGCGCTCGAAGGGAGAGCCTGAGAAACAGCGTTGGAAATAATATCCGCAGAGGATTTGAACAAAGATAACGGTATGGAAACGTTACTTGCAAAATTGGATGCGGTGTTTTTGAGAGAAGAAAAAAGACCGCGCTTATGAAGCGTACTCTTATTTTGACTCGATAACAAAAGACTATATTATTGACTTTGAGCAGAGATACAACCGAATGAAAAAGTACCTCATGACTCTGCCTGACGCTGTATTTGCCTTCAAGCTCCTGGACACGGCGTGTCTGGAGGAGAAAAAACAGACAACTCGCGCTTACTGCGTGCACTGAGCTCACTTTTGTATCTATGAAGTCAGTGTTAAAACAGATCTTTGCTGGAAAGACAACAGGTGGAACGAACAACAACGAAAATCAAGATACAGCGTTTTTCACAGAGCAAAAACCAACCGGAAAATCCAGACGTAGTGGCCCATCACAGAGCGCACATCAGCAGCAGTGGCCCCAGCAAGGCACCAATCCACTGGACAAATACGGCAGGCGAACGAGATGCGCCATTTGTCAGAGCACGTACCATTGGGCGAAAGACTGTCCTCATCGGAGGAATGAAGTTAAGTTGACTGAAGATGAAAATGTGGAGGAGTGTAACATTACCCTGTTTACTAAAGCGGCTATGACTGACTCAGAGATCTTCTTCATTGGGCTCTGCCATCATTGACATGGCGTGTACACGTACTGTGTGTGGTCAAAAGTGGATGGACAGTTAAGTGAAGGATCATACCAAAAGACACATAAACAAACTGATGCAAACAAAATCTCCCAGCCACAAACCATTTAGATTTGGAGATGGCCAAGTTGTGTACTCCAACAGAAAAGTGAAACTCCCAGCCAAAATAGGACCTACAAAGTGCCACATTGATACTGAAGTAGTCCCTGCTGATATTCCTCTCTTGTTGAGCAAAATGTCCCTGAAGAGAGCAGGAACTGTTTTGGACATGGAGAATTATGAGTTATCATGTTCAAGCAACCTGTGCCTCTGGAGCTCACTAGTTCAGGACACTATTGTGTGGACATTAGAGATGTAAATGCAGAAGTGAGTTGTAATGACAATGATGTTCTGGTCGTTACTGCAGACATGTCCATTTTTTTTTTTTTTTTGATTGGGACAGTGCATGTTAATGAACAGACATGACATGACAGACATGAATGTAAACACGCCGGGTTATAGCCAGAGGCTAATTTCCACCCGTTGTCTCAAGGGCTGGGGTAGGTGGGTTAAGTGTCTTGCCCAAGGACACAACGACAGCATTCATCTGTGAGGGCTGGAATTGCACCGCCAACCTTCGAGTCAGTGGATCTAACCACTCAACCAATGATGTTTTTTTTATGTAGAGAGCGGGATTTGAACTGCCAACCTTCAGATCAGTGGACAAACACTCAACCTACTGAGCTACTGTCGCCCATAAAAGAAAAGCATAAAGTTTTCCTGAAACTTCACAAGCAGTTTGGCCATGCCTCTGCAGATAGACTGCAGAAGCTCATCCACAGCTCTGGAAATACTGATCAAGACTGTCCAGTCATCCTGCAAGAAATCATTCGTGACTGTGAAATATGTCAAAGATACAGCAGAACCAAGCCCAAGTCTGCTGTTGGTTTGCCTTTAGCCTCAGAGTACAGCGAGACAGTGGCAATGGATCTACATGAGCTGGAACCTGGTGTATGGTACCTCATCATCATCGACCGCTTCACACGCTTCAGCGCTGGAAAACATTGTGAGGACAAAGAAGCCGCCTGCTCACTGGGCTTGTGTAAACTATTTTTGAGACAGTTAATTTGCCGTGTATTTTGCTATAGTGGAAGTTAATGGCTCAAACAGAGCTTATAGAGAGTCGAACCACGTAGTTAGAGGGTGAATGGGAAGCATGGGAAAAAAAAATTGTTAATTTTGGAGAGTATGGACATTTTGACTGCAGCTATTCTACCAGTGAGAGAGTGTGAGGTTCTTCCATTGTTGGAGTCTGTCTGTTGTGTCTGTCTGGTGTAGTTGAGGTTGAACAGATCTGACAACCTGCAGGAGATACTTCTAATACAGTCCAATGGTCAGAGAAAAAGTATTTTTACAATTACAATTCTAATTTCTGTAATCTGTATTAGATAATAATTTAATACTACAATACTTTAAAACAAAAATTCAGATTCGACTTGGTTAGGACATGGTTTGGATCTGGTTTAGACCTGGTTTAGTGCCGGTTTAGTCCTGGTTTAGTCCTGGTTTAGTCCTGGTTTAGACCTGTTTTAGACTTGATTTAGAAATGGTTTGAACCTTATTACTGTGTACATTTCAATCTTACCAGTTCATCATCCTGGTTGGGTGCAATGACCTCAGGATGTCCATATGGAATGAGTAACAGCTGTCCGTAGGAGTGGATGGTGAGGAAGGCTAGGACACTGTCTGAGATGTTTCCTACAAACTGAGTCACAGCCTGAGCTTCAGGCTCCGACACTGGTTCCTGTCCAGGGAACGTCTGAGAGCAACAGTCGAAGGAGACACCCACAGCTATATAAGGTAAAACATATTTACTACTATTACTATAATACTATTACTACTACTACAACTACACACCTACTATTACTTTAACTAAAATATATGACCACAGCTACACAAAGGAAAAACTATTTACTACTACTACAATGTCAACAACAACTACTGCTACTACTACTGCTGCTATTGCTACTACTACTACAAAGTTTTATTATTATTATTATTATTATTATTATTTATTATTATTATTATTATTATTATTATTATCATCATCATCATCATCGTAAATCATCATCATCATCATTATCATCATCATTATTATTATTATTATTATATTTTGATCTATTTCTTACCTATTTTATATTTGTTTTATATATAATTTTATATATTTAATATTTTATAGGTCATTTTAAAAAAAAAAAAAAATCTACTCTTGTGACTACTACTACTGCTACTGCTTCTGCTGATCAACTTGGATTTATTTTTAAACTGCAACACAGAATTTTCACCACTAGATGATGCCAAAACTACAACCCCTTCCACAACTCCATATCAAAAGGAAAATATGGTGTAGTGTTTCTCTTCAGTTTTAAATTAATGAACATATGTATTTAATACCTTACTATTTGTATTTTACATGTATTACAATTGTATATGATTTGAAATATATTGTTGGTATATATATTACTGTACTCACTTCCCCAATTTGAGTAAAAGTTTCTGTTGAGGTCAGTTCCAGTGCAGCCACAAAGACCAGGAGTTCTGTTCTTCCTCCACAAACGATTCTGAGACAAGAGACATGGTTTAGATCTGGTTTATTCCTAGGTCAGTCCTGATTTAGTTCTGATTTGGACCTGGTTGGTTTAGTCATGGCTTAGACCAGTTTTGACATAATTTAGTCCTGATTAAGTCCTGGTTTAGTTATCGTTTAGACCTGGGTAAGAGTAGGGTTAAAACCTTGTTTAGAATTGCTTTAGACTTTGATTAGACTTAAAGCCTGATTAAATACTGGTTTAGATCTGGGTTTGTCCTGTTCCAGACCTTGTTAAGACCTGGTTGAGGCCTGCTTAAGTTTTTTTTTTAGCCCAGGTAAATGCCTGATTAACTACTGGTTTAGACCTTGGTTAGTCCTGTTGTAGGGGTTTGTTTAGACCTGGTTTAGTTTCTAGCTAATTTCTTGTAACCATTACTACTTAGACCCTCACTCACTCACAAAATTTTAATTTCCTGATAATAGCAAAAGACGAAAGTTTAAATCTGTCAACTGGACAAATCTTTGTAGGAGTGAAGACGTTTCACTGCTCATCCAAGCCGCTTCAGTTCTCGTCAGATTGCTGGTGGACACTGCCATATGTCTGTCTGAAGGGAGGGGTTAACCACACTGAAACTGTAAACATTCATTGTCTCCAGTTTCAGCTGAAACTACCCTATTCAAACTTTAATGACCCTGCTATTGTTCTCTTTGTTTTGGATCTGATGGAGTTATAGATGGGGGAGACATTATGTCTAAGGGTCCCATTCCTGTTAAAGGAAGGATTGTCTTTCCTAACAAAAATAGCTTCTTTAACTCCCCTCTCTCTATTTAAAGCTATTCAAAATAGCTTCTTTAACTCCATTTCTTTTCTCTGGCTAATATCTGAATTTCACTATCTTCAAATGAGTGGTTAGTGGCTTTGAGATGGAGATGTATGGCAGACTGGGGTCCAGAGGAACTCTCACGCTGGTGTTGGTACATCCTCTTATGGAGTAGCTGTTTAGTTTCTCCAATGCACCACTCACTGCACTCTCTAAAATGGAGTTGACTACATTACTTTGTTTATGGCTTAGGGTGAACCAGTTTATGTCTTAAAGTGTTTGTGGGTTTGAAAAAAACAGGAATCTCATACTGTCTGAACATTCTCAGAAGTTTTTCAGACATACCCGCTTGTGTAAGGAACAGTTTCCTTTCCTTCTAGGTTCAGATTCCCTGTTGTCTCATTTTTTAGATCTATTGATGTAGATCTTCAGATAGATATAAGGCAGTATCCACCAGCAATGTGACCAAAACTGGATGATCTCATTGCAGCGAAACATCTTCATTGCTACAATGATTTGTCCGGTTGACAGATTTAAACTTTGTCTTTTGCTATGGATCAGACAAGGACGAATAAGGGATTACACAATTTCCAGATCATTTCTATAAAAACGTCTCATCTGTTTCCTCTTCAAATCCAATCATAATTCTCATTCATTTAAAACCACTCAATTAAAACAAAATAGAAAATTTAAAAATCAAGAATTATTTGTACTCACGGTTTGATTTAACCAGGAGAACATGTACCCATCCACATTAAGAACTGGGGTCACGAAGAAGTCCATGTTTTTCATCATCAGCTCCATTTTAGGGTCTGTTTTATAGGTTTCAAGAATCTAAAATTTAAAATAAATGAATAGATGTGAGTCAATGTAACATAACTGAATGTAACATAAATACAACTCTGCAACATCATATAAACTTTTGTGCTACTGAACAATGTATATGATGTTTTACATATCTACTGTTCCTAGTCATTTTTTTTTTTTGCAATTTTTTAGAGCCATCTAGATGCAGCTTTCTAGTCAAAAACATAAAATTACTATGTTCTGCCTTCAGTGGCCACTGCAATTTCAAATACTATATGACATCACACAGGACTGTTCTGCAAACTGTTTCTGATTACAAACACCTGGCAGGGGTGGAGTTTGAAGTCAATCAATCACGCTGTTCCTTAAGACCCCACCACTCCCCCCCTCACTCTCCTCTTTAGTCCTCCAGCTACTGCTCACTTAATATGAATAGTTTTTGTACCTTTTTGACGAAATATTGGCAGAAAGCAGGTGCAATCCACTCTCTTGCATGTATTCCACAATCCATCCAAACAATTTTCTTGTTAAGACCGGGTAGACCTATCTGAAACATTTGAATAATAAAATTACAATTTACAAAACAAAATAGAGAAACTCTTAAAACACATGACCTGAAATTTGTCTTGTCCCAGTACAGATATATTGTATAAACAGCTATTGAGGTCAAAATAAGTCTGCTGTGTACTGTCTGCATCTAATTCAAAATCATTTTATTGTCGATAATCAGAAAGTGCTCTTTCAGCATGCTAGTTAGTTATACAGAACAGAAAACTCTGCTCTGGCCTCTGAAAGTTGTGGCAAGCATTCATAAACTCATCACTGAGAATAATTTGAATGCTTGGAATGCATAAGGCAAGTGAGGAATAACTTTGGACCACTGCAAACTGTTTAAAATGAACTAGTTTTGCAATTCTTGTGGACTCACATATTGTCTGTATTAATTCATATAATTGCCTTACCTTGAGGAGGTCAATGGTTCTATTCTCGTAGGTTTTTCCATATTCAATAATGCTCACTAAGTCTTTGTGAGCAGCAGCTATGTCTGACTTCCATTTAGTGATCTGTCAGTATAAAAAATATATAACATTATTGATTCATGATTAAAGAGGGGTGCTATGTAAACTTGAGGGTATTTTTTTCACAATGTTCCTTCATCAAATACATGCCTGAAGAGGTTTCAGATGTCATCGTGCATGTTTCAGTAATCTAGCAATCTCTGCTTATTCAAACCCTCCTTAGGGTTCCTTAAACCACTGTTTTTGTTAAAACCCCATACCCCACACCCCTCTTTAAGGGACTAGTTTGGTCTCTATATATTTAATAAATATTGGTTATATTAATAAACAATTTCATCCAATTGATGAGGCATTGATTTGACAATATCCTTACCTCTTGCATGCTATGATACTTGAAGTAGTCATACTCCACTCTGTTGAATTGGAAAATTATCATACTGACATTCAAATTATATTATACACATTTTAAAAAACATAATTGAAGGTGCACTGTTTAACTTTTCTGACTGAAAGTCTGCCACCTGCTTGTCTCCATGGATACGTTTTTCTTTGCTTGGAATGTCCCACAGTATGGTATGTATGCTAGACACGTTTAGTATCTAGCATACATTTCAGTCCATGTTTTAATTGCTCAAAAAATACTTTGGAAAACATACAATCTTCTCTTCATCTCTCCACAGATCTGACCTGTAATTTGGCCAGGTGGCACTACCTGCTTGTTTCATCAGAAAAGTTACATAATGTACCTTTAAATGATATGTCAAAAATGTCTAAAACCTGGCTATACCATAGAATATTTCTCAATAACTTGCACAATAAAGAAGACCAAGATAATAACAACTGTATTTGCAATGTCTTCAATGTCTGTCGTTTTTGGTGTTATCGTTTAAAATGTGTAATAACACATTTAAATAATAACACCAAAAACTACACCTTAATTAGCTTTAATTACTTACTTTATCAATATTAAGAATAATTCTGGCTTAGAAACAACTTCATTTGTTTTAAGACAAGGTGACGTCAGAAAGACACCATCACTCACAGTAAGAATGTATGTGTTTCCTAGTTATTTTTGAGCAAAAACAAAACAAAAACAATAGCAATTTCATAAATGCAAGATAGATAAGTTTAATGCTATACTGAGGAAAACATTCTCTACAAAGAGAGTTAGTGCTTAAGTCTTTCTTTGTGCTTTCATTAAGACTAATTAAGGTGTAGCACTTATAAAGTGTTCATATTTAAATGAAAAGAGAGAAACAAAAAAAAAAAAAAAAAAAAAAAAAAAAAAAAACCCCAAAACAATAACAAATACTGACCTGTTAGCTTGTGTAGCCACCACAGAGCAGAGAAAGACCAGGTTAGCGCTAGTGTCTGGTCCATGGTGGAAATTGAGGAGTTGATGTTTGAACAGATATTTATTATAGTGCTACTCTAGTGATAAAATGGCACCTTTGTCTCGTAATATCTCTGCTCAGTCAATGAGTAACTGCAGCAGAGATAGGGACCACTAATACAGGTAAGCCTAATTGTATTTGTGGACACTTTGTACAAGCAATATTAGGGCTGCAAATTGCAAAAATGCAATTTGAATGGACACTATTAATAAAATGCAAAGGCTGCAATTTTTGAAACAGTGCTATTAAACTGTCTTCCAATATTTTTTCTCACTGAACTTACATTTTTTAATTTAATTATTTTTATTTTTACTCATTACATTATTCTTTACTGCTTGATTTGGGCCATTTCCCCCAAAATTGCACAAATACAGGTCGCTGACTTGCTAATAATTGCTTGTCTCATGACAGTGATCAGTGCAGTCAGAGATAAGATACACATGGAAAGTATCCACCGTCAACAATGGAAACAGCTGTAAATATTTATTGGTTGGTTAATGGAGTCCAGACAATCACTAACTTTCTCATTCTTCACTATGCAATATTTAGATCCTCAAATTCCACTGTATGTAGGTCTGCAAGATTAATCGCTATCAAATTGAACTATTTGAATGTGTAAGATCGCATGACCTCTTGTTCCTGACTTGATCTCCCTCCCACTCAGAAATCCAAATTTCAAAAAAACTGCAGGATATATAGGTTAATCTTAAAGGTCATATATTACACAAAATTGACTCTTGTGAGCTTTAAGCCATGTTATAATGTTACCTAAAAAATATTTGAGTTGCTTCTTGTTTCATTCACGTTTTATGTTCATTCATTCATGTTTGAATTAAACAAAACACATTATTATCTATTAACAGTTAAGGTCTGCATCTCCAAAGCTCAAATGATCTGTACCACCTTGTGATATCATATAGTGGTAGTTTTCAAGTTAACAGTTCCTTTTACTTTTAGTTCAGTAGAGTTTGGCAATTCCAGAGCTCCGGGTACAAAACTCCAAGTATGATTTTGACGAGGAAACAGCATTATAACATTGATCAGAAAATAGTTTAATAGGGTCCCTTTAAAACTGATCTTATCCCAAAATTCACAGTCATTAAAGTATTTTTAAGTTCTAAATCTTGTCTGGCCTTATGTTTTTTGACATATTTTTAACACAGGTAATTTTTGGCAACGTAATCACATGACTTTATACACAGAAGGGATGGGGTTTACAGTGCATCAAAAACAAAGGAGGTGGGGTTTATAGTGCACCACACAGAGCAGTGAATCACATGACAGTACACACAGCGAAAGTGGGTGTTACAGATATAGGAAACATAGGTTTAGAGTGAATCACAAGGAAGGCAGGGTCACATCATATCACACAGAGGAGGCGGGGTGTACAGTGAATGACCTGGTGTTATACACAGAGGAGGCGGCGTTTACAGCAAATGACAGGGTATTACACACAGAGGCCTACAGCCGATTACATGACATTACACACAGAGGAGGCGGGTCCTACAGGGAATCACGTCCTACAGGGAATCTATTTAATCACATAATCTGATTAAATAGAAATACAGTGCATCACATGATGTGACAGAAGGGCACTTCTGTCTATAGTAAATCATATGTTATACACAGAGGAGGCAAAAACCTACTGTGAATCAAGTGACATTACACACAGTGCAGGGTTTATAGTGAATAAAAAATGTTACACAAATTTTTTACGATGAAACACATGTTACAGAATGTTACAGACAGAAGAGGCAGTTTACAGTGATCAACATAGCAATGCAAGTTTATTTCTTAAAAAAAAAATGAGTGAGTGATTTTGGTGAATAGTTTAAATAAAATTACAAAAATTAAAGGTCAAATGACATGGCGTTACACACAGAGAAGGGGAGGTTTACAGCAAATGACATGGCATTACACTCCTCTATGTGTAAGGCCAACAGCCGATCCCGTAATGTTACACACAGAAAAGGGGCTTACAGCCGATTATGTGACGTTGCATACAGAGGAGGCGGAGACTAGAGTGTCTCACGGGATGTCACATAGGAGCCATGTGATGTTACACAGAAGAGGCGCGTGCCCACAGCCGATCACGTGCTATTACACACTGAGAAGGTGGGTCCTACAGTGACTCATGGGATGTTACACACAAAGGAGGCGGAGTTATCTGTGCATCACATCTTATTCACAGCAGAGGCGAGGTCTACTGTGAATCATGTGAAGTAACACACGGAGGAGGCAGGGTTTATACTGAATAAGAAATATTATACAAAGTTTTTACAATGAAACACATGCTATAGACTATTACAGACAGAAGAGGTGGGGTTTATATTGAATAAAGAATGTTACACTTTTTACAATGAATCACATGTTGCTGAATGTTATAGACAGTGATGTTGTGGAGCCTCCATAAAAAGGAGGCGAATCACATGATGTCACACAACAATTAATCTCATGACGTTACACACAGAGTGGACAGAACCTACAGCGAAAACATGTGACCTTACACACAGAAAAGGCAGGGTTTACAGCCTGAAGGATCACACACAAAGCAGACAGGATTTACAGTAAATCACATAATTATGCCATTGTTTTCGACGCTATTCCTTCTGGTGTGAAAACGCTGATGTCCACCTATGTACACACCTCTAATGATGATCCTCTGAAGGAGAAGCTGTTCATTGGAAACTATGATCCATTTTTGAGTTTTAAAACCAATAACAAATGTATAAGAGAACTTATCGTAAGGGAAGCCATCAGTAAACCAGCTTCTGTTTTTGTTTGGAACAATGAATTTACGGACATTAATTGGAAACATGTTTGGCTTTTACCTCGGAAATACCTTGTAACCAATAAGATTCGTGAGGTTTGCCTAAAAATTCTACACAGATGTTACCCTGTCAATGCTGTCATTTCTAAATTTCGCTTAAATGTAGATCACTTTTGTTCATTCTGTCATAGCAGTGAAGAAACCATCACCCACATGTTTTGGGATTGCTCATACACTCAAATCTTTTGGAATGACCTACTTCTGTTTGTGAAAAGAAAGCTTGATGTAAACCTACAACTTAATGCAAAACGTATAATTTTTGGTGTCATTGAAATGATTGATATACGTATTGAATCTGATCCTAATCCTGTCAAAGTATCATATTCACTCTTGTAAATTCTCCAACCAGAAACCCAAACTTGCTGTATTTAAATCCCTTTTGTCCTCTTATATAATTTCTTTAAAGTATTGTTCAAACCCAAAAGCCCTAAAAACAAAAACACTTTGCACAGAATTTGGAATTTAAAATATACTACTGTATTTAATTTGTATTGATTTTATTTTTTTTTATACATTTGTTTAAGATCTTTGCACATGCCTTATGAATGTAATGAAATATGATGCTTAAGCCTCTTGCCACTGTTCATTGTTTCTGTATTTGTATATTTGTAATAAATTTCATTGACAAAAAAAAAAAAAAGTAAATCACATAATAGTACACACAGACAAAGCTGAGAAAGTTACAGACATAGGAGGCAGGGTTTACAGTGAATCACATGATGTCACAAGGAAGGCGGGTTTTACAGCCAATAACATGCCATTACACACAGAGGAGGCGAGGCCTACAGGGAATCATGTAACCATACCCACAGAAGGGGCGGGGTTTTCAGTTAATCACGTAATGTGACAGAGGACCTGGCGTCTACAGCAAATCATGTGTTACACACAGAGGGGCCTACTACATGTGAGGTTACACAAAGAGGAGTTAAGTTGATAGTAAATTAAAAAAAAAGTCTGTTTTTACAATGAAACACATGCTACAGAATGTTAAACTGTTACAGACAGTGGACGTGGTGTTTTACATAGCAAGTTTACAGTGAATCACATAATGTTATAGAGGAGGTGGGGCCTACAGTCGATCACATTATGTCATAAGAAGAGGAGGCGGGGCCTCCAGCAAATCACGTGACATTATACACAGAAAATGTGGGGCCTACAGCAAACTGTCTGACGTTACAGCCATAGGAGGCAGGGTTTACAGTGAATTACATAACCACCTCTTCTGTCTGTAATAGTTTGAGTTTAAGTTTATTGAATAAAGAATGTTACACAAACTTTTAAGAATGAAATACATGTTATAGCTGTTACAGATTGAAGTGACAAGTTTAGCCATGATACAAATTAAAACATTAGTGAAACAGTTTAGTTGGTGAGTAGTTCAATTCAACTTGTGAAATATGTGCTTAAGACTACGCATTTCCATTGTCTTTCAAATGCTTTAAGGTATTTAATATTTAAAGTTAGCAAATGTATATTTTTGAGGTGGGTACATTTTTGATTTAATTTTTATCACGATTAATCACACCCTAAAAATGCTATTAATCACATTGACACAAAATATTCAAAGATTCATTCAATTTTGTGTATGACACACAACCACAAAACGCATCGTCAATTTTTGCTGTGCAAAAGTTTGGTTCTAAAAGCTTAGTTCTTCCAGACTAAAGTAATAGGCATTTTCAGTTTTTTATTGCTCCAATCGCATTTTCAGCAGCTGAACAGCTCATTTAGCCAACTTCACTATACTATCATATAAGTGAGCAGAACAGTGCTTTCACGCTTTGGAGGTGCTTTTCTAATAAAAGTGGAATCCAGCAGCAAACTCACTCCTAACTTGGTTTGTGTTGTCAGGGCACTCATGTGACTTTAGGCGGAATTCAATGGAATTTCCCATAGGCTCACAGAATTTAAAAAAGTGAAAAATGTGAAAACAAACCACAGAACAGATAAAGCTCATTTTTGCTGTGGAAGTAGAGGTTGGGGACTTGTACAACACATACAGTTTAAATTTTGGTTCTATCACTTTGCAAGCTAAAGTAATAGGCGTTTTCATTTTTGTATTGCTGCAATCGCATTTTCAGCAGCTGAACAGCTCATTTTACCAACTTCACTATACTATCATATAAGTGAGCAGAACAGTGCTTTCAAGCTTTGGGGGTCCTTTCCTAATAAAAATAAGTGGAATCCCAGCAGCAAACTCACTCCTAACTTGGTTTGTGTGTTCAGGGCACTCATATGACTTTAGACGAATTCAGTAGTTAAAAGCACCTTTCTACCTAGTTAAAAGCACCTTTCACTATAAGCACTTTAAATTGCACAAACATTTAATTACACACAGCACTTTCAACAATTGCCACTTTAAGAAAAAGGACAATTTGCAAAAAAGAATTTTAAAATATTTAACTTGTCGTCTTTTACCCAGTTTTAGATCTGGAGCACTGTAGCACTTTAATTGAAGCTTTGTGTCCTGGAGGGGAAGAGGACAAAATGAACTAATTAAATTGGACAGGTGCAATATGAGTGCAATATGTTTAAGAATGTTTTTAAGGGTTTGTGTCTGTTGTGTAATTTGCAGTGTTTTTAGTAAAATAGTGTTTTAAAAAATGTTGAACTCATCTCATGTATCATGTGCCCAGGTGTTAAAGACGTCCCAGGGGAAACAAGCTCCCTTTAAAAAGGTTCCGGGGCAGGACCAAGACAGGAAATGTGTGGGGGAAACATGCTGGGCATTTTTAATGGTTTAGGGATTTTAAGCCTATTTAGTGTTGGTTTTTAGGGTTTATTTCTGTATATATTTATATAGTTTATTAGGTCAATTGGTTTATTTGGTTTTATGAAGGTTGGAGTGGAAGAGCTGATGTTATCTATTTTTAGAACATCCCTGGTATTTAACAGTAGTCGAACCCAATCAGTAGAATAGAATAAAAGGTGCCTAAAACTTAGTGATGGCGAAGTGAGGCTTTCTGAATCAGTGAAGCTTTCATGCCAGTTGTATTGGAAAAAGGTTCATTCATTCAAAGCTTCAAAGACTGACCTCTGCTGTTGAAAACTATGAGTTGCAGTGGCTTCTGCTAACATTAAGGCCTACACTCTCTATGGGTTGAAGAGTGAAAATGTGAACCAATAAATTATTAAATAAATATATTGCTTCCTGTATGAATAAAATTATTTCCTCCCCCGTGTGAAATGTGTCATTTTTTCTATTTGTATAATGTTAAAATGGGAGGGAAATGAAATGAATAAACACTCGGGTAGCCTATGTGTCTACATTGCAGTCTTATAATTAGTGACCACAATCTTCACAAAATGTTGTCTGGAGCTACTGTGTGTCTTTGGGATTATATAGGAGGTACACAAATTTGAAAGAGACAGTGAAGTGTAAGCTGCCTATGCAGAATAAGGTGAAGTGAATCATTTAAATGATTTTTTGGGGGAAGGTTGTTTAACAAAGGGGGGGCTGTGGGAAAGTGATGGTGCTTGTGGACTGGTTTCAGGGTGAATGATGGAGGTGCTTGTGAACAGTTGTGGGTGGGATTGGATGGGCTATGATGAACATAGGGCATTACATATTTTTATTGAGGAAAATGATCTGTTCTACTGTGTTTGGGTTTAGCCTGTTACGTTTTTTTGAAACAACTTCTCCAGCCTTGGAAAAGACCCGCTCACAAAGCACAGAAGATGCTGGAATACACAGCAAATTTCGCGCCAAGATATAAAGATTTATTTATTTAAGAAAAAGGAGGAACAGTGCATATTAATGAACATTTATACACAAATGTAAATATGCCAGATTATAGCCTAGGGCTAATTTCCATCTGCAGACCCCCTGGCAGGTTGATGTCACAAAGTAAAAAGTTTAAAACATACAGATTTGACAGTGTTAGTGGGACAACAAAAACAAGACAGCGACAACAAGAAACAGTTCACCCTTTTTGCACACACCTCTGTGCAAGTCCAGACCATATTGCACAGGCTCCTATTTACATCACATATTACAACTCTATTGCACTTGCCCACATTGCACCAGCCCCGAATTCACCCCTTTCAGATTGCACGGATTCCCTATTGCACTTTTTACAAATTGCACAAACTCCCTATGCACTTTTTACACATTGCACAAACTCCCTATTGCACCTTTTACACATTGCACAGATTCCCTATTGCACTTCTCACACATTGCACAAATTCCTTATTGCACTTTTTACACATTGCACAAACTCCCTATTGCACCTTTTACACATTGCACAGATTCCCTATTGCACTTCTCACACATTGCACAAATTCCCTACTGCATTTCTCACACATTGCACAGATTCCCTATTGCACAAAACATATTTTGGTGAACCTAATGATCACATGCTTGTGAGCTTCGTAGCCAGAATTTTAAATGTTTCTTAAATGTTGGGAAACTAGGACTTTCCTGCACAGAAAGTGGTAGACTATTCCAAAAAATTGCGCCTTGGTATGACAGGACATTTTGAGAGAAAGCTGTACGTCTGAATGGGACTTCACCGTCGCCTTTAATAGTGGCTCGAGTTAGTCGCGATCCTGCAACACTAACAGATTTTTGTTTAATAAAATCCTTCATTGGTGGAGGTGCCAAGCCATTAACAATTTTATAAATCAAGCATGCAGCTTTAAATTGTTTGAAGTTTGCAAAATTCAAAAAGTTATATTTATCAAGAATTTGGCAATGGTGGTAAGAGAACGGTTTCTTATCTAGGATCTTCAATGCTCTTTGTAGCAGACTTCAATAGGTCTTGTAACCGTTTGACTTCTATGAGACCAACTCGTAATACAGTAATCAATATGGGACAGTATCATCGAATGCAGGTAAGTAATTGCTGCTGCTTTATCCGTTAAGGAAGCGCGAATATGTTTAAAGTTTTGGATATTAAAATTTACAGTTTTAACTATCTTCTTAACATGCTTTTGAAAGGATAATCTTGAATCCAATACCACCCCCAGGTATTTGAATTCATCCACATTTATTAATTGTTGTTCTCCCAGGTATATTTTTTGCTGAATCTAATTTTGCTGGTGCCTTACTAAAAAACATAGACACAGTTTTTTTTTTTTTTTTAGGCAGAGACATGAATCATTGAGCCATTTTTGTAGGTCATCTAAGGTTGCAGAAAGTTGTTTGGCGGCTTCTTGTGCACTTTTACCATGCGTGAAAATTACTGTGTCATCAGCGTACATAATTGTTTCGACGTTTTTACAGATTTTAGGTAAATCGTTGACATAAAGCGAAAATAAAAGAGGGCCTAGTATTGAGCCTTGAGGGACTCCTGTGGTATAATTAATATAAGGTGATTTACTATCTTGTACTTGCACACATTGCTGTCTATTCAGTAGATAAGACTGGACCCACTTAACAGTTTGATCACTAAAATCAAAAGCATAGAGTCTTGAGAGGAGCTTTACATGATTAACAGTGTCGAAAGCGCGTTTAAAGTCGATAAAGACAGCAGCTACATATGTGCTTTTATCCAAGTATGATTTAACCTTCTTAACAAAGACACAAACAGCCGTTTCAGTGGAATGGTTAGACCGGAATCCAAACTGCATGGGGTGTAAACGTGGGCCTCCATTGTTAAGGTGTTGTGTTATGGATTTGGCCACCCACTTTTCTGCTATTTTTGAAAATAGGCAATATGCTGATAGGTCGATAGTTTGCAGGATTTGTTTTATCACCAGATTTAAATATAGGTGTTTACCTTAGCCACCTTCCATTTCAGTGGAACCGCTGCCTGAGTAATTGATAAATTGATAAGGTAAGTTACAGGATTCAGAAAGCATGACTTATAGCGCTTCAATAGATTAGTATCAAATCCAAAATCATCCTTTGACTTTGAGTTTCTTAGGTTAGAAATTATACTTGATACATCATTTTCAGTAATCAATTCAATATTAAACTTTGAACAGTTATTGGACTGAGCTAGACTGGATGATTCCGACTCTTTTATTTGGACATCAATATTAATCAGCTTTTGAGGAGAATCACAAGGTTTGGAAAAATTTTGAGCAATTTCATTTATAATATATTGAAAATATTCATTCAATTTAGTTGCAAGGACAGAGGGTTCTGATACCAATTCATTGTCAAATTTAAGTTCCAATTCTTTATCAGGGTTTTCCTCCTGATTTACCAAGCAATTTATTAATATTTTCCCAGATAAGTCTACAGTTCCCCTTAGCACTATCAATCACTGTCATAAAAAACTTTGCCCTTTCCATTCGTAGCATCTGTATAACTTTATTCCTCGCGGAAACAAAGTTCACCCTATCAGTATAAAGCCCTGTTAGGAGGGATTTCTTAAGTAATTTGTCTCTATGTGTCATAAGTTTTTTACACTCATTGGTAATCCATGGTAAGGAATAACGTTGTTGTTTTGTAAGGACATGTTTTCTGAAACTGTAACAGTACATCTTTAATTGAAGAATAGAAAAGATCACAACATTTATTGATTTGATTACACGAAGTAACTTTTTGCCAATCAAGATTAGTTAAGGCTGTTGACAAATTTTGTTCTTGATTCTTTGGTATAAAGGTTCGCTTTAGAGTTGAGTTTTTCTTAATTAGGCGCTTCTTAGTTAATTTCCTAGAGAAAAAGATTGCATTGTGATCCGACAAGCCAGTCAAAAAATTATGTGTCCTTATTATTCTTTCAGATTTGTTTGAAAATATCAGATCTATTCGAGTTTTGGAGCTTTTGGTTATCCTTGTCGGGTCATCAATTAATTGTGTAAGACCAAAATGATCTGTGATTTCTTTAAGCTTTTTCCTATCACTTTTGTTGTCCCAATTACATTCATATCTCCTAGTAGAATAACTTCTTTGTTAAAGTCACAATAATTTAAAAGAGTCTTAAGTTGTTCATAAAAATCTACTTTGGCTGAGGGTGGACGATATATACATATTATTGAAAATGACATTTCTGCAGAAAGGAACACATTAATTCCAATACCTTCAATCGGAATATCGTCGGGCCAAAACATTTGTGAAACATTTTATAGAGTTCTTAACATACATAATCACACCACCCCCTTTACCTTGGAGCCTGTCTTTTCTGTACACATTGTAGCCTTGGACTGTTACAACTGCCTCGGGTGAAGAAGGAGAAAGCCATGTCTCTGTAAGTCCCAAGAAGTCAATATTGGAGTTCACAAGGAGATGCTCCACTTGCTCCTTTTTGGGGGTTAAGCTGCGTATGTTCAAATGACCACCAAGCAGCCCTCCCTTCTTATACTGTGGATCCCAAATCGTCCGGGCCTGATTCAGGGTTTGAAATAGACTGAAAGCACGATGCTTTTTAAAAACAGCATTTCTCTGCCTGGGTGTAGGTGCGAGAAGCCGAGGTGGAGACCCGGTTAGCGGCTGCTGTAGCCCGGGGAGCTGAGTGGAGACCCGGTTAGCGGCTGCTGTAGCCCGGTGAGCTGAGGTGGAGACCCGGTTAGCGGCTGCTGTAGCCCGGGGAGCTGAGGTGGAGACCCGGTTAGCGGCTGCTGTAGCCCGGGGAGCTGAGGTGAAAGACCCGGTTAGCGGCTGCTGTAGCCCGGGAGCTGAGGTGGAGACCCGGTTAGCGGCTGCTGTAGCCCGGGGAGCTGAGGTGGAGACCCGGTTAGCGGCTGCTGTAGCCCGGGGAGCTGAGGTGGAGACCCGGTTAGCGGCTGCTGTAGCCCGGGGCTGAGGTGGAGACCCGGTAGCTGTGTAGTGGGGAGCTGAGGTGGAGACCCAGAGCTGTGGTGGTAGCTGAGCTAGCTGTGGTGGTAGCAGGGCTAGCTGTGGTGGTAGCTAGGTGCTGTAGCAGGGCTAGCTGTGGTGGTGGCTGGGCTAGCTGTGGTGGTAGCAGGGCTAGCTGTGGTGGTAGCAGAGCTAGCTGGTGGTGGTAGCAGAGCTAGCTGTGGTGGTAGCAGGGCTAGCTGTGGTGGTAGCTGAGCTAGCTGTGGTGGTAGCAGAGCTAGCTGTGGTGGTAGCAGAGCTAGCTGTGGTGTGACCTGTGATCCACCAAAGTTTGTGCTTAAGACAGGTCCAGGATTTATTTCAATATCACCAGCCAAAAGTAGTATCATTGCAAGATTAATAACCCCGAGGAATGATCTTGATTTAGTGCTTGTTCCTGTTTACCTGGAGGCGGCGGCCTAGCATGTCCAAAATCCAGAAATCTTGCAAACAAAAGGTGTTGGCTTCTCTGTGTTGGGTAGATTGTTGTATTTTTTTCCATTTTTCGTGGACATATTAGGCTCCAGAGAAGATAAAAACATACAAAGATGACAAAGATGGGGGTAGACATGCTTGTGTTTGGACCAGTACACAAGAGGATCTTCGGTTCTTGGAATGTTTGGCTCCGTCATGTATCTGGTTGTCTCTACAGAGGCATTGGCAGTGGCACTTCGGATGTGTGGCTTTTTTCAAGGACTTCTGTGTCCAACAGCTCCCAAAGACCTGCAATATCAATTGTAAAGCATTTCATTAAAATATATATTATACATAATAATAACACTGCAATATACCTGATGATGAATCTGAGGCTGAAGGATCTGTGGATGTTGAGGGCTGTGGTAAATCTACAGGTGCTCTTTGCCTTATGACTGAGGCACATTCCCCAGTCAGTTTTTTTGACTGCATTTTGTGCATTTGTGGGGTTGCAAAATCCCATGGTTTTGAACCGGGGGTCCAGCAGTGTGGCCAGAGCATGTTGTCCTGCCATTTCATAACAGCCAAGTCTTTCAGACATTTGTGCCAGCAGATTTTGGCACAGATCCTTGGCCATCTCATCCGTGAGCTGCCTCTGCTTAAGGGTTGTTGTGTATGCCGTAACATTTTTATAAGTGGAATAATTTTTGATCCTGACACAACTTTCTCTGCTGACAGCTCCACTGTAGCTTCTTTGAGAGGAGCCAGAAGTTGCAAGCACTCGACAATGCTGCTGTATTCACTGGCTATTAGTGGAGCAACATCAGTCTGAAGAGAAGGCAGAGCTGCACCCACTGGCTCTCTCTGTTCATACAGCCTTTTAAGCATATCAAAAGTGCTGTTCCATCTAGTCTCTACCTCTTGGATGAGCTTATGTGATGGAGCTCCCATTTGTGTCTGAAGGGCCCAGAAGCCGTTCTCTGCCTACGGTGCTGGTCCTGAAGTAGGTGGCAATGTCCCTGGCTTTCATGCGGATCATGTCCAGACCTGGTGTTAGCTGAATAGCCTTCTTAACAACCAAATTCAAACTGCGCTATGCAGTGGCTGTGGCGTACCTGCAGGATATTACTACACAGGCCCATATTTGCAGCACCGTCTGTAGTCAGACACATCACCCTTGACTTAGATATCCCCCACTTCTCCATAATCTTGCCTTTGGTCGTGGCAATGTTGGCAGCAGTGTGGCGCTGGCCAAACTTTCCAACTGCCAGCAACACTGATGCCAACTGGTCCTCCTCATCTACAAAATGGCATGTGAAGGCCAGGTATGAGTCCATGTGGATGGATGTCCACATGTCAGATGTGAGGCCAGAGCAGTAGCCTTCTGAATCTTCTCTTTGGCCTTCTGTTTCTCTTCACGGTACTTTGACTCCACCATGGACTTGACCCGTTTGCCTTGATGGAAGCACATATGTAGGCGCCACCACAAGCTTCATCAAAGCCCTAAAGCCCTCATATTCCACACCTTAACAGAAAAAGACATTTTAGCAGATGCTTTATGTATCTCTATGCATGTGACAAATAAATAGGTCTTATTGTAGCCTGCCTTGAAAGGCTGTGAATCCAGCACAATCATGTTCATCACTGCTTCATCAATTTTGGTCTTCAGGTCTCCTACAACAAAAGTCCATTAGTAAAAAAACAAACATTGCAGTGCTATATATCACTGCATAACTTAATGTTGTCATAAAATGATTTGTGTAAAGACCCAATTGATGTATCCTAATCTGTTAGTAGCCTATGTAGGCCATTTAAATAGGCCTACATAGGCTACTAACACATTAGGATACATTTCAAGAGGGAATGGTTGAATTAAAATAAATGGTAGGCTATTCACTCTGAGTGCTGGGTGGAGCTTGGGGAACCTCATGTTTAGCACGAAAGTGCCTCAGCATGGAAGAGTATTATTATTGTAAGCCAACTGCTGATCGCAAATAAGGCACTGGACCTGAAAACATAAATTAGACTACAATTAGCCAAAATAACATTTCTCAAAAATATCCCTTCAGTAAACTTGAAAATAATCAATAATTCAATAAATAAATAAAGATTCGTAGGTGCCCGCAAGCCTTAGCTACAATGCCACGTCATCCAAACTATTGATTTGATATGACACAGGGACAAAAAAAAGCATTGCCTGTCAAACTTTTACACACTGTTATGCAGCAGACCATAGCCTATATGCTTATTCTTTATAATAAAAGAAAAATTTAAACCAATACAAACAAACTATATTGCACACCTTTGTTGAGGGAAATCAAGTTAAAATGCTCCCACATTTCAGATCGACCTCTCTTTGCCACCGGTTCCATTGTCCAAAACTAGTATCCACACTATTCTTTGACTCGCAACACGGAACTCCTACTACACACCCACAAGTGCGCGCACTGTGTCGCGCGCCTTTAAACCTTTCGAATCGTGTCACGTGACGTGCGCTGAAACGAAGCTTCAAACGTCATCAGCCACGTGATCAACAGCAAACGAATCAAGCTCCAATACATTGCTTTGCCCAGCGCTGGTTCATTTTTTTTGACACAAGCTTCGAAGCAGAAGAGTCATCTGTAACAACACTAATGACTGGAAAAATAAATAAAAACCACACCCGTGCTGCTGTTTTCTGTCCACATCCTACTGCTCACGGTCAGCCGCTACGTTACAGGCACACAGAACTTAAAAAGTGAAAATATGAAAACAAACCACACAACAGATCAAGGTAATTTTGCTGTAGAAATAGAGCTTGGGGACCTGTGCAACATACAGTTTAAAGTATGGTGCAAACCAAAGTAATAGGCGTTTTCAGTTTTTTATTGCTGCAATCGCATTTTCAGCAGCTGAACGGCTCATTTTGCCAACTTCACTGTACTATCATATAAGTGAGCAGAACAGTGCTTTCAAGCTTTGGGGGTACTTTTCTAGTAAAAAAAATAAGTGGAATCCAGCAGCAAACTCACTCCTAACTTGGTTTGTGTGGTCAGGGCACTCATGTGACTTTAGGCTGAATTCAATGCAATTTCCCATAGGCACACAGAACTTAAAAAAAACTGAAATTGTGAAAAAAAACACAAAAAACACATCAAGCTCATTTTTGCTGTGGAAATAGACCATGGGGACCTGTATAACATACATTTTAAAGTTTGGTTCTATCACCTTGCAAACTAAAAAAATAGGCATTTAATTTCTTTATTACTGCAATCACGTTTTCAGCAGCTGGACAGCCCATTTAGCCAACTTCACTATACTATCATATAAGTGAGCAGAACAGTGCTTTCAAGTTTGGGGGTACTTCACTAGTAAAAATAAGTGGAATCTAGCAGCAATCTCACTCCTAACTGGTTTGTGTGTTCAGGGCACTCATATGACTTTAGATGGAATTCAATGCAATTTCCCATAGGCACACATAACTTAAAAACTGAAATTGTGAAAACAAACCACAGAAGAGATGAAGCTCATTTTTGCTGTGGAAATAAAGGTTGGGGACCTGTACAACATACATTTTAAAGTTTGGTTCTATCACCTTGCAAACTAACGTAATATGCTTTTTCAGTTTTTTTATTGCTGCAATCGCATTTAAAGCAGCTGGACAGCTCATTTTGCCAACTTCACTATATTATCATATAAGTGAGCAGAACAGTGCTTTCAAGCTCTGGGGGGGCTTTTCCAGTAAAAATAAGTGAAATCCAGCAGCAAACTCACTCTCACTCTTAACTTGGATTGTGGGGTCAGCGCACTCATGTGGCTTTAGACGGATTCAATGCAATTTCCCATAGGCACATACCCTTGAAAAGTGAAATTGTGAAAAAAACACAAAACACATCAAGCTCATTTTTGCTGTGGAAATAGAGCTTGGGGACCTGTACAACATACAGTTTAAAGTTTGGTTCTATCGCCTTGCATACTAAAACAATAGGCGTTTTCAGTTTTTTTTTTTGCTGCAATCGCTTTTTCAGCAGCTAGACAGCCCACTTAGCCAACTTCACTTTACAATCATAAGTGAGCAGAACAGTTCTTTCAAGCTTTGGGGGTGCATATCTAGTAAAAATAAGTGGAATCCAGCAACAAACTCACTCCTTGCTCGGTTTGTGTGTTCAGGGCACTCATTTGACTTTAGACAGTATTCAATGCAATTTCCTTAAACTTACTTAAAAAGTGAAAATATGAAAACAAACCACAAAACAGATCAAGGTAATTTTTGCTGTGGAAATAGAGCTTGGGGACCTGTACAACATACAGTTTAAAGATTGGTTCTATCACATTGCCAACTAAACTAATAGGGGTTTTCATTTTTTTATTGCTGCAATCGCTTTTTCAGCAGCTGGACAGCTCATTTAGCCAACCTCACTATACTATCATATAACTGAGGAGAAACAGTGCTTTCAAGCTTTGGGGGTGCTTTTCTTGCAAAAATAAGTGGAATCCAGAAGCAAACTCACTCCTAACTTGGTTTGTTTGTTCAGGGCACCCATGACACTTTAGGTGGAATCAATGCAATTTCCCATAGGCACACAGTACTTAAAAAGTGAAATTGTGAAAAAAAAAAAACCCACAAAACGCATCAAGCTCATTTTTGTTGTGAAAATAGAGCTTTGGGACCTGCACAACATACAGTTTAAAGTTTGGTTCTATCACCTTGCAAACTAAAGTAATAGGCATTTTCATTTTATTTTTTTTATTGTTGCAATCGCATTTTCAGCAGCAGAACAGCTCATTTAGCTAACTTCACTATACTATCATATAAGTGAGCAGAACAGAGCTTTCAAGCTTTGGGGGGTGCCTTTCTCGTAAAAATAAGTGGAATCCAGCAGCAAACTCACTTCTAACTTGGTTTGTGTGTTCAGGGCACTCATATGACTTTAAGGCAGTGGTTCTTAACCTGGGATCGATCGAACCCTCGGGGTTCGGTGAGTCAGTCTCAGGGGTTCGGCGGAGGTCAAGACACACACCCAACTCATATGATTTGTGATGAGACGCCCCGCTTGTCCATCACTGGCTGTAGGTGATCATGCTGCTTGGCCAGTATGTGCTGCAGAGAACGGAGTGACTCAGTATCAGCTTGTTACTGTCGTGATGGTTTATGATTTCTTTCTTAACTCAATAGCGTCAGATTCTGTCACCGCCAATACACTCGCGGACTGCGAGCGTCTCCAGACGCCGGCCGTGTCCCATTTCGACAAATGCACCTTCGATGTGCCTATCGAAATGAAAATGACATGAGAGTGACAAGGAGAAGCCGCATTTCTGAACTGGTCTCTCAAAGGCAACAGCAGAAGTCACTGATTTGCAGTAAGTATTCATTATTATTGTAGCCTGATGGAAATTAGGTGATGGGTGTGTGTTAAAATGTTTAAAAATAATAAATGACATGAATACAATAAGTTCATTATTGGAATACATAAGGTTAAAAATATAAAATAATTCAGTCTGGTAGTATTAAAAAAGGTCATGTCTTTGTGAAAAGGTATGTATGTAATTTGTTGTGAGTTCATGCATTGTATTCATTTTGTGACCAGTAAAACATACCTGTCTTGAATTTGAAAAAATCATATTTTATTTTTCAATAAAGAAGGGTTCGGTGAATGTGCAGATGAAACTGGTGGGGTTCAGTACCTCCAACAAGGTTAAGAACCACTGTGTTAGTGCTATTTCATACGGACTTCGGGAACTTTTATTTTGAAATTCTTTTTTATTCTGGCCCCAAGTCACTGGGAGAGAAAACTGACCTGGGGCCAAATGTACTGACACCTGGTTTATATGTTTGTCAATCTGATTGTGACTATGATCTGATGCGGCTTCACCTTGTGCCACCCTCATGTCATTTTCACAGCAAACTCTGTTCCGTGTCTCATGCTTTGAGAACATGTTGCCCCTCCCGTGCCCGAGAGGGGGTTATAAGATAAACCCTGTGAAAAAGGAAACCAGAGACAGCTTAGTTTTGCTTGTTCATGCTCAACTGCAGGGTTTATTCTGCTTCAACAATTAGGTATTGTCATTTTCATCATTAAACATGTTCTTACATTTACATTCACTGTTTTGCTACTAGAAATGTCATAAACAAAAGCATTAACAGACTTAGGTTGTTACTTGTAATTATTCTTATTCTTATGATTCTTATATTTACCTACATTTTCAATAATAAACAAAAAATGTAACATTTGTCCTTTTACTGTGGTCTTAACGTTACTGCCACTCCAAGATGGCAACACACTGAACTGTAATTACACTTGAACTATGTTTAACACAACCTGCACCCGTTTCTGTGCTTTTACATTTCACTATTGGTACAATATACATTACATAAAATCAAAATATATTTGTAGTGTAACACACACAATAAAACATATGCCTATATATGGCTCTTTTGCCCACGTGCGCTCCTTAGGGAAAGTCCCCCTAGCTTAGCATTAGTTAGCCTACACGTTTAACCGCATTTTCTAAAGTAAATACACTTTTCGCAATGTTAACAGTAACACAGATACATATATATACTTTTATCATTGTACCATGACTGTTTTACTGTAACCAAAATAACTCTTAACCAACCTGTGAGAAAGGAAACCAGGGACAGCTTAGTTTTGCTTGTTCATGCTCAACTGCAGGGTTTATTCTGCAGTTCTGCCCCGTTCTGCCCCTTGGTGTCCTCACTCCTAGCGAAGCGCCCTCTTATGACACTCCAGAGTATTGCATAAGATTACTGCACCTATTTACTTCCAGACACAGAAATATTAAAAAATAGTGGGGTGTCTGTTTTTTAGTTACTCAAAATGAAATCAATTAATTTTTAGCTGTTTTTAACCTTTTTAAGTATTTTTATACAGTGCATTATTACTATGAGCCTTACAAACAGCACATCGAGCGGTGCATTTGGCGAATTGAGACACGGCGTCAATACGACAAATGCGCCAGTCGATGTACTGTTCAAAGTGCGGGTCGAAGTACCCATCCGACTTAAATGCGCTGTTCGAATGGTACATTTAAGTTGGGCGGGTACTTCGATAGACACATCGAAGGTGCATTTGTCGAACTGGGGCATGGCGTCTGGAGACGCTCGCAGTCCGCGAGTCTATTGGCGGTGACAGAATCTGACACTATAGAGTTAAAAAAGAAATCTCATGACAAAACATCACGTCACAAGTTGATACTGAGTCACTAAATTCTCTGCTGCACAGACTGGCCAAGCAGCGTGATCACCTGCACCCAGTGAGGGACAAGTGTCTCATCACGAATCATATGAGTTCAATCCCAAAGGGTTCAATCGAGCCCAGGTTAAGAACCACTGATCTAATAGTATGAAATAAAAAGCAAGCTGGTTTTGTCTTGGTTTTTTTTATCCTTATTCTGGTTGCCCATTTTCAGTGGATTGAAGTAATTGAATTTTTTACCATTTTGTACGTCTCTGTTTGAAAAGAGCGAGTCTTTAGTCCCGTTTGTCTGGATCAAACCCTTTAGCGTTGGTCTTCCTTTAATTATAACCTCCTGCTTTGACTAAAAGACCAGTTTAGAAAACTTTTTGAGCTTTAATATGTAATTTTCCTCAATTTAAGGGTCAGACACGAAGAAAAAAGTGAACCGCTAAAGTTGACTGGCTAACTCTAAATTGTAGTCTGCAGACCCTATTCTGCGGGAGTTACAAGAATCCCTGGGCTCACGAGCGCCTCCTATCTTGAGGCAGGGTAACTAGGGAAGCCCATCGCACCCGGCACCTTTTCACAGCCGCTATAATGTTCTCAGCATTTAAAGTGTTAAAAACAGCAGCTTAGCTACAGCACAGTCAGAGCGCGCACGTGCCTCTCCGCGCGTCTCTTTCTCAGGATTTCAACGGTAAACATAAAAATTCTGCGATTCTGAGTACAAAAAAGAATAAAATTGCAAAGTTAAATAGAAAATAACGTTGTAGTACAAATCATTGGACAAATATAACCATTGCATTTATTTTTTCTCTGTGATGACAGGTGAGGCACTGCCACATCTGCCTCAACTGACCGCACGTCACTGAAAATTTCTCCCTGTGTACTTTTAATATGAAAAGAAAAGTAATTCTATAATGAATTAGGCCAACAATAGCACAAAACACACACACAAACACACACACACACACACACACACATATATTAGGTTCTGTCATATAACAACACAAGCCACGCCACAATACTCCAATTAGTTCCCACCGGCCCACCGGGAGTGAATCATTATTGAAAGTAGGAGGGCTGTGATATATGAAATGTTGCTTTGTAATTTTCATGAAAAATAATATTAATATTGGTTATGTTTAAGACCAAATACTGCTAGGTCGAATACATTCATAGAATACAAAGTAAAAACTAAAATACAAAAACTAAAACAAAACTGAAATTCTGATCTACCTGGCCCTGTCAGCCCTGGACCCAGGGAGATCAGAACAGGGATGTGCACAGACATTTTGAGGGGCAGGTCCTCAACCAAAAAAAAAAAGGGGCACTTGTCCATATTTCTTAAAATTAACTTATCCATGGGTTTTAAAAGCAAGCAAAAATGATTTAGCTTCTTCAGAGATTACTTTTAGGTGTGTGCCTCCTGAGGTGAGTTAGCAGCAAAGTTTTGTGCATAGGTGTATGAGCTGAAAGACAAACAAATTTTTTTTTTTTTTTTTTTAATGAGAAAGAAAGAGCAAATAAGGAACATGTGAGGGGGTCCAGGGTCCCTCCCCCAGGGACTTAAAAAAATAAATAAATAAATAAAATCGTTAATTTTCCTTTAATCGGTTTTTGGAGAAGAAATCCTATTTTTATCAGTCTGGTCAGAATGGGATATGAGCTCATTGTTGAAGCCTGCTTCTCTCCAACTCTCTCAGATTCAAACATGCCATTGTATTTTAGACTACAACACTTACTTTTATGCCGCGCACCGACACAGTATATTCACACTACTGAATCTACAGACATATTATTGCATGAGCTGTTTTGCTCCTAACATCTTTCTGGACTCTAAAGTGTTCCTGCAGTCTTTGATTTAGTGCTATACGCTGTTAAGGTTGAGACACGCGTGGAGTCTGAAGCTGCGAGAGGCACCAGAAAGGAGAGCAAAACTACACAGACTTTAAAACAGCTCTTCATGGTACAAATAGTAATTCTAAAATAATGTGTTGACCACGAGGGCTCTTAAGTAAAACAGGCAGGTGCTTAAGCAACACCTGGACCCTATCCGTGCACGTTCCCGCCCCGTTGCCTAGATTGGAACTTGCCATGGTCCAGAGCCCGGCGCGGGGCACTTAAGTACGTCACATCCGAAGCCTTCTTCCAGTTTGCCAGTTGGCGGGAAAGGATTTGTCACTGTGGCTGCAACAAACAATTCTACTAGTGCTTAAATTCTGCATCAGTACGCACCAACGCTACCCCATTCTAGGAAGACATTTAAGGTAAAACCCGCCAACCTTTCCTGCTGTTTAGTCTGTTGCGTCTGTTTGGTCACGTGGCTGTGGTGTAGCCGTGGATCTATTGTGAAGGAGTTGTTTTTGGCTTGTTTGGTGCTGTCTGAAGCTGCAAATGGTGCATTCTGCTGATGTTGTTGATTGGTAGCTCGTTGAGTTTGTCGAGAGTTGGCTGTTGCTTTTCGATTTGTTGTTGGTTTTGTCAATGAATTGTTGTGTTTGTGGTGAAGTCAATCAGGTTGTTTTTGGCTTGTTTGGTGCTGTCTGGAGCTTTGTGTGGTGCATTGTTCTGGTGTTGGTGGACTGGTGGCTGTTGTTGTTTTTAATTTGTTTTTGCTTTGTCAATGAATTGTGCTGTTTGGTGTTTGTGGTGTAACAATGGATTGGTTGATTTGGAGTTTTGTTAAGCTTATAGTTATGGTTTGACTTGGCAGAATAGATTGGTTGGCTGGGTACAAACATTGCTTATACTCATAGTACAGCCCCTTCCCTGTTAAGAGCCTAATAAAACCTTACCTAGTTATTTAAACCCAGACAACACCCACAAGGCCAATTCACTCACATGGTAGGGTAAGAAGTGGGGACAGACGGGTTCTCACTCAGGTCAGGGTAAGGGGGGCTTCAAGATGGGCGGGGCTCTTCAAGATGGATGAGGGTTGTATGGTAGGAGCGCGCGCACACACTTGTGTGGTAGGATGAGAGGGGTAGGTTTAGACAGGTTCACAGTTCAGGTTAAGGGGGGGCTTCAAGATGCACGAGGGCTAAGAGGTAGTGTTAGTAATACAGTCAATGGTGGGACTGGATTGGCAGTAGCATTAGTAGGAGCCGTAGTATAAGGAGTAGTATTATTTCAGGGTAAAACGTACGGTCAGACAGGCTCACAGATATCAAGATGGATAAGCGTCCAAGATGAACAGCAGCCATGAAAATGGAGGAGACCACCCTGCTCAACTTCTGTTCCTGTTTGAGGTAAAATGAAACTTCCAATGACTTCCACTTTTTCTGTGTTTACTGTATGTGATTTGGTTATAATTTTTAAAATTTTTCCCCCTAGTTGCTTAAACATGGCACACACACACACACACACACACACACACACACACACACACACACACACACACACACACACACACACACACACACACACAAACAACTCACTTGCATGGCAGGGTAAGAAGTGAGGAAAGACAGGTTCACAGTTCAGGTGAAAGGGGGGGCTTCAAGATGGACGGGGTCTTCAAGATGGATGAGGGTTGTATGGTAGGAGCACACACACAACTCATTTGTATGGTAAGATGAGAGGTAGGTTAAGACAGGTTCACAGTTCAGGTTAAGGGGGGGCTTCAAGATGGATGGGGTTCTTCAAGATGGACGAGGGCTAAGTGGTAGTGTTGGCGATAGAATAAATGGTAGGATTAGAATTAGCAGTAGTATTATTTCAGGACACATGTATGGTCAGACAGGCTCACAGATCAACTATCAAGATGGATAAGTGTCCAAGATGAACGACAGCCATGAAAATGGAGGAGACCACCCTGTTCAACTTCTGTTCCTGTTTGAGGTAAAATGCAACTTCCAATGACTTCCACTTTTTCTGTGTTTACTGTATGTGATTTGGTTATAATTTTTTAAAATTTCCCCCTAGTTGCTTAAACATGGCACACACACAAACAACTCACTTGCATGGCAGGGTAGAAGTGAGGAAAGACAGGTTCACAGTTCAGGTGAAAGGGGGGGCTTCAAGATGGACGGGGTCTTCAAGATGGATGAGGGTGTATGGTAGGAGCACACACACAACTTCATTTGTATGGTGGGTATGATGAGAGTAGGTTAAGACAGGTTCACAGTTCAGGTTTTGGGGGGGGGGGGGGGGGGGGGGGGGCTTCAAGATGGACGGGGTTCTTCAAGATGGACGAGGGCTAAGTGGTAGTGTTAGCGATAGAATAAATGGTAGGATTAGAATTAGCAGTAGTATTATTTCAGGACAAAACGTACGGTCAGACAGGCTCACAGATCAACTATCAAGATGGATAAGCGTCCAAGATGAACGACAGCCATGAACATGGAGGAGACCACACTGCTCAACTTCTGTTCCTGTTTGAGGTAAAATGCAACTTCCTTGTCTTCAAGATGGTCACGGATTTTATTGTAGAAGTACTAGAAATTGTAACTGTACCAGTAGTTATAGTAGCTGCAATATGAGTCACATTATTTACAATGGTAGTAGTGTAGAATAAGAGCTAAGGTCAGGCAGGTTCCCACTCAGGTCAGGGTAAGGGGGGGCTTCAAGATGGACGAGTGCTAAGTGGTAGTGTTAGTGATAGAATAAATGGTAGGATTAGGAGTAGTATTATTTCAGGACAAAACATATGGTCAGACAGGCTTACAGATCAACTAGGGTCCAAGATTAACGACAGTGATGAACATGGAGACCACCCTGCTCACCTTCTGTTCCTGTTTGAGGTAAAATGCAACTTACAATGACTTACGCATTTCAGTATTTACTGTGTGGGAATTGTTAATAATTACTATTCCCCCGTTCCTTAAATATGGCACACCTGCACGAACATAACTCACTTATATGGGTAAGAAGTGAGGACAGACCAGTCCAGTGGTCAGGTGAAAAGGGGGGGCTTCAAGATGGATCAAGGATTTATGGTAGAAGTAGTACTAATAGCAATTGTAGTCAGCAGAATTGGTAGTAAAGAGTAGAGTAAAAGGTTTACTCAGACAGCATCACTGGTCAACTGTCAAGATGTATGAGTCTCACCAAAATGGTGACCACCCTGCTCATCTTCCTGCTTTCTGATCCTTTTGCCATGCTGAGCATTGCTGTTTGAGGCTTCCCATCCAAAATGTATTTTGTACCAGTGTTTGAATTTTTACAGTACCTTAAGCTAAATGCAATCAGAATCAGAATCACTTTTATTGATCCCCGAAGGGAAATTCTCTTAGTTAACAGATGCCACAACCACAGGATAGGAATTTAAGAATAAGAATAAAAAGTCATTTAAATAAGAATAAAAATTCGTGCAATAAGAATAAAGTGTCAATGAATTCGTGCAATAAGAATAAAGTGTCAAATAAGAATAAAGTGTCAAATAAGAATAAAGTGTCAACAGTGTTAAATAAATAAATAAATAGATCAGCAACACAAAATCCTAAAAATCACACACTATTTACATGTATGTACAAAGTGGAATATTGGAGTATTGAAGTGTTTGTTTACAGAACGGAGTTTAACAGTTTGAT
Source organism: Periophthalmus modestus (assembly GCA_019594935.1). Taxonomy (NCBI): domain Eukaryota; kingdom Metazoa; phylum Chordata; class Actinopteri; order Gobiiformes; family Gobiidae; genus Periophthalmus; species Periophthalmus modestus. Next base: position 1,794,063 of record JAIEZT010000198.1, read on the forward strand.
GGCGACAGGCAGGAAAGATTTCCTGTGTCTCTCAGTGGAGCAGTGTGGTAGTAACAGTCTGTGGCTGAACGAGCTAATGTCAATTCTGACAAACTTCATTTTGCAGGTTGTGTGTAATGTGTTTCAGAGTACATCTTATGTTGCTCTCTTCATCCAACACAGTACATACAAAACCTGCGATACCTGCAAAATTAAAGGGTAAATCGCTAATACAGCTGAGCTCATTGAAACTCATATGTGAACTTTCTTTGCAGATTTTGTGTACTATATTATGACTGACAGTCCCTTTTTCATTTCAGTTTCTCTTTGCATGTTCTGACTAACTACTAACACTTATATCACTCACTAACATTGCACAAGCACTGGGCGGTGGGTTTAATCCAGCCACAAAGGGGCACTGTGTCCCCTTTGTGCCAGTCCCCAGCTTGGATAAATGGAGAGGGTTGCTTCAGTGTAAAACCTACTTCGTCTCTTGGGATTTTTGCAACATTCATGTGATTCAGTGACCTACTTTATCTTTTTACAACCTAGCTTAACCTAACCCTGCCACAGGTTCCAGTTTATGTTCAACTCCCAGGTCACCAGGCTTTTCTGTGTGAGTTTGCATGTTTCTCTATTAACCCAAAACATGCACAGTAGGTGGGTAAAATCCTCCAACTAAGGACGAAGGCCTCTACTCTGACAGTGTACAAAACAGTTCTGTTTAGCTGTGCATATAACAGCAACATTTTTATTCTGCAATCTTCTCTTTCTGGTAATAATTAGTTTTTAACATTAAATTATTTTTGTGTTGTGATTTTTAATGTCTTTCTTATTCTATCAAGCACTTTGCATTACTTGAATTGTGCCATATTCAACTGTAAGTGCATATTCAATTGTGCCTTTTCCCCCTACAGAACAGGTTGGTGGTAGGGTCAAGGGGACGATAAAGGTTTGTAATAGTTCAAAAGGCAAACTTGTCTTCTTCACACTTCAAAATGTGACCTTTTATTTTATTTATTTTTTTTTAACTTAAAAATAAATCATCAAAGTAAAACCACTACTGCAATAAAAAGTGGCAGGTATATATTGCACGTCAAGTTCCTTTGCCAAAGTTGAATTAAAATGTTTGCACTCCCTTTGGTGTAACCCACATAAGGTGCTACTTCTACCTGTGTTGAGGATGGCTGGAGGCCATTTGGTGTATGTTTTGCTGCAAGAGCAGTGTCAAAATTTGACCAAATGGCAAGCAGAGAAAAGGAATGAATCACACACGGTCTTGAGACAATCACACTTACTCTCCTGCTACACCTCATCCTGTTACATTATTGCTACTGCTGACCTAATACTAATGTATTACAGGTCCCCAGCAGTAGCGAGAGTACAATTCAAAATAATATAATTCACAAACTGCGACTAATTCCTCAGATCCATATTTAAAAATGACACATTGACGCATTCTAACTTTGTGTCACTGATTATACACCAGCAAAGAAGTTAGTAATGTATAAATGTACTGACCTATTCAAATACAGTATAGTTGTTCTCCCATGTTTGAATAGTGCACTGCATGACACCTCACCATGGATAGAGCAGTGGTTCTTAACCTGGGTTCGAGCAAACCCTAGGGGTTCGGCAGAGGTCAAGACATGCACGATGCTTGGACAGTCTGTGCTGCAGAGAATTTGGTGACTCAGTATCAACTTGAGACAGTCGTGATGGTTTGTCGCGTCATTTCTTTCTTAACTCTATAGCGTCAGATGCTGTCACCGCCAATAGACTCATGGACTGCGAGCGTCTCCAGACGCCCGACTTAAATGCGCCGTTCCATGGCTCATTTAAGTCGGGCGGGTACATTTCTCATATTGACGCCGTGTCTCAATTCGACAAATGCACTGTTCGATGTACCCGCTCGAACGGCGCATTTAAAGGCACTTGGGTGAAATGAGACACGGCATGAGAGACGGAACAGACTTTGCTGTGAAAATGACATGAGAGTGGGACAAGGTGAAGACACATTTCTGAACTGGTCTCTCTCAAGGCAAAAGCAGAAGTCACTGCTTTGCAGTAAAGATTCATGATTATTTTACCTGATGGAAATTAGGATGATGGGTGTGTTAAAAATGTTAAAAATAAATATTGGAATACATAAGGTTAAAAATTGAAATCATTTCAGTGTGGTAGTATTAAAAAAGGTCATGTCTTTGTGAACAGGTATGTATGTAAATTGTTGAGTTCATGCATTGTATTCATTTTGTTCTTTGAACACAGTGCACAGTTCATTTTGTGATCAGCAAAATATACCAATGACTTGAATTTGAAAAAAAAAAATAAAAATAAAATTTAATAAAGAAGGGTTCGGTGAATGTGCAGATGAAACTGGTGGGGTTCAGTACCTCCAAGAAGGTTAAGAATCACTGCTTTAGGTGGAAATTCAATGCAATTTCCCATAGGCACACGTAACTTAAAAAGTGAAATTGTGAAAAAAAACCACAAAACGCATCAAGCTAATTTTTGCTGTGGAAATAGAGCTTTGGGACCTGTACTACATAAAGTTTAGTTTGCAAGGTGATAAAACGACTATTACTTTAAAGTTTGGTTCTCAGTTTTTTATTGCTGCAATCGAGTGCCCTGACCACACAAAACCAAGTTAGGAGTGAGTTTACTGCTGGATTCCACTTATTTTTACTAGATAAGCACCCCCAAAGCGGGAAAGCACTGTTCTGCTCACTTATATATGATAGTATAGTGAAGTTGGTAAAAATGAGCTGTTCAGCTGCTGAAAAGGCGATTGCAGCAATAAAAAAGTGAAAAACGCCTATTACTTTAGTTTGCAAGGTGATAGAACCAAACTTTAAACTGTATGTTGTACAGGTCCCCAAGCTCTATTTCCACAGCAAAAATGAGCTTGATGCGTTTTTGTGTTTTTTTTCCACAATTTCACTTTTTAAGTTCTGTGCCTATGGGAAATTGCATTGATTTTCGCCTAAAGTCAAATGAGTGCCCTGACCACACAAACCCAAGTTAGGAGTGAGTTTACTGCTGGATTCCACTATTTTTACTGGCGATTGCAGCAATAAAAAAGTGAAAACGCCTATTACTTTAGTTTGCAAGGTGATAGAACCAAACTTTAAACTGTATGTTGTACAGGTCCCCAAGCTCTATTTCCACAGCAAAAATGAGCTTGATGCGTTTTGTGTTTTTTTCACAATTTCACTTTTTAAGTTCTGTGTGCCTATGGGAAATTGCATTGATTTTCGCCTAAAGTCAAATGAGTGCCCTGACCACACAAACCAAGTAAGGAGTGAGTTTACTCTTGAATTCCACTTATTTTTACTAGATAAGCACCCCCAAAGCGTGAAAGCACTGTTCTGCTCACTTATATGATAGTATAGTGAAGTTGGTAAAATGAGCTGTTCAGCTGCTGAAAAGGCGATTGCAGCAATAAAAAAGTGAAAACGCCTATTACTTTAGTTTGCAAGGTGATAGAACCAAACTTTAAACTGTATGTTGTACAGGTCCCCAAGCTCTATTTCCACAGCAAAAATGAGCTTGATGCGTTTTGTGGTTTTTTTTCACAATTTCACTTTTTAAGTTCTGTGTGCCTATGGGAAATTGCATTGATTTCCGCCTAAAGTCAAATGAGTGCCCTGACCACACAAACCAAGTTAGGAGTGAGTTTACTGCTGGATTCCACTTATTTTTACTAGATAAGCACCCCCAAAGCGTGAAAGCACTGTTCTGCTCACTTATATGATAGTATAGTGAAGTTGGTAAAATGAGCTGTTCAGCTGCTGAAAAAAAGGCGATTGCAGCAATAAAAAAAGTGAAAACGCCTATTACTTTAGTTTGCAAGGTGATAGAACCAAACTTTAAACTGTATGTTGTACAGGTCCCCAAGCTCTATTTCCACAGCAAAAATGAGCTTGATGCGTTTTGTGGTTTTTTCACAATTTCACTTTTTAAGTTCTGTGTGCCTATGGGAAATTGCATTGATTTTCGCCTAAAGTCAAATGAGTGCCCTGACCACACAAACCAAGTTAGGAGTGAGTTTACTGCTGGATTCCACTTATTTTTACTAGATAAGCACCCCCAAAGCGTGAAAGCACTGTTCTGCTCACTTATATGATAGTATAGTGAAGTTGGTAAAATGAGCTGTTCAGCTGCTGAAAAGGCGATTGCAGCAATAAAAAAGTGAAAACGCCTATTACTTTAGTTTGCAAGGTGATAGAACCAAACTTTAAACTGTATGTTGTACAGGTCCCCAAGCTCTATTTCCACAGCAAAAAATGAGCTTGATGCGTTTTGTGGTTTTTTTTCAAATTTCACTTTTTTTAAGTTCTGTGTGCCTATGGGAAATTGCATTGGATTCCGCCAGCCTAAAAATTATTGCCATTTTGCCCTGTGACCACACAACAAGTTAGGACTGAGTTTACTGCTGGATTCCACTACAACAACACACAAAAAAAAAAAAAAGCACTGTTAAAGCAAATAAGGGCACTTATAGATAATATATACAATAGTAGAAATATATACAATAGTAAATGAGCTGTTCAACAACTGCTGAAAAGGCGATTATTAAGTGACAGTAAATGAAAAAGTGTCCAACGCCTAGTTACTTTGTTTTTGAAGGTGATAGGGAAACCAAACTTAAAAAAACTGTATGTTGTACACGTCCCCAAGTCCTGATGGACAGCCTCCTGCCAGAGCTTGATGCGTTTCCATGTCCAGGGTTTTCAAGAATTTCACTGCTTAACGTTCTGTGTGCCTATGGGAAATTGAGGCGTTTCAGCCTAAAGTCAGATGAGTGCCCTGACCCCACACACAACCAAGTTAGGAGCGCACAATTACTGCTGGATTCCACTTATTTTTTACTGGATAGCACCCCCAAGCGTGAAAGCACAGTGTTCTGCTCACTTATAAAAATAGGGATGTTGTCAATGATGGCCGTGTAGAAAACACCCCATCATCTGGACTGCAGCTTGGCTTTTTCATTAGCTGCCGCAGGAAGTAGAACATCCTTGCTGGGCTTTATGTTGAGGGAGCCCCATGGTCGGCTCCCAGCTTGAGGTCCTGGGTGATGCAGGTGCCCAGGAAGCGGAAAGACTTTTTAAGTGATTGATGTGCCTATGGTCAAGGCATTGGGGAACAGCCTAAGGTCACATGACTTTCCTGAAGTCACAATCAAACTCAAACTTCTAGCGTTGAGCTCCACTTATTTTTTACACCAGGAAGCCAGCCCCCACCTCCCCTGAAAGACACTGACTTCTGCTCACCGATATGATGAGTATATGAGTGTTGGTTGTCATGAGCTGTTCAAACTTGACCAAAGTTTGACGGCAGCAATAAAAAAGTGGAGGTGCAGCAGTTCGTGTTGCAGGGAGAAGAGCAGAGGAAAACTACAACAGCCCTGTGGAGATCCTGTGCTGATTGTCCAGGTGTCCCAGACATGATTTCTCACCAGCCGCACGCGCTGCTGCCTTGTTTTGTCAGGAAGTCAGTGATCCACCTTTAGGTGGAGTCAGGCACAATTGAGCTGAGCGAGCTTGTCCTGGAGCAGAGCAGGGAGGATGGTGTTGAATGCAGAGCTGAAAGTCCACAAACAGGATCCTGGCGTAAACCAAGTTAGGGAGTGAGTTTACTGCTGGAATGAAGTGATTTTTTAGGTAATGGCGTCGTCCACAGAAGCGTGAAAGCACTGTTTGCGAACTGCACACTTATCCAGGAGGGAGGTGAAGAGGGAAATGAGGTGGTTCAGGACCAGCTGAAAAATGGACTTCATGACTACAGACGTCAGCGCCACAACGGTATGTACTTCAGTAAGTCCAAGTGATCCCTGGGCTTTAAACTGACGGGGACAGGTGGACAGCAAGAAGCAGGTTGGGACGTGACATGACTCCAGGGAGGTGTTTAAAGATTTCTGTTCAAGACAGGAGCCAAACTCCTCAGCACAGTGTCTAAGGGTGGAAGGAGAGAGTCAACCGTCCGGGTGACCGGGGCTTTGCGGGGGTTTTGATTCTTCTGGAAAGTTGCACTTAAGTTCACCTTAAAGCTTAGTCACGTTTACCCCCTCCAAAGTTTACTGTGGATTCCAGGCATTACTAGATAAGCACCCCCAAAGGGAAAGCCGACTGGTCTGCTCACTTATATGATAGTATAGGTGAAGTTGGTGAAAATGGAGCTGAGGCTGCTGAAAACATCAAATTGCAGCAATAAAAAAAGTGAAGCGCCCTATTACTTTAGTTTGCAAGGTGATAGGCCAAACTTTAAACTGTATGTTGTACAGGTCCCCAAGTTCTATTTCCACAGCAAAAATGAGCTTGATGCGCCTTTGTGGTTTTTTTCACAATTTCACTTTTTAAGTTCTGTGTGCCTATGGGAAATTGCATTGATTTTCGCCTAAAGTCAAATGAGTGCCCTGACCACACAAACCAAGTTAGGAGTGAGTTTACTGCTGGATTCCACTTATTTTTACTAGATAAGCACCCCCCAAAGCGCGTGAAAGCACTGTTCTGCTCACTTATATGATAGTATAGTGAAGTTGGTAAAATGAGCTGTTCAGCTGCTGAAAAGGCGATTGCAGCAATAAAAAAAAAGAAAACGCCTATTACTTTAGTTTGCAAGGTGATAGAACCAAACTTTAAACTGTATGTTGTACAGGTCCCCAAGCTCTATTTCCACAGCAAAAATGAGCTTGATGCGTTTTGTGGTTTTTTCACAATTTCACTTTTTAAGTTCTGTGTGCCTATGGGAAATTGCATTGATTTTCGCCTAAAGTCAAATGAGTGCCCTGACCACACAAACCAAGTAGGGAGGAGTTTACTGCTGGATTCCACTTATTATTTTTACTAGATAAGCACCCCCCCAAAGCGTGAAAGCACTGTTCTGCTCACTTATATGATAGTATAGTGAAGTTGGTAAAATGAGCTGTTCAGCTGCTGAAAAGGCGATTGCAGCAATAAAAAAGTGAAAACGCCTATTACTTTAGTTTGCAAGGTGATAGAACCAAACTTTAAACTGTATGTTGTACAGGTCCCCAAGCTCTATTTCCACAGCAAAAATGAGCTTGATGCGTTTTGTGGTTTTTTTCACAATTTCACTTTTTAAGTTCTGTGTGCCTATGGGAAATTGCATTGATTTTCGCCTAAAGTCAAATGAGTGCCCTGACCACACAAACCAAGTTAGGAGTGAGTTTACTGCTGGATTCCACTTATTTTTACTAGATAAGCACCCCCAAAGCGTGAAAGCACTGTTCTGCTCACTTATATGATAGTATAGTGAAGTTGGTAAAATGAGCTGTTCAGCTGCTGAAAAGGCGATTGCAGCAATAAAAAAGTGAAAACGCCTATTACTTTAGTTTGCAAGGTGATAGAACCAACTTTAAAACTGTATGTTGTACAGGTCCCCAAGCTCTATTTCCACAGCAAAAAATGAGCTTGATGCGTTTGTGGTTTTTTTCACAATTTCACTTTTTAAGTTCTGTGTGCCTATGGGAAATTGCATTGATTTTCGCCTAAAGTCAAATGAGTGCCCTGACCACACAAACCAAGTAAGGAGTGAGTTTACTCTTGAATTCCACTTATTTTTACTAGATAAGCACCCCCAAAGCGTGAAAGCACTGTTCTGCTCACTTATATGATAGTATAGTGAAGTTGGTAAAATGAGCTGTTCAGCTGCTGAAAAGGCGATTGCAGCAATAAAAAAGTGAAAACGCCTATTACTTTAGTTTGCAAGGTGATAGAACCAAACTTTAAACTGTATGTTGTACAGGTCCCCAAGCTCTATTTCCACAGCAAAAATGAGCTTGATGCGTTTTGTGGTTTTTTCACAATTTCACTTTTTAAGTTCTGTGTGCCTATGGGAAATTGCATTGATTTCCGCCTAAAGTCAAATGAGTGCCCTGACCACACAAACCAAGTTAGGAGTGAGTTTACTGCTGGATTCCACTTATTTTTACTAGATAAGCACCCCCAAAGCGTGAAAGCACTGTTCTGCTCACTTATATGATAGTATATAGTGAAGTTGGTAAAATGAGCTGTTCAGCTGCTGAAAAGGCGATTGCAGCAATAAAAAAAAGTGAAAACACCCTATTACTTTAGTTTGCAAGGTGATAGAACCAAACTTTAAACTGTATGTTGTACAGGTCCCCAAGCTCTATTTCCACAGCAAAAAATGAGCTTGATGCGTTTTGTGGTTTTTTCACAATTTCACTTTTTAAGTTCTGTGTGCCTATGGGAAATTGCATTGATTCCGCTAAAGTCAAATGAGTGCCCTGACCACACAAAACCAAGTTAGGAGTGAGTTTTACTGTGCTGGATTCCACCTATTTTTACTAGATAAGCACCCCCAAAGCGTGAAAGCCCTGTTCTGCTCACTTATATGATAGTATAGTGAAGTTGTAAAAAATGAGCTGTTCAGCTGCTGAAAAGGCGATTGCAGCAATAAAAAAAGTGAAAACGCCCTATTACTTTAGTTTGCAAGGTGATAGAACCAAACTTTAAAACTGTATGTTGTACAGGTCCCCAAGCTCCTATTTCACAGCAAAAAAATGAGCTTGATGCGTTTTTGTGGTTTTTTTTTCACAATTTCACTTTTAAGTTCTTCTGTGTGCCTATGAGAAATTCAGCATTGAATCAGAATCAGAAGAAGCCTAAAAGTCCAATGAGTGCCCGTGAGCAGAGCTCACAGACTAGGAACTTACTTCGGTGATAAAGTGCGACATACAACACACACACACTAAAAAAAACCACACTAAATAAAGCGTGAAGGGCATGCAGGAGGTAGAAATATATACAATATAGAAATATATACAATAGTGGGTCAAAACAACAACAACAGTGCTGACAGGGGATTGCAGTGACCATGTTAAAAATGTCCAGTTTAGTGCAGGTTTAAGAAGTTTGTTCAGAGGGAAGAACCACAGGGGAAGAACTGTTCTTTTGACAGGTCCCCAAGCTCTCCTGATGGACCGTAGCCTCCTGCCATTGGGAAGTGGCTTTTAGTCCATTTCCAGGGTGAGAAGTGTGTGCCTATGGGAAATTGCTGCTATACGACCTGCTCGCCCCGAGTCCTGGAGGCGTACAGGTCCTGGAGAGATGGAAGGCTGCAGCCAATCACCTTCTCAGCAGAGAGCGCACAATGCGCTGCAGTCTCTGTATGTCCCTGGCAGTGTGCCCCCAGCGAAAGCACACAGTGATGGAGGAGGTAAGGATGGACTCAATGATGGCCGTGTAGAACTGCACCATCATCTGGAACTGGCAGCTTGCAGCAATAAAAGCTGCCGCCGCAGGACTTAGTCCTTGCTGGGATTGAACTTTCTTGATGAGGTATGATGGTCGGCTCCAATTGAGGTCCTTCCTGGTGATGCAGGTGCCCAGGAAGCGGAAAGAGTCCACATATTGGTGATGGGGGAGTCAGTCAAGGTGCGAGGGGGAGCAGGGGGGCTGTGACTTTCCTGAAGTCCACAATCATCTCCACTGTCTTCTGAGCGTTGAGCTCCAGGTTGTTGCTGCTGCACCAGGAAGTTGTGCCGATCCACCACCCCTCCTGTAGACAGACTCATCCCCGTCCGAGATGAGCCCGATGAGGGTGGTGTTCATCCGCAAACTTGACCAGTTTGACGGAGTCGTGACTGGAGGTGCAGCAGTTGAGTGTACAGGGAGAAGAGCAGAGGAGAAAGTACACAGCCCTGTGGAGATCCTGTGCTGATTGTCTTTTGTGTCCGAGACATTCTTTCCCAGCCGCACGCGCTGCCTCCTGTCAGTCAGGAAGTCAGTGATCCACCAAAAAATGAGGTGGAGTCAGGCACGTTGGCTGAGGCGACAATTGTCACTGGAAGCAGAGCAGGTTGTGGATGGTGTTGAATGCATTGCTGAAGTCCACAAACAGGATCAAATAGGTTCCCGGGGAGTCCAGATGCTGGAGGATGAAGTGAAGGGCCAGGTTATTGGCGTCGTCCACAGACCAGGTTGGCTCTGTAGGCGAACTGCAGAGGGTCCAGGAGGGGGGAGGTGAGGGACTTGAGGTGGTGCAGGACCAGGCGCTCAAAATCAATTACTTCATGACTACAGACGTCAGCGCCACAGGTCTGTAGTCATCGAAAGTCCAGTGATCCTGGGCTTCTTGGGGACGGGGACAATGGTGGACAGCTTGAAGCAGGTTGGGACGTGACATGACTAGAGGGAGGTGTTAAAGATGTCTGTGAAGACAGGAGCAAGCTCCTCAGCACAGTGTTAAGGGTGGAAGGTTTTGTGACACCGTCCGGGCCCAGGGCTTTTTGCGTTTCTTTTGCCTCTGGAAAATTGCAGTGACTCCGCCTCCAAAACCGTGAATGCCACGGGGACCACACAAACCAAGTTAGGAGGTGGGTTTACTGCTGGATTCCACTTATTTTTACTAGATTAGCACCCCCAAAGCGGAAAGCAACCTTGCATAAACCGCCTTATATGATAGTATAGTGAAGTGGTTGGTAAAATGAGCTGTTTTAGCTGCTGAAAAAGCGATTAGTTGCAGCAATAAAAAAAGTGAAAACGCCTATTACTTTAGTTTGCAAGGTGATAGAAACCAAACTTTCAAACGTGTATGTTGTACAGGTCCCCAAGCTCTATTTTGCACAGCAGCATTCTGAGCTTGACAAGCGTTTTTGTGTTTTTTCACATTTCACTTTTTAAGTTCTGTGTGCCTATGGGAAAATTGCATTGATTTTCCGCCTAAAGTCAAATGAGTGCCCTGACCACACAAACCAAGTTAGGAGTGAGTTTACTGCTGGATTCCACTTATTTTTACTAGATAAGCACCCCCAAAGCGTGAAAGCACTGTTCTGCTCACTTATATGATAGTATAGTGAAGTTGGTAAAATGAGCTGTTCAGCTGCTGAAAAGGCGATTGCAGCAATAAAAAAGTGAAAACGCCTATTACTTTAGTTTGCAAGGTGATAGAACCAACTTTAAAACTGTATGTTGTACAGGTCCCCAAGCTCTATTTCCACAGCAAAAATGAGCTTGATGCGTTTTGTGTTTTTTTCACAATTTCACTTTTTAAGTTCTGTGTGCCTATGGGAAATTGCATTGATTTTCGCCTAAAGTCAAATGAGTGCCCTGACCACACAAACCAAGTTAGGAGTGAGTTTACTGCTGGATTCCACTTATTTTTACTAGATAAGCACCCCCAAAGCGTGAAAGCACTGTTCTGCTCACTTATATGATAGTATAGTGAAGTTGGTAAAATGAGCTGTTCAGCTGCTGAAAAGGCGATTGCAGCAATAAAATAAAAAAGTGAAAACGCCTATTACTTTAGTTTGCAAGGTGATAGAACCAAACTTTAAACTGTATGTTGTACAGGTCCCCAAGCTCTATTTCCACAGCAAAAATGAGCTTGATGCGTTTTGTGGTTTTTTCACAATTTCACTTTTTAAGTTCTGTGTGCCTATGGGAAATTGCATTGATTTTCGCCTAAAGTCAAATGAGTGCCCTGACCACACAAACCAAGTTAGGAGTGAGTTTACTGCTGGATTCCACTTATTTTTACTAGATAAGCACCCCCAAAGCGTGAAAGCACTGTTCTGCTCACTTATATGATAGTATAGTGAAGTGGTAAAATGAGCTGTTCAGCTGCTGAAAAGGCGATTTGCAGCAATAAAAAAAATGAAAAACGACCTATTACTTTAGTTTGCAAGGTGATAGAACCAAACTTTAAACTGTATGTTGTACAGGTCCCCAAGCTCTATTTCCACAGCAAAAATGAGCTTGATGCGTTTTGTGGTTTTTTTTCCACAATTTCACTTTTTTAAGTTCTTCGTGTGCCTATGGGAAATTGCATTGATTTCCGCCTAAAGTCACATGAGTGCCCTGACCACACAAACCAAGTTAGGAGTGAGTTTACTGCTGGATTCCACTTATTTTTACTAGATAAGCAACCCCAAAGCGTGAAAGCCACTGTTCTG
>JAIEZT010000198.1:1806082-1903582 GCA_019594935.1 Periophthalmus modestus
TACTTTTAGACGGTTAAATGTCTATAAATATGAGTTAAGTTTGATTTTTTACCCTGACAGTTCGCATTGGAGTTGTCAAGGGCACACTTTCGCGCAGGGTTGGAACTGGTTGGCCGAAAGAGATGATACTTACAGCGGGGAGGGCTTCTCACTCCACTCGGCGTCTCGGCTCGTCGGTGCCCGGGTCAGTGGGTGAGAGGAGAGCGGTAGATTCGGGTGAAAAACCAACAAGGAACAGCGCAGAAACGGGCGCTTATGTCCATCGGGTATCGCTCCAGCCGTGCGTAAAGTTGGAGATGAAGAGACACGACACATCCGGGAGTAGTTTGGACAATAAAAGCGCGCTAGACAGAAACTGCAACGACAAACACACTGAAATAAAATGACAAACTAAAACCCGATACACAACTTAGGCTCACAGTGATACTGCTAATAAAGTTATTGGCTTATAACACAAAGGTTTGCAGTTAAATTCCATCTTCAACCAATTAGGACTGAATCAGGATCTAAACCAGGGACTAAACAAGGCACTTAACCAGTGCTGAGTCAGGTCTCAATCAGAACTAAATGAGTCTGAATAAGGACTAAACCAGAAATAACTCTGGATTTGTCACAGCTGGTATTGTAATTTCCTTATAACACAAAGGGTTACAGCTCAATTTCAGCTTCAGCCAATTAGGACTTACTGCTTTTGTCATCTAGCAAGACACTTCACCCACCCTACTGCATGTGCATATTTTTATGGCTGGTGGTAGTTAGAGGGGGCAGAGAGGTGCAGATTAGCAGTCATATTTGCATCAGACAGACGCAGGGCAGCTGTGGCAAAGTCAAGGTTCTATTTAGACCAGGGTGGGCCACAATGGGTTCTAAAATTTGACAAAGGGGCCAGGCCATATATATATATATATATATATATATATATAGGTGTGTGTGTGTGTGTGTGTGTGTGTATATATATATATATATATATATATATATATATATATATATATATATATATATATATATATATATATATATCTATATATATATATATATATATATATATATATATATATATATACACACCACCGGAACATAACTGAAGTGGATGATATCAAGAAATCCTACCAATGGCTTGAGAAAACTGGACTGAAGGACAGCACAGAGGCTCATCCTGGCTGCACAGGAGCAGGCCTTGAGCACAAGAGCGATAGAGGCCCAGATCTACCACACCAGACAAGACCCAAGGTGTAGGCTGTGCAAAGAGGCCCCTGAGACAATCCAGCACATAACTGCAGGGTGTAAGATGCTGGCAGGGAAAGCATACATGGAGCGGCATAACCAAGTGGAGCCATAGTGTACAGAAACATCTGTGCAGAGTACGGACTGGAAACCCCCAGGTCAAGGTGGGAAACACCTCCAAAGGTCGTGGAGAATGATCGAGCCAAGATCCTGTGGGACTTCCAGATACAGACTGACAGAATGGTTATAGCGAACCAACCGGACATAGTGGTGGTGGATAAACAACAGAGTAAAGCCGTTGTGGTGGACATCGCAGTGCCAAGCGATGGGAACATCAGGAAAAAGGAGCATGAGAAACTAGAGAAATACCAGGGGCTCAAAGAAGAGCTGGAGAAGGCCTAGAAGGTAAAGGCCTCAGTGGTGCCCGTGGTGATCGGAGCACTCGGGGCAGTGACCCCCAAACTGGAGGAGTGGCTACAGCAGATCCCAGGAAAAACATCAGACATCTCAGTCCAGAAAAGTGCAGTACTAGGAACAGCAAAGATACTGCGCAGAACCCTCAAGCTCCCAGGCCTCTGGTAGAGGTCCCGAGCATGGAAAAAAAGGGGGATAAAAAGACCACCCGCGGAGGGTGAGGAGGAGATTTTATTTTATATATATGAAACATTAGATATTTGGCCTGAAACATGTAGCAAAGCATGCATATGCAAGGCTCATTGTACAAATTGCATTAATTCAATTAATAATTAATTTATAAAAAATTTAGTTAAATAAATACAGCAGAAAAATTTTGAACAAACCTTACCCATTTCAATATAATTTGGTCACGTTCGGCGGGCCGGATGAATAAGCCCAGAGAGCCCAGAAGGTCGTGTGTGGCCCCGGGCCCTAGTTTGCCCATGTCTGATTTAGACAAACTAAGAAGACACTTTTCTCTCTGCAAATTATTTAACGATAGCTTATAATATCATCAAAACAAAACACAAATTTGCCAAGACCCTAATAATAATAATAATTAAACTACAGTACTCTGATAAAAGCTGATTTTGAAGCATCCATGAATATCTTTATCATGACGTATAACTTAAAAATGATAACCTCTGCATTAATACTTCTTCTAATTTTTTTAAAATGTCCCCAAATTTAATTTTAAGGCACAATTTTTACGTTTATTGATATTTCAGTTTTATTGTGAAAACGTTAATACTTGTGGTTTCCCGTTTTATTGTGTTTCTGCCGCTCGTTTCCGGTGCGTGGTGACGTTGTGCGCTTGACGCCAGTATCTTTCCACTCACGCGCTCTGACGCCGTTTTTGTCGCACTTTCACGCGCTTTTCGCTTCATTTCACAACATTTACGCAGAGTCACGTGTCTATGCGGTCACGGGGCGAGTTTTAAAGCAGAAAACAAGAAATAAAATCTAAAATATTCACAAAAGTACCTCTAGAGTGAAGTTAAATAGAAGGTAAAGGGAGGGCGCTCATTGGAGGATGCAGATCACGTGGGAACAACAACCGTGGCCCATAATAAATGAATACATAATTTTATGACTTTTTTTTATTGATACCATAACTGTTGATCCTACTGTTGTGTCTAAAAGATATGATAAAGATTATTTCCAATGAATGAGTTCTACTGTGTAATGCTGATGCTTGAATAACTTTCCAATTTGCAACAGCCCGGTATTGTATTATAGTTTGAGGTTTTTAGTTCTTCTTTTACTTTATAATATAATTTGAGGATTTTAGTTCTTATTTTACTTTATTTAGTAAGTACACTACAGTGGGCTACTTTTACGCTTTAATGTCTCTCAGAAATACTGTTAAATATGATCATATCTAGGCTGTTGGATGTTTTAAAGATACAATATGTAGCATTTCAGGTGCAGGGTCCACCATCTGCTTGTTTTCATGGAAATGTTATTGCTTTGCTTAGAATGTTCCGCGGGTGTGGCATTAACTTCTAATTACAACTGTGCTCAAAAATACTGTGAAAATCAGGCATTCTGCTGTGAGCAGGTCGCCTCTAGGCTCATGTAACCTGTAACCTGTAGCTTGTTGGTGTTACCTGTTTGGAGTTTCTGCAAAATCGACAGTTGTTTCCCCTCACAATTTACACTCAAAGTTGTATTTGGAGTGATTCGTATATATTTGGCAATCTTCAATGGCTTATTTTCAAGACACCATTTTGTTGATCAACCTTCGTTTTCACCTCCACCAGCCTACACCTACAGTGATTTTATTAATTGATGATACACATAGGATTCAGCAGCGTCATGTATATGCACAGGAGGGGACCGACTCTTTGTTGCAATGACGTTTATGGCGATGTCAGCTCCTGTTGGATACCACATGGAAGTCAGCGGAGTTGTTTCTTTGATTGAGTCTTTTTAGATAAATATTGTTTATATTATATTTAAAATGTCCAAATTATAACATAATTATCCACGGGCGTCATAGATTATAACTATAGAGCAGACACAAGCACGATGTGTCCTGTGAATCACTGCAAGAAAAGCATTGCAAGCAAAGCAACTATGCTGAAAATTTATGCATGGAGTTAAATGTCATACTATGGGGAATTACAGGCAAAGCAATAACATCTCCATAGTTATGAGCAGATGGTGAACCCTCCATCAGAAAAGTTACACAAGGCATCTTTAAGTATACATATTTCATTAACAAAACTTCGCAGTGACATCACATTGAGGGGGTTCTACATGCATGTCCTTAGTGGAATGTTGATCAGTTACCACGGTAACACAATGCAAACATTAGCAAACAGTCCAAATCATTTTAACCCCGGAGAACCCAAGAGCCCTTTTATTCTTTGGAAAATTACGAATATTGCATTAAATTATTGCTATAAGTTCACTGAACACTGAAATATCCACTTTTTCAATTTTAACCCTTTATTCCCTAATTTAGGATCAGGACCAAATTTAACCCATTGGGCTCGCTAATTTATCCAAAAAGAATATAAAACATACTTCTAGACATTCTGCAAGCTATTACTAAAAAGATAAACAAAAAAACCCCAAACAATTTTACCAACCGCTGGTTTGCTGAGAAGACGATTTTGTTTGGGTAGTTTTCCAGCTCAACAGGTCAGCCATCTTGTCACTACCACTCTGTCTCATTTTAGCCCAATATTCATCCACTAGGTGTCTCTATGCAGGGGCCAGAAGTGGCACTCTGGGCTTTTAGAATTTTTTTAATTGAAATTTGACATTTTTTTTGTTTGTTCATTTTGGGTAGCAGCAATTAACTGCGGCCAAATTTGGCCCCGTGGGTTCTCCAGGGTTAAGATAGTCTGAAAACTCAAGAAAAAATATAAAATAGATTTAAACAGCAGATTTTCAGGAGTCTGATCAATACAAGCGTTCATTATCCTGTTTAGCAGTTTGATTTTCAACAAAACGGTGAGGGTGACCAAGTAAAACTGCTGGCTAGTGCTTGCTAGCTTGTGACCGTAATGTTATTTGAGAGGCACAAATCATCTCATCTGTGGAACTAAGTCAGTTCTTTATGGTCAGATTGTGTTAAAATAAAGCTCAGATTAAAGTCTAAACAGCGCTTCAGACAGAGCAGTGCCTACAATTAGCATCACACCCCCAGGGAAAATTGACAACACCATCTGCAAAGTATCAGTTGTCTTGGTCAGGAGTATAGCTGGACCCTCCTCAGATCTGGTTATGATCTTGGTCAGGAGTACTTAGCTATCATGTAAGTGTTAGGCCTGGGAATTGAACCCACAACCTCAACACCACCAACTAATCTTCAGAAATCATCAGCCATTTTAAGGAAACCATTTCAACTTTATTAAAGCTGTGTCTCATTGTACATACATTAGAATTACATATTTACAAATGTACAGATAATTCTTTTATCACACAAATATGAAAATAAGACATGTTCGCTGCAATGTGCTGCATAAGAACAACCAACAAAGTTCAACTTGTGTCCACGAGATCATGACATGGCTTTGAAAATCGAAAAATAGCAGTTTAAAGTGGACAGACAGACAGATTAGACATGATTTTTGACATGCATTTGAAAACCACAGTGAGGTATCAGTGTAACAGTTCCAACTTCACAATTTGAGATGTGGAAATTTCAGCATCAACAAGCATTATTTTGTAATGATATTGTCCAGTGTTTTGTTTAAAAAATGTACAAAATTATTTGGAAAAAAAACATGAAGTCAATATAATGTGACAATGGTCAAAAATTTGGGGCAGAATGTGACTTTTTTGAGAGAAATTTAGGTAGAATTTTGGAAATCTTGATATATATATATCCCCGAGTACTGTAAAAATAGATTTTGTTTTCGGTAAAATATAAATTTGATCTTAAAAATGTTAATTCTAACCCCAGATTTATTTTATAGCCATTTAAAGCTAGGCAAACATGGTAACAAACATGGTAACAAACATATATAACGTGATATTGGAAACTGGTTTCTACCTATCCATGGATTTCAGAATAATGAAATAGGACCTTTGTCATAACAATAGCCAATTTAAAACAGAATCATACATCTTCTGAATGGTCCTCAAAATGTCACCTATAATAGGAAGCTGAAACCCCAGGATTCAATTTCAAATATATTTTTACATAAACTCAAGAATAAATATTTATATAATTTATGACATTTAAGGCAAGGCTTTTTGACTGAATTAGGAGAATGAAACTTGGCCATTTCAGAATTTCTTAAACAAATATTTCACGCTATAATTACAATTTATGATCAAATAAATACATTTCATTTTCAGTGCAAATTTGGATTAAGAGCCATATTTGAGTTCATCCAGAGGCAGAGACCAGCTTCAAAATAAACCAGGACATCAAACAGAAACAGTGAAAAGTGTCATGGGCCAGGTCCAGTTTGAAACACATTTAAGTTCTGTTTCTATTGCAGTCTTATTCCTTATTAATATGTGCTGTGAATAGGCTGTGCAGTTTGGAGAAGAAGACAGGAGCGTAAGACAGGAGCGTAAGAAGGGAGTGTAAACCAGGACTGAGCCAGGACTGAGCCAGGACTGAACCAGGACTAAAGCTGAGATTAAACCAATGACTAAACCAGAGATTAAACCCGGTCTCAATCAGGACTAAACCAGGGACTAAACCAGGAACTAAACCAGATCTAAACCAGGTCTTAATCTGCTCCGGTCTGCTCCTCCGTAGTATTTCACATCACAGTGCATTTGTGGTGTTCAACATTATTTTCACATAAGAATACATTCATTTTCTCTCCAATTTTTTTTTTTATATTAATGCTACATATTTATCAGGAACAGAAACAGGGTCAAAACCTGACTTTTAATATTGTAAATATTTCTTTTAAGTTGCTCAAAAATATAAATTGTTGCAAATTTTTTAAAATGTTGCCGTTCAGAACAGACTGAAGCTTAATATTATTAAAAACTGAGATGATTTTAAATATTTTAGATTTTGTTTTTCTGGTTTGAGGTTGGATTAGCCTGTTGTTAAACATTGAAATAAAGTTTTATGGTTTGATGTCAGAGTAACTGGTGTAGGTCTCACTGCAGCTTGAGGAAGTGCTGAGGTTCCCTGAGACGCTGCCATCTGCAGGACACAAGAGGAAAGACAGAGTAAAGACAATCATAATGGAATCAACTTTTCTTAGTGTTACACTGAAATCAACTAAAAACGTGTATTAAACAATTTTCTCCTGAACCAGGACTAAACCAGGACTAAACTAAGGACCAAACCATATTTAATCAGACTTAAAACAGGAACTAAACCAGATTTAAACCTCCAAGTTTATACAAAATAAACCTGGTCTGAACTTGGAGGTCTGAATCCGGTCTATACAAGTTCTATACAAGTTCTATACACGATCTATACACGTTCTATACACGTTCTATACATGGTCTTTGTATTATACCGGAGCTGCTGAGGGACTGAGAGGACTTTGACTGTGAGATGAGACTGAGGAGGTTTGCTGCAGGAACCCAGCCCTCTCTGCTGCTGCGAAGGTTCTTCACAAACCTGAACAAACACACAAAGATTGAACACTGTCAATCAAACCTGTTGCTAACGCTAGCAGGAGTGACCTTACTGAAAGAGGGCAGCTTATTGGTCTGTTATTAATGCTCCTTAATTTTGGGACAAAATAGTGAAATAAAAACAGCAGGGCCATGAAGAGTAAGTTAATAAGGACATTTTAAAACCAAAATGACTAGTCATAGAATAATTTTGCAAAGTTACAGACGGAGAGGTAACAATTTTTGTGTAATGTAAAGTGAGTCGATGGAACCAATCCCTGTCCATGCCAACTTCCTATATGGACATAGCTAACCGATTAGCCATCGTGTTCGATTATATGTACAGTTTATGCCATACACTGAGAATGAGAAAAAACTTGTATAAGTCTCTATCTGCAGGTTAAGGCCCTGGACACAAAGGGTCAGTTGTGACTGTAGAACCTTTTTCACAACTGTAAGAGGCGGGACACATCCAGTTTAATATTGCGGTAATATTGTTCTCTCACCACAGCCCGTCTTGTCCTTCTCTGATGAGCTGAACTGTGTCTCCGCTCTTCACGCTTAGATCCTGAGCTCCAGTTTTGTCACAGTCACAGAGCACAGTGTACCGGCCCGGGGCCTAGGACATAACCAGAACAAGAACACTTTATATCTACAAACACATGTGACATCAGCACACTACAGAATCCCTTTAGTTTAATTTGAGCTGGAGACAGGTCAGAATTCTACAGTGGAGTTCGTGTGTAACTGTCAGACTATAGACTGGTTTATGGTCTATTACTGATTCTATCCACATGAAACAAAAACTGGCACAAAGTCTTCTCTGTCAGTGTAAATAAACAAAAGTCAAATGATTTTTTCACAATAGCTTCAGAAAGTGGTGCCGTTATTCAACCTTAAAGAAATGATCATTGTCAGCTCAAAGTACTTTAAAGCATAAGATTAATATGACAAGTTTGTGGAACCAATTTAAAACAAATAATGAGAATGTTCAACATTTGTGGAACAGAAGTTTGGAGATTTATAAAAACAGTGACTCCCCCATAGAGTTATCAAGACCACTGCTCCATCTGAGATTAAGACGTCATCATATTCTAGACTGTGAACTTTGTTAACAATTAACTGATACTTTGCAATGACGCTGGGGGTGTTTTACATGCATTTCTATTGGCGGAATGTTTATCAGTTACCAAGGTGACACAATGTACACAGACAAAAATGTTTTAAGTTAAGTGAAAACAAAACAAAATGGATTTAAACAATACATTTTCAGGAGCCTGTGATCAGAACAAGCATCCATGGTCCTGTTAAGGAGTTTGACTTTCAACACAAGACTGAGAGAGACCAACTGAAAAACTGTTGGATAATGCTAGCTAGTCTGTGACTGTGTGAGAGTTGTTTAACAGCACAAATCAGCTCTCCTGTTGTAGTTTCAGCTAAATCAATTCTTTATTGTTAGACTGTGTTAAAATAAAGCTCAGATTAAAGTCCAACTTGATTAAGAATTAATCCATTAATTAAGAGCTTCAGACAGAGCAGTGCTTTAAGTTAGCTTCATTCCCCCAGGGAATGTTGATGACATGAGCTGCAAAGTATCAATACCTTATTTTATGATGTTTGACAAAATTCTATTAAAATAAAAGTTCAATCTGTCTTTCTGACCAGTTTCTTGGCTCCGTCCTCTTCTGTGTCGGAGTTCAGAGGCTCCTCTCCACTCGAGTATCCATCATTCTCCTCACACACATCGACAGACATCGAGGGCTTAGTCCAACCTGAACCAAGACAGAGACCAGGACCAGAACCAGGACCAGAGCAGGACAAGACCAGGATCAAAACCAAGACAAGACCAAAACCAGAAAAGAGTTAGCTTAAAAGCACCACTATCACCAGAGCAGCAGAGATGAGTCCACAAATGAGACAGAAAACACATTGATTCTAATGGAATGTTTCAATGGAGATTTGAGATGAAAAACCAAACCAGGGCATAACCATCCATAAAACAAAATTCGCACTGAATTTTTGTGGTCTCCATCAGATTTTTTTGTAAAATTTGAACAATCTTGGATCTTAAGTTTCATTTACTCTGTCTGATGGTTAAACCTGCGTTTGACCCATCCTAGGTTAAACCTGTCAGGTGCAGTGCACCAGATCTAAACCAGGACCCTGGTCAGGAGACCCTATAGGTTCAAATGCAATCTTATTTTTTAAGACACTGTTAAAATCCTGGTATTGAGCTGTGATAGAGGCCAGAGGAAGTCGAGATGATAGAAACAGCATTAGAGCACTGCAGTCCCGCTCTCAGCCTGAGGAGGGCGCTGTACCTGTGCTCTGGATCAGACTGGAACTGCTTTTCCAACGCACCCGGGTCAGACTGCCCGGACTCCGAGCCACTGGAGTCACAAATACAAGAAAATAGGGGCAATGATAACCTTACACAGCAAGATGAATGCTCTGATTTTTGTCAGTCATAAACTCAGAATCCATCAGCAGCATTGTGCTACAAACTAGAATTAACACTTTTTATTTAAACATTTGATATCACCCCAAACCTTGCAATACTAATACTACTACTACTACTACTAATAATAATAATAATGGTAATAATAATAATGAACTGTATTTATACAGCGCCTTTTAAGATCCCAAAAGTGCTATAAAGTGCATTCTTCATTGACTCTCGATGGTGGTCAGATACTATTGTAGCCACAGCTGCCCTGGGACAGACTGGCAATTGGCAAGGCTGCCCCTTCCACCACCAATACTCCACATCATACTGGGCAATGTGGGTGAAGTGTCTTGCCCAAAGACACAAAAATTGTTTTTCCATTGTGGCCCCCATTGTGGTGCCTGGTATTCCCAGCAGAAGAGGTCAGGCTTTGACAGGGAGGTTTTTTTTTTTTTTTTAATGAATGACACAAATAACCATTTTTCATGAACTTATGGTTTTACAAATAGTATGGATGATTTTCTGTTATTGGACCTGGATGTTTGACAGATGTTTTGACTGACAGGTGAAGAGTGGCTGAACGTGCTTTGATGACCGGTGATTTTCAGATAAAATACCTTTGAACCCAAAAGGGGTGGGGTCACTTTTCACCAGGTGTCTTTTGGGCGTGTGCTCAGGACTCACCACTGAATTTAAACAAAATAAAAAAATAAACCAGAGGAGAGAGAGAGAAAAATGGAAATACAGAGTTTAAAGGTTTAATATTACACAAAATGGACTCTTGTGAGCATTAATTCACGTTATAATTTTGTTACCTCCTCAAAAACATACCAAGAGTTGTGTTTAGTTTCAATCACACACATTTGAGTAATTATTTACTATTAGCCCTTTACCTTCAATCATACAAATTATTCCAGTGAAGGTGTTCGGAGTTTAAAAACACAGTGCAGCACATCCTGTATTGCCACATGATGACATCACAAGGTGGAACAGAGTTTTCAGTTTGAGAGAAGAATCAGCCTCAATATGCAGGGTGTGTGTGTTAAACATGTCTGAATAAAACAAAACACATCTCCAGGTCTGTTTTTGATGAGGAAACAGCATTATAACATGACTGAAAACTCACCAAAGTCAAGTTTGCATAATATGGGACCTTAAAATTTCATTCACAACTCACTAGTGGTCACACTTTCTTTGTTGTTTGTTAAATTAAATATAGATTTTTATTTATTTTTATTTAACCATTGGCTCTATAGAGATTTCTGAAGCAGTGAATTTAAGTAAAAAAAAGACAAGCTGGACACATATGTTAAACGTTTCTAAACATTTACTTAGTGTTTAATTTAATGTTTATTTTATTTAATTTTGTCCTTTTTTCCCCCCAGTTTCCTTCTCCAGCTTTTACCTTTGGGGCTTTTGAGATTTCTGAAGCCTCAAAACAGTGAATGAATGGTGACCTTTCTCAGATAACTTGTTATTAGATGGTATTTTGTATTTACTTACTGTTGTATTTCTATGTGTATTTTTGCCATACACTGTATAAAGAAGTGGACTAAGGGAGTGTGACATCACCCATAGCATTCGGCTCCAGCCAAACCAGCCACCTTGAGGAAAGTCGCTGCCTGATTTGTCTCTTATTAATGTTCATATCTTGATTTAGGGACAAAATTGTGAAATAAAAAACCCAGGATCATGTAGAATGAGTTATTACAAACATTTTAAGACCAAGATGAGGAGCCTGACAGCGGCATTTACAGAGAGAGGGGTGACAAATTTTAAAAAGAAAGTTGAGAGCCGCATCACTAACTATGTTCATTTACAGTCTATGATCTATTCTGTCTCATTTTAAAATGTTTGACTAATATTCCTCCATCTGTTTGTACCTTTGGGGCTCTTGAGATTTCTGAAGCCTCAAAGCGGTGAATTAAAAGTTACATTTCTCAGCTAAGTTTTTGACATGGTCAGTTTGTTATTATTTACCTCATGTTTAACTGAATGTGTATTTTTGCCCTATTTTGTCCTATTTTAAAAGTTGGACTAATCTAGCCCTCCTCCTGGCTTTACCTTTGGGGCTCTTGAGGTTTCCGAAGCCCTGTAACGTGAACCTTTTTCTGGCCACAGCGCGCTCAGATGTGGGGCTGGTCACCTCCTCTGGAACTATGGTTTTATTTATGGAAAATGTGCAAAATGACCAAAAATTATAAGGAAAAAATAAAAACGATTGTAGTGGAACAGATGTGAGGGAGGAGACACAGGAGCAGGTTTAGTAAAAGCATGAGAACTTTACAGTTTGTGAGTTTAAAGCTGCACTATGGAACCTTTGTGGTAGAGCACTCCTTTCCCCATGATGAGGTTATAGTGTTGCCTGGAATATTCCATAGTATAACTAATCATAACTGTTACCTAGCAACCATGTAGTACACTAGGCCAAAACTCCTCTAATGTCACAGAAATTATTATTTGACAAATACAAATATAAGAAAACACCTTTATTGTGTTGAAATGTTTAAAGTGTGAAAATGTGAAAAATGTGTTTTATAAATATAAATTGTCTTAAACTCTTGGACAGAATTCTCCCAGTGTGATGATTCTTGGTGGTGTAAAAACTATATTTATATTTACAACATGTATTATCCCCCCAAATTAAGTCAAAATTAGAAAATAATTTAAACCTCTCATATACACTTTAAACTTGTCTCCATGGAGACGAGCAGGTGACAGATCCTCCATCAGAAAAGTCCCATAGTGCATGTTTAGGCTCTATGTGTAGACTTGCACCTTTTTGTTTGGGGGACTCTGAAGGGGTTGTGGACTCCATTTTCTTTTCTTCTTTGTTCTTCTGGTTTTTCTGAGTGCTTCTGAACGGACTAAAGAAAATATTAAAGATTAACATTATAATTTCACCAATATGTGATTAGGGATGGGACGATATAAAATTTAGACTAACGATTATCGTGACGAAAATAACTCGCGATTCACGATATTATCGCGAAAATTATTAATTTGTAAACGTTCCGACGGCCCGGGCCAACTTTACAACTCTACAGGAATGTACTTCTGTATGTAATTCTGCGTCACCCACGCAAACAATCTACACATCAAAGGAAAGCTACAGCGCTCCTCTTTTCGTTTATGCAAACAATTTTCACCTGGAATCACCAAAGTGCTGACAGGAAAGACGTTTTTACAGAAAAGCCAAAAATGCGTATTTGGACTTCACTTTTTTGTGAAGTCCAAATCCGAGGCTCTGATTCTGTCAAACATCAACATATTCCACAAAGTTGGTCTCATTCGTTCGGCACAGGTCCAGAGAATACAACCCACTGAAGAAATCATGTCAGATCCTCCATGTTCAATCTGCTGCAGGAAAGTATTCCACATGCGAAATCTGCTCCGTCACGTTTTTGCATTTCTTTGGTCGATTTCAGGCATAATAAACCTAAGACCGTGCCGACTTTGGCCGTGTCTCAATTCACCAAAAATTCACCAAAGTGCCCTTAAGTACATGTAACAGAGCATGTGACGAATTGGGACACAGCCTTTGTTTCTCAGAGCTAAACACACGTGTTATCTTCTGATTGACACCAGTGTTGTCCAATAAGGTGGAGGTTGTGTGTCACTGGAGCCTCAGACAGAGAATCAGTGCTACATGTGACTGAAAGTTTACGCCCCACTCTCCCCCGTGTAGAATCATCCAATCACATCACACACGTTTAGTGACGTTTTCTCCTTACAGCCAATGAGCAGCGGAGCACGTGTGTGACATGCCGAGATTTTCCGTAAACAGACGGACTTTACCGAGTAAACGAAGCGTGTTAATGCGGCGCATTCTAGGCGCTGTTGTTTCACTTCTAAACATGATGAAACGGACAAAACGGACAAAACAAAGGAAGTACGCGGTCGAGGACACTGTGGATGTTTGTACAAGTTAAACTAGAGGCATCTCTGACCCGGAGCGGTTCGTGTCAGAGTGAAGATGACTGTGGACTCAGGAGGAGAGGAGTTTATTTTTTGATGGCTTGAATGCTGTTCACAATCGGTAAGCGTGGTTTATTCAGCTATTGACATGATTGTAGGTAAATATATATCGTGTGTGTGTCTGTAAATGCTGTTTAGCTAGCGCTACACACAACACAATCTACATTCAATAGTTTGTCACTTACGATGAATATTTTCAGCTCAAGTTTGTCAAACAATGCAGGATGGTTGTCTTGTAAATGCGCGTGCATGTTGCTCGTCTTTTGCCCTCGGAGCCGCAACGTTTTTTCGACAGACTCTGCCACAAGAACAGGCACAGACACACCAAGTGTCATAGATGTGACAGAGCGCCCCCTTGTGAGCAATCACCAAAACTAGCATCTAAACGTTGTATTGAAACCAGAAACATGAGGCAGTCTGGTGCCGTAAAGACTATTATAATCGAAAAATGCCACGAACGATTTATCGCGGACCATTTTTATCGCGATTTACGATATTATCGTATATCGTCCCATCCCTATAAGTGATTAAATAAGATTAAAAAATATGGTTGACATACACTTCCAGTCAACTGCTTGAACACACCCTTTTTTGTTTGTCTTTATGCTACTTTCTACTGTTAACATACATACAGAAGACATCAAATATATGAAGCAAGGTATATGGAATTATGTAGTAAAGAAAAAAAGTGAAATAACTTATATAACTTTATATTTTATATTCAAATCCTCAAAGTGTCCACAGTGCCCTGGCCTACTCTCATTGAGCTTCAAAGGTCAAGTCTTCTGAAATGATTTTCACTTCGTAGCTGTGCCTTATCAAGGTCAGGAAATGCCAAAAGAGCAAAGCAGGCATGAACGTCAGTGTCTTCACAGAGATGATCATCATTCATTATTATTAATAATGTATAACTAAAGGCAAACTGAGTATATTTGTTATTTCAGAAGAGCTGGTAGCCCTTCGTATGACTCAGTACCCATGAAATAGCTCTCAGTTTCAAAAAGGTTGGTGACGCCTGATCTACAATATAAATAAACATAAAATTAAGTATGCACTTAAGTATGCACTTTATAAATAGTAACATATATCAGCGCCAACACTGAAATTTGCTGGATTGGGTATCGATCCTATGATATTGTTTAAACCAATCTCCGGATTGGGCATTTTATTGGATGTAATAAGGCAATTTACAAGCTGATTTTGGCCCAGAACGTCTCATAATGTTTGCACTTCTCTTGATACAAAGCTGTTCAGTCTGATATGAAGGAAAAATAATAGTTAAATAACACTACTGGATCTCTTGTGTAATATGGTAACTGTGTTTTAAGGAAATAGGTGCCATTTTCGGTCCCTACACTGGTATCTGTTAATATCAGGTATCAATAACTGAAAAGAACTGAAAAATCTGGATCAGCACATACCTAATAATAATTAAGAAAAAATACTGGATAATATAAGATTTAAATTATATATTACATCTAAAATAGTCACAACTTTATCCCTTTATGCAAGTGAAGCAGTTTAAACAAGTTTTAAAACAATAGCTTCTAGCCAGTATAACACAGACCTGAGACAGATGGGGCTGTTGGAGGCTGGTGTTGGAGACATGATTTCTGAGCTCTTCTGTTGACTCGCTTCTGGACAAAACATTTGCACACTTTAAAATAAAAAAAAAGTTTAAAGTGTAAAATAACCCGTTTCCATGGTTACCTCTGAAGGCGTGGAGCTGTTCAGTTAGGACTTTTCGGATCTCATTTACCCAGGCAGTCTTCACCTCGGCTGTGGGAGCCTTAAAGAGAAATATATAATATAAATATAATACAGGGCCCATATTAGACTAATCTCTGATCGATGTTATAATGTTGTTTCCTCACCACAAACATACCTGGAGTTGCGTTTTGTTTCATTCACACGTTTAACGTACAAACCCTGGATATTTACACTGAGTTCTTATCTTAAATGGAAAACACTTTAGTCACCCCTTGTGATGTCATGTGGTAATTACAGGATGTGCTCCACTGTCTTTTTAAACTCCATTCACATTCACTGGACTCATTTGAATAATTTCAGATTAATAATAAAGGCTCACTCAATTGTGTCTAAATGGAACAAAACACAACTCCAGGTATGTTTTTGAAGAGGTAATTCTGACTTGACTAGTTTTTCAGTTAAGGGCACAATATGCAACTTTTCTTGGATGATATGGCTTGAAACTTATTTATTGCTATTGTATCTCTATGGAGATAAGCATGTGGCAGACTTCTAAACAGAAAAGTTCCACAGTGCACCTTTAAGTGTAAGTTTGTGGAAAAAAGTTGAGTTACAAAAGTACAGGAAGTAGCACAGAGTAAAACAGAATCCCTCTGCATCTATCAACAGAGAAAACTCCATCCAACACGCAGAGACAATTTACTCACAAGAAAGGCATCTGACACTTTAAACCTTCATTTAACTATATAAAGATGCGGTCATTTATTTGTAATAAATCACAGCACCTTAACTAACCATAACTACTGTGTAATTTAGACAGTTTTTATGCTATTATACAAGTAAATATTGTAAATGTTCTGTGCCTGGACGATGAAGACTTCATCTCGGGAATTGCACCAAATCTCAAACTTCTTATTATCTCCTTTGGCGTTTTCTGTGATGCCCACAGCGCTCATCTGAAACAAGATAATATGGTCCTGGTTTAGACCTGGTTTAGACCTGGTTCAGTCCTGGTTCAGTCCTGGTTCAGTCCTGTTTTAGACCTGGTTCAGTCACAGTTCAGACTTACAGTGAGTGAGTGTTAAAATCTGTATGACAGAGCTTTCTCAGAGCCCTCTCCCTTGGTTTAGTCCTGGTCTAGTCTCTGGTCTAGTCTCTGGTCTAGTCTCTGGTCTAGTCTCTGGTCTAGTCTCTGGTCTAGTCTCTGGTCTAGTCCCTGGTCTAGTCCCTGGTCTAGTCTCTGGTCTAGTCCCTGGTCTAGTCTCTGGTCCAATCTCTGGTCCAATCTCTGGTCCAATCTCTGGTCCAATCTCTGGTCCAATCTCTGGTCCAATCTCTGGTCCACTCTCTGGTCCACTCTCTGGTCCAATCTCTGGTTTAAGCTGTGGTCGCTGGTCCAAGCTCTGGTCCAGTCGCTGGTCCAGTCGCTGGTCCAGTCGCTGGTCCAGTCGCTGGTCCAGTCGCTGGTCCAGTCGCTGATCCAGTCGCTGGTCCAGTCGCTGGTCCAAAACAGTAGTGTCCTCTCTCTGGTCCAGAAACAGGGTGTCGTCTCTGGTCCAGACTTACACTGAGGGAGTTTGAATCGGGCCAAGCTTTCTTAACCCTCTCCACCTCCTGCATGACAAAACAGTAGTGCCCTCTGGTGGAGAAACAGGTGTCGTTGCATGGGTTTGAATCGGGCCAAGTCTTTGACCTTTGCGTGACCTTTTTTATGTTCGGTCCAAACACTGAAGGAGCCCTGCATCAGGAGCCGACCCAGATCTGAGAGATTACCCTGAAATATACAAGCCAAATATATCTGAAATACAGTATTGATGCTTTGCAGTGACATCACATCTCCATAGCAGAATCTTCATCAGTTACCATGGTGACACAATGCACATATAAGCAAACACTTTCAAAAAAGTTTGTAAGAGTCAAGAAAATTATAATTCAAGAAAACATACAAAATGGATTTAAACAGCACATTTTCAGGAGCCTGTGGTCAATATGAGCGTTCATGGTCATGTTTAGGTTTTTGATTTTCAACAGAAAAGTGAGAGTGACACACTGAAAAACTGTTAGCTAATGCTAGCTAATTTGTGACTGCAATTTTATGTGTGAGAGACTTGTTTAAATCACAAATCTATTTTATTTATGATGTGAGCTTTTACCTCATATCCAGTGATAGCAATGAGGTGCATGGAGTCATTCACAGCTTTGAGGATCCCCAGAATAGAAGAGAGCGCCACCTGCAGGTCATCAGCACCATCACAGCCTTTACTGTACTTCAACAACTCCTGAACACATACAGATAGGACATGTTTTAATGACTCAAGGACAGAACATTAAATAATGCACAAAATCTGATCATTTCAAAATACAGACACAAAAACAAGACAAACAAAATCATACTACTACATAGTAATAGTAGTAGAAGTTAGTACTTGTTGATCCTTTGCATTAGTAGTAGCAGCATTGCGACTAGTACCTTTAGCAGTACAGTTATCCCTCGCTATATCGCGGTTCACCTTTTGCGGTCTCAGTGTTTTGCTGATTTTTTTTGGGTGCAATTTTGCAAGCTTTTTTTTTTTTTTTACAGCATAAAGTGTTGTATATTTGCAAGTTTTCTCCCCAACAAAGCTCACAATGTCAATGAAATGTTCTGCACCGACAAATTTCAGAAACGCTTTGGACTTAAAAGTGTTTCTGTGCAAGGAGAGGCGCCTCTGCGGATACCACTGGAGCAGAGGCACATGAACAACACATTTAAAAAGATCATCAAGGAAGTGGGATATAATACATGAAGGTTTGAAATTTGAGAGTGTTTAAACAAAAGAGAAATGTGGGAAAATGTTAATGCCTGTCTGAGAAAAGTGTATAAAGTGTGTGGTGAGGGGTTTTACAGCTTTTAAACATATATAATAATTGTAAAAAATAAAGCTCACTACTTTGCGGATTTCACCTATTGTGGGTTATTTTTAGAACGTGACCCTTGCGATAAACGAGGGACCACTATAATAATATTAGTACTTGTACCTTGAGCAGGAGCTGGTACTTTGTGATCCGTTGCACTGGTTTGAGCAGATATGAGTCTAGACCCAGTTTGTGCTCCAGCTTTTTCTGGCACTCCTGAGAAGAAAAGACATCAGGCTTTTAATAAATAAGGAAAGAGGAGAGTAAGAGAGTAGGAGAGAATATAGGAGGAGGAGGAGGAAAAAAAAAGGAGAGGAGATAAGGAGAATGAAAAATGCTGTGTACCTGAAAGAAGGCACAGTCTGAGTACTGCCTCCATAGACTCTCAGAGCGAGGTTTGTTCTGACAGTACGCCTCATAGATCTGCAGCTCCTCCATCTGAAACAACAACATGTGTCAGACGTTCTCCCTAAAGTGTACAAACGTTTAGATGGGTCCTGAGCGGGTTTAAAATGTGACTTTTGATGTGAACCCTTGTTTTGTTTAATCTCCAGTGACCACTAGAGGGCACTGCTTAACAAACTGAACGACTCCAATATTAATACCAACAAAGTTACATGACCCTCTGACGGCCAATCAAAGGTTATAGCCATCGATCTATACAAATATAAGTATTACTGCCCAGCGTTTCTGAGGCTCTGTTCCCTCTTCTCGCTCAGGTCGTTTCATAGATCTACACTTCATGGTTGGGCTGTCATGTATTCTGCTTTATTTGATAAAGCACTGATACACTTTGAGATTGTTTAGCCGGAGCATGGACTTCACAGCAGTGTTTGTTTTAAACGTGAGTACATAGATCTATATGGGTGAGTTTTATGGTTTAAAATGTGCCTGTGCTGACTGCGTACACTCCTCTTCCCGCAGCTCACAGTGTTCAACACACAGCTGCGTTGATTTGACATTTAATCAGGGATAATGCACAAAAGACATTAACCTTATACAAAATAAAATGCGCCAATGCTTGTTTCCACCTGCAGTCCATGGAGAAATTTGTTCTGACAAAATCCACAGATTTAGGCTGATGTCTCTGTAGACTGGTGTCATGCCTTGGTCCCTACATGTGTAGTCTGAGTCCTATGGGGCCACTCTGAGTTCTGGCCTCCGGATACCGTTATTGGCATGAGGTCATTCAGAGCTTCTAGCACCGCCCTCCAGTGGTCCGTCATAGAACTCTAGTTCCATCCATTCACTGTTTTTACTCACTCGTTCTAAAAAGCATCGTCCCACCAGCTCAGGGCAGTCTGTGTAGGCCTCCAGCTCCTTCAGAAACGTCCTGTAACAAGTATACATATTTTAACATTTGACAAAATCTTTGCACTAAAACAAAACAAGCTTAAATTGATTTAAATGGTTTGTACCTTTTGTGGAAGTGGTAGATCTCGGACATGTTCCCAAACAGAACGTCCTTCTTTGAGAGCAGAGGTGGGGGGAGGAGGGAGGAGAGGGCTGGGTTTTCCATCTCTGCTGCATAACCCTAAAAACATCAACAAAACATATTCAAAATTATTATTATCACTACCTTAAAATGCATATTTATCAGATTAGATTATTAAAAACTAAAAACACAAATGATGAGGTTCAGATTTAAACTTCCATATGTACGGTTTGGGCCCTTTGACTTCACTGTTTTAGATCGCTGTAACTCATCTTTTTGTTAAAACTTTTCATTAGTTAATCCACTTCTGTTCCAGCAAAAATACTCAATTTGAAAAAAGAGATGCCCAGGATTTTTACATTTTAAAAGTCAGATCAAAAAGCAAAGTCAGAGGCTTCGTTGTTTATGCTCAGGAAATTCATATTGAAAACATTTGTTATTAGTTTTTAATAAGACAAAATAAAATCGTGAAGCATTCTTGAGTCTCACCTCTAGAACACAGAGCAGTTCATCCACATAGGCCCTCTCTGTCTCCAGCAGCTCGTTCATCACATGACTACAACAAAACAAAGAAACAGTCATAGATTCAAATATGACGTGTATATAATATAAAATAATACATTTAAAGGGTCCATACTACACTTTTTCTGATCTGTTATGTTTTTTCCTCATCACAAACACACCTGGAGTTGTGTTCGATTTCATTCACACATATTTATGCATATTTAGGCATATTCTCTCAAACAGAAAACACTCTGTTCCACCTTGTGATGTCATGATGTTTTAAACTCCACACACCTTCACTAGAATCATTTGGATGATTTCAGCCCTGGAATTTCCAATCTCTACTGAACAAAGTGTAAAATGTAGCGTTACCTTAAAAATCACCACTTCATGACATCACAAAGTGGAACATAGCATTTTGAGCTTTGGAGATGTAGATAAATAAAAAAGGATTACTTAAACATGTGTGAATAAAACAAAACACAACTCCAGGTATGTTTGTGAGGAGCTAACAGCATTCTAATATGATGTAATATAGGACCTGTAAATCTGATCTTTGTACAAACCGTCTGAGCACAGCCAGGTTCTCTTCCTCCTCAGACAGGGAGGCGTGACGCGTCGATCCATTCTGCACCGAAGACTCCACCTGCACACACAATTTATTTCTAACTTAAAGGCTTTATACACAATTTTTTCCCATGTATTTGAACTTAGGTTGTAAAAAGTATCAAAATCAGACACTAATTTATACTGAAACAGGTATTGAAACTTGATACTCATTTGAGCAGGTATCGATACTAAAAAAGTCCCATTCACAGGACAGAAATGAACCTTTCCTGAATATCTATAGAATGATCTTGAGCTGTATCAGAACAAGTATAAGACCACTATGTTAAGGAACCTACCTGAACGACTGAGGGATTACACAGATATAAGGCCACATGGTAATGGTAAGGGCACATGGTAATATAAAAGAAAGTCCTACAATTTAATGTTGAAAATCACATTCTATTGTCTAAAGACATCATGTATCGGAATCAGTATTGAGTATAGAGTCCTTATCAAAGACTTTGCCAGTACAGATATATTGTATAAGCAGCTCTTGAGGTTAAAATATGTCCACTGTGTACTAGCTGCATCTAATTAAAGTTATGTAAAGCCCTTCTAAACTCATTGTGGTGAATCATTAAGATGTTCAGAATGCATAAGGTAAGAGGAATAACTCAGCAAACTGTTTAAAATTAACTAGTTTTCTTTTTCACTTTTTGAAGATGTGAATTTTTAAGATATGTCAAGGTTGAGGAAATGCTACAATTGTGAGTAATTGAAGTGACTCATGTGATCAGTGTGAACCAATCAGAACAGACCTTTTTGCAGACGGCATTGTCAGCGGAAAACCTCCTCTCCTTCCTTTGTGCGTCTGATACACAAAAACATAAAAGTTCACATTTTAGAAAAATATGCATTGCTTTAAGTTACCAATATAAGTAAAGTAAGTAAGTATAGTCATTTCAAGATCTAATTTAGTCTTGGTTTAGACCTGGTTCAGTCGTGTAGTAGTAGCAGTAGAAGGAGTAGAAGTAGCAGCTGTAGCAGTAACAGTAGCAGTAGTAGTAGTAGTAATACTTACTGGGGGAGGACTGGGGGGACTTGACTTCTGGTCTGGGGGCCACAGGCTGCACTGGTCGGGTTTGTTTTGCTGCGAGTTTCTTCAGAGAAATCCTTCGTTTGTCAAACATGTCCTGAACCGACGTCTGCTTCTGTAAAACCTTCTCAATCTGGTCCTAAAGAGAGGAGAGGGTCAGAGGAGGAGAGGAGCAGAGAAGCAGAGGTGAGGGCCACAGGAGGAGAGGAGAGGGTCAGATGAAGCAGAGGAGAGGTTCAGAGGATGGACAGATGATGTAGAGGAGCACTGACCCTGAGCTGTGGTGTAAGCACTGCCTCGTACTGGCTGCAGAGAGTGCTGTGGCTCAGTGTGTGCAGATGAGATGTCTCCATGAAGCGCTCCAGCTCCTGTAATGCCCCCTCTGCCCCGTCCTGGGACTGACAGCGGTCCACAGGTTGAGATGCAAGAAGAAAGACACCCTCCTCACACCACAGTGCTGCCTACAGGAGGGACAGGGAAGGGGCAGAGTTTAGAGGCACAGTGCGATGATGTCATAGTCTCAGATGTTGTGCATGGGCCAATATGAATGAAATCTGAAAACATATGATCCACAAATGTTGAACCTTCTCATTGTTAGTTTGGGATTGGCTCCACAAACTTGTCATTTTAGTCCTTTCAACTGACAGCAATCACATCTTTAGAGTTGAATAAATCGTTAGAGTGTCTGTCTTGATGTGAGTGCATTTCATCCAGGTCAGAAAAATATGTGAGTGGGAAAATTTATATTCCATTTAAAGGATGTATGTATCCTGTTGCAACCCAAATTAGAGACTTTCTGACTCGATAACTGTCTTGACAGAAACACTCCCATTTATCCATTTTATAATCTGATGTTTTGGTTCATTAAGAATAAATCATATTACAGTTGTTATCAGTAAAAGCTATATTTGATTTGAACACCCATTTACCTCATATCTTTTAAAATTGGTCATGTTCATGAAATTTTACCAATCTAGATCTTACATACGGTTGCTAGGCCTGTCACGAAAACACAATTATAACTATAATATTGAAACTACTATTACACAGACACAATAACAACAAAGCAGGGTAATCCCAGTAAACCAATTTTTTACTAACAGTATCATTTAAAGGCCTGAGCAGCAACAAATATATAGCAGAATGAAAAATACTTAGCCTGACGTTACATAAATTAAACTCTCCTCAGCCCAAATCTTTTCATAAAATTTCACCATTATTACAAAGAAATATATACATGATAAATACTGAGCCCAAAATATATTGTTCCAGTTATCATAAGTTGAACAATAAGAACTTAAAACTTGCAATTCTTCTTGTCAGACAGAAGCGTTTGTTTACCTGCATTACATGTTTGGGCTGCTACTTGTCGCCTTCCTCAGAAGCGACAT
The DNA here is from genome assembly GCA_019594935.1 of Periophthalmus modestus. NCBI lineage: Eukaryota > Metazoa > Chordata > Actinopteri > Gobiiformes > Gobiidae > Periophthalmus > Periophthalmus modestus. Next base: position 1,829,320 of record JAIEZT010000198.1, read on the forward strand.
GTGACGCTGAAGTGATGATGTAGTGACGTGTCTTATAGGCTCTTACTTGGTTTCACAACAAAGCAGTCTCCAGGACTGCATCCCGAGTGTGATAAGGTATACGCTCCCTCCCCATGGTTTATGCTCCTTGGACCCTGTTTGATGATCTCAGTGGTATTTGTTGATTTCAGCACGGATGACCCTGCCGTTGTTCCAGTCCATGATGTGGTTTTATCTCTTGCAGTGGTCGTTTTAGATTGATTTCAGATTTTCAGATTTCTGCTTCTTCTTTTATTGCTCTTGTTCATCTATTTGCCATTTCTTTATCACACTATTTTTGATGTTATTTCTTCCGTGTTTCAAATGGCCCTCCCCTTTCCCTTGCATGTTTTGTTGCAATAGGCGACAGACAGTAGGGTGTGCAAGGTTCATGTCACTAAAGCATCATGTGACGCTTCTGAGGAAGGCTACAAAAAGTAGCCAAAACATGTAATGCAGGTCTGACAAAAAGAATTGCTAATTCTAAGTTTAAAATTGAAGACAGAATGAACCTTTACCAAATCATAGTAATTATTGTGACAGAATGGTTCCTTTAATGTTTTAAAATGTAATAAATCTTTAAATCGTGTGGTCAGTCTATACCTTCTCGAGAGCACGGTGTAGCTCCAGCGTCTTCAGCACACTGCTCTTCTTGCTCCTCAGAACAGACACAACATCATCACAACCCGCCCGGAGCTCGTTGCATTTGGGATGAATCGAGTCCTCAGCATAGTGAGCGCTTGCAATCAAAAAGTCCCCCTCAGAGACCAGAGACCGTGCCAAGTCCAACACCTCCTGAAGGAAAACAGGGATAGATTGGGTTTGGACTGGGGTTAGTCCTGGTTCAATCCTGGTTTATTACAGTATTAAGAGTATATATGGTCTTACAGCAGCTCTGCCTTCAATGGTGGTCAGCTCCTTTAGGACATGTTCAGCATGAGCTGGACTCACAGTGACCTCAGAGAAACTGGACACACGCTCCCAAAGAGACGACAGGTGAGTGCGAACCTGAAGGAAAGACGAATGACAGGTAAGACTATAGTCAAATATATAACTCAAAGGAAGAGAGAGAGGGAGAGAGAGAGAGAGAGGGAGGGGGGGGGGGGGGGTCAGCTATCATAACTAATTAAAGTTATTTGAGAAAGCGAGATATGTTTTATGTCATTTTCATGACTTTATTTTATGTATTTTATTATATAATTACCTACACTACCTCACTTTCTATCTGCAATCTCTGGCTGTTTACACTTGAATGTTTCTCTTGAATGTTTTCTGTTTTGTTTATGTCTTAATGTTACTTGAAGGGTTTGCACATTTCTTTTTTTTTGTGGTTTGCACATTTCTTCTTTTTTCTTGTTTGCAAATTTTTAATTTATTCTTTCTATTTTATTTTTGGCACATTTAAATATGTTTGCACTGAGGTGGGAGAGGACAGCAATTTCATCTGCGCTATTCATCTTGTATGTATATGCACATTTGACAATAAAGAGAAATTGAATTGAATAATTCTAATTGTATTTGATTTGGTTTGATTGTGACAACGGTGGCCAAGGCAGCATATTAACAATACAAGACTCAAGAGTGTACAAGCCACAATAAAGTTTCATCAAGACATCGGTAAAAAAAAAAACACAACACTATTAATTGCACAAGGAGCGGGTGAGATACACAGATCTACAGAGGAGAGGAAGATGTGATAAATCATATAATATACAGAGAGAAAGAGAGAGAGCTTTTATTTTTTGGTTAAAAATACAGTACTGTGGCTTTAATATTCTGTCAGATTATAGAAATATGTAGTTTATAGTTTCGTACTTCTCTAAAGCTGATCTCAAAGTTCCTGAGCTGCAGACACTGCTCAAGCTTTGTCCTGTGTCTCTCCCAGAAATCATCGAACGCCGTCTCAGTCTCATCCAGCTGACCCAGTAACCTAGGAGACAAGAAACAGTTTAACATGGAATATTCTGGTAAATATAATATCCTACAGCTGACCCAGTAACCTAGGGGACAAGAAAAGGTTTCACATGGAATATTCAGGTAAAGATGTACACAATCATACAGATGATCCAGTGTTCAATGTTTTATTTTTATATGTATTTAACATTTAGTATATATTTATCATTATACACCTATAATGTAAGGTAAGCTACACTTATGGATCCCTTGTGATGGAAATTCATTCTACACATTTGTGCCCGGAGAAAACCCACCCAGACACAGGAAGAACATGCAAACTCCACACAGAAAGACCCAGGAGTCAAACCAGAGACCTTCCTGCTGTGAAGCAAGAGAACTAACCACTCAGCCACTTTGCTGTACCGTGTTATCTAAAGGTAATGCCTGATGTGTATTAGTTTGCTTTTTTAGACCTCTGCACTGTGGTTCACATCTTTGACCTCTGACCTCTGCACAGTGAGCAGGTTCTCCATCTCATCCTGGGTCATATGGTACTCGGGGTCCTCCTGTAGAGGCTCGTTTATACAATCCAACAGCCTCCTGCCTTGAGACAGTGCCACCTGGAGGTCCTCCTGAGAACACACAGAACACAGAATGCGGGACTTGCACAGGTCTAAGCAGCTGGGGGTGGTAGAGTTTACGTACCTTCATGGCGTCCTTCTTGAGCTCGTGACCCCTGAGCAGAGCCGTGGTGCTCTCCACATCATTGGGCAGCTCTGTCTCTGCGAGCTCCGCCCCAAACGCCTGCAGTGCCTGAGCCGTCGTCTTCACCATCAGAGCGAAAGCCTCGATCGCCTGTAATACAACAATGAAACTAAATATACACATGTTTAAATGTCTCACATGTTTAAAAAATGTAGAAAATATATCTAACTGCCTTGTTTCTGACAAACACTGTGATTAGATTTGTTTTAATCACAGGATTCTGTTCAAAGTTCACATTTTAAACCAGAAGAATTGACCAAAAGAATCGATCTGTACAAACATGTTCTGAAATGTGATTCTTCTATTAGTTTGTCAGCTCAGATATCAAACTACAGGCTTAACAGTTTTTATGCAGAATAAGACCTCATGGAGACACAGGGAGGGCCTCTGACACACACGGACATTTCAGAACATGTTTGTACAGATCTAAACTACAGGGTTAGTTTACAGCTTTTCTGCAGAATAAGATTTTGGTGTTTGTGGAAGAAAACTGCATTCTTTATGATTTCATATCAAATAAAGATTTTGTTTTGACTGCAACTCTAGGTCAGAGTGAACAAGTGAACCAGATTTCAGTACAGTAGTAAATACATAGAAAATTGCTTCTTTTTGTTTTGTTTTTTTACTACAGTCACCTCATATGCATATGCATCTCTCCCACTGTTTCAGGTCTAACAGAGCTCCTGCAGTTATGGTCACACAATCCCAGCATGCATCTTTTTATGCAGCTAAAAACAGTCTTCCTGATGATGTGAGACAGGCCTCTACGACAATTTTTAAATGCTTTTTATTCTGCACTCTTCTCTTTTAAAGTCAATTTTATGATGATTATTTATGTTTTAATGTGTTTGTGTATTGTGATTTTAATGTCTTTATTATTCTGTAAAACACTTTGAATTACTTTGTTTACCAATTGTGCTATAGAAATAAACTTGCCTTACCACCTTCAAACCCCACACTCACAGTGGTCGCAGGTCCCACAGAAACTAACAGCGTTGGCCATAATGAACAAACTTTATGTTCTTCATAGCTTCAGAGATTATGAATTATTCTTGAGGGTTGGGATGTTCACATTAACAAATGTAGAAGAAAGCCTGAGCCTTTTACCGGATTTACAAAGCTCCAGATTGATGAGAGAAGTGGATTTCTGCAGCTAAATAGGCTAGGAGCTAATCAAACCATACATGAATTAAGATATGAATGTATTCATACATTTGTGTATTGTCATTAGTATTATAGTCTATTAATGAGGCAGAGAATTTAAAGAGAAACTATATGAAGTGCTTTTTGACAAATGCTGATAATTAGCTTAATGTTAACTGACTGTAATGTTAAATATTGACTGTAGAAAATAAAATCACAAACTAAAGTTAAATCAATATTTTTGTGTTTATTACATTGACAGTGTGAGTTAGCGGCTAACAGGCTCCAACATCTGCACATTAGAGAGAGCACATCCTGTTTTCACTGTTTCATCTATGTCACATCATCTAAACTGTCAGGATCAGTTGAGAATGAAGTATATTTGTCACAAACATCTCCAGGGCCCTTTTTAATGATGAAGGTGAAAAGTAAACCAGACGTTCAGATATTGCAGAGTTAAGGTGAAATCTATGCAATCTCTTTTCTTTAAAATATGCCCTGTGCCAGGTAAGGGTCACTAATGTTTAATCCGATTAGTTTTAAAATAAATGATTGTCTACCATTTCATTTAAAGACAAAAAAACTCCAAAAGTGACTGGGTGCCATTCATTACCGCAAGCTCACCACTGCCAACATGGTGTCCCTGTCACGTGGTGTAGGAGCTCTAAAATGTCTGTCTTATTTCTGACGAGCTCTTACCGTTCTGTGTGAGATCCAGCACTCGTGGTTGTACTCCTGATACCCTCCAAGCTCCGTGGTCAGTTGCCCTGGAGCGATGTACGCGTGCAGCTCCGCCACCGAGCTCAGCATCACCACCTGCAGGAGCACATGAGGACTGCATCATGTAAACTCAGGTTTTTATCCTTCAGAGTCTGGTGCTGGTCTAAAAGGATTTGAATTCAGCTTATACTAATAACAGTTGTAATGCTGATTTATTCTTATTGACAAAAACACTGGACTGATTGGTTGATACAGCTTTTTCAGCTCTGGTGTCTGATACTTTGGACGCGTGAGTGTCCAACGTGTGAACACTCAAGAAGTGCCATGTCAACGCCAGATTAACGCTGCTCTGGCAAAAACACAGGCGCATGTGCACCATAGCATGTAAACTCAACGCCTCAGTGTGAATGCACCATAAGAGTTAAACATTTCCTTTAAGTCACATGATAAAGTGATGTGTATATGTGTTCCTGAAGTCATCCCTGTTTTAAGTGTAGAGCTTTACAGTGGTGTAGAATATATCATGTTTTATTGGGTCATAATGTCATACCTTCATCCTGAAACTGTCCCCATCTCTTTTACATATTGACACATGTTCAGGTTCACTATAATATGATATCATAATGTGTTCTTTACCTTCATTCTGAAGTCGTCCCTGTTGAACTTGAAGAGGAAGTCTGACAGAGTCCTCTGCAGCAGAGCCGTGGGTCTGAGGACGAGCACAGACTGCACCTGTCCTGTCCCAAAGTACTCCTATTAAAATATAACAAATACACATGTATTATACATATGTCATTATTATTATTATCTAACATATGACAGTGACAGTTGGCCCCCAAAATAATAAAGTAGCCTTATGTCTAATGTTTGGGTTTATTTTCAGGACAGTCTTATACATTCATGTGATAGGCCAGCTAATATCAGTCCCCACATACCACTACCTTTAAGGGTGTTATGCTGTGTTTTAGACTGTTGCATACATTTGACATTTTTGGACCTCACTGAAAAAAACAAAAAAAAAAAAAAAACAAATATCATGATAAGCCAAGGCAGAGCTGAGCATAGTAAATAGGTGGATAGACTTGGAGTGGTGCCGATGGAGTGGTCAGTTTTTTGACTGAAAATCTCATTAAAAGTTCATCCAGTTTATGAATAAAACATGAATAAAACACATTTCAAATATTAAATATTCACAAGTTTTGGTTGCTGCGGTTTTCAGGTCAGATGTTTTCATTCTAGCTCCTCTCTGTTTAAATGTAACAGAGTATTAGAACATATATCTTATATATACTACTAACCAAAGTGTAGCTAATTTCCAGACTTCAGATGAATATGTAGAAAGGCATCTGCTGGGCTTTGGAAGGGCATTAGTAATAGCAGTGGTAGATTTATAATGTACAGTAGTACCAGTAGAAGCAGAAATTGTAGCAGAAACAGCAGCAGGAATAGTAGCAGTAGCAGCAGTAGTAGTAGCATTCGTAGTATCAGTAGTAATAGTAGTAGCAGCAGGAGTAGCAGTAGTATTAGTATCTCCTGTTCCTCTCAGTGTGTAGGAGTAAAAGTAGTTGTAATAGTAGCATCAGTAGTAGCTCCCTTTGATAAATAACTATATTCAATAAGATTTATATTGTAAATACATTCTTTTATTTCTACATGTCTCAGCATTTCTTTTATTTGATATGACATCATAATACATTACATTTTAATGACCTACTCCTGTCCCCTCTGATAAGGCTAAACCTTTGTCTCTGCTCCTCCCTCTCCTCGTCTGCACCGTTACCATGGAAACCAGCAGTATCCTCTTCATTGCAACGGACAGGAGCGTGCAACTGAGGAAGCGCGTGCACGAGGGGTGTGTGCACGTGAAAGGAAGGAACGTGCATGAGAGGAAGTGATAGTAGCAGCTGTTATTTTTAGCATTTGCAGCTGACATTGCAGTAAAATGGTCAATGAGACACAATACTAAGCTATGAGCTAATAGACAGCTAAACCAGGACTAAACTGGGACTAAGCCAGGCCCTAGGCCAGGACTAAAGCAGAAACTATACCAGGGACTAAACCAGGGACTAAACCAGGGACTAAACCTGTACTAGACTTGAACTAGACCTGAGCTAAACCAGGACTAAAACAGCAACTAAATCAGGACTAAAGGACCTGTCACGATTATAAATTTTGATGCACAATATATCTCTACAGAGAAATATTGCAATAAGCGATAATATTAAAACTACTTTATGGCACTAATTTAAATTTAAATAATGCAAGATAATCCCAGTAAACCATTTTTAAATAGACTGTATCATTAAAAGGCATGAGCTGTAACAAATAAACATCAGAATGTACCAATAATTAGCAATAAAAGGGACTTGCTCAATCCTCTACAGCTCGAATCTTATTGTATTACGACAAATATACCCAAATCTCCTTCCTTGTGCAAAGAAAAAGTACAAATGATAAGTACTGAGTCCAAAAATATATTGTTCCAGCTTTCATATATTCAACAATAAGTCAATATAGTAGTTACTGTATAGTAGTTATTGTAACAGACCTGGACTAAACCAGGGACTAAACCAGTGACTAAAACCAAAAAGTAAACCAAGGACTAAACCAGGACTAGACCAAGAACTAAACCAGGGGCTAAACTAGGAGCTAAGCCAAAGATTAAACCAGAAACTATTTTGTGATTTCTCAAATTCAAGTTTAATTTCTTTGCTTACAGTCTTATTTTAAATTAAACATCTTAATCTAAAATTATAATCTTATAATAATATATATAATATATAGGACTGTTTATAAATCCTGTTTGAATAACACATACAGCTACATTTATACAAGTGTCTCACACAAATCTCACCCTAAAATATTGATGTATTCTGGTGTATTCTGTCCTTCCCCGAGGTTAAACAGCAGATATGAATTTGAATGTCTTTTGTCCCTCTCTCTCCCCTCCCTCTGCACGTGTCAGTGCGGGCGATCAAATACTGCCCCCCCTCCTTTGGGACGTCCCACCTATGAATGAATATAACATAAGGAGATTAGACCAGAACTAGACCAGGACTAAAGCAGAACTAGTACAGGACTGGATAAGGGAGGGGTGGTCAGGGCCGTTTTTTTGAATTTACGCAAGGCATTCGACACAGTTAACCACTTGATTCTGCTTTCAAAATTCCTTAATTTCAATCTCTCTGCCAAAGCCATCGCTTGGTTCCAATCATACCTTACAAACCGTAACCAATGCGTAAGAATAAATGACAAAATGTCGCCACTGAGACCACAGGTGTCCCCCAAGGGTCAATTTTGGGGCCGTTGCTTTTCGGTCTGTACATCAACGACCTGCCGTCCATCTGTGAAGACGTGGAGGTGTTGATGTACGCGGATGACACAGTTCTCTTCACACACAGTTCGGATATGAATATTGTGGCAAACAAGCTTTCTTTGTCAATGGGAAAGGCAATGGAGTGGTTTCGCAGAAATAGCCTTGTACTGAATACAGGGAAAACTGTCACAATGTACTTTTCTAACAAACAAAATCTCAGCGCTCTCCCAAATATTTATGTGGACAAGTATATGATCAAAAATTTTGATGAAGTCAAGTATCTGGGAGTGACTTTGGACGCTACACTAATATTTAAGAAGCATGTTAAAAAGCTCTGTCAGGTTTTAAAATATAATGTTGCTAACTTTCGCCAGATTAGGAGCTCATTATCGTTGGAAGCAGCAAAATCATATTTCAATGCAATGATAATTTCACATATCCTGTACTGCGTGTCATCCTGGTCCCAAGCCAAAGCAGCCCATAACCCCATAAGAACGACAGATAATCAGGCTCTGAAAATTCTTGACAAAAAATCTCGGTGTTACCACCATTGCAATATATTAGACAAGTACAAAATCCTGAGCTTTGACAATCTGATCAGATACTCTGATAACCGCCTGGAGCATAAAATCCTGCATGACGCGCTCCACCCCCTCTGAAAATTTTTGTACAGCCATGCTCTCAATTAACCACCAGAGCATTAAGGTCTTTTTCGAGGGGTGATTGTAATGTTCCTAAAAGAAAGTCTGCTTTTGCTCAATCAGCCTTTTCCTATAAAGCGTGGACTGGGCTCCCAGACCAGCTCAAGAACATGGCGGACTTTCACAGTTTTTCGTGGGCCGTCAAAGACTGGCTCTTCGAGCACCAGTCCTGTGCACACTGAGTACCAGACGGGTATTTGGCCATCAGGTGATACCCTTGTGGGTAGCACCTGATGGCCATCAGATTATCAGATGATCGGTGTAATAATACTGCCACATGTACATCTGTACCACTTGGGTATGTAGCTATTGCACTATTGTCTTTGATGCACTAATACAAGATGAAGCACTTTACTCATATTTTGCACTTTTGAAAATTGCTACTATTTTACTGTACTGTAACTACTCTATGCACTGAAAACTGAATATGTTGCACTTTTGTATAATTGAATTTAATTTGTAATGTTTTATTTTGCATTTTTGTGTAATTGAATTTAACCTGTAATGTTTTATTTTTACATATGTTAAATGTTTGTATGTCGAGGACTGCAGATGGAAAGTAGCTTTGTGCTAAATCTGGTGCAGCCATCTTTTTAATGTAACTCCCCATTGTCCTTCAAATAAATAAACTAAACTAAACTAAACTAAACCAGGACTAGTACAAGACTAAACCAGGACTACAGGAGCATTCACATCTGAGAGAGACTGTAAAATCTGAACTTTAAACTAATCCAAGAATCTCATGTATTTCAGAAGATGATTGTAAAGGTCTAAATTACAGGATTAGCATTTTTACACAGAATGAGACCACACAATCAGGGCATCTGACACACAGAAAGGGCATCTTACAGACAGGGACATTTCAGAACATGCTTATAGCGGTCCAAATTACAGGGTTAGAAGCTTTTACACACAATGAGAATTGTACTGTTTGCAGTAAGAAATTAGAATATGGTAGCCATTCTGAAAAAAAACATTAGACTTTTGTTTATTTATACTGATAGAGAAGATGATGGACTATGTGTCAGTTTTTGTTTCATGTGGATAGGTCCAGTAATTAGAGATATTAACCATAAACCAGATCATTTTAGTCTTTATCTGATATTACATAAGAGATCTATTCAATCTGCTGCTAAAGTGGATGAATGTTTTGATTACACAGCACAAAGCTTATGGATTATACAGACACATGTGAGAGCACACATGTGTCCTTAAACACGTGCCACATGTGTGTTTAACATCTGAACATAAACACTGTATAATAACTCTAAAATAGAATGTGCTTTTCAACATTAAATTGTAGCACTTTCTTTTATATTTCCATGTGGCCTTATATCCGTGTAATCCCTCAGTCGTTCAGGTAGGTTCCATACTAGTCCATGGGTGAATACTGGTCTATGTTGGCTTATACTTGTTCTGATACAGCTCAAGCTCATTCTATAGCTATTCAGAAAAGCTTCACTTCTGTCCTGTGAATAGGACTTTAGTACCAATACCTGCTCAAATGAGTATCTAGTTTCGATATTAGTTTTATTTTCGATTAATATCTGATTTTCAATACTTTTGACAACCATACTGCCTATGTCATCAACACTGAACACTCCATCAGATTTTCTTGCATCTGCTCCAAACCACATGCTTTTACTAACAGTGGATCAGTTGTAAACTCCTCCATTAAAAACACTCAAAATGATCAGTGACCATTGGAATTGCTACGGGGACTAAACTCGTCCTAGTCCTAGGTACAATCCCCGATTAGACTAAATCGGGGATTGTACCTAGGACTGAAGCCAGGATTGAAGCAGGAACACACAAAGACTACCAAGACTGAACAGGTCTAACCCCGGAGCTTAATGAAGACTAAACCAGGATTAAAACCAGATCTTAGGTCTAAACCAGGACTTAAAGACTGAAACAAGATCAACCCTGCACACAAGCAGGTCTTAAGCATCAGTACTAAGCCAGGGACAAAACCAGGGACAAAACCAGGGACTAAACCAGGGACTAAACCAGGGACAAAACCAGGGACTAAACCAAGGACTACACCAGGGACTAAACCAGGGAGTACACCTAGGACAAAACAGGGACTAAACCAGGGACCAAACCAGGGACCAACTGAGAGACTAAACCAGGGACCAAACCAAGGACCAAACCAAGGACCAAACCAAGGACCAAACCAAGGACCAATCCAGGGACCAAACTGGAGACTAAACCAAGGACCAAAGCATTAAAAACACTCAAGCTGATCACTGACCATTAGACTGACCCAATCTTTATTAATGTGATTAATTGTACAGTCCTTATTGTATTTGTTTATGTGTAATCTCATGATTTCTTTGCACTCTCTTCTCAGATCCCCAGATCACAAACTGTAAAAGGAGCGTTGACCTTGAGTGACCTTGGTGATTGGTGTGTCCCGTGGGAGAACCAATAACCTTCAAGCTCTGCACCAGACTGTGCTCTGATTGGTCGATTTGAACTGGATGAGAGGACACATGCGGCCATCTTTGGGTCGGGCACTCTCCATTGCCCTTCCTGCGCGCAAGATGCCCTCCTTGTGTCCCTATGGAGTCTTATTCTGTGTAAAAACTGCTAACCCTGTAGTTTAGGACCCTAAATGCACGGGATTCAGTCTCTCTCACAACTGAATGCTTCTCAATGGGTTTAAAATGGGAATAAACCAGGAACTAAACCAACAACTAAACCGGGGACTAAACCGGGGACCAAACCAGAGAGTAAACCAGGGAATAAACCAGGACTAAACCAGGGACTGAACCAGGAACTAACCCAGGAATTAACCCTGGGATTGGGACGAGGGACTAAATCAGGATACTCAATTTTTATTTTAAAACAAAAATCACTATACTTGTCAAAATCTCAAACTTTGTCTGGAAAATTCAATATTCTCGTGTCACTGGGGAGTGTTGAACACAATCCAAACCCCATCATTACAATCATGTCTCATTAGCATATCATTAGCATATATTAGCATAAGGTGACATGCTAAACGGTGTTAGCACATGGACTGCAGCTGTGAGTGGAGTGAACGAGGGTGAATTGAAATTAAAATCAGGAACACAAAACGACAAAGATAAAATTCAGGCTTTAGCAGAAAGAAAAGTCAAGATTTTTGGTCAACATTATTGCAGCTATTCTCTTAATAATAAACTAATAAACTAACTAAAAGATTTTAAATACAAAAAAAATAATGGTAGTCTAATGTATAAAATGTTTGTGGCACTAAGAAAGACACTTTACCCACCTAGTACAGTGATAACAAGCAAGATGGTTTATGTAGGTAGCTTGGATCTAACAGACAACCTCCAAATTCTTATTTTTGAGATTAATACATGGATGGTGGGATAACAGGCTTTAAACATAGACTTTATACCTGATGCCTTGCCAGACTTTGGACTGACACAATGGTACTCCAATGTCTTTATAAAATACATTATACAAAGATTATTCTCTTGTTTTCGACCAAAAAACACATACTGCAGAGAAATAGGCAATATGCCACAGGACTGAACCAGGACTAAAGCATGTCTAAATCAGGTCTAAACCAGGTCCAATCCATGTGGCTGACTAATCCAAGGACTAAACCTGGAACTAATCCAGGAACTAAACCAGGAACTAAACCAGGAACTAAACCAGGGACTAAACCAGGGACTAAACCAGGGACTAAACCAGGGACTAAACCAGGGACTAAACCAGGGACTAAACCAGGGACTAAACCACTAAACCAGGGACCAAACCAGGGACCAAACCAGTGATCAAAACAGGGACCAAAGCAGGAACCAAACCAGGACTGAACCAGGACAAAAACAGAACTAAACTAGGACTAAACCTGGACTAAAACTAGATTCAAAGTAGGACCTAAAGTAGAACTAAAACCAAGACTAAAGCATGTCTAAAGCAGGTCTAAACCAGGTCCAATCCATTTGGCTGTATATAGTATTGTGTGTATTTTGTCCCTTACTGCGATCCGTAGCAGCGTGCTCTTGACCGCCGCCCATCGGTCCAGTCGTCTGTCGATGACCAGGATGAAGCCCAGTCCACCAGATACCACGCTGGAACCAGGAAACAAATATATATTTAAACACATTTAAAATAAGCAAAATATGAACACAGATTTAAACACATTTAAAGGTTTTATATTACACAAAAATTACTCTTGAGAGCTTTAAACAATGTATAATGTTGTTTTTAACAAGGGGGGACATAGAGTTTTCTGTTTGAGAGATGAATTTTAAATATGCAGGGTTTTTGTATTAAACATGTGATATGTAAATACATTTGACATGGACATGAGTAATCAGATCACTGGAGTAATCAGATGCACAGACTGCACAAGAGAAATCTGATCAAAAACACCTGGTGACAGGTATCAGTGAATTTGTGGATTTTTAGAGGCTGTATTGTTGTCTGCTGTATTATTGCTATATTATTGTTGTCCAAATGGCTCTTTGGGTGTTAAAGGTTAGACTAAATCATGGACTAAGCCAGGAAATAAACCAAGACTAAACCAGGGACAAAACCAAGACTAAACTAGGACTAAACCAGGGACAAAACCAAGACGAAACTAAGACTAAACCAGGGACAAAACCAACACTAAACTAAGATTAAACCAGGTCTAAATCAGGGACCAAAACAAGACTAAACTAAGACTAAACCAGGACTAAACCAAGACAAAACCAAGGCTTAATCAGGCACTAAACCAAGTACTAAACTACGGCTAAACCTAAATGAGCCCACATGAGCAGCTGTCTGCATTTTAGTATCAGCCGATCTATGCTAATTTCAGCGGTTGCTATGGAAACCCTGGCGCCGCATTCCGTTGTGATTTGTTGTGAAAATGTATTGTCAGTGCTGCACATATGTCTAGGGGTAATTACTCATCAACTGTGTGAATGTTCTTGGACTAAATGCGCGCCAAACATTTGAATTTTATTATTTAAAGGTCCTCAAGGGGAAATTGACTTGTGAGCTTTAAGCCATGTTATAATGTTATCACCTCCTCAAAATGCTGCTACCTCATCAAAAACATGCCTAGAGTTGTGTTTTGTTTCATTCACACATGCTTGAGTAACCTTTTATTATTAGTGTGTCTACATCTCTGAAGCTCAAAAGGCTCTGTTCCACCTTGTGATGTCATGAAGTGGGAGTTTTCAAGTTAAGTATGACCTTTTACCTTTAGTTCTGCAGAGATTGGAAATTCAAGGGCTGAAATCATCCAAATGATTCTAGTGAAGGTGTATGTATGAGTTTAAAAACACAGTGGAGCACTTCCTGTATTACCACATGACATCACAAGGTGGAACAGAGTGTTTTCTGTTTTAGAGAAGAACACAGCCTAAATATGCAGGGTTTGGGTGTTAAACATGTGTGAATGAAAGAAAACACAACTCAAGGTATGTTTGTGATGAGGAAACAACATTTTAACGGCGATAATAGAGTAATATCAGCCCTTTAAAATGAAAATAAACCATTTTAATATATACAAGTAATGTCAGCCCTTTAAAATGAAAATAAATCATTTTCATGAAAATAAATCATTTTCATTTTAAAATAAACCAAAATTATCTAAAAACTAGTAGATTTTAATAGACAAAAATGAGGAGATGCAGGTTTTGAAATGTAGTAAGATGTGATCATAGTTGATTTTTTTGTATTTTGTCAAATTTCATACTATGATTTCTTGTCAGTCAAATGAAACTCGTCTTAATATAAAGACTTGATTGAGTTATGGGACATACAAGATGAAACATTACTAATACATGATTTTTTTTGCCCAGGTGGAGTCAATGATTCAACAGAAACAACAGCTACATGAGTAAATACAACCGTAAGATTTTAATTTAAATTTCAAATAACACTTTATGAACTTGGACCAAAAACATTTATCTAAATTTAAGTTACTTTTTTTTTTTTCACGAAAAGATGCACTTTTAAAAAAAAAAAAACTCAGAAAACTCTCAGCATCATTTCATTTAAATCTGAAAAGGTCCAAACAATGACATAAATGTTACAGTTATATATATTTTTTAAATGTTTAAATGGTTAAATCCATATTTTTGTAATAAGAAAAGCTGCTGTAATTAGAGTGTACAGATTAATAACAGGCTTACTACAATCAAGTTCAAGTTCGATACAGCATTCAATACATGACAGATGAAACAATACTTTTAGAGAGTCAGTATATATAGTGAGTATATTTTCTTTGGACTAGTGGGAAAATTGTGATCATTTTTCTGTTCTACGTTGAGATTTGAGCTGAAGGAGGTTGAATTATGAACTTCTACGACTCATTATAGACACAAACTATTTGCGTGTTACCTTCACTTATTCATTTATTGCAGCTCATATATTTGAACCATACTGTACATTTGAATTCGTTTTTGACTGATAATTCTGCTTTATGTTTTGGTTTCAATATGATTATTTATCATCTATATTTACTTCAACAATATATCATACTTGAAAATGCGTTATTGCGACATACCTATGAAATCGTTTAAAATAGCAACAATTTTAAAATTGAAATAGTCATAATGCACAAAATCGTTTAAATGACCGCCAACAGAACCTTAACCTTCACACAGGCATAAAACAAAACTATACCTCAACAAACGCTTAATCCATCCTCATTTTAAATCCAAATTTTCTTGAGAAACTTTGAAAATTTGAAAAATTCAAAACAAAAATCCTTAAAAATTGTTGGTTCTTGCGTTAATCCAATAACAGGTAGGTCAGATTACCCAAGAAATAAAAAAAAAAATCTACTGCAATTAAAAAAAAATCTTCAATACATCAACATATTTCAGCAAGACGATTTAAAATGTTGTAATTCCGAGAGGAAATTATGAAAAAATCTTATTCCCAATGCCCTAACAGGTTTGCCAATGGTTGCTGGTGCTTCATCTCTGCAGTCTGCCATCCAGTTCTAATCAGATCAGGAATTTGTAGAAAAAATATACAAAAACTTCCCAAGATCAAGGTTGGAATGGACTTGCATATGTTTAAAACGGTGCTGTCATGTTTCAGATTTGGGTTTATGGTTTAGCAGTTTGATTTCTGTCGCGTTTCCATCTTACTGCATCATTCCTCCTCTCCTCCTCTCCTTTCTCTCTCTCCCCAACCCCCGGCAGTGCTGTGTGCAAGCAACCAATCACAACACAGGATTACCGGGACTGCTGGCTGCGCTCGGCCAATCAGACCAGAGGATGGGGAGAGTGGGGGATGTCGCGAGAGCAAGGTGGATTTATAAAAAAAAAAAAAAGAGGAGAAATGAAAGGACGCCATGACAGGAGGATAGGCAGAGGAGAGAGAGGAGGAGATGAGATTGTAGTTTCATTGGGAAAAAAACACCTCCCTGGTCTAGTCCCTGTATTAGTCCCTGGTCTAATCCTGGTTCAGCCCTGGGTCAATCTTGGTCTTGTACCTGCTTTAGTCCCTGGTTTAGTCTTGGTCTTGTCCTAGTTTAGACCTGGGTTAGACCTGGTTTTGTCTTGGAGAGAACATTTGGAGCAGACCAGAGCAGACAGAAGCAGTAAATTGCTTCTGTCCTTGAGGTGAACTCCGGTGTACTGCTGCCCTCTTCTGGACATATTGTACATTACAGTTTGGGTTTTGAAAAGTGCATGTGTTGCTAGAAGCTGGACATGAACTTTCTCTGTGGACTGAGCGAAACCCAGAGCCACTGATACCTTCAGCTGCTGCAGGACAGATCAGGCAGTGGTTCAGCCAATAGGAGTCTAGAGTGAGTCTAGACAGAAGGAGGAGCTCTCATTTACAAGAGCTTTGTGGTACAGTCAATGCAGGGAATATTTAGTTCCGGGTGAGGTTAGGTCAGGAGTGTACGTGTGTTGTGACAGTCTCTGAGCCTGGCGTGTGGTGTGTAAAGACGATTCAAAGATTCAAAGAAATGTCCCACCATGTCCACAGTGAAAACTGTTTAAACTATGTAATGAAATGACCTCTTTTAGAAATAAATGAGTATAGAGTATATAATCTATACTCTATAAAGTATAGTGATTTATACTGAAATGGACCCTAAAGTGCATAGAAACTGCTGCAGTCTAATCGATTGTTGGAAAAAACTATTGGAGCCGTGTGGTTCTTGACCTGATGCTCCTGTAAACAGTGAGTTCTAAGAGTGTGTGTGGTCCTTAACAATGTTCTTGGCCCTCCTGAGGGAGGAAGCACGTGTCCTGCAGAGAGGGGAAAGTCACTCCACAGTGCTGTGCCATTTCCAGTGATGGAGCTGGAAACTACAGTCTCCACTGTACTCCTGTGTTCTGTGATCAGGTAAGATCCTCACTGATATGGATTTCAGGGAATTAAAATATTGGTACCCTCTCTACATCCACCTCTCCTGTGTAGATGGGTGCGTGCTGCACTGTTCCTCGGGCAATAATCATCTCCGTGGTGTCACTGCTCTTTAGACAAACATAAAGTGTCGGAGCTGCGTCTTGTCTCAGTGCTTCATAGAACCAAAGCCTCGCTCCTGTGTTCCATCCGAGGGACATCGCTCAGGACTGATCGTCACAAATTCAGTGTATCTCTGTGTTTGGTCACAGCCATAGCCTGTATACAAGTCTATAGATTATGAAGTGAAAGTATATAAGCTCATGCACAAGAGTGCACGGCTTCAAATGTATAATATCATTGACAATGAGTTGAATACACAGCCCTTTTGGCCAACATCTGCTTAAATGCACAAATCTGAATGTCATTATTTAATACAATGTATTTTCTGATGAAACACTTCCTCAAACGCTTTTCAATTCTGCTCCTCTCCACAAGTGTCTTTGTGGAGAGCGTATGCCAGGGTCCCAGCTGAGCAGAGATAAGCAAAGTGCTGTTCATAGTGGGAGTTTTATGAATCACTCGTGTAATGCCCTACGCAGAGTGTAGCCCACAAGCAAGCTCTATAAATGAGGCCCCAAGTTTAGTCCTGGCTTAGTCCGGGTTCAGTCCTGGCTCAATCCTGTTCTGGTTTAGTCCTGGTCTAGTCCTGGTCTAGTCCTGGTCTAGTCCTGGTCTAGCCCTGGTCTAGCCCTGGTCTAGCCCTGGTTCAGTCCTAGTTCAGTCCTGGTTACGTCCTGACTTAGTTCTAGTTTAGTGCTGGTTCAGTCCTGGTTCAGTCCTGGTTCAATCTACCTGTGTATAGAGGTGAGGTAGGCAAGTACATTGTGGAGTTCTTCTTCCTGAATCTCATGGAAATCTGGGAATTCTGGGAAAATGATGATGGGTCCTCCGCTCAGACCCCGCCCTCCTGAAAAAAAGACCAGAAATGTGTCAGAAGTCCTCCCCATGTGTCCAACACCTGCATGGAGATATTACAGCTTTGTCTGGAATGTTCCACAGTATGGCACTGCATTTATTCAATTAAATTATTTGTTGCATTGTAAATCTTAGGCAATTTAATAAGAAAATATTTTGTGAGATGAAAAGTCCTCAAAATGGCACTAACAAATAGTTAACCCATGACTAGCCTGTAGGGTTCTGTTTATACTCTGACCCAGATACAGCGAGTTCCATTCAAACTCTCACAAAGAAACCAGAGGAGGCTAACGCTAACGGCTAACTCTTGTTTCCATGACGACACAAACAAACACCACTCAATTATTTAACACAGTTTGAAACTTTAAACTCGACAGACAAAGCCAAGACCAGACACTTCAGACTTAAGAGCAGTAGTAGGTTCCTCGTCTAGTCCTGGTCTAGTCCTGTTCTAGTCCTGTTCTAGTCCTGGTCTAGTCCTGGTCTAGTCCTGGTCTAGTCCTGGTCTAGTCCTGGTTTAGTCCTGGTTTAGTCCTGGTTTAGTCCTGGTCTAGTCCTGGTCTAGTCCTGGTCTAGTCCTGGTCAAATTTTGGTCTGGTCCAGGTCTAGTCCAGGTCTAGCCCTGGTCTAGTCCTGGTCTAGTCCTGGTCAAGTTCTGCTCAAATTTTGGTCTGGTCCAGGTCTGGTCCAGGTCTGGTCCAGGTCTGGTCCAGGTCTGGTCCAGGTCTAGTCCAGGTCTAGTCCTGATTTTTTCTGTCTTAAAAACATTAAATCAGGCCTAGTTCATTTTAAACAGTTTGCAGTGGTCCAAAGTTATTCCTCACTTGCCTTATGCATTTAGAGCTTCCTAATTATTCACTGTGATGAGTTTATAAGCACTTTTCACAAATCTCAGAGATCAGAGCGGAGTTTCAGAGTCACGGTAAAGCTAACAACAACTAGCATGCTAACACTGCACTTCCTGATTCTTGTGCAATAAAGCGTTTTATTGCTAGATGCAGACAGAACACAGTGGACTTATCTTGAAATTTGCTGTGAAAAACTGGTCTGATATTAATAATACATAGTTTAAAGTTGACATATTGTGCTTATGTCTCCTCTCTATAAAATCTGTGACATCCATGGATCATTATATTATAATTAGCACTTTTTAAACCGCAATATTGATCTAAAATTACTTCATAAAAGAAACAAATCTGCTGACTTCTACGTTCAGAAAACTGCGGTACCCAATAGGAGCTGACGTCGCCGTAAACGTCAACACAACAAAGCTGCTGTTGGCCCCTCTTATAAATAGCTGCACATCACACTAGAGAGCAGCAGAATTGATTTCCTTTGTATCAAAATGACTACGCACCGAATCCTACGAGTATCACTGATTAAGAAAATTAAATAGGACAATGTATGTCATGTACTGGTGGAGGTGAAAACGAGGGTAAATCCGAGCAATAACATCTTGAATACAGGAGATTAAAGATTACTCAAACATGCAGGAATACAGTATGTCTAAATACACCTTCAGAGGGTCTGTGACAGGGGTGTAAAACTCAAATTCACAGAGGGCCAAAAATTCAAAACTGGGACTAAGTCGTGGGCCAAACTAAATAGTTATTGAAAAATTTCACAACAATATCTGCGTGTTTTTCAGAAGGGGTAGGTTACATTTGAGTGAGGCCACAGGTAGCATATGCTAATGAATGTCAACAGAAGTGTTGGGGGTCAGCACCAACACATTTGCAAAGCATTCTGGGATTCATAGTATTAGTGGTGCATGCGTTATACTGGTGCAGCAGCTGGCAGGCCAGCTCTAATATATATTTTGATATGGTCTCACAGGCCAAATATAATTATATCGAGGGTCAAATTTGGCCCGTGGGCCTGAGTTTGGCATGTCTGGTCTATGAGAAGAACCAATACAATGGTGGTTATGGTTAGAATTTCTAAAAAGTCCATTTTGCAGAATATCTTTGCTTTCAATAAATGCAATCTAGAAATCCCACCTTAATTCTACCATATATAAAACTCTTGCATGACTGGCCCCTGTTGCATTGTAGCAGTTACATTACCTCAGTTCATTTTTGTTCACTTTAAATGGCATTTTCAAATTGACTTAAGCAAGACACACTCAGACACAATGAGATAAAATGAGAGGATTAGATTAAGGTCAAAGGTTCAGTCCATTTTAAACTCAAATCACCACTGGTCTGCACTCGGGTTAATATAGACTAGGGCTGTCAGAAGTATTGAAAATCAGATACTAACCAATACTAAAATTAACTATGGAAATTAGACTCATTTGAGCAGTATCGATACTAAAAAAGTCAAATTCACAGGACAGAAATGAACCTTTCTTGAATAGCTTTAGAATGATCTTGAGCTGTATCAGCACAAGTATAAGACACATAGACTAGTATACACCTATGGAATGTACCTGGACGACTGAGGGATTACACAGATATAAGGCCACATGGGAATAGAAAAGAAAGTGCTACCATTTAATGTATCCTGCCTCTCACAGTATTGCAGTCACAATTGCAACTGGACACTATGTGTCCAGTGCCTTAACCTGCAGATTGAGAAAAAGTTGTATGCTTCCTCTTTCTCAGTACATGGACAGACCTCATGTGGAAGCTCAGAACCTCCAGACTTCACTCACTTGAGCTGCATAGGCTGCATTAGCACTGATCATGATCGCTTGCTGATATTAGGTATCAGTCCAACACCAGGTGCCAATACTCGTACTCGTCAATGTGCTGCTCATACCAAGAACCGATACAGCAGCTAAGCAGTGTGCTCTGAGCAAACCAGAGCTGACCATAAAGAAGCACATGAACTGTCAGCTTTAATCATATGTGACTGTCACATGAACTGTAAAATAAAGGACTATTAAATTATTAAATGTTTTCATAGTTCACAGAGGGTATCAGTGCAGTGCTTGTGTTTACATTGTAGCAGGCTAATGTGGCTAAGTGGTGCTGGCGATTCTTTGCTTGTGCATGCATTGGGACTTGTTGTAATTGACAAACAAAATTAGCGATTGAATAGAGCAGGTTCAGAGTGGGGTCAGAACAGGGTCAAAGTGTGGCCATGGACAAAGGAAGACAATACTCACTTTTATACTAAAGTGTCTCCTTAGCATTAGTGATAATAGTAGAAATTTAAATCTACCCTTCAAATAAGTATTCCTGTGAAAAGGCAGGCTATACTATAATTAAATTATATAACGAAATAATGAATTGGATAATAATGACATTAGATAATAAATAATGAATTATATTTACCACTGTAATAAAACTCCTGTAAAAATAATGGCTGATATTGGTATCGGTATTCAGTATCGGCGAGTACTCAAAATGAAGTACTCATACCGTTTGGGAGAAAAAGGTATTTGTGCATCTCTAGTGACGAGTAAAGGTTATGTTTGATTCTGGGGATGCAGTTAGGTCAAGTTTATGGAAATTATCAAATATGAATTGTGCATGTCCTCATTTTAAACAATGCTCTAACCCCAAAGTTGCTGTAGGACCAGTGCAGTATGTGAAGTTACCAGGTCTGAAGGCAAACTGTCTCTGCAGCTCTGAGCCAATGTGAGCAGCACACAGAGGAGGCTCCACATCCTGAAGGAGGTCATCTAAAACAAAACAAAAATATTATTAAAATACAATTCATATATTTATGAGCAAGAATCTCACCACTGATACAAAGCATTTAAGCATTCCATGTGTTTTCAGCTTAAACTTTTGTGTAAATCAACAATCACTTCAGTTTTTATGAAGAATGTCTGAATGTTCTGAGAGTTTCATCAGACAGACTAAACTGTTTCAGGTTTACTGCTATAAACATTTACATTTAGAGAAACATAGGGAGGCAAGTTTATGGTTTTAATCAGAAAAATAAATGTTGAAATTATTTGAACTGTGTCCTCTGCTTTTGGCCCATCCTTCTGTGTCTCTGGGTTAAACCTGTCAGGAGCAGTGGACCAGATCTGAGTCAGGATGCTGGTCAGTATCCTGGTCAGGACGTAGCTGGACCCTGCTCAGATTTGGTTACGATCCTGGTCTGGGCTTTGCTGGACCTTCTTAACCTTGCACAGAAAAATGGATTCTGGTGATATTTGTGAGTTCACAAACTCATGAGAATCCATCAGCAGCGGCTGGACCAATCACATAGCAGCATTGAGGTCGTGGGCAGAGCCAAGGATGAAGTGCCCAAATGAACAAAAACAAACATATCGGTGCAGATGGACTATTTAGTTTGTGACCATCGTGAAGAGAGAAGAACTTTGTGCATTTGTGAAGGGGAAGCCGTCTGTTTTTCTCTCAACCAGATTTAAATAAAGTTTGAATCTGATTGGTGGAAGTGTCACAACATCGGAACAAGCTAAAAAATCAAATATTCCCCCTGATGTTCCAAGTTCTCCCAAGTGAGATCTGTTTCAGATAAATGTGTTGAACCCAGTTCAGAGTGACACACATCAGTCTGGAGTGAGCCCGGTTAGGACCTTCTCATAGACAGATTAAGAGCTTATGTAAATACAGAGGATCAGCTTCACTCTGGTCTAGACTACACTACACTACATATATGACTACTGCACATAATACTACTAAATATACTCCTACGACATATACTACTACTAAAGGCACTCCATAAACTAGTAGTGAAGAAACAACAATTACCACTACTACTAGTCGTGTGAAGTATTTAGAGTACATGGTAAAAGAAGGTAGAGATGACTCAGCTTTGTCTCTGCTGCGTAATTAGAGCAGATCCACTGTGTCACTGAGGCCTGTCATTTAAACAGGAACTCCCTATAATCACTAGTAATACAGGAGAGAAAGAGAGGAGGGAGGGAGGAGAGAGAAAAGAGAGACCGAGAGAGACTGATGGAAGAGTGTGTGAAGTGTGTGAAAGCAAACCAGGACCAAGGTCAGAGCTGAGAGAGCTAGAGCCAGGGTCAACACACTGATAAGAGCCCACACTGTAAACAGACCACATTTGTGTTTATTCAATTTTCACATATGAAGGAGGGGAGGTGTCTTCCCCAGTGACATGACAACAGTATCCACTATGCCCCTGTTTACACACCATAAGGACTTACCACCCCACAATGCTTTGAATATGTGAATGTGCCCTGAGTTTTAAAATGTTAAGAAATTCTAGTACATACCATCACACACATGAATGAAAGAAATGCTGCCGCTGTGTGTGGCAGGGCATCTGAGGTATTACACTCAAATGCTCATTAGGTCAGGCTTTAAACTAGGTACAAGAGGAGAGATATCATATATATTTGGGCCAACATTTCCATATTCCTTTATGGAACTATATGTGGTTCTATCCCTTTGTTAGCCAGCTTTTCGTTTGGTCCACTTTTGGTCCATGGGAAACCTGCTCCCCCAGAATAGACCCAGTTTAGACCTGAATGACTCATTAGACATTCAGGCGACGCTGACAGCAACACACGCTAACTAGGCTAAACATGCAAAAAAGGCTGCAGGCGCTAAAAAAGCTAAAGACGCTAAAGATGCTAAACACATAGATCTGAATGAACAGTTTCACTTAACCCAATTTGTGCAGAAAGAGAGAAGACAGGAGAGAAGGAGGGGGTGTGTGATTGTGGGGTCCTCCAAGAATGCACCCCCCTCCCCTCTCCCTCACCTCCCTCCTTCTTTCTCTCATTCATGCTTTTACCCTGATCCCCATTGATCCACTTTACATAGCAGTGGAGCCCAAGCCTCAGCTGACAAGGGAGACATGGGGGATAAGGGAGGAGAGGTCTGGTGCAAAAATGAAACACAGATTTGTTCATTTTAACAGACTTCAGATTTTTAACAGACTTGCAGGTACATTAGGCACTAGTTTATTAGGGCCCGAGTACAATGTTGAGGAAAAATTTTGAGGAAAATAGCAAAAATCAAGCAGTAAACAATAATGTATAGACAAGTGGTATTGAATTTTGAGGGTCTTTACTAATTTTGAGTAAAGACCCTGAGAGAAAATTATGAAAGACGACACAGTAGCGCCACCTCAAAAATTTATTTAGATTGCACCAATGGGAGCCTGGCCCAGAAAAATGTCAGCGTAGACAAATAAAACGTAGCATCAAAAATATGTCATGTCGGGACATGTAAAAAATGATATTATGGCCCACCTTAAACCCTACAGGAAGTCGGCCATATTAGATCGAACCCGCACTGACAAAATCACTCATCATAATCTTTTGGCATCTACTCCAGTTTTCATGAATTTTTTTTAAAAATTGGCCAAAAGACACAAAACCCATGTACAATAAAAGGTTATCAATTACAAGCTCTTAATGAAGCAGCCGTTTTGAAAGCATAAAAATCTCTAACTTTTGCAAACATTGTCGTAGTCAGACAGATCCAATGTAATGTTTATGTATTTTATGACTTGGACATAATGATATGTGATTTAAACTTCTATTTTAAAAAATGGCTCTCCAGTGCCCCCTGCAAATTTAAAATGGGATGGAAACATTTATCTACAATGTCATACCGGATTATTGAATCACATCAAGCCAAAGTTGGCATCCCTCCCACTGAGGCATGCCCTTCGTGGTCGCAAGGGTTCTGAGGGCTCTTTATTATTGCTTGCAGTTTTAATTACTAGTTTTGTTCATGATTAGTCCTCATTTTGCCCCAGTGTGTAGTGTCCCAAATAAAAAAGTTCACACAACGAGGAACCTGAGTGGAATCATTTACACTCAATTTTTAATGACAAACTGTTTAGACTGTCTGCTGCTGCTGCTGCTACTGCTACTACTACTACTACTACTACTACTACTACTTAGTATAGTCGGACATGTTTGTTGTGCCTCTCAGCAAAACACTTCGACCAGACTGCCCTAGTGTCATTAAGACCACAGCAGAGTGCTTCCTGGACCAACTGAAGGCTAAACCAGGACTAAGCCCGGACTAAGCCCGGACTAAGCCTAAGCCGGACGAAACCAAAACCAGGGACTAAACCAAACCAGGGACCAAACCAGGGACCAATCCAGGGACCAATCCAGGGACCAAACCAGGGACTACACCAGGACTAAACCAAAGACTAAACTGGGACTAAACCATGAACTAAACCAAAACTAAGACATTGCCGTGAGATTCTTGCTCATAAGTCAGACCTGTTCACGGTGCATGTTGGACTCCGCCAGGGCTGCCCTTTGTCACCAGTTCTGTTCATGTATTTATGGACAGAATTTCTAGGCACAGCCAGTGGCCGGAGGGTTTCCTGTTCGGGAACCACAAGATCTCATCTCTGCTGTTTGCAGATGATGTTGTCGTGATGGCTTCTTCAAGCCAGGACCTGCAGTAGGCACTGGAATGGTTTGCAGCCGAGTGTTACATGGCTGGGATGAGAATCAACACCTCTAAATCCGAGAACATGGTTCTCGACTGGAAAAAGGAGGCTTGCTCTCTCCAGGTGGGTGGTGAGTCTCTGCCTCAAGTGGAAGAGTTCAAGTATCTCGGGGTCTTGTTCACGAGTGAGGGAAGGATGGAGTGTGAGAATGACAGGCGGATCGGTGCAGCAGAGTGCAGAGTTGAAAAGCAAAGCTCTTGATTTACCAGTCAATCTACGTTCCTACCCTGACCTATGGTCATGAGCTTTGGGTAATGACCGAAAGGATAAGATCGCAGATACAAGCGGCCGAAATGGGTTTCCTCTGCGGGGTGGCTCGGAGCTCCCTTAGAGATAGGGTGAGGAATTGGTCACCTGGGAGGAGCTCGGAGTAGAGCTGCTGCTCCTCCATGTCGAGGGGAGCCAGCTGAGGTGGCTCGGGCATCTGTTCAGGATGTCTCCTGGTTACCTCCCTAGGGAGGTGTTCTGGGGATGTCCCACCATAACAAGGCTCCAGGGAAGACCCAGGACAGGCTGGACAGATTATGTCTCTCGGCTGGCCTGGGAACGCCTTGAAATCCCACCGGAGGAACTGGAGGACGTGCCTGGGGAGGAGAAGTCTGGGAGTCCCTGCTTAGACTGGTGCCTCTATGACCCAGCGCCGGATAAGCGTAAGAAAATGGATGGATGGATAGACTACACCAGGACTAAACCAAAATCTAAAGCTGAACTACACCAGGACTGAATAAGGGAATAAATGACCCAAGTCTAACAGAAATTTTCTAGAAGAAATTTGACTATTTTGTCTGTAAAAGCTGCATTATGAAACATTTCTGGAGGTTCTGTAACCTGTTTGTCTCCATGGATTCTTTTACCTGGAATTTTCCACAGTATGCCATTAAACTTGCCATTTTGAATTTATTCAATTACAGGTGTCTCAAGAGGGGCTGTGTAGACCTGGTTTAGTCCTGTTATAGACCTGGTTCAGCCCTGATTTAGATCTGGTTTTATCCTGGTTTAGTCCTGGTTGAGTCCTGGTTGAGTCCTGGTTGAGTCCTGGTTTAGTCCTGGTTTAGTCCTGGTTTAGTCCTGGTTTAGTCCTGGTTTAATCCTGGTTTAGTCCTGGTTTAGTCCCTAGTTTAGTCCCGTAATAGACCTTTTAGAGACATCTTTAGCTAACTTTGGCCTGGTTTAGTCCTGGTTTGGTTCGGATTTCTTTTTCTGTTAAAAAGAAGACTTTGAAACACATTAATTATACTCGCCTCTCCACAGGTTATACATGTAACTGGGTGTAGTGCTATAATGTAGTGCTATGGAGATAGACATATTTAATGTGAAACATCCAGAAAATGAAGATGGTGCCATTTAAAAGTGCACTGATTAAAGGTCTCTTGTTTTTTTGTTTGTTCACATATTTCTATCAATAATTGCCAAAGTGCTAAAAAAAATACAGTGATTTTTTTTTTTTTTTTTTTAACTGAATCTCCTTTTGTTATTTGCATTTGTCTCTGATAATCTCACAAACAGATTCCAGCACGTTTAATCTCACGTGCTCTGGTCCTGACCCAGATCTGAGACAACAGATGGGACCTGGACTAAACCTCCACTAAACCAGGGCTGAACCAGGGCTGAACCAGGGCTGAACCAGGGCTGAACCAGGGCTGAACCAGGGCTGAACCAGGGCTGAACCAGAAATTCAGGACCCAACTAGTCAAATAAGACTTAAACCCCAGTATAACAGCTGTTAGACCCTACCCCGCACAGCTGCTGTCTGCTCCAGAGCTCAGGGGCAACACTGACATTTGACGCCCCAAAACAATGCACTGAATCTGGACTCGAGGAGTCGGACCTCAGCCTGAACCTGGTTCAGTTCTGGCTTGGTCCTGGCTTGATTCTGGTCTATATCCTGCTTTTGTCCTGATCTGATCTGTCCTGGTCTAGTCCCTGGTCTAGTCCCTGGTCTAGTCCCTGGTCTAGTCCCTGGTCTAGTCCCTGGTCTAGTCCCTGGTCTAGTCCCTGGTCTAGTCCCTGGTCTAGTATCTGGTCTAGTATCTGGTCTAGTATCTGGTCTAGTATCTGGTCTAGTATCTGGTCTAGTATCTGGTCTAGTATCTGGTCTAGTCCCTGTTATAACAGACAGTATTAAACAGTAGTTGATTGTTTCAGATGAGGAGATATACAATCATCACAATGAACAAGACTCTGCAGTAAAGTGCCGTAAACTGCTGCAAAAAAAAGTCACAAAACATACTTTTTAAATGGGCCATATAACACAATTTTCTGACCTTTGTTATGTTCTTTCCTCATCACAAAATGAGTTGTACCTGAGTTCTTCTTTCAAACAGAAAATACTCTCTTCCACCTTGTGATGTCATGTGGTAATACATTAAGTGCTTCACTGTGTTTTTAAACTCCACACACCATCTACTTGGATAATTTCAGCCAATCTCTACTGAACTAAATGTAAAAGAAGCTAAAAGGAACTTGAAAACTATCACTTCATGACATCGCAAGCTGGAACAGAGCATTTTGAGCTTCTTCTTCCTTCTTTCCTCCCACCCCTCACTCACCCTCCTCCCTCTCTCCCCCTTCCTCTGTATTCTCTCCCACTCCCTTCTCCCCTCTCCTCCATCTCTTCTACTCCCTTTCCTCTGCCTCTCCTTTCTCCCTCTCCTCTCTCCTCCCTCCCTCCACCTTCCTCTGTCCTCTCCCTTCTCTCTCTCCTACCCCTCTCCTCCCATATTAGATTGTTGTTGTTCTGTTAATCCTCCTGATTCTTTCTCTGGTCAGACTAAAGTCATGGATTATAATGCAACAACAAAACAAAGAACACGCCTGGAGATAGAGAAGTAAACCAGGACTAAACCAAAATTAAACCGGGGACTAAACCAGGGACTAAACCAGGACTAAAGCAGAGACAAAAGCAGGAACTAAACCAGGGACCAAACTAAGATTAAACCAGAACCTAAATCAGGAACTAGAGCAGGAATTAAAGCAGGGACTAAACCAGGGACTTGAGCAGGACAAAACCAGGAACTAACCTAGGACTAAACAAGGACTAATACAAGAACACGCCTGGACAAAATAAATGATTTATGATAACTCAACTAGACCTGGTTCTGTTCTTTAGTCCTGGTTTAATCCTGGTTTAACCCAGGTTTGACTCCAGTTTAGTCCAGATGTAGACCTGGTTTGTAACCTGGTTTAGTCTCAGATATGTGTGAACTCATCCTTACTTTGTCACTAGTTTAGATCCTGCTTTAGACCTAGTTTAGTTCTGATTCAGTCCTATCTTTGGCCTCAATCTTGGTTTAGTCCCTGGTTTCTTCTGCTTTAGATCCTAGTTTAGATCATATACTAAAGAAGTGGACTAAGTGAGTGTGAAGTCACCCAGAGCATTTGGCTCCCGTCAAATGAAGCATATCGAGGCTAGTGGTTACACGGCGTATTTGGAGCCAGGCTCCATATTTGGAATTCCCACCACGAGCGTCATAGCAACAAAAGAGCCAATCTGTAGCGAGGCTGTGGAATGTAACGCCCCTTCCCGGGCCGCACCGTTGGCGGGCATTTAACAACTCTGTCTCTCAAACCTGTTGCTAATTCTAGCATGAGCGGCCTCGGGGAAGAAGGCAGCTGACTGGTCTCTTATTAATGATCATATCTTGAGTTAAGCGAAATGCGAAATCACACAGAGTGGGTCAATACAAACATTTAAAGACAAAAATGAGGACAGTTACAAAGAGAGGAGCAACAGCTTTCGAATGTCAAGTGAATTGGAGCCAGGGTCAATGGAGCCGAAAACGCAGCCCATGATCACTTCCCATCTTGAACTAGCTAGCAGGTTAGCTATGTCAATTTATATACATGGTCTATGGTTTAGACCTGCTTTAGTCCTGCTTTAATTAGACCAGTTTTACTACTGGTTCAGTCAGATTGATTTTAGTCCTAATTTAGTCTCTGGTTTAGGCCCTGGTTAGTCCTGGTTTGGTCCAGGTTTCGTCAAGGTTTAGTCCAGGCTCTGTCCAGGTTTAGTCCAGCTTTGTTCCTAGTGCAATCCTGCTTTAGACCAGTTTTAGTCCTGGTTCGGTCCTGGTTCAATCCTGGCTCAGTCCTGGCTCAGCCCTGGTTCAGCCCTGGTTCAGTCCTGGTTCAGCCCTGGTTTAGCCCTGGTTCTGTTTGGTTCAGCCCTGGTTCAGTAGCCCTGGTTTAGCCCTGGTTTAGCCCTGGTTCAGTCCTGGTTCAGTCCTGGTTCAGTCCTGGTTTAGCCCTGGTTTAGCCCTGGTTTAGCCCTGGTTCAGTTCTGGTTCAGTCCTGGTTCAGTCCTGCCCCCTGCTGAGCACAGAGGAAGTGTTTACATTCAAACTCTTCGTCTTTTGTGACGACAGCATTAATGGGGCTAGCATGTGATTAGCATGCTGCTGCATCTTCATTTAACTTTACACTACATCAACACAAAAAGACCCAACAAAGTCCTGACCAAGACCAGCCCCGGGTCCTAGAACCACTTTAGACTAGATTATAACGCACCAGTGCACCAAGGAGGGAAGGGACAGAGGGGCTGTTTAGACCTGGTTTAGTCCTGTTACAGATCTTGTTTAGTTCTGGTTTAGTCCTTGCTTAGACCTGGCTTAGACTTAGTTGAGTACCTGCTTTAGTTTTGGTTTAATACTGGTTTTGAGCCAGTTAAGTCCTGTTTTAGTACCTGGTTTAGGCAATGTTCAGTCCTGCTTCAGTCCTGGTATAGTCCATGGTTTAGTTCTTTTATAGAACTATTATAGACCTTCTTTAGTCCTAGTTTATGCCTGGTTCAGTTCTGGTTCAGTCCCTGTGTCACATTTCCACATAATCAAATGGTCTCTCATGTTACAGACACAGGAAGAGCTTCTGTCATTTCAATTATATGCCTGTAAACGCATAAACACAACTATTCTGAATTACATTAAATTAAATGTCAATTGTAATGTAAGTATCATTTATAACTCATCAAACTTAAAGAAGTATTTGTTCTAATTTAGCAGAAAAGATAAAATATGTTCTTGACCATCATCATTTGAAATCAGAATATTGCTTTTAATTTCCCTTTTTTTTTTTTTTTTTTGTAGCATTAATTTCATAAAACACAATTGACATTTTTGTGAGTACCATTTTTCTAACAATTTCTATAAAAAAACAAGAAATAGTTTGTAACCAGCGCAGCCAAAGCCCAGCATCATCCTTCTTTAGCACCTTTAATCTTCTAAAAACACCAAACAGCGAGACATGCACATGCTAAAACCTTATATCTCAAATATATTAAAACAGTATTACAGTAACTGCTGAAAGTTAGTCCTGTTATGGACCTATTATCGTCCTGATTTGGTCCTGGCTCAGTCTTTGTTTAGCTCTGGTTTAGTCCTTTTATAGACCTATTACATAATTATTATACACCTATTAAGGACATTCTTTACTTCTGGATCAGACCTGGCTGAGTCCTGGTTTTGTCTTGGTTTAGACTTGCTTTTGTCCTAGTTTAGTACCAATTCTAGATCTGCTTTACTCCCCTGCTTTAGATCTGGTTAAATCCATCTTTGCTCCTGGCACAGTCCTATTTCAAACCTGTATTAGTCCCGTTATAGACCTATTACAGACCTTCTTTAATTCTGGTTCAGTCCTGGTTTCGTTATGGCTTAGTTCGTTCAGGTCCAGTCCAAGATTAGTTTAGTCCTGGCAAATAATAAAACACTTGTAATTTGAGACGCACAACTTATACACTTTTTACGCCCGAGTTTCCAAATAACTTCTCCATCACTGTCTCGATCCACCTGCCGACATCTTGGTTTTCTTCCATTTATATTAATTATTTTGTACTTTCCCGCAAGTAAATATAATTATTTCATCTTTTACTTCCGCTATACCTGTGCAGATCTTGAGCTGGAGCCACAGTCGCGTAACTTCGTGGCACAGCAGCGACACTCTGTTTAGAGCCATCATTTCGCCCGAGTCCAGTTCTTCTTTCTACCTGCATGTCCCGCATCCAAACCTGGGTATAAATCCTGCAGGCTCCGGCTCTGGTACCGGGTCTGGAGCCATGATGATGGGACCGGCGGTGATCCGGTGTCCGCCTCTCCGGAGCTCTGAGCCGGACTGAGGATTGGAGCTGACCCGGGCGCACGGCAGAGGCGCGTCGAGAGGGGAAGACACGCCCACACGCCCGCCCCTTTTCGCTGAATAACGTAGAAATCCCAGATCAAAACTATCAAATGAGTAGGCTGTTGTATGATTATAGATTATGTTATTCTAGTAAAATACAGTTGGTAAAAATAACCTCTTTAATAAAAGTATAAAATGGTCGCTAAAGTGTCGTGTTACCCTGAGAGCTCGGGTTACCCCATCTTTTCCGCTTCACCGCTTTTTATATTAAACTAAATTGACTCTTGGGAGTTTTAAGCCATGTTATAATGTTGTTACCTCCACAAAAACATACCTGGAGTTGTGTTTAGTTTCATTCACACATGCTCAAGTAACCCTTTATTATTAGTCTGTCTACATCTCCAAAGCTCAAAATGCTCTGTTCCACCTTGTTAACAACTACCTTCTACATTTTGTTTAGTAGAGATGGGAAATTCCAGGACTGAAACCATTCAAATTATTGTAATGAAGGTGTATGGAGTTTAAAAACACAATAGAGCACTTCCTGTATTATCTCATGACGTCACAAGGTGGAACAGAGTGTTTTTAGTTGAAGTTATGCAGGGCTTGTGTGTTAAACAAAACAGAAAAGATATGTTTGTAATGAGGAAACAACATTATAACATAGATCAGAAAATAGTGTAATATCAGCCCTTTAATAAAGACAGTGATAAAGTGAATGTCCTTAACATTCACTTTATAAATAAGATAAGATATGCCTTTATTAGTCCCACAGTGGGGAAATTCCAGCAAATCAGATGTTACATCCAGACAGTTACTCTTATTTTTGTAGTAATTTCCTAAAATACTTTATTTGTACTTGAGTCACTTCTTGGACCTCTACTTAAACTTCTATTTGAGCAGTAACCAAATACAAATACTAAAACTGACTACTACTACTACTACAGCTACAATGTAATCAATAGGAAGATCTGTCTCCTACTACTACTCCTGATTAAGTACCTAACACCAATGTAAAGCTGTAGTTGTTCTAGTTCTGGACTTTGTTTGTTTGTGATAAATAAAGATGATGTCATTTGTGTCCCAGCTGCAGGAAGACAGGCACAGGAAAAGTTTAAGCTTCAGATCTGCATTTGCTTGTACAGACAGTGCACTGTGAGAGAGTGCACTATGAGAGTGTGCATGTATGAGCGTACAGGTATGAGAGTGCATGTACGAGAGTGCACTACGAGAGCGCATGTACAGCCCATTCTACCTATCCAAAATGTGCAAACTGAGCGCTTTGCAAATATTCAGATTTCAAAGAATCATTTCAACAAGTGTGTTTAAATCAGGAGCAATTACCAAAAATAAAAATTATTAAAACAAAATAAACCAACAGCACAGTCAGGGCAACTTGAACTAAACCAGGACTGAACCAGGACTGAACCAGGACTAAACCAGGACTAAACCAGGACTGAACCAGGACTGAACCAGGACTGAACCAGGACCACACCTGTAGAGGATATGGAGCAGACAGAGAGAGGGAAGAGCCACAGACACAATCAGGACAAAGTACTTCCTGTTTACTGCAAATGCACTGTGATCACTGCAGTACATCAAGTACTGAGGAGGGAGGTACAGCTAAGACCAGGTCTAGTCCTGGTCTTGGTTTAATCCTGGTCCTGGTTTAGCCCTGGTTCAGCCCTGTTTCAGTCCTGGTTTAGTCCTGGTTCAGTCCTGGTTCAGTCCTGGTTCAGTTCCTGGTTCAGTTCTGGTTCAGTTCTGGTTCAGTCCGAAACGAGGGGTCCTACAGCAAGGTGGTTTTGTTTCTACATCTCATAATATCTGAACAAAAATGAACAGATGTGTTTACATGTTTGTATCACCACAAAGAGATTTCATCATTTCTGTTGTGATTCCAGTGTGACCAAATGTGGTTAAGGCATGGATGTATTCAAATAACTGGATAGCATATTGCTGCTTAGAGCTGTCTTGAGTTGGATTAGTGGCCACTCATTGGACTGACAGGGATTGATGGGGCACCTACAGCTTTCACAAAGGTCAAATTTTGTGTCAGTTTTTACCTATTTTCAAATTATAAACTTTCTCAGATCAAAATCTGTCTTAAAAAAACATTTTCTAATCATTAGCTTTGGCTTTGCTCTGTGTTCGCTCTAGCTAAGCTCAAGTGCTGATTGGTTAGATCGATCACATGGTACGAAATTAATGAGTGTGTGAGCGATGTGAACGAGCCCAACTGTTATGAATGTATGAAAATACAGTGAGAAAATTTATAAAAATGGATTTGCTAGCTTAGCACTGAGCATACAAGCTAATATCAGGATTACTATGATAATGATTAATAATAATAATTAATAAAATATTAATATTATTATATAGTCCCAGTTTAGTCCAGTTCTGAATTTAGTCCCAGTTACCAAACTGAGACATGCCCCTAAAACACTTGACCGTGTCAGCCTTGATTTTATCATTTATGTCAATAATGCCAAATAAAAATGGTCATATCCTCATTAATTCAATAATCAATAAAGTCTTAAAAGATGTGTGGAAACTTTAGGATAATGCATTTAAAAATTATCTTTTCTGAAAACTTCAAATAAAGTCAGTGATATTAAACACACCGAAGTAGTCTAAAGCGTGAACTGACTTGATTTCATAATCGATATATTTAAAATAGATCCATGGCTTGAACGCGATCTTGCTTCTCCATGGTGGGCTCTGCTCGCTCCCTTATTGTCGCTCAAAGTCTCATGGGGGGAACTCACCTGCGCATGGGTGATGGGCAGGGCAGGATCGGATGTACCTAGCTGCTAAAGGCTAAACTAACCACATGCGCCATTGAGCATGGCCCATTTACTTCAAAGGGTGGCCATGTTTAGGCCCTGGGGCTTGGGTTAAAGTCACACTGAAATGGTTTAGTCCTTGGTCCCAGTTTAGTCCCGGGTTTAGACCTGGTTTAGTCCCGGTTTAGTCCTGGATTAGACCTGGTTGGGTACTAGTTTAGTCCTGTTTTTGACATGGTTTAGTCCTGGTTTAGACCTGGATTAGATTTGCAGCTCCCCAAATAAATTACATCATTTCTGTTTAATTTCTGTGGGTTCCACTGTGGTTAAAGTCACACTGAAATGGAACATGGGATTAAACATGAGGAAACAAGGGAGGGAGACAAAACAAAACAAAAGTGGACAGGAGGAAGAGGACAAAATGAAAACAAAAGAGGAGAGGGAGAGGAGAGAGACAAAGAGGAAGACAGAATGAAACCAAGAGAGGAGAGGGAGGGGATAGAAGGGTAGGAAAGGAAAAGGGGAAGAGAAAAGAAGAGTAGAAGAGAGAGGGGTAGGAAAAGAGGGAAGGGGGAGAGAGAAAGAGGGACTTAGGAGGGAGAGAGCAAGTAAGAGGGGAGAGAGGTAGGAAAGAAAGAAGTAGGGAACAGGCAGGACCAGTAAAGAAAGAGGGAGGGGGAGAGAGAGGGAGTAAGAGGGAGACAAAGGGCAAATAGGAGAGAGAGAGAGGGAGGAAAAGACATGATGCGAAAGAGGGGAGAGGGGAAAGAGAGAGAGAGAGAGAGAGCAAGGAGGATAGATGGTGGGGAGAAGAAAGAAAGAAGAGAGGGGTGCAGAGGATAAAAAGGAGAATGGGATGAGATCTAGAGAAAGAGGTGATGAGGACAAAAATGACTTTGCACATGACAGAAACAGA
This sequence comes from Periophthalmus modestus, assembly GCA_019594935.1. Taxonomy (NCBI): domain Eukaryota; kingdom Metazoa; phylum Chordata; class Actinopteri; order Gobiiformes; family Gobiidae; genus Periophthalmus; species Periophthalmus modestus. The sequence goes on from JAIEZT010000198.1 coordinate 1,864,351, forward strand.
AGTGAAAGAGGGAGATTCTGGGTCAGGGTTTTTTTATCACGAGCTGAAAGAGGAAGAGACTGGGGGAGAGAGAGAGGGGAGAGAAAAAAGAGAGGGGTGTAGAGGAGGGAGGGAGAGAGGGAATATAGAGGTGATGAAGGAGGAAGGGATTAGATGGGGGGAGAAACTGGAGGGGGAAGAGAGAGAGGGGAGAAAAGAAGAGAGGGATGTAGGAGGGACAGAGTGAGGGAATAGAGTGAGAGTTGCTGAGAGATGCAGAGGAGGCAGACGGGAGACAAGGAACTAGCAATGTGGAGAGAGAAAGGAGAAAAAAGTGAGAGACTAAAGAGATGCAGAGGAGAGAGAGAGAGAGAGAGAGAGAGAGAGATGCAGAGGAGGCAAAGGGGAGAGAGACAGTGGAAGAAATGTGTGGTGAGGGGGAAGGGACTAGAGAGGAAAGAAGGGAAAGAGAGAGGGGAAAAGGGGAGGAGAGAGTCTTGTCTAAAAAAAATCCACATTAACATACAGATGTTAATGCCCCGTCTTCCAGTAAGTCTTTTCCATAAAATGTCCATATTACTCCATTTACAGCGCTGTGAAAAAGTATTTGCCCCCTTACTGATTTCTTACTGCACCTTTGTCACTCTTCGCCATTTCAGATCAAGCAAACTTAAATATTAGACAAAGATAACTCACAAGTAACACAAAATGCAGTTTTTTTTAAAAAATGCTGATTTTAATTTATTAAGGGAAAAACCCGCCATGTGTTTTAAATGCTGATTTTATTTATTAAGGGATACGATACGAAAAACGCCATCTGAAACCACAGGGCCCATGTGAAAAAACCAGTAATTGCCCCCTAAACCTAATAAATGCTGGTTGAACCTTTTTTTTCAGCAACAACTGCAGTCAAGTGTTTGCGATAAGTGGCAATGAGTCTTTCACATTGCTGTGGAGGAATTTTGGCCCACTCTTCTTTGCAGAATTGTTTTAAATCATCCACACTGGAGGGTTTCTGAGCATGAACAGTCTTTTTAAGATCATGCCACACATCTGTATTGGGTTCAGGTCTGGACTTTGACTAGGCCACGCCAAAACCCTCATTTTGTTTGTTTTTTTAAGCCATTCAGAAGTTGACTTGCTGTTGTGCTTTGGACCACTGTCCTGCTGCAGAACCCAAGTGCACTTCAGTTTGAGGTCACAAACTGATGGCCAGACATTCTCCTTCATTTGTTGGTAGAGAGCAGAGTTCATGGTGCCTTCGATCACAGTGAGTCGTCCAGGTCCTGAAGCAGCAAAGCCCCAAACCATGTCACTACCACCACCATGTTTCATTGTTGGCATGGTGTTTTTTTTAATCAAATGTTATGTTCATTTTATGCCAGATCCCAACGGGATGCACTCCTTTCAAAAAGTTCAACTTTTATTTCATCAGTCCACAAAATATTTTCCCAAAAGCTTTGGGGATCATCAAGATGTTTTTTGGCGTGAGTGCGACAAGCCTTTATGTTCATTTTTGTCAGCAGTGGCTTTTGCCTTGTAACTCTGCCATGCCATTTTTGCCTAGTCTCTTTCTTATGGTTGAGTCATAAATACAAACCTTTACTGAGGCAAGTGAGGCCTGCAGTTGTTTAGATGTTGTCCTGGGTTCCTTTGTGACCTGGATCAGTCGTCACTGTGCTCTTGGGGTCATTTTTGTAGGCTGGCTACTCCTGGGAAGGTTCACCACTGTACCATGCTAATGTTAATGGCTCTCACTGTGGTTCACTGGAGTCCCAAAGATATTAGAAACGGATTTGTAACCTTTTCCAGACTGAGACATGTCAATTACTTTTCTTCTTATCTGCTCCTGAATTTCTTTGGACCACGGCATGATGTCTTGGGCTCAATATGGGTGACTTCACCTTGTCATACAGGTTCTATTTAAGTGATCTCTTGATTAGAAAGATCTGGCAGCAATCAAGTCTGGGTGTGTCTATGAAACTGAACTCAGCTTATGATTAATCGCAGTTACCTCATCATTTAAAAGGGGGGGCAGTTATTTTTTCACACAGGATCATATAGGTTTGGATAGTATTTTTCTCTTAACAAAGAAAATCATCACAGAAAAACAGCACTTGATGTTTACTTGGATCAGCTAAGTGTGACACAGATGCAAAAACATAAGAAATCAGGAAGGGGGCAAATACTTTTTCACAGCACTGTATATTACTCTATTCTCTGATCTATGGTATCTATTGTTTTCTCATCACAAACATAACTGGAGTTTCATTCACACATGTTTAACACACAAACCCTGCATATTTAGGCTGAGGAAGCACTCTGTTACACCTTGTGATGTCATGTGGTAATACAGGAATGCTCCACTGTGTTTTTAAACTGTATACACCTTGACTAGAATCATTTGGATAATTTCAGCCATGGGATTACCAATCTCTACTGAAGTAAAGGTAAAATGTAGCTGTTAATGTGAAAACCACCACTTCATGACATCACAATGTGGAACAGAGCTTAGCAGAGCAGAGTTTAGCACTGTGGAGATGTAGACAGACTAATAATAATCAGAGTAATATAACAACATAATGACAGAGAACAGATGTGTGCACAGGGAAAGGCACATCCTGTTTCACCAAGGAACCATACGCCTCTCTCTGTCCTTCACCATCTCCCCCTCTTTTTCCTCTCCTGTCACATACCTTCCCCTTCTGACTCTTCTCTCTCTCCACCTCTCTTTCTCCCCTCTCTTCCTACCAAACCTCCCTTTCACTCCCCCTTCCCCTCATCTCTCCTCCCTCTCTTCTCTCTGTCCCCTTCTCTTCTCTCCTTTCTTATCCCTTTTTCTTTCTCCTCTATGTCTCTCCTCCTCCTCTGTCCCCTCTGCCCCGTCTCTCCTCCTCTTCTTTCTCTACTGTCCTCCCCCTCACTCTCTGCCTCTCTCATCTTCCCTCCCTCCTCCTCTCTTCTCTGCCTCTCTCATTCCTTCTCCTCCTTCACTCGTTCTCTATTGATAGATCCATATTTGAATATTGCAGTGACAGTTCAGATCTATTCTGGTGTTGTGTGTATTTTAGAACTACACTTATTTCGGGATTTGTGAGACAGCAGTAAATTAATCACAGAAATATTTGTGTATTACTACTACTATATGGAATAATACTAACACAGCTGCAGGGCCCAGGATTAATAAATATTCCTCCAAACATTTGCAGATTTTGGATTTTTTAAGCCATTAACAAATATATATATGTGTGTGTGTGTGTTCGTACATACATACACGTAGACACACACACACACACATATATATACATATATATATTATATATATACATATATATATATATATATATATATATATATATATATATATATACATATATATATATATATATATATATATATACATATATATATATATATACATACATATATATATACATATATATACATACATATATATACATACATATATACACACACACACACCACACACACACAGAGTCAGGAGTCAGTATTGTAAACTCACGCTGCAGCTGGAGTCTGTAGAAACTCCTCATCTCCTCCACAGAAATACACACCAAACGGTTCATCTCACCAGCCTCAAAAAGTCCCCAAAAACCTGGTCTGAACCTGGTCTAAATGCCCACTCCATCTCCCTGTCTCTCATTCATTCTTGTGCCTCCTAAAAATACTACAATATGTCCAGATTTGCCTCAGAATGGCCCAAAATTTGGGCAAAATCTGAGCTAAACCTGGTCTAAACCTGGACTAAACCTGGTCTCTGGTGATATGAAGAGGATACTTGGTTTTAGACTTGGCCCCGCCCTCCTCCACAGCTGAGTTTGTTTTATGTATTTATGTGTATTAAACAAACAGGGAGAGAGAGAGAGACAGAGAGGGACAGAGACAGAGAAAGAGAAGGGGAGAAAGGGAGAGAGAGAGAGAGAGAGAGAGAGAGAGAGAGAGAGAGAGAGAGAAGAATGGAAGAGGAAGTGAGAGAGAGAGAGGGTAAAGGGAGAGAGGGAGGAGTAGTTTTGTCATCATCAGTGTCACAAACAGCTCTGAGAATATTCCAGTTTAAAACATTTATATTAAACCTGATGCCCTTCTGTTTACACACACAAGCACTAGTAGAGCATGCAAGGACTCCAGCTGCAGCAGCTGCAGCAGCTTGAATCAGGCTAAAATCTATAGCCTGAATAGTCCATGGTCTGAACCAGGTCTGAACCAGGTCTGAACTAGTTTTAAACATGGTACTAGCACTTTACCATGACAAGTTCTCAACCAAGGCTAACCCATGGGACCCAGGACTAAGATAGGAGTAAACCAGGTCTAAACCAAGACCAAAAAATGTCTAATCCAGGACTAAACTAGGACTAAACTAGGGCTAAGCCAGGACTAAATGAGGACTAAGCCTGGGATGAACCAGGGCTAACAAATGTCTAACGCTGGACTAACTCCATACTAAACCTGGTCAAATTCGGAACAATCCCAGGTCAAAACTAGGGACTAAACCAGGGACTAAACCAGACCTAAACAAGAAGTAAACCTGGGACTAAGGCCAGTCAGAGCTTAACATGGTGCTACTCAACATAGTGTAAACATGGAGTAATAAAAGACTACCCAGACTCTAATCCATGGTCTACAACAGATTCAGACCAGGTCTAAACCATATCTAAACCAGATCTAAACCAGACCTAAACCTGAACCAGGTCTCCACCAGGTGTAAACTAGGTCTAAACCAGGTCTGAATCAGGTCTAAACCGGTTTTTGGTCTTACCTAGGCTGTGGGTCTGCGTGGACTGGTTTAGGATCCGATTCTTCTCAAATGAAGCGACACAGCAGAACATGTCCTGAAGATTCCCATTCGTTCCTGGTCTAAAGACTGAACCGGGACTGAATCAGGCCTGAATCAGGACTGAATCAGGACTGAATCAGGGCCGGACCAGGACTGAACCAGGACTAATCCAGGACTCTAGGAGGACTGTTCTGGGGTAATAAGTGACTCAGCCTGAGCACATGAGACCAATGTCCATTCACAAGAACCATAAAGAAACACAGTGAGAGCGAGAGAAAGAGGGAGAGAGAAAGAGACAGTGAAAGAGAGGCGAGAGAAAGAGGAGGGGGAGGGGAAGGGGAGAGAGGGAGGTAAAGAGATGCAGAGATAAAGAGATAGAGATAGAAGTACAGAGAGGGGGGATGTGAGAGTAAGAAAGAAGAAGAGAGGGGGATAGAGAAAGGAGAGGGAAGAGGAGAGCGAGAGGAGGAGGGAGAGAGGAGTGGAGGAAGATGGAGAGAGAAAAAGAGAGAGAAGGAAGAGGAGAGTGAGAGGAGGAGGGAGAGAGGGGCAGAGGAAGAAGGAGAGAGAAAAATAGAGAGAGGGAAGAGGAGAGAGAGAGGAGAGAGAGAGAGAGAGCAAGAGAAAATAAAGGTTCAGTAAACAGCACTGGGAGCTGTTTAACTGCTCCATTCAGTTTGTCCTAAATCTGCAAATCTGCTGTTTGAGCCTAAATCAGATAAAAGTCATGTTAGAATACTGCTACCTCATCAAAAACATACTTGCAGTTATGTTTTGTTTCATTCACACATGTTTGAGTAAGACTTTATTAGTCTGTCTACATCTCCAAAGCGCAAAATGCTGTGTTCCACCTTATGATGTCATGAAGTGGTAGTTTTCAAGTTAACAGCTTTGTTTGTGATGAGGAAACAACAATATAACACAGATCAAAGAATATGGGCCCTTTAAAGAAATCTCCAAACTTACGCTTCACAAATGTTGAACGTTCTCATTATTAGTTTGGGATTGGCTCCACAAACTTGTAGTAGTAGTCATGTAGTAGTCATATTAATCTTCTTGTAGTCATATAATCTTCTTGTAGTCATATTAACCTTATGGCCTAAAGTTCTTTCAACTTACAATGATCACGACTTTTGGTTGAATAAAGGCACCACTTTCTGAAGCTGTTGTGAAAAAATAATTTTGACTCTTGTTTATTTATAATGACAGAGAAGACATTGAACTTTGCAATAACTGGACCTATCCACATGAAACAAAACTGGCACACAGATATTAACCATAAACTGGGTCAACAAATCTGCAATCTGACAGTTAAACACAGACTGCATAAAGAGGTGGACTAAGTGAGCGTGACGTCACCCATAGCGTTCAGGTCCAAATGACACTCATCAAGGCTAGCTAGTTATAGGGGCAAATTTGGAGCCGAGTTCCATATTTGGAAGTTCAACCGCGAGTATCATAGCAACCAAAGAGCAAATCCAGAGTGAGGCTGTTGAAGGCAACGCCCCTTTGCTGGTTGTGCTGTAGCGATTTGGAACACGGCAGCTAGCAGGTTAGCCATGTCCATTTATATATACAGTGTACGGTTAAACAGCAAATTTCACCTGAGACTTCTGCCCTGTCTCCAGCTTTGGCTAAATTAGATTCTAGATTATTGTTTTAATTTGTTTAAAATGTAAAATCTGCTGAAATATTTCACAAAGGTTTTCAGAAAAAGCAGAGCGGACACTGACCTTCTCTACGGCTGATGCCAAGGGAGATTTTGGAGATTTGTGGCGTCAGTTTTTTGCAGCAGAAGTCGGACATTTTGAATATTCCTGTTTAAATCGGCTGCAGACGACATGACTCTGAGAGAGAGAGGAGGGAGAGAGGGAAGAGGAGAAAGAGAGAGAGAAGGACAGAGGGAGGGGCGCTTTTAACTGCAGCTATTATAGACTTCCTCTGTTTAGAAAGACAAAACGGGTAAAAGAGGGAGAAGAAGAGAGAGGGAGAGAGAAGGAGATGGAGGGAGAGAGAGAAAAGAAAGATGAGAGAAAGAGAGATGGGGAGAAAGAAAAAAGAGCGAGAGAGAGAGAGAGATCTAGCATCTGGAGTCTAGACTGAAATGTGATTGTCAAAAACTTCTAAAGACAATGGAACTGTAAATGTGACCTAACCCAGGAGTCAAACCCACGGCTTCTGGATAACCACTGCAACACACTCAGAGAGGTCAGGAGTCTAACCCACAACCTCCTCACTGAGACATCAGGAGTCTAACTCACAACCTCCTCACTGAGACATCAGGAGTCTAACCCACAACCTCCTCACTGAGACATCAGGAGTCTAACCCACAACCTCCTCACTGAGACATCAGGAGTCTAACCCACAACCTCCTCACTGAGACATCGGGAGTCTAACTCACAACCTCCTCACTGAGACATCGGGAGTCTAACTCACAACCTCCTCACTGAGACATCGGGAGTCTAACTCACAACCTCCTCACTGAGACATCAGGAGTCTAACCCACAACCTCCTCACTGAGACATCAGGAGTCTAACCCACAACCTCCTCACTGAGACATCGGGAGTCTAACTCACAACCTCCTCACTGAGACATCAGGAGTCTAACTCACAACCTCCTCACTGAGACATCGGGAGTCTAACTCACAACCTCCTCACTGAGACATCAGGAGTCTAACTCACAACCTCCTCACTGAGACATCAGGAGTCTAACCCACAACCTCCTCACTGAGACCTCAGGAGTCTAACTCACAACCTCCTCACTGAAACATCAGGAGTCTAACTCACAACCTCCTCACTGAGACATCAGGAGTCTAACAAACTCCTCACTGAGACATCAGGAGTCTAACCACAACCTCCTCACTGAGACATCAGGAGTCTAACCCACAACCTCCTCACTGAGACATCAGGAGTCTAACCCACAACCTCCTCACTGAGACATCAGGAGTCTAATCCACAACCTCCTCGCTCGCAGGAGGAGAGGATAACCACTCTGTCAGAGCAACACCCTTCTCTTTTTCTAAAGCTTCACTCTGGTGGCGGGCCATCTGCTTGTCCTTAAAATGTTCCACAATATTGCATTAAACTGATCGTTTTGGCATTTATTCAATAACAGGCATTTTCATTGCTTTGAAAAACATGCATTCTTTTGCGAGCGGACCTCTACATCAGCACATTAGTCGCACCAAGTACATCAAGGTACTGGATTTCTTACCATGTTCAATGTAGCATAGCTTCATCAATATCTGCAGTCGCATCTGTATCTTTGGCTTTCGTTCAGTAAAGTCTTGTGTCTTTCGATACACAATATCTTTAACACAGCCCCATTACAAGAAATCCAGAGGTGGTCTGGTGAACGTGGTGACCACGGAATTGGTCCATCCCTTCAATCCAACGGTCTGGAAATGTTTGATTGAGGAACTCACAAACATACTAACCCCAATGTGACTACAAACTTTTATAACCACTGAGTACAGCAGAAAAAAATCAGATTCATATATCTTATCAATTGCCTTTGTTACCAATTTGAAAATGTAATTACAGACTCTAATGACGCTCTGTATTACTCAAACATGCATGGATGATCTAAAACCTCTTCAGGCATTTTTTTGATGAGGGAACAATGTTATAACAAAAATAGCTAAAAAAAAAAATGTTATAGCTAAAAAAAATACATTTTGAAATGTATAAGTGGATAAATATTGATGGAGACTTTGATGAAACAATAGCACCATATTCTTTTGTTATTGTTCCATCTGAAATTGTAAGTGAACCAAAAAAAAGCTGAGTAAAACCAGTTAGTTTCTGTAAAGATTAAAAGTGTTGCTTCTGGGATTTTTCCAAGAAGAAGTGAAACTGCACCAACACCTCTGTATTCTGTATTCTGTATTTTACTTAAGGAAAGTACAGACCGACACATGGAAACTCACATGACTCTAAAATTGATGACGATTATTAAGTCACTAAATTTTGACTTTTATGGCAAAATGTTTTTTTAAAATGTAAACTTGCACTTCACATAAAACCAAACCATCACATCATGTATTTAAAATGTCCTGTTGTCTCTATAAATCTAAAATGGGACATAGCCATTAAAAATCGAATAATCAGTAAATTAAACTAAACCAGGTCTAAACCAGGTCTAAATCGGGATTAAACAACTAACACAACAAATACAACTTTCAAATATAACAGTAACTGTTGTATTGGATAAACAAAGTACATGACTTTTAAAATACCTCTTTCAGTCTTAGACAGATTTACTCTTCTGTTTGGTCTTGGCCTCATTAATTTGATCTTTTCTGCATAAGTGTTGTTTTGAGCTGAAACCTCGTGTAAACATGGTTTGTGGTGGTTTTTACCGCTCAGAGTGGACAAAACTTCAGCCGATTCTTCATCTTGCTCTTGGGTCGTGGACTCGCGGGCTCCCATCCTCCTCCTCCTCTTCCTCCTCCTCAAATGGATCTGTGGTTTAATTGCATCAATGTCCAAAAACTCCTGGAATAATAATAATAATCACAAAAAATCTGTCAATCTGTTTGAAATGTTGTGTTTAAATCCCAAACTTCCTTGTGTCTCTGCTGTGCCTCTCTGAGCAGCTGGACTTTAACAAGATTTAGTTTAAACAAAGAGGAGGAACTACCATTACGTAACTTTTTTCACCGTGACTTAATACAGGACTACACCAGGGCTAAACCAGGGCTAAACCAGGACTACTCCAGGACTACACCAGGACTAAACCAGGACTAAACCAGGATTAAACCAGTTATAAACTAGGACTACACCAGGATTAAACCAGGACTAAACCAGGATTAAACCAGGACTAAACCAGTATTAAACCAGGACTACACCAGGACTAAACCAAGATTGAACCAGGTCTAAACCAGCACTAAACCAGGACTGAAGAGTGAGTCTGAGCCAGGACCTTGATCAGACTATTGATTATGGAGTTCCTCATTGATCATTGGCAACACATGTATTTGTACAGACCCAGGAACTAACCACAAATACAACTGCTGGACCTTGCTCCTGATCTGAGCCAGGACCTGTTTTGGTGTAAACCCTACAATCTTGTCTTTTTTCTCTCTTCATCTCACAGGCCTCTTATGATAATTAGTAAATCAACTTTTCATTCAGTACATGCACACAATAATAAAATACACACAATATTATTCTTGCCTCCTCCCACACTCTGGGAGGAGAGGAAGAGAGGAGAAAAGAAGAGAGAGGAAAAAGGGGTTGAGGAGGACCTCTCCCTCTCTCTCTCTTTCTCCCCCTCTCTGCTCTGTAAAAAAAGGGTCGATCTGATAACCTCTCTCACTCTCACTCATCCTCCTCCTCCTCTTCTCTGTGTACAGTGTTGATGCGATTAAAGTGCTCACACTCTTCTTGTCTGTGACTTTTGGACAATAGCTCAGGATCGGTCACATTGAATCTTGTGACGAGACGTGAGGCTGAAACTAAAAATAAAACTGAAAAAAAAAAAAAACCAGGGACTAAACCAGGACTAAACCAGGACTAAACCAGGACTAAACCAGGACTAAGCCAGGAATGAACCAGGACTAAACTAAACCAGGACTAAACCAGGGACTAAGCCAGGAATGAACCAGGACTAAACCAGGACTAAACTAGGACTAAACCAGGGACTAAACCAGGAGCAAACCAGGAGTAAACCAGGAGTAAACCAGGGACTAAACCGGGAACTAAACCAGGGACTAAACCAGGAGTAAACCAGGAGTAAACCAGGAGTAAACCAGAACTAAACCAGAACTAAACCAGGACTAAACCAGGACTAAACCAGGGACTAAACCAGGGACTAAACCGGGAACTAAACCAGGGACTAAACCAGGACTAAACCAGGACTAAACCAGGACTAAACCAGGAGTAAACCAGGGACTAAACCAGGGACTAAACCAGGACTAAACCAGGACTAAACCAGGGACTAAACCAGGGACTAAACAGGGACTAAACTAGGAGTAAACCAGGGACTAAACCAGGGACTAAACCAGGTTTAGTCCCAAATCTTATAGCATGCAGCAGTAGTAGTAAATAGTTAAAGCTGCACTATGTAATTTTTTTCTGGTAGATGGTCCACCACCTTCTTGTTTCCATGGAGATTTTTATTATTATTATTATTATTATTTTTGCCTTGAATGGCCCATAATATTGCATTTAACTCCTCGATGCCTATCTCCATGGAGACAGGCAAGTGATGCTGGGGGCCAAGTTACAGGTCAGATCTATGGAGATCACAGTAAAAATACAGATATATGCAAATTTAAAGTAGCTTGGACTAAGTAATATTCGTAGTAGTGTTTGAAGATTGTAACCAGTTATAACTGTAGTTTTAGTAGTATTACCGGTAGTTGTAGTATTGTAGCAGTATTTGAAGACAGAGGTAGAAGTAGTAGTACTAGTTATATTGGGGATAAGTAGTAGCGCCTAGCCACATATAGCCTAGTTTTAGCTCCTCATAAATTTATTAAATAAATTCAATAAAATTACTTTCTGAAACTCACCTGCATCTGTTGGCAGCTCTTAGGTCCTGTTTTTTGTTCATGATTTTGAAATAAACAGAAAAAACAGGGTCCAAGTTTCGCTTCAAAGTCACGTGTCTCTCCTCCAGGTGTGAGGTGTCCACGCGCCTGATTGGATCTAAACAATCCAACTCCAGGGACGAGTTTAATCTGCCTAAAATCAGAAAAATGTGTCTGCAATTTGTAAAAACGGTAACATAAAATTGGACCATGCTTTCTCAATCTTCATTCCATCCTTGTAAAATTGAAATAGGCACACATTTTTCAAAATTTCGTAGAAAGTAGGTCATTGTGGTGTTAAATGTTGATTCTGTGCACCGCGAGACATTAGTTTGTATGATTAAATTATAGATAAGCTTTTACAGTTTTAAAAAAAAAGTATTTTCGTGCAAGTTGAAGTTAAGCAAGTAAACAAAGCAACACTGCCCCCATGTGTCAGATAGCAGAAGTGCATTGAAATTGCAGCAAATTTGACAGAAATATGTGTTTTGTTTATTTACAAAACACAGTTCGTACAAAGTAATTCAAGTGTTTCATAGACAAAGAAATACATTAAAATCTCAATACAAACAAATAAAAAAAATGCAATTATAAAAATGAATGAATTTAACGACTTTTCAACTGTTTGTTTGTTGTTTTTTTTGGGGTTTTTTTTGAGAGTGTTATTGCACTGTTTACTAGCCTTTAATGGTCTTTTAATGTTTTTACAATATTTTATTCTAACTGCATACGAAGATGTAGTGTCTAAAACAGTCCACAAGATGGAGACTTGCGGTTATTCCTGCAGCATCCTCAGCTCTGGAGGCGGTGATACAACTACATGGGTGTCTTTTGTAACTTTAGATACCTCAAAAAAAAGGCAATTGCCTGTACACCAGCCTATTTAATTTATTATTTTCTCTGTTATTTAAATATTGTAATTTGTATGATTAAAATAGGACCACTGTTGATTAAATTGTAGAATTTCCAGTCAGTGGACGATAATAGCGTCTAAAAATTGACTGTAATGTAAAAACTGCACTATGAGTAGATAAAACGTTTTGGTTTGGAATTTATCTTTCCAAAAATCTCTATGCGCTACTACTGTAATGGCTTAGTGGATTAGTGAAATGGAACATTAACTCTAGAATGTGACATCTTTAAATGTATTGTCGTGGTGATTAAAATGTGGTTTTAAAGTATTTCAAAGTTGATGTGGGTAAATCATTTGGAGTAGAGACTTGTGACGTGTGGCGCACGGGTCTCACGCAGCGCACGCACGTCCCCCTGTGTGACAGCCATGTTGTCCATCTCCACCGTGTCCTCCGTCAAGTCAGACACAAAACTGCACTTTTACACGGAAATACGGCGATTTCCTTCAACATTACACTAATGTGCGACTTATAGCTATTAAAAAAATCGGATAGTGCCTGAAAAAATACTATGATACAAGTTAAATAGACAAAAAGGACGAATTTGTAGTTTATTTCCAACTACAACTGCCATCAAATTAAAAATAACGGTCGTGAAAGTTCTGGATCAAGCGTTGTAAACTGTCAGCCCCATTTCAAAGGTATTATATCACTAAAATGTATTCATAAAATGTGATCAATTGGGGCTTTAAACGTTTATAAACTCTTTTTCATTACCAAATGTGTGTATTTTGTAACGTAAAAGTGGTTTTATTGTGAATTTTCAAGCGGAACTGTCATGGCGAAGCCGGTGACTCGACAGCTGTGGCTCCCCCAAATCGCCTTATGCTGCTCAGACTTCAGCGGGCTTCATGTGTGTCCGTGGGAATTCTGCGCCAAAAAGCACGCAAGGAACCGCTATCAGGGCTGAAACACATCTCCTGCCGTGAATATTTTGGATTACTGTGGACAAACTCTGGATTATTTGTCATAAAAAGGACATATTTGGTGTCTTGGTGAGTTGCCTCTCCCAAAAAGATGAGCCCTTCGCAAGTTTGATGCAATAGCGGATATCCCCTCGTGTTCGCCTGATTCATTTTACCTCGCTAAAAATACCACCTGGCGCAGATTAAGCCGTGTACAATTACCTAAAAACGCTCCGGTCAAAGCGGGCAGCCCAGTGTCCCACTTTATCACCGTAAATGTCTTTTATTTAGCCATTTAAGCTCGCGAAAGAAAACATTTGTGAGGTTTGAAACTTCCCTCAGAGCGCGATGCTAGTCTCGTACCGTTATACAGACTACACCCACTGCTAATCCAATGGAACCGATTTTTACCTATTTCTCAATTAAATACACACAATTTACCGTCAACATAACGTAAAGCTGATTTAAACCTGTCAATTAGCTGATTTTAATTCTGGTTTTCACGAGGTATTTATAATTTTGAGGACAGTTTGATGAAAAATGTTATTATTTGTGATGCTAACTCTCGGCGGCAAACGGGAGCTAACTGCCACAAGCTACAAGTGGCATGTTGTCATCTTATCTTCATTATGTTTTGGTATGTCTTATTATAAACCTCCATAGCTTGCTACATGTCTTTCCGAACCTGATATATAAGTTGCTATAGGCCTATGTCCATTCAAACTCCATATTTTGGCTTAAATATATTACAATTAAAGTTCTCTCTTGGAGAATATTGTCTTATTAAAATCTTAAAAAATAACCCAACTATCTAGTCCCATTGCTAAATAATACCTTTTTATTCTGCGTTTTTTTGCAGTTAATACAAGAATGTTGTACAAAAATGCACAAGGGAGGACACTTGAGGTTTCAAATTGTTCAAAATATCTTGATTCGGAGGACATTTCATTGGATTCTCTGCATGTTTACTGTATTTTACTGTAAATGATCACAGTGGGACTATTATGTGTATTTTCTGATTAACAACTGTACTAAACTTTTCAGACCATGCCTTTTGCCTTGGCACAGGGGATAATTCTGCTTTATGGTTTGGATTCAGCGTTATCATTTATCTACTATATTTACTTGAGCAATATATCACACTTCAAAATTTGTTATCATGATAGGCTTAGCTAATGCACGTATTTGAGATAATAACTAATTATAATTTTCTTCCTAACAAAAAATCTAGAGTTTAAAATGACTTCATTTAGCAGAATATATCGTTTTGAAATAATAATTTTTAACTTGTAGAATTGATTTTCTTGTTAGTCTTCCAAACAATGGTGTTAAACTTTTGTGTCCATTCACTTTATGTGTGCCTTTTTGGCACTTTTCTGTTATCATTAGAGATATTTGCACGGGCATCAGCTGTCTGTGTTAAATCTCCAGCACAGGCCGATATTTTGTTGGGCTGACCTGGTGCTTAAGAGTACGCACACATCTTTATTTGAACACTTCAGTGCAAATTGGTAACTACAAAAAATGTGACTACACCTCTCTCTTAATGGTTTGTGGTGTAAAAAGGGGGCTGTATGTGATTTTGAAGTAAATTTACAATACATAAGTTGGGGGAAATGATGAAAATTGGTCCACAAATATCGGCTGAACTTATCGGCTTTTCTGTCTCTCTATATTCTAAACAATCGCTATCAGCATCAGCCAAAAACACTTATCGGTGGATCTTTAGTTGCTTGTATATTTACTTGGTCATGACTCAGTAGAAACTCCTTGAATACTTAAGCATGTTGTTGTTGTTTGTGTAGCTGTATTCCTTTGACAGTAGTATTTACCCACCCCCTGCCCCTGTCACTTCCTCCGAGTGCGCTGTACACCAGGAATGTGTTTCAGGAGGTAATTAAACCCCAAAGTCTCTGTTAAACTCTGTGTTTGACGAGACAAGCCTGAATTATGGGCTCTGACTCCCAGTTTGGGCATTGACTCGAACATAAATAACACAGTCGTAACAGAGGAACCAATGCTGCAACTGAGCCAAAGATGGATAGCAGTCCACAATCATTTGGGAAAATATCCAAATGTGATTTGTTTTGGGGTTTTTTTGACAAGCTTTATGATTTAGATTTGTGATTTCTGTTATAATAACCAGATTATGTTCAAAGTTCACTTTTTAAACACATCCAGAAGAAATGACAAAAAAGATTACATCTGAAATGACAAACTAATACAAGAATCACATTTCAGAACATGTTTGTACAGATCTAAACTACAGTGTTAGCAGTTTTTATGCAGAATAAAACAGGAGGAGTTGGAGTAGATTATTTTACTTAAAAAAAGACCTGAGATGGTCTTGAATTTAGGCTTGTTTTTTACACCTTTCTTTCGTCAGGGTTCAGTCCTGTTTTTAGTCTGACCCATGCTTAAACCTAAACTGTGCTCTATCTCGTCTCTGCTCTGATACCACGGCTTATCTCAGGGTTACATTTACACAGGTGCAAAAAAAACGTATTTAACAGAATAAAATGCAACTGAAAAATGTTACATGAATGTAAATTTGCACTGTAAACTGAATTTGGATCTTGGAGGACCATGTTGACAGAAAATAACTTTCCTAGTACACATCTTAGTACAGAAACGTACTAGGATATGCCTGTAAATGTTCATAACATAATTAATACAATTTTAAAGTACATATTATTATTTGGGGGTGGGTGATGCTAACTGTAGGCACTGCTTTATCTGAAGCTTTGTTAGACTTTAATCTGAGCTTTATATTAACACAATCTGACCAGAAAGAGCTGACTTAGCTGGAACTACAACAGGTGAGCTGGTTCAAACAAGTCCCTCTCAAATAACATTGCAGTCACAAGCTAGCTAGCATTAGCCAACAGTTTTTCAGTCACTCTCACCTTTTTTTTTTTTTTGTTTAAAATCAAACTCTTAAACGGAACCAAGAACACTCAGATTGATCACAGGCTTGAAAATGTGCTCTTTAAATTCATTTAATAGTATTTTTCTTAAGTTTTCAAACTATCTTAAAACTTTTTGGGCAGTGTTTGCTAATGTGTGCATTGTGTCACCATGATAACTGCTGAACATTCCACCACAGACATGCATGTAGAACCCCTCAGCGTGATGTCAGTGTTGGCTCAGTATTTGAAAGTTTAAGTTTTTATAGTAAACTCAGAGTCTGTCCTCCCCAGCTACCCCTCCCCCCTCTCTCCCTCTCTCTCTCTCATATTTCCTGTCTCTCTCCTGACTCATCACTTCACTCTCACACTTTGGCTTCAGGCACTTCTCTCTGCTCTTCTCCGTCTTTTTTCTGTCTTGTTTTTTTTCCCTTTTTCTCTTCCTCTCTATATACTATATACAATATATCTCTCTCATCTTTCTTTCTCTCTTTCTCTCCTTCCCCTTCTCTCCCCTCTTTCCTTCCCTCTTGCATCTTCTATCTCCTGTCTCTCCCCTTCGTTCTTCCTCCTCTCTTTTTCTCCACTTTTTCCCCACCTCCCTCTCTTACTGTCTTTTCTCTCCTTTTCACCTCCTCTCCTCCTTTCACTCTTTCCCACTCTCCCACATCTCTCCCTCTTCTTCTCCTTCTCTTCCGTCCCTCTCACGCCTCTCTCCTCCTTTCCCTTTCTCTTTCTCCTTTCTCCCCCTTTACTCTCTCTCCCCTTTACTCTCTCTCCCCTTCTCTCTCTCCTTCACTGTTTCCTCTCTCCCCTTCCTCTTTTCTCTTTCTCTTTCCCCACCTCTTCTTTCTTTACCTCTCTTCCTCTGCTCCCCTCCTCTCTTCCTTTTCTGTCACCTCTCTTTCCCCACCTCTTCTCTCCTTCCGTTGCTGCCCTCCTCTCTTCCTCTTCTCTGTCACCTCTCTCTCTCTTCTCTGTCACCTCTCTCTCTTCTCTGTCACCTCTCTCTCTCTTCTCTGTCACCTCTCTCTCTCTTCTCTGTCACCTCTCTCTCTCTTCTCTGTCACCTCTCTCTTTCCCCAGCTCTTCTCTCTCTTCCTTTCTCCCTCCTCTCTTCCTTTTACTTTCAGACCAAAGACCCAGAAACGTCCTGTGTAATCTCTTCTGTGGTTAAGTTTATGGTCCATTCAGGTTTTGTGCAGCTGAAAATCTGTCCCTTGTTCTCTCATTAAGACGTAAGGGATATGGCAGCTTCTTCACATCTCAAATGGGGTGTTTTTTGGTTTTCATTCTCATATATACCAATCATTAAAGGTCCTATAATACACAAAACCGACTTTTGTGAGCTTTAAGCCATGTTATTTTGTTGTAGTAAACTGTGACCTTTTACCTTCAGCAGAGATTCCAGGGCTGACATTGTCAAAGTAATTCTAGTGAAGGTTTATGGAATTTAAAAACACAGTGGAGCACTTCTTGTATTACCACATGATATCACAAGGTGGAACAGAGTGTTTTCAGTTTGAGAGAAGAACTCAGTCTGAATATGCAGGGTTTGTGTGTTTAAACATGTGTGAACAAAACAAAACACAACTCCAGGCATGTGTGTGATATGGAAACGTCTTTATAACTACGTACTTGGATCAGAAAATGGTATACAGTAATGTGGCCCTGTTAAATCTCTTGCATAGGTCGATATTTTGTTTAGGCAACCTAGACGTATAAAAGATATGCATAATTCTTTATATACGCTTCATATACTTTGGAAAATAATACAAATTGTGTCCTTTGTTCCAAAAATATCGGCAGAGCTTATCAAACATCAGTGATCTCTACTGAAAATTATGTCACGAATGTTTTTTGTTGTTTTTTTCTGGTTCACATTCTCAAATATACCAATCACAATATATGACATTTCTGAACAAAATCCAGGTTAATTGTACAAATGTTGACTGTAATAAAATGTCAAGTCTGCCTGATAACATGTTTTTGTTTGGTCTCCAGGTGAGGCGGAGGTGCAGACTCGTCCCAGGCTCCTCGACAGCTGTGAGGAGGAGGAGGAGAGAAAGGCACTATGCCCAAACCGGTAACAAACCCTGCTTACCTCACATCTGAGCGCTCAGTGATGGCAGAAGTCTTACCCAGATACCAGGATCAGTCAAATATTGAAAATTTTGTCTGTTATCTGTCTCCGATATTTTGTGTCTTGAAATACAAGACACATGAGGCTAAACATGTTTACACAATCATAAAACTGATCATTTTACTTTTGTGGTCCTTGCTGTAGATTTTGAAAGCTAAATATCGGCTCTCTCCCTCCCTTTCTCACACAGTAGTCTCTATTGCTTTTCTTCCTCCCTTTCCACCCCCTTCTCCCCTCTCTTGTTAGTCTCTCTTTCTCACCCTCTTCCCTTTTCTCTCTCTCTCTCTCTCTCTCTCTCTC
The DNA here is from genome assembly GCA_019594935.1 of Periophthalmus modestus. Classification (NCBI taxonomy): domain Eukaryota; kingdom Metazoa; phylum Chordata; class Actinopteri; order Gobiiformes; family Gobiidae; genus Periophthalmus; species Periophthalmus modestus. The sequence continues at coordinate 1,882,825 of JAIEZT010000198.1, forward strand.
TCTCTCTCTCTCTCTCTCTCTCTCTCTCTCTCTCTCTCTCTCTCTCTCTCTCTCTCTCTCTCTCTCTCTCTCTCTCTCTCTCTCTCTCTCTCTCTCTCTCTCTCTCTCTCTCTCTCTCTCTCTCTCTCTCTCTCTCTCTCTCTCTCGTAGTCTCACGTAGTCTCTTTATCCCCATTCTCTCTCCTTCTCTCACAGTGGTCCCCTTATCTCCTCTCCTCCACTCTTTCCCTCCTCTCTCTCGTCTTTTCTCCCCCTCTCTCTCCCTCTCTCACAGTAGTCTCTTTGTCTCTCTCAGCTGAATGCAGGCTCCTGGTTGTAGCCGCGTTGCAAACATTCGATACAGACTCCACACTCGCTTCTTTCACTTAAACACTTGACTTTCAAATGAGCACCACATCTACTGCAAAGGGAAGGGGGGGTTAACTACAGCTAACTGAGGCACTGCTCTGTCTGAACCTCTGTTAGACTTTAATCTGACCTTTATTTTAACACCATTTTAACAACCATAAAGAACTGATTTAGCTGGAACTACAACAGATGAGCTGATTTCTCCTGTTAATAGGGCTGGGTATCACCAAGAAGTTGCCGATACGATACGTACCTCGATACCCAGTCCACGATACGATACGTATCTCGATACAGTGCCATTTCGATACGATACAATTCGATACAATATATTTCAAATCGATACGATAATATTCAGGAAAAAAATAAAGGCCTTCAACCGTACTTAAATGGTCAACCCAATTTTCACAAAAAAAAATAAAAAAATTAAATGGTGCATTTATCTTCCATTTATCGAAGATTAAAGAACACAATAAAGTGCTTTTTGATTAATGCATGTTTCTAACTAGAAAGGGAGGAAGGCAGTTGAAACAGTTTTTCTGACATTTTCGCTTTTCTTGCACGCTTCTCGCTTCTCTTCACCCGTAAAGAGTAACGTCTGGGGGGAATATCGATATCGATAGTAGAAAACGGAGAATCAATACTGTATCGATCTTAATAATATCGATACATATCGGTGTATCGATATTTTAGCACACCCCTAGCTGTTAAACAAGTTCCTCTCAAATAACATTACAGCTACAAGCTAGCTAGCATTATCCAACAGTTTTTCAGTTTGTTACTCTTAATTTTTTGTTGAAAATCAAACTCCATAACCAGGACCGTAAACGCTCGTATTGATCACGGCTCCTGTGTATTGTGGGTTTTTTTTTAAACTTGGGTCACTGTGTCACCATGGTAACTGCAGAACATTCTGCCATAGATGTACAGCCTTGGTCCCAAACCCTGGTCCCCTGGCTAAATGTCTGCTCTTTAGCATGGCCAGGCTGAAGTAACCTGCATATGTGCTCTTCCTAGGGCCTAACACAATGGGAAATCAATCTGTTTTAGCGTGTAGCTCATTGGTGCTAATTACTGCTCTAAATGAAACAGCTAAATATTGATTCAGCTGCTGATGTTCTGTACTCTCGGTCTGATATCACATACTTTGAGTTTACAACTAAAACAAAGGTGAAAACATTTTATACTAACTTCAACTCAGAGTTTATTGGGCATCATTTTAAAATTCAATAGCATCATACATAATTTCCTCTTATTTTGCATAAACGTTGCTATCCTTGTAGTTTAGATCTGTACAAACATCTTCTGAAATGTGATTGTTGTATTTGTCAGTTCAGATTTCAGATTTTTTGTCATTTGAAAAACCACCCCTGGCCCAAACCCGACCCAGTCTAGCTGCAGTTTCCTCCTGGAGCTGTGGGTTAATCTGTCTGACAGCTGCTGAGATTAGAGCCGACGCGCCTCTAAACGGATTAGACCAACAACTGCTGCAAATGCACAACTACCATATACACACACTACATACACAGACTACATATACAGACCCATAACTATATACATAAACACAGAGTTTCCCATTAATAGAATGGGTTATGGTGACACCCCATAGTCTAAAAAACTCCCTCGTAGTCTAAAAAGAACATGGACTAGACATTGGCAGAATAAAATCTCACTCTATACACACTCTCACTCACTCTTAGGTCCAACAACAGCTGCACCTATACAACTTAATAATAATAAATAACAATAAATCAGACGGTCAGAAACGGTGAAGAGCAGCTGTGTGAAAGCAGACGGGACCAAGGACAGGGACCAGGACTTAATGATGTCTTGAACAATGCCTCTGGTTTAGTTGAGTTCATCTTTGACATTTGATTTTCCCACAAATTAAATAAGCTGCATTTGGCGCCTTCACTTCTGTTAGCATGTCTCTGTGTGTTGGCATCAGTGTTCTGCATTGGAAATGAACAGAAACAGGAAGTTAGTTTGAGAGTGAACGACTAATATCAAAGTTTGGTGCAGTACGTTTACATTTTTGTTGTTTTGTTGTTTTTTTCTAAACTCTGGGAGCATTCAACTCTGAGGGAGACCGAAATCTGAACTTTAAAGTAATCCTAGAATCCCATGCATTTCAAAACATGTTTGTAGAGGTCTAAAATACAGGGTTAGTAGAATAAGACCCCATGGAGACGGAGGGGAGGGCATCTGACTCACAGAGGGAGGGCAGGAGTTCAGCTCAGGACAGAGGAGAGCTGCCTATTCTCTCTCCTCTCCTCCCTCGTCTTATTCTCTCAATCTTTGAGAGAATCTTTCTTTCTTTCTCTATTCCTTGTCTTTTTTTCTCCCTTCCTTCTCATTTTTCTTCCCCCCTTGTTCCCTTTTTTCTCAACCTTCCTCCTCTGTCTCCACTTCCTCCCTTCTTCCTTCCCTCTCTTTTTCACCTCGCTCTCTCTTTCCACCTCGTCCCTTCTTTCTCTCCCCTTCCCTTCCTTTCGTCTCTCCCTCCTCTCCTCTCTCTTTCTCCTCGCTCAGTTCTTGTTTGTCTGGAGAAGGATTATTGGCCTTCTGCTGTGTAGTCTGAGGAGGTCTGCTGTAGTGGTAGTTTAAAATCCTTGTCCGTGCTTGTCTCCTGTTACCCTATGTAGTAGTGGTAGGAGTAGTAGTGCATAATAGTAGTAGTGCGTCGTAGTGCGTCGTAATACGTCGTAGTAGTGTGTCATAGTAGCACATCACATAATACGTAGTACGTAGTAGTATTATTAGTACGGAATAGTACGTAGTATTAGTATGTTGTAGTAGTAGTAGGAGTAGCATGTAGTACTTTTAAATCAAAGGCTGTATATATAAATGGACATAGCTAACTTTCTAGCTAGAAAGTGGTCATGGCCGCGCTTCCAGCTACATCGACTCCACTGCACTTTCTACTGAAAAACTGTGGCCCCCTCTCTGTAACTGCTGCTGTCAGCCTCATCATTTTGGTCCTAAAATCTACATATTAAACCATCCTACATGATCGTGGTATTTTTATTTTGCTATTGGAGCCGTTAATCAAGGTATAAACACTAATTACAGGCAAATCAAACGCCTTCTTTCCCTGCCGCTAACGTTAGCAACAGGTTTGATTGACAGCTTTGCTAACCAACCGCTCCCTGCTAAACCAGCAGTGTGGGCAGGAAGGGGCGTTACCTTCAACAGCCTCACTCAGAAATGGCTCTTTGGTTGCTATGATACTCACCGTTAGAATTCCAAGTATGGAACTCGGCTCCAAATTGGCCCCTATAACTGAACCTCAATGAGCTTCATTTGAAGCTGAACGCCATGGGTGACGTCACACTCACTTAGCCCACTTCTTTATTCAGTCTATGTTTAAAATCCCTGTCTGTGCTTGTCTCCTTTTGCCTTACTGTGTGTAGTAGGTTGGTTAGGTAGGTAGCAGTGGTAGTAATTTCAGTTGTACTGCTTTTTGTTGTACTTTTAAATCCATGTTGGTGCCGTTTCCCTGGTATGGTACTAGTAGTGGTAGTTGAAAATCCCTGTCTGTGCTTCTCTCGTGTTGCCCTAATCTGTGTAGAAGACTGGTTAGTTAGGTAGTTGTATTAGTTGTAGTTGTAGTAGTAGTTTGCCTCTGCCTGTGCTCGTCTCCAGTGTCTTTCGTTTTGACCTGGATGAGAGAAACAGGAAGTTTGAACAAAGGAAAATCCAGAGAAAAACCCAGATCACGTTCAGGAAACTCGACCTGAGCTTTAATATGAACCTGAGGGTTATTATGGGCCAATATGTCAACAATATGAGCCAAATCATATATGTTTAACAGGATTCCTGTGGTAAATCACCACTACACAAACTTGAAGGCGCTGTACCTGATGTTTACGCTCTTAAAACGTGACAAACACAACCATTTCATTTTAAGCATGTTGCAGTGGTCCAGTTATTCCTCACTTACCTTATGCATTCTGAGCATTCTAAGTGTTCACCACGATGAGTTTATATGCACTTTTTACAACTTTCAGAGATCAGAGCTAACAGCATCATGTTAATGCATATTTTAAGGCAATAACACACTTTATAATTGGATGCAGATAGCACACAGTGGACTTATTTTGACCTCAAGAGCTGCTTATACAACATATCTACTGGGATAAGACACATTTTGCTAAAATACATGTAAAAAGATCAGAAACAGGACCTTTTAAACTGACACACAGGGGAATTTCAGAACATGTTTGTACAGATCTAAACTACAGGGTTAGCTGTTTTTATGCAGTATGAGATGCTTGATGTTGTTGTTTGCGGAGGAAATTATGGTACTTAAAAAATTGCAGCCTTTGTGATTTGCATAATTGGGTGCATCCTAGGGCTGCATGTTGGACTAAAGACATGCCCTGTTGATCGGTTGGTCGGCTAAAAAGTAGGCATGGCAAAAGCACAAAAGTATTATGCATCAAATGTATTGCTGCACTCTGCTACACCTACAGGGGGAGTTCATGTAGAAGCTACAATTTATAGAGAAAATAGTACTACAAAACAATGTAAAGACAGATTCAACTTGTGAATCATGAGTTTAAAGAGGGGGTATTTTTGGAGCTTTCTCCCTCAACAAAAACATGCCTGAAGAGGTTTCACATGTCATCCATGCTTGTTTGAGCAATTAAGTAATATTCTGTCCAAGGCTCCGCCCACAAGCCGACATCCTCCATGCTCCCACATGACAATTCTGCATAAATATACAAAAACGTGATATCAAACTACTGCACATTACATCAGGTTTGTCAAGTTGCTGCATACAGTTTCATTAGCGGAATGGTGGAGACCAAGAGCGCCAAAATATTTAAGTGAAACTTGTATTCACCCAAAACAATGTATTAATATGTTTTATACCATTTTCAAAACAATAAAGGGTAACATTGTAATCTAAATATGTTCTGTTTTAGCAGTTAATACCCCATAGAAGTAAAATACCCCCTCCTTAACCTGCCTTTTTACAGATGAATGCCAAAAAATCTCACTCACCTACTTCTCTACTCTCCAAGACTCCATTGATTAAATTGTCTAAATGATTAAAGGACTACAGCCCTGTTCTATTTGTTATTCCTTTAGTGTTTTGATGAAACCTTCTGACAGCAGGTCCATGTGTTGGTGCATACAATTTAAACAGACACTAAACCATGTGTGACTCTGAGTGAAAGTCTCATGTGAAATGGATGAGTCCAGAGATGAGCTCAAACTCCATCTTTTATTCATGTGTGAGGATTATCATTGGACAGGGATTAAACTGAGTAGGAGAGATGGAGGAGGAGATGGAGGAGGAGACGGAAGGGGGGAGACACAGCATAATTTAATAAAACTGAGTTTTATCTGTGTTATAACAAAGTACAGATCCAGGAGGGTAGGAGAGAAAGGAGAGTAGGGCTCTGCAATTAATTGAGGTCCAATTGTTTCAAATCATCAGTGATCAGCTTATGAAGACTGCAAGAAGTTTTGAATCTTTGGACCATCATATCTCATAACGGCAGTCACACCTTTTTGACTTCCTGTGAAGCCGCCCTCTCTGCTCTGCTCTCACTTCCTGTTTGTGGTCAGCTCGTTCTGCTTTTCTCTTTCCTCCTCTTCTTTTTAATGGGTGGATCTGTACTCTGAGCATAACTTCATAAAACTTTGTATGAGTCACATCATGTAGAGGAGGGAGATGTATTGAAAAAATGATAAAAACACATTTGTATTTTTAGATAGCCAAAACGTGACTATAATAAAAGTGTGCATCTTAACATATTAAATAACTTCCAATGTCGTCTTCCGATAGGCCTGTCATTCTGATTTAATGTAAATAATAATTTATCTGTCTTTGACTTGTGCTTGTTTTGTGTGTTTCAGATAAATGTGCGCGTCACCACCATGGACGCAGAGCTGGAGTTTGCCATCCAGCCAAACACGACAGGCAAACAGCTCTTTGACCAGGTACAGCCCTAACCCACACACCATAACTATAGCTGTTTCAGACGACATCACCACATTCTGCAGGCCAGTCATATCTATAACACATCTCAAGTAAAAATGGTCCAAATGCAGATTTGTGTTGTAATACAGTGAGTTATTGGATCTAGTCACAAATGGAAATGATCGGGTTCAACATTTGTGAATTGGTCTTTTGGATATTTCATGGTAAAGTACAATGTAATCAATGGGAAAATCTGTCAGTTGCCTGACATCTGAGAGTATGACATTACATTTTAGAATCTGAAAACCACCAACCCCATAGACTGTTTATATAAATGGACAAAGCTAACCTACTAGCCACTGCCTTCCAAATAGGAAGTGACGTGTTTTTATTTAGCCATTTTGTCCGTAATTCAAGATATGAACATTAATAACAGACAAATCAGGCATCTTCTTTCCCAGAGGTCCCTCTAAGCACCTGCTCCCTGCTAAACCAGCGGTTCCCGCAGAAAGGGCCGTTAGCTTCAACAGCTTTGCCCCAGATTGGCTTTTTGGTTGCTATGATACTCGCTGTTGGAACATAACTCCAAATTCATCCTTGTAACTGCTAGCCTCGATGAGCTTCTTTTAATACCCAATACACATTTATTTTATTTATTTCAGGGACAGAAATATGCAGAATTAGCTCGGAAGGCTATTTTTTATGTGTAGACCCATCACAGATGTTAATGTCTGCCTTGAAACAAAAGATCAAATGCAATTCTATGTAATGAGGAAATATTTACACTATTTACAGTATAAGACTCAGACACATCAGTCAAACAACAGCAGTCCACCACAGACACACATGGAACAACTGAATTTCACATTCCCCAGACCTGTGGGTCCTTAACATAAGAATATAGCCTATAACTATACCCCACCCCAGACCCAATACAATGTGATTTTTAACATTAAATGGTAGTACTTTTCATTTCATTTTACAATGTGGCCTTGTAGCTGTGTAATCCCTCAGTCGTCCGGTGAGGTTCCATAGTGGTCCATGGGTGTATACTAGTCTATGTGGTCTTGTACTCATTCTGATACAGCTTAAGATCATTCTACAGCTATTCAGGAAAGGTTCATTTCTGTCCTGTGAATGAGACTTTTTTAGTATTGATACCTGCTCAAATGAGTATCTATTTTCAATAATAGTTTTAGTGTTGATTAGTATCTGTTTGTTGATACTTTTGACAATTCCAATACCCACAGAAACAGTTGGGAACAGTAGGGCGTGTGGTCTGGCTTGGTCAATGGAAAACATAACAACAACAAACAACTTTTTCTCTTTAAGTCTTTTCCGTTAATTCGTTTCTCATTTCTGGATATTTTAAACACAACTAACCAAAGTCAAGACAAAATTGAGACTTGATTTTAAAATGCAGCAGGCGAGGTTAGCAGTGCTGTCCTAAATGTATAAATGTTTCAGTCACGTGACTTTTTGTTCCACGGTGGAATAAAGCCAAATCACAAATGTTTTAAAGGTGCACTGTGTAACTTTTCTGGTGGACAGTCCATCACCTCCATGGAGATGCTGGTTTGTCCAGAATGCTCTAGCTCTACATTATTGGATTAAAGGTATCTATTTCCATGGAGACAAAAAAGTGACATCTCAAGTTGCATGTCAGATTTGTGGAGAGGCCAACTTGCTCATGTTTTTAAGCAATAAAAAAGACCTGTAATTGAATAAATGTGAGATAGATAAATGTAATGCCATACTGTAGAGCACTTCAGGCAAAGCAATAAAATCTTCATGGAAAAAACAGATGGCAGATCCTCTACCAGAAAAGTTCTGTAACGAACCTTATGTGTCCTGACTCCAAGTCTTGTTATGTATTTTCAGGTGGTGAAGACAGTGGGCCTGAGGGAGGTGTGGTTCTTCGGTTTGCAGTATGTCGACAGTAAAGGATATATCACATGGCTCAAACTCAACAAGAAGGTCTGGTCTACTCTAGTCCTGGCTTAGTCTTGGGTTTAGTCTCGGGCTCGGCCTCAGTCTCGGGCTTAGTGTAATAAATTTCTTTGGTCCCAAGTTTAGTCTGTGCTTTGGTCCGTGGTTCGGTCCCTGGTTCTATAAATATATACACATACACACATGCATACGTACGTACGCATGCATGTATGTATATGTGTATGTGTGTGTATATATTTACATACATACGTACATATGTAAAATTAACATAAATTAACAAGATTAAAACAAGAAAAGTTTAGTCTGATTTCATGTCAAGCAGTGAGAAAAAAAGTCTGTTTTTAAATGGCGTATGTAAACACAAATAGTACATACGTATGTATGTAATATAAATGTATTATGTGTCTTTTTAATTCATTATTGTTATTATTATTTTTAATAATAACAAATTTATTTATTTATTTTTTTTTGTGCTTCAGGTGACGCAGCAGGATGTGAAGAAGGAGAACCCGCTGCAGTTCAAATTCAGAGCAAAGTTTTTCCCTGAAGATGTTTCAGAAGAACTCATCCAAGAGATCACACAGAGGCTGTTCTTCCTCCAGGTACAGGGCAGAGATGGAAGGGGGAGAGGGGGAGAGAACCTGACTCCAGGCCCCAGCTCTAGGCCCTGACACACAAGGATACAGGCGTACGGGAGGGCATCTGGTGTAAGTCTGTTGTTTGCAGGTGAAAGAGGCGATCCTGAACGATGAGAACTACTGCCCCCCGGAGACAGCTGTGTTGTTGGCATCGTACGCGGTCCAGGCCAAATATGGAGACTACAGCAAAGACGTACACAAGCCAGGGTATCTAACCCACGACCGGCTGCTGCCACAGAGGTACAGTGTACAGGACTTTATATGAGCCAAGTATGGGTAATACAGTTGAGCAAATGTATGGAAATATTGCGTATCTTTAAGCTCTTTTATTAATTGTTTAGTCTTAAGTTTTTTGATTTAGGCTGCACTAAATCCCAATATAGTCTTGGATTGGTTCTGTTCAAGTCCTGATCTAATCCAGATTTAGGTTTCGTTTCAGTCCTGGATATAGTCCCTGTGGTCACTGCATAACCTTGTTTCAGCTGCAGATTTAACATTAGTTTAGTTGCTTATGGTAATTCATTGTTTACAGTTGTTTGATATCAGTCTGTTTTTGTTTTTTTTTGTGTGTGTGTTTTTAGAGTCCTGGAGCAGCACAAACTGACCAAAGAGCAGTGGGAGGACCGGATACAGACATGGCACGAAGAACACAGAGGAATGCTCAGGTACAAGACACCAAACTTTATTTAAAGTTTTGTTTTTGTCTCTTGTATCTGAGCATTCTTCTGTTTGTTTATTTATTGTTTTGTTTTTATTTTTGTATTAATTAACTTAGTGAAAGCCAGACATACATCAAAGTTAGATATTTTAACCTACAATAAACATTGTAGGTCCATGACACATCAATAATAAGACATACTGATTGAAATAACGAAAGAAGACATAACGAGACAAGACAAAAAATAACAATGAATAAAAATAAACCATGAGTGAGTGTTTATGTGTAGCGCGTGTGTGTGTAGCTAAAACATGTTGAAGTTGAAGGGAAGAGAAAGAGCAAGTAAGAGGGGCGAGCTCAAGTGGAAAAAAATGACTAGAAGGAGATATGAAGATAAAATAAAAAATGATAGTGATTTTAAACAGAACACAGAGGAATGCTAGGTTGACAGATACAAAATTATGAATGTGCATTTAAATCCACACTTAAGTTAAACACAAACTTGTCACACAAAGGACAGACTCAAAAATATAAAATAATGCCTTACACTCGTAATGCGCTTTACAGGCTTGTCAAAGCCTCTCAAAGCGCTACACTATAGTCATTATTCATTCACTCCACACTTTCACACGCACATTCATACACCAGTGTACGCAGACACTGGGGGCGAGGTGGGTTAAGTGTCTTGCCCAAAGACACAATGACAGCATTCATCTGTGAGGGCTGGAATTGCACCGCCAACCTTCGAGTCAGTGGATCTAACCACTCAACCAATGATGTTTATGTAGAGAGCGGGATTTGAACCGCCAACCTTCAGATCAGTGGACAAACACTCAACCCACTGAGCTACTACAAAAGAGATGCTCAGGTGGTAAACATTCATAACCAGTGGAATATTTGAAGTAAGTTTGTAAATCCCTTTGTCACTCAGCAGATGACTTTAAGAAAGAAAAAAAAAATGTGGCTAAACCTTCAGTCTGAAAAGTCTAACCCACAAACCCTGTGAAAGCTCAGAAAAACTTCAGAATCCACTAATCTAAATCTTACATATGGCTCGTTTTAAACCTAAATTAAAAAGTTGAGCTTTTCCATCATTGTCAGACTTCACTTGAAATAAAGTCCAACTACAAGTGTTTCTCAAACTGTGGTCCAAGCTCCTTCAGGTGGTACTTGGACAGCTCTTCAGTTAATGGATTTGCGTCATATACAGTTCATTTTGTCCACTTTTCTCATTTCTCCTTAAACTACAGTGGAAATTATGTACTGTATTTTCCGGACTACAGAGCGCACCTAATTAAAAGCCGCAGGCTTTAATTTTAGAAAGAAAAACTTGTACAAGCTGCACCAGATTTTAAGCCTCAGGTATCCCACGTAGTAATATGAAAAATTAGCTCAAAAACATTAATTTGCGAGGGACCGCTAGTGCAGTTTTGCATGCTTTTTTACAGTGTATAGAGGCGCGTGTTCTGCGTCCTGATTGGCCAAAGGAGATGCCGTGCCTCCTGTACAGTACAGAATACGAATACAAATACAAATTTACCAAAATATTCGGTGCTGCAGCATGACTCTGAAACAATCACGTTGGACACCTTTGTATTTGAGGACAAATACCTCCGACACGCGTTGTGGACGCTCTGGACGCGCGTCCAGGAGAGACTTTAAATGTGAAACAACATAAAGGAGGAAAATAATTTAAGGACGACAGCAGAATAAGTTTTAACAAGGAGCAAAAAGGGCTATAACCATGCGGATGGAGTCTGGTTTAGTTTGTGGATCAGTGACTGCAGGAAAAAGAACATTACGAGACATTACAGTGGAGCGGCGCCAGGACGAATAGGACAGGACAGAGGAACTGAGAAATACACATGCAACCACACAATACAATACAGTACAATAGTTGTGAGAATGCGCTAGATTGATTATACAATTTCATTGGACCTCTGTGAACTACTCATCAGTTTTATTGGTTTACATTTGCTGGGCAAAATGTTTTTGGCGCCACGGAAAAAAATTATAAGCCGCACTGCACCATAAGCTGCAGCAGTTAGAGTGTAGAAAAAAGTAGCAGCTTGTAGTCCAGAAAATACGGTAGTTCTCCTAGATTAGCCCTAGATTAGACCTGGAATAAGTTTTGGAATTGACCTGGTTTAGTTTTGGTTGTGCTTTGAAATCAAAGTCTTTTCTTTAGGGGTACTAGAGAGCCTCTGATTTAGACTTAAAAAAAATTTCCAACACTTTGTGTTTCAGAGAGGACTCGATGATGGAGTACCTGAAGATTGCTCAGGACCTGGAGATGTACGGAGTCAATTACTTTGAGATCAAGAACAAGAAAGGAACACAGCTATGGCTCGGGGTCGACGCACTTGGACTTAATATATACGAGCACGAGGACAAGTAAGGAGTGAACTAGGACTAAAGCGGGACTAGACCAGAGGCAGGACTATGGACGATGGCAGGCAGGACTATGGACGATGGCAGGCAGGACTATGGACGATGGCAGGCAGGACTATGGACGATGGCAGGCAGGACGATGGCAGGCAGGACGATGGCAGGCAGGACGATGGCAGGCAGGACGATGGCAGGCAGGACTATGGCAGGGACTGAAGCATAGGGATGTAGCAATATTCAATATCTCGCGCTATGTATTGCCTTATTTTAGAAAAGGCTAACAGAACTATAGATATGCTACTTTTTGCTTTTAAAATACCTTGACGACTTTTTTTTTTTTACATCCCCACTCGCGTAGACTCAGGGACTGAATCAGGACTAAACCAGGACGGGGCACTTTCTTGATGGCATTTTTCCTTGTTTAACCTCAGAATTCCTCTATAATACAGAATAATAACAGGTTTTCCAAGATGTCTGCTGTGTTGCCAGCTTCCTGATGAATTTTCCAGCAGCAACAAAATCCTCAGCAGAGAAGTAAAAGTGATCTGCTTAAGCCATCTTCACTTCAGTTGAGGGCAGAGTGCAGAGTGCAGAGTGCAGAGTGCAGAGTGCAGAGTGCAGAGTGCAGAGTGCAGAGTGCAGAGTGCAGAGTGCAGAGTGCAGAGTGCAGAGTGCAGAGTGCAGAGTGCAGAGTGCAGAGTGCAGAGTGCAGAGTGCAGAGTGCAGAGTGCAGAGTGCATGTAGAGCTATAATGTAACTAAGGGCCAAAACTTGTCTCGTAATTATTGGACTAATAAACCTTCATTTAACAAAATAAGGGTGTCATATTTTTAACTACAAATTCTTGAATGCCTCAAACTCTTCAAGAAAAAAGTATCCAGGTATAAGAGACATATTTTTTACTTTTAAGTGTAAAATATGGTAGAAAGTGCCTGAATAATGACAAATATAAGCACTAGATCCGGGGACTAGGTGTCTATGAAATACTTGAAGGACTGATCAGGACTGAGCCAGAAACAAGTTATTCAGTGTGGCTCCCTCTTATCCTCCTGACTACCAGTAGTTCAAATTTGTCCTCTCTAGAGGACATAAGTAAACCTGAATATCTCCAACGCAGTGCATACAACTGAAATAAGTCCTTTTGACATCTACAGAGGACGTTTAGGGCTTTTCAATGATACCAAATGTGAAGGGGTGGGGCTTTGGTACCTGTTTTTTTTTCCATCAAGGAAAATGCCGTCCATCACTCCAAGCACATTTCATGGGAACAATAAAAAAATAAGTGGGAATGGGAACAATAAGTGCATTTTACTTTTTATTGAGCAAATTTTGGCTTGAAATGTTGATGGCATATTTAATATAAGTCTTTAAACAACACATTTAAACATTGTCTAATTCATTTTAACAGTTTTTTAGTGTAGTATGACAGTGTTTCAAAAATGTAGTGGACAGATGATATCTGGAAAATAAAAACTTTTTTTTGAAAAAAAATGTTTTCAGTATTCTAATTACCTTACAAAGATGAGAGAATTTTAAAATAAAGGTGATTGGACAACATTTTTTTCTTCTGGTAGTCAGGAGGATATGATAGCCTTAAGTCTAGCAAGCTGTATTGTGAAACACTATTACTCTTAGGGTTGTCAAAAGTATCAACTGGATACTAATCAATACTAAAACTAGTACTGAAACTCGATACTCATTTGAGCAGGTATCGTATAAAAAAAAGTCCCATTCACAAGACAAAAATGAACCTTTTTCTGAATAGCTTTAGAATGATCTTGAGCTGTATCAGAACAAGTATAAGACACTTAGACTAGTACACACCCATGGACCACTATGGGACCTACCTGGACACTGAAGGATTACACAGATATAAGGCCACATGGTAGTATAAAAGAAAGTACTATCATTTAATGCTGAAAACCACATTCTGTTGTCTAAAGAGTGTTTTTATTATCGTGGTATCAGAATCTGTACTGAGTATCGAGTCTGTTCCCTAGTATCGAAATAGTTTGAAATTTTGGTATTGTGACAACACTAGTTACTATATAATATACAGGGTTTTTTTTTTATTTTGAAATCCTTTACTTTATAAAAATTTACAATTTTATTTGTGTGTGTGCCTTTAGGTTGACGCCAAAGATCGGGTTTCCCTGGAGCGAAATCAGAAATATTTCATTTAATGACAAAAAGTTCACCATCAAACCCATCGATAAGAAAGCTCCGGTATGTAGCTTTAATACACTTTTACCTTCATGTAATGCGATGATGTCTTTTTTTGTTCAGTTTGTTTGTAGGTTGGTCTAATGAGCTACACTGTGTGTGAACTGTTCCTGAGTCATACACCCTAATGGGTGTGAACCTATAGGTTCCTCCCTTCAGATAGATGTAAGACAGTGTCCACCATTAATCAGACCTGAACTGAAGAAGCGGCTTTGATGACCAGCGAAACTCTTGAAATTTTTTGTTCAGTTGACAGATTTTAGAATTCTTCTACTATAATTTGGGCAAAATAATCAAAATTGGCCCCACATACTGGCCCTAAACTTTTTTTTGGCATTGTGTAGGACCTTTTAAAGTTCTTTCAACTGACAACAGTCACGTCTTTGGGGTTGAATAATGGCACCACACTCTGAAGCTATTGTGAAAAAAAATCATGTAATTTTTTTATTTATTTATATGGACAGAGAAGTATAAATAAATACTTGTGTGAGTTTGTGTCATGTGGATAGGTCCAGTAATCAGAGATATTAATCATAAACCAGGTCAACAAATCTGCAAACTGACTGTTACCCAACAAACCCCACCTGAGATTTCTGACTTGTCTAACAAAATGTCAGACAGAGCTGTGCCAACAGTCAGCATTACACTCCCAGGGAATGTTGGTGACATTAGCTGCAAAGTATTAGTAGGTTGTGATGTCATTTATTTATCGTTCTTTTGTAGGATTTTGTGTTCTATGCCCCCCGTCTCCGCATAAACAAAAGGATCTTGTCTTTGTGTATGGGGAACCACGAGCTGTACATGAGAAGGAGGAAGCCAGACACTATAGAAGTCCAGCAGATGAAGGCTCAGGCCAGAGAAGAGAAGCACCACAAGCAGATGGAGAGGTGAGACGTAGAAAAAAAAAATCAGGTGCAGAGCTTTTGCGTCTTAAAAACATGAAAAACAGACTTCATTTTAAACTGTTTGCAGAGGTCCCAAGTTAATCCTCACTTACCTTATGCTTTCAGAGCATCCCAATTATTCTTCTTCTAAGCACTTTTCACAACTCTGTGACCAGAGCCATGACAGTAATGGTAACAACTAGCATGCTAACAACACACTTCCTGATTCTCAGAAGGTCAGGACTCAACATGGTCTAGAAATAAACCAAGTTAATGATTTGTCTCCAAACTAAAAATATTTTAAAAATGGATATGGTGGTCTAGTGCTGGTTTAGTGCTGGTTTAGTGCTGGTTTAGTCCTCCTTTCGTCCTCCTTTCGTCCTCCTTTCGTCCTCCTTTCGTCCTCCTTTCGTCCTCCTTTCGTCCTCCTTTCGTCCTAGTCCTTTAGTCCTGGCCTAGTCCTGGCCTAGTCCTGGCCTAGTCCTGGCCTAGTCCTGGCCTAGTCCTGGCCTAGTCCTGGCCTAGTCCTGGCCTAGTCCTGGCCTAGTCCTGGCCTAGTCCTGGCCTAGTCCTGGCCTAGTCCTGGCCTAGTCCTGGCCTAGTCCTGGCCTAGTCCTGGCCTAGTCCTGGCCTAGTCCTGGCCTAGTCCTGGCCTAGTCCTGGCCTAGTCCTGGCCTAGTCCTGGCCTAGTCCTGGCCTAGTCCTGGCCTAGCTTAAATGGGATTTGTTTCTCAGGGCTCAGCTCGAGAATGAGAAGAAGAAACGTGAAATGGCTGAGAAAGAGAAGGAGCGAATTGAAAGAGAGAAAGAAGAACTGATGGAGAGACTGAGACAGATCGAAGAGCAGACCATGAAGGCCCAGAAAGGTACGGGAGGGCATCTGAGACACACTGGGAGGGCATCTGACACACAGGGGAGGGCACCTGAAACCCCCGGTGGCGAAGGCATCTGAGACGAAACAGTGGCTGGATTAGTGGTTCCCCAATCTGAAGGTCAGAGGAACTATTCTCTGTAGTCTTCGCTCACCACATTGTCTATTATGAATAGTGAGTGTTGGTGGTGGGAAAGGCCGATGGTGCAGATTGGCAGCTTCACTTTTGTCAGTCTGTCACAGGGTAGCTGTGGCTACAACAGTATCACCACCAGAGAGTGTTGTGAATGAATGACGACTACAGTATAGCACTTTGAGCATGTGAAGTGCATTACATGCAAGTGTAAGGTAGGGGGCATCTGACACTGTGTGTTGTTTTCAGAGTTAGAGGAGCAGACTCGTAAAGCATTGGAGTTGGAGCAGGAGAGGAGGAGAGCACGGGAGGAGGCAGAGCGTTTGGAGAGAGAGAGACGAGCAGCTGAGGAGGCCAAAGCTGAGCTCGCCAAACAGGCGGCAGACCAACAGAAGAACCAGGAGACTCTGGTGAGAAATAATTCTGTTGTTGTAGTAGCAGCAGCAGTAATAGTAATAGCAGTAGTAGAAGAACCACCACTGGTGAGAAATACTAAAAGCACTACAAATACTTCAAATGCTACTACTAATATAATAGAAGAACCAGGAGACTGGTGAGGAAATACTACTAGAAGTACTGCAAGTACTACTACCCCAGCCGGGAGAAAAACTGATGTGCCGTCCACATGTTCTTTATTTAGACAAAACCAAACCAACGCCCCAACCTGCAACTCAAATAGACATTTCATTTGTGCACCTTAAATCTACCATGTTAGACACTCTCTGGAGCCCTGCTTTGCTTTGGGTTCTTTCTTTCATTTAGTTCATTAATCATATGTTCCTCATATAAACCACAGCTGCTCTGAGCCTTATATTTTGTTCCAGGCGGCGGAACTGGCAGAGTTTACAGCAAAGATTGCTCTGCTTGAAGAGGCCAAGAAGAAGAAAGAGGAGGAGGCCACGGAATGGCAACACAAGGTACAAACTGACAAATAAAGCAAATTAAAAAAAAACAACTAAACCAGCACCAAAACTGAACATAACTTGCTCATAAACACTACAGACCAACAACCAACCAAACCAGTGCAAGGTTCAAAACAGCCAAATGAACCTATCAACAACCACAACCACACCAACAGCAACCAACCAGCTAAACCACAACCTGCACATACAAGCAGACAGCCAAATAATGATTAACAAACCAAACCAGCAACCAAACTAATGCTGCATTCATGTGGTCCTCAGGGAAAATGGAAAAATGCACATGAACAGAGCATGAGTCAGAAAATCAACTTGGGTCAAAACCTTCTGCCCGACTTCTGCATCTGACTTTACCTGCTCTGCAGATTAACCAAAATCAGCCCATTTCTTTTTTATCTCAGACATTTGAGCTCTTTCTTACATTTTAACTGTCAGTCACCCATATCATAAGAGCAGCACATTTGCAGGAAAGACTTAACACTACAACTGTTTCAGTAGTTACCTATGTAACTATTGTCTGCTAAAGTAAACAAATCATGTTAACATTCAGAGAAGGCTAACTACAACAAATCTTACTGTTAGCTTTATTAAATGTTAATGAGCGACAATGATTTTATTGTCGGTGACATCAAAATCCCAACTTTCCAAGATAAAATCACATGAATACAACATAGTCGGAACCTCGACGTCTCACCTCGGAATCCTGTTCCGAGTTTCCGAGGACCGCAATAACTACAACCTGCTCTTATGTATGCGAAAGCTACGTATGTAACTACGGTTCTATGAATCCTGAATGACATTCAGTGCTTTCAGCCCATGGATCTATTAAAATAACTGGATAGGGTATTGCTGCTTAGATCGGTCTCGGGTTGGATTAGTGCCCACTCATTGGTAGTACAACGAAAAAATACCTCCTGTCCAGAAAGGATTTTTCTCATAGAAGGCAACGTAATAACAAACTGCTCTTGTTCAGCTGACAGGGCACCTACAACTTTCATAAAGGTAGAATTTTGTGGTGATTTTTACCTTTTTTCAGATCATAAACTTTTTCTCAGCTCAAAATCCTCCTGTTGTCTTAAAAATGCTTTTAAATTGTTCGGGATATGATCTATGTACGCTCTAATTAAGCTCAAGAGCTGAATGGTTTGAGCGATCATGTGATATGGCATGAACAGTATGTTTCAGCCCCACCCTCTGATGATCAGGAGACACGAGCCGTATCTCAATTCACCAAAAATTCAACAAAGTGCCCATAAATCCGCCGTTCGAATGGCAGATTTAAGTCGGGCGGGTACTTCAACCTGCACTTCGAACAGTAGATCGAACAGTGCATGTGACGAAATGGGACACGACCATGAAACAGAACTGTCTACTGCTAACCGCTCTATACTACCCCCTGCAGGCCCTGTCAGCTCAGGAGGACCTGGAGAAGACAAAGGAGGAGCTAAAGACTGCTGTCGCCGTGGTACCAGCTCACACAGAGACGGAACATGACGAGCAAGATGAGAACCATGCGGAGGCAAGCGCAGAGCTGTCCAATGAAGGAGTCAGCCATGTTGATCTTAGGAGCGAAGAGGCGCGAGTGACAGAGGCTCAGAAGAACGAGAGGGTCAAGAAACAACTGCAGGTAAGATTTATGTAATATTTAATCTGTAATAAGTCTACCAGACCAACCATAACTGCATACGGGGACTAAACACCAGGGACAAAAGCAGATCCAAACTGAATCAGGTGACTTTTTAATGTCGCTGAAATAAACAAGGTGGCTTAACTGTCACACAGCCTAGACATTTTGCTCTTAAAATTAGTGCATAAAAATTAGTGTGTGTGTGTGTATATATTATATTATATAAATAAAAAAAATGTATAGCAAGGACACTATTATAAGTCATACAAAATCAGCATGAAAGGGAGTATTAAACTATCTATTTATTACCAGAAATTTTGTATAATTTTTCCCTTTGAAAAAGTGTACCGTAATTTCACAGCCATAGGGTGCACCGGATTATAAGGCGCAGTTCAGTTACGGGTGCTTTTTCTTCTTTTAACAGGCACGGTAAAACATGTTATGTTAATGTTAGTTTTGCTTCCTTTACCTTTTTTAGAGCACATACTGTGTTCGGTTGTGCTTTATTCAAGTATTTAGCATATGCTGGCATAATTTTTTCAATCAATTCACAAATCCATCAAAGTCTTCATCCTCTGTATCTGAAATGAACAGCTGCGCTAGATTTCTATAAAAATACACCAGATTCCCTCTCGTCACTATAAGAGTCCATTTTGTTGCCGTACCGCTCCGCGTGAACGATGCCGACTTTTGCGAAAGCTCAAAGAACAGTGCAAGCAGATACGTTAGCCCAAGCATCCACAATCCATTCACAAATCGTGGCGTAACTCACCCGGCGCTGCCTCCCGGTCTTTGTAAAGCTGTGTTTGCCGTCTGACATCTATCGCTCCCACGATGTTCGCAACTTTTACCCGCGCCTTATGGTCGTGAAATTACGGTACATGTTTTTAAAGAACTCATTTTAAATATTTCCAAAACTATACTGAACCTGTCCTCGGTCATTGCAGTGTTTAATAATTTTGTAGATGTTGATTTCTACAAAATACTGTACTGTTTTTTAATTTCTTTTCCAGACGCTGAGTTCAGAATTGGCTGAGGCTCGAGATGAAACGAAGAAAACTCAAAACGATGTCCTTCACGCGGAGAATGTGAGAGCAGGACGTGACAAGTACAAAACGCTGAAACAGATTAGGCAGGGCAACACCAAACAGCGCATCGACGAGTTCGAATCCATGTGAGACGGATGTGGCAGGCAACAGCTAGCATTGCTAAGAATATATTGCGGATCAGGCAAGAATTGCATAGATATAATACGGATCAGGCAACACAGAGCATTGCATAGAGGCAACACCAAGCATCGCATAGAAGAATACGGATCAGGCAACACCAAGCATCGCATAGAAGAATATAAGTGATACGGATCAGGCAACACCAAGCATCGCATAGAAGAATCCTTGTGCTACAGATCAGGCAGCAGCACATAGACAAAGAGCGTCGCCATTTTGTACACACCCCAATGCCCCTAATGCTTTTGTAACTTTACCCAAAAACAGGCCCAAGACCCTAAATCTGCACAAGGTTGATCTAGTGACTATAGACCCAGGACTAACCCAGACCTCTAGAATTCCCAGCCCTTCTCCCATTTTACCCCAGCCTCCCCTCACTGTTCCTGGGCATTGTCTCCGTCTGGCCCCTTTCTTCTCGCCAAAGCGCCTGATGCCACTTCGAAGTAACATCAAAGTTTAATTGGGTTTTTTACGTTGAGCAAATTGCCATATTATTATTATTATTGTTATTAAATGATTATAAATATTAATTCTATATTTTTGCTTCAGACTTCTGCTTTAGTAACTGTCTGTCCTTGTTCTAGGTTCTTTTAATGATTTTTAAGTTGTGATTGATGTCAAATTTTCTTTTCAAAATCAGTTTCTGTCACATTTTGAAATTTAGAGTTATCTATTAAATAAATCAGTATATTTTAGAGTTTAAATCAGTCCAAGGTCTGATAATCATTCTTATTGTGAGCAAACTGGATTTTGTGGGGATAGCACCACCTAGTTATGATGACTGAATGTAGCAAAGGTCAAAAGGGATGTTATCGGTCGAAGTGAAGCTTGTGAAACCTTAAAATAAGCTAAATTTAAATATATTTCCCAAAATCTGAAAAGTGTTGGACTCTAGTCTCTCGTGGTTTTCTGTGTCTGTCAGCTCACACAGGATCAGGACTTAGCCAGTTCTAAACCAGG
>JAIEZT010000198.1:1908582-1911082 GCA_019594935.1 Periophthalmus modestus
CCAAATCTACAAACTGCTGAAAATGTGTCTAAATACCACATATTTCCAGTTTAGAGGGAACTTCTACAGGCAAATCCACGGCTGTGCCATGGGCTCACTGGTCTCTCTATTATGGCTAACTTATACATCGAACAATTTGAAGGGCATTGGCCTCATTTCCAGGCACCCACACATTGGTATCGATATATGACAACAGGACTAAAATCAAAATTCAAGATCTGGAGCCCTTTACTCCACATATTAATGCCATGGATCCAAACATCAAGTTCACACGGGAATAGGCCAAGGAGAACAAACTGGCCTTCTTAGATTGTGCAATAATATAGCGGAGGACTGGTGTCTCCAGGTAGAAATCTTCAGGAAGCCCACACACACGGACCAATACCTGCTGTTTGATTCACAACATCCACTGCAGCACAAACTCAGAGTTATCCGTAACTACAACACAACACAGAGCTCAAGTGGTGCCCACAAACACAGAGGGAAAAGTGAAGGAGGAACAACGTGGAGAGAAAACCCTCTCGGGTTCTGGGTATCCAAAATAGGCCTTCAATAGCGAAGCTAAAAGAGCTAAAAAGAGAGCCAAGAACAGGACAATAGGTAATCTGAACGTAGAAGGAAAGTTTGTAACCATTCCTTACACACCGGGTGTGTCTGAAAAAACTTTCAGACAGTACAAGATTCCTGCCTTTTTCAAACCTAGGACCAAAACCCCGAGCCCCTGAGCCTACTCCATTCAGTGTACTGAAGAGTGCATATATATATATATATATATTATATATATATATACATATATATATATATATATATATATATATATATATATATATATATAATATATATATATATATATATTATATATATAATATATATATATATATATATATATATATATATATATATATATATATCTATATATATATATATATATATAACATCAACAGACTCTAAGAGCCTTCATTGCAAACTCGATGAGGTTGTGGAAAACCACCCTTGAGGCCAATGGCAAGCCACTTGCACAAGTGACCATCAAATGTGGCATATACCAAGGAGATGCACTGTCCCCACTACTGTTCTGCATAGGTCTGAACCCCCTCAGCCAAATCATCAGCAACACTGGCTATGGATACCGACTCAGGAATGGGGCCACCGTCAGTCACCTCCTGTACATGGATGACATCAAGCTGTATGCTAAGAATGAGCGAGACATCGACTCACTGATCCACACCACTAGGATCTACAGCACAGACATTGGAATGTCATTCGGGCTAGAGAAGTGTAGCCGGATGGTGACAAAGAGAGGGAAGGTAGTCCACACAGAAGGGGTCTCACTCCCAGAAGGGACAATAGCAGACATTGAGGACAGTTACAAGTACCTTGGTATCCCACAAGCAAATGGCAACCTTGAAGAGGAAACAAGGAAAGCAGCCACGGCCAAATACCTCAGACGAGTAAGGCAAGTCCTAAGGAGTCAGCTCAATGGCAAGAATAAGAACCCAGGCAATAAACAGCTACGCCCTGCCAGTAATCAGATACCCAGCAGGAATCATAAGCTGGCCAAAGGAGGAGATACAGACCACAGATGTTAAGACACGAAAGCTCCTGACCAGCATGGCGGGTTCCACCCCAAATCCAGCACCCTGAGATTGTACGCGAGCCGTAAGGAAGGAGGCCGAGGACTAGTGAGTGTGAGAGCCACAGTCCAGGATGAAACATCCAAGATCCACAAGTACATCCAGGACAAGGCCCCCAACAGATGACGTGCTCAGCGAATGTCTCAGACAGTGGAGTGCAGAGGAAGAGGAGCTGGAGGAACCACCATGGAAGGACAAGCCCCTGCATGGGATGTACCACCGGAACATAACTGAAGTGGCTGATATCAAGAAATCCTATCAATGGCTTGAGAAAAGCTGGACTGAAGGACAGCACAGAGGCACTCATCCTGGCTGCATAGGAGCAGGCCTTGAGCACAAGAGCAATAGAGGCCCCAGATCTACCACACCAGACAAGACCCACGGTGTAGGCTGTGCAAAGAGGCCCCTGAGACAATCCAGCACATAACTGCAGGGTGTAAGATGCTGGCAGGGAAAGCATACATGGAGCGGCATAACCAAGTGGCGGGCATAGTGTACAGAAACATCTGTGCAGAGTACGGACTGGAAACCCCAAGGTCAAGGTGGGAAATACCTCCAAAGGTAGTGGAGAATGATCGAGCCAAGATCCTGTGGGACTTCCAGATACAGACTGACAGAATGGTGATGGCGAACCAACCGGACATAGTGGTGGTGGATAAACAACAGAGCAAAGCCGTTGTGGTGGACATTGCAGTACCAAGCGATGGGAACATCAGGAAAAGGAGCATGAGAAACTAGAGAAATACCAGGGGCTCAAAGAAGAGCTGGAGAAAGCCTGGAAGGTGAAGGCCTCAGTGGTGCCCGTGGTCATCGGAGCACTAGGGGCAGTGACCCCCAAACTGGAGGAGTGGCTACAGCAGATCCAG
>JAIEZT010000198.1:1913582-1936806 GCA_019594935.1 Periophthalmus modestus
GTAAAAAAAAAAAAAAAAAAAAAGTACATTGTATTTGTAATATAATTCATTGTATTTCCAAGATACATACTTTTACTTGTACTGGAGTTTAAATGAGTGTTTTGGTTCCCGGTCATGGGACTGTATTGTGGCTACTGGCAGTGAGTATTGTTTTAGTACTGCAGGTATTTGGGCAACAAAATAACCTTACAAATTGTATTTAAAGTAAAAGTACTTTTACTGCAAGTCATTTGTTCTAATACGCATCACCACTACTACTGCTATTTGAAGTGACCGTATTTCTTTATTTACTTTGCTGATAAAGTGGTTCATGATTGCATTAAGTCTGGACTCTTTAATAATTCAAGGTTTAAAATCCCAAAGTCAAAATCAGTAACTGAATTAATTGAATTATTTTTGAACAGATTCTTGTTAATGAAATTGTACTTTTCGTTTAGTTTTCAGACACATATTTTTACTCCCGCACGAGTTTGTCTGACTCACTCCTCCACCCAGTGACTTCATATTTTTCAAGGACAGCTCATGGAAAATCCCTCTACATTTGTAAATACAAGGCGTGCCATTGCTCTGAAACTAAACTGTGACAGACATTTAAAAATATAAGCCTAAATTACAAACAGTTTTTTTCACATTGACAATTTTTAAATACATTACAAATTTTAAAAATGTTGAAATCTGGTCACTGAGGCAATTTTAGAAGCAAAATTAAGTCCTTTCCTTTCAGTGTATCCTCCATAAAACTACACGTGATGTAAAGAACTGTTTTATTTGATGTTATGTCACCTCAACTAGTGATGGCACATTCAGCTCTTGTATGGGATCCAAATCTTTTTGAATGTTTGATTTCATGAACCAGGTTATATTCTGTAAGATGTTCGTTTAGAAAATTAACTATTTCACTGTGATTTGTTCATGGTGTTGATAATCATGAATAATCGTTAAAATCGTGGTGTTTTTCTCACTGTAATATTAACACTAAAATGTGTTATCGTGACATCATTAATGAGCTCATGCTCTTTTAATGTTATCACCAAGAGCTAGGACACACAGGGCCTTTGCTGTTCCAGGACACACAGTTATGATAAAGGTAATACACTGTAATCAGACTTAGGCCCTGTGATGGAGCTATATCTGCAATTTGACCACATAGACAGTTAGACTGTCCAATCAGAGAAATTTAGTTCACATTCCCTGTAAAAATCCAGTCCTACTGAATCCATCTCTCTCTGCCTATCTAAAATTTGCTGTGCTCAATGTCAGATCTTTATGTAACTAATAATTTTTATTCATGATTTTATTTCTTCTTTTAATTTTGACTTCATGTTTTTAACTGTAACATGGCTAGACAAAAACACAGGTAATGCAATTCTAGTGGAATCAATCAATTTTAGAGATAATTTAGTTACCCACAAGTTGTTTTGGGGTGTTTTCATCTTTTGAGTATGTTTTGTTTAAAATGGAGCTAAAACAATCCCACTCCATACATATACAAACCAGCAGCATCTAAGTTTTATTGATGATTTTACTGAGATGCTTTCAGTCGTATGCACACACTTTGTTGGTTTAGTCCAGGGGTGGGAAAACTTTTTGACACACAGGCCACAATGGGCTCTAAAATTTGACAGAGGGGCTGGCCCAGGAGATATATATTACACTGTACTGTAACATGTAGCAAAGCATGAATATGCAAGGCTTATTGTACAAATAGTTTTCCAAATGCATAAATTAAATTAATAATTCCATCCATCCATCCATCCATTTTCTTCCGCTTATCCGGGGCCGGGTCGCGGGGGCAGCAGTCTAAGCAGGGACGTCCCTCACCCCAGACACGTCCTCCAGCTCCTCCGGTGGGACAAGGCGTTCCCAGGCCAGCCGAGAGACATAGTCCCTCCAGCGTGTCCTGGGTCTTCCTCCGGGCCTCCTCGGAGGGTAATAATTTTTCCTCCCAAGGAGGATATTAATTAATTTTATTTGATTTGTTGTATTCTGTGTTTTGAGTGTTTTGAACATTCTGGACACCATTGCCCCGATGAAGGTTAAAATGGTTAAAGATAAGCAGAAAGCGCCGTGAAATAATGTGACTCGGTCAGGGCACAGAAAATGGAGTGCCGGAGGGCAAAGCGGGAATGGCGCAAGTCAGAGCTTCAGGTTCATTATGAGATTTACAGAGAAAAGATGCACAGGTACAATCACAGTTTATGTAGAACAAGGAAGAGGTATTTTGCTGATATTATTGGAAGTTGCAGTAACAATCCTTGCGTTCTGTTTGCAACAGTAAACAGATTAACAAACCTCCCAGCTCTGTTGCCGCTAGAACTAATTTCCACATCTAAGTGCAATGAGTTTGTATTCTTTAATGACAAAGTTCAGGGTATTAAAAATGCCATTAATTCTATAATGCAAATAACAGCCCTGCAGCCACCTAGACACTTAGAGCTGACTCACTTTGCACCTGTAACATCACCAGTCTGAGTTCATATACTTGCTGCCTCAACGTGTTATCCTCTAAATTTCTAAAGTCTGTGCTCTACAGTGTGCTATCATCACTCGCTTGCATAGTTAACATGGCACTTCAATCTGGAACATTCCCAAGAGCTTTGAAAACTGTGGTTATCAAGCCTCTCCTAAAGAAGGGTAGCCTTGATACCACAATACTGAAAAATTACCGACCCATGTTGAATCTGCTGTTTTTAGGCACAGTTTTTGAAAAAGTTGTTTACCAACAGCTTTTTCACTTTCTCCAAATGAACAATGGAGTTACAAATAGAGATTAGAGGATGTCTGAGACTCCATTCCTGTTCAAGGAAGGATTCTTTCCTAACAAAAATTGCTTCTTTAACTCCCCTCTCAAACCATTTCTTTTCTTTGGCTAAGATTTGTACCTGACTATCTTCAAAGGAGTGGTCAATGGCTTTGAGATGGAGATGTATGGCTGGGGTCCCGAGGACCACTCGCGGTGATGGTACATTCTCTTATGGAGGCTGTTTAGAACAGGAATGGGGTCCTCAGACATCATGTATCCCCTATCTATAATGAAGAAATGGCTTGAATGAGCAGGAAAATGTCTTCACTCCTACAACTTTTTGTCCAGTTGACAGATTTTCTTTTTGTTTTGCTATATCAAAACTAGATTAAGAAAGAATGAAAGTTTGTTGTCAAATGGTCCCATCCTCCTTTTTCTTTTGGACCAATAGAAACTAAGTATTTACAGATGGGTTATCCTTATAACCAATTGTTTGTTGTCCCTAGATCCCTCACCAAAGTCCGGACAAGATCTTGACTCTCTGGTCTGGTCTGGTCTATACTCTCAAGGTAAGTTTAGCAGTAAACAAAATACCGTACTACTAAGAGTACTTAATCACACCATATCTGTACAGTGTAACAGTACTCTTACTTGAGTAAAAGTTGTGGTTCCTCTTCCCACTGTGAGTAAGTCTACAAGTGACAAAGGCTTTATGTTGACAATGTGAAATAATTTAAACATTTGTGCATCTTGCAGGGGGTTCTTCAGATAGGATTTAGTTTGTCTCATTTGTAATTTAGTGTAGTATTTCCTGTCTGTTCTCAGGTCCGATGGGTTGAGGGTTAGATTTCGGCATCATGAGGCACCACTGGCTGCTGCTTGGAGCCTGTGGGTGGGTCCTGCTCATTCTCATGTTTGTCACAAAGTACATCAACTTCAGAGCAACGGACGGTATGTTCTACTACTACTTGTTCTAGTACTACTACTACTACAAGTACTATTGATAGACTGTAATTAATCAAAATTTTGGATGGAAGTTTCTGAGAAAAGTTTCTTACATGATTTCCGATTTTAGTCACATATGTAAATGAGTTTGTTTTGTGTGTGTTTCAGGATATGGAGAGAGAGTGGTTTCTCACAACTGGACCGAGTCTGGGACCAGGACTATCAGAGTCCAGAGTCTAGAGACCAAGACCAAGACCAGCCCCAAACCTGTAGTACAGGTAACGGGCTGCAACAGGCTGCATGTACTCTCTGAAATGTTCTGCAGTGGAGCTTTAAGCTTGTTCTAATGTGATGAAATGCTCCACAGTGGGGCTTTAACCCTGTTCTAATGTAGTGTCCTCCTCAGAAACATCCCTGGAGTTGAGCCTTGTTTCATTCACACATTGTTTGAGCACAGTCTCGCGCTGCACACCTCACAACACTCTATTACACATTGTGATGTCAGCAGGTGATGATCCAGATGTGGTCGCCCACTACCTGCTACCTGCTATTGAGAGACTGAAAATTCCAGCCTATGGCATTCAGCTGGTCTATCTTGTATTTATTGAATTACAAGTGTTCCTATTTCGTGCATGCATACACACACATACACACACACACACACACACACACACACACACACACACACACACACACACACACACACACACACACACACACATACATATATATATATATATATATATATTTATATATATATATATATATATATATATATATATATATATATATTATATTATTATATATATATATTATATATATATATATATATATATATATATATAAGATATTTATATATATATATATATATATATATATATATATATATATATATATATATATATAATATTATATATATATATATATATATATATATATATATATATATATATATATATATATATATATATATATATATATATATATATATATTTATATATATATATATATATATTAGATATATATATAATATATATATGCATTCTCACTATCTCCTTTGAGACTTGAGCTTGGCTATTCTTGGGTTTTAGCTCCCTGTTTATAGGCACTATTTTCACCATTGTGAAGATAGAATATTTTGTTTTGAATGTTTTGAGTTTATATGGCACATGTGCTAGGGACCCATATACCTGCAACCTGAAAAGTTCCATAGTGCAGCTTTAACTGTCCAAATAACAGATTTAAAAATCAAAATAATCTAGATGTCAGTAGAGCTGTCTTTCCTGTTGTGTGCAGGTCTAGCACTCCTTCCAGCACGTCGCAGCAGTGGCAGACCGTTATTGACCAGAGGAACCGCCTCCTGAGCTCTGTGTGCAAAGAACAAGACCTCCAGAATCTAACCCACAACCCCGTGTCCAAATTTGTCCTGGATCGAATCTTTGTGAGCGACTCCCACAAAATCCTCTTCTGTCAAACGCCCAAAGTGGGGAACACGCAGTGGAAGAAGGTCCTCATAGTCCTGAACGGTACATGGACTGAACCATGTCCTAAACCAATGTCCTAAACCAATGTCCTAAACCAATGTCCTAAACCAATGTCCTAAACCAATGTCCTAAACCAATGTCCTAAACCAATGTCTTAAACCAATGTCTTAAACCAATGTCCTAAACCAATGTCCTAAACCAATGTCCTAAACCAATGTCCTAAACCAATGTCCTAAACCAGACATGGGCAAACTACGGCCCGGGGGCCACACACGGCCCTTTGGGCTTATTGATCTGGCCCGCTGAACTTGACCAAATTAGATTAAAATAGGAAAGGGTAAACCTTGTTCAAAGGTTTTCTGCTGTGTTTATTTAACTGAATTTTAATAAATGTATTATTAATTTAATTAATGCATTTGGAAAACTATTTGTACAGTGAGCCTTGCATATTCATGCTTTGCTACATGTTACAGGCCAAATCGTGGCCTGTGTGTCAAAAAGTTTTCCCACCACTCTCCTAAACCATGCCCTAAACCAGGACTGAACCAGGTGATTATCACATTATTTTTCTCCCGTATAATCCACCAAATTTTGACAAAACATGGAGTGATGGGCTCGACACACGGGGAGCGACTAACGACAGCGTGGGCTTTAAAAGGGCAGCGACAAACTGCAGCGACTAGCGGCAGCTTGTCACGTCGCTCTCTGTTCCACAGCGGATCGTGAGCCTCCTACACATCAGATTTGGAGGGAATTTTGAAGTTGCAATAGCGGTAGATGGGGAAAAAAGACGCTAAAATGAAATCTCAGAAAGTTATGCTTCATTTGACTGAAATATTACTATTGGTTGCACTTCACAAAACTAAAAAAAAGATTTATCTAAGATTAATCAAATTAAATCGAATTGTTTGAGATATGTCAAAAAGAATTGAGAAATCCGACACGGCAAGTATGATTTTCTCCTCCATGATGTCTCTGAAGTGGACAGTGCAGTCGTGCATCTTATTTGCTCGTCAATCACTCTCTCGCTGATTGGCTGTTGTGCAGGCGACAGCGATAAAAGTAGAACATTTTTCAACTTTCATTTATCGCGTCGCAGGCCCGTGTGTGCACGTCACGTGCATGAGTGCGAGGTTTTCACGTGCACGACTTTCGCTTGTAGCGGCGGTCAGAGAGACGAGCGATTTTCGCAGCATCGCACAGGGACCATTGGAAATAAATGGAGAGCGAGCGACGTCGCTCCCCGTGTGTTGAGCCCATAAGAGGTTAACAGCACTTGAACATGTCTTCAGTGACAAGTTGTTTGTAATATTCTCTGTTTTCTCCATTCAGCTTGACATAGGCCTATGAGACGAATGAACACATTTCAGTATTTTATGCCATACCACTTGGTTAACTGTAGATAGTTAATTAGGGATAGACATAAGGTGTTTTAGTCCTATCTGTTCCTTGTGTCCAAATGGGCAGGTGCTGCTCATCTTTCAATCATAAAGTCAGAGGGACTATTTACAGGAGCCCTGCCCCTTGAGGCTCGTCTGCTCTTACATAAGTGTTCATTTGACACAGAATGACTCGTTTAATCAGCAAGTAAGATCGTTCAGTGTAAAAACTAACCATGAGTCCGAAATCCAAACAGCGGAGTGGACTGTCAAAGGATCACGGTGCACACACAGACAGGAGGGAGGGGGTTGACTCAAAGCATTAACAAGCCTAGATATAACCTAATATCTTTGTTTCAGGAGCATTCCCGAGTGTGGAGGAGATCCCAGAAAACATTGTTCACAACCACGAAAAAAACGGATTGCCCCGACTGTCCTCCTACAGCCCCCCAGAGGTCACACACAGGTACTGCTGTTTACTATTACTACTACTATACTACTACTAATACTCTTGGTGCTTCTACTCTCACTAGTATCCTAACTGCTGCTCCCTCAACTATTACTTCTAAGATAAGAGATAAGATAAAACTTTAGTGTCCCTAATACTACCACTACTACTATAATACTACTAATTGCTCTTTTATTAATACTACTGTTATTATAACTACTATTACTGCCTCTGCTAATAATTCCCACCACTACCACAAAAACAACTATGACTATAGCTGTGTTTCAAACGACATCACCTTCTACAGGCTAATCATTTTTAATACAAGATGGGGGTATATTTAATACAGATGGGGGAAGCTCAAGTGAATATAGTTAAAATGCAGATTTGTGTTGTCATACAGTGAGTTCTTGGGCTTAGTCACCTATAGAAACGTTCAACATTTCAACTTTTGGATATTTCATGGCAAAGTACAATGTAATCAATGGGAAAAACTATCCACATCTATTACTGTGACATCATCACATTCTAGAGACTGAAAACCTACTACTACCATTACTGCTATGACTACTGCTACCACCACTTCCACTACTACTACAGCTACCGCTACCACTACTACTACGGCTACTGCTACCACTACTACTACGACTATGACTAAGAATATGACTACTGCTAATACTACCACCTACGACTACTACTTGGTAAGCTTTCTCTCATCTCTTTCAGATTGGACAGTTACTTCAAGTTTCTGATTGTGCGAGACCCTTTTGAACGCCTCATCTCTGCGTTTAAGGACAAATTTGTCTTAAACCCACGGTTCGAGCCATGGTACAAACTCGACATTGCTCCCGCCATCATCCGCAAGTACCGGCGTTTCCATAGCGACCGCGGCCATCAGGAGGAGCAAGGGACGGGGCTTCGGTTTGACGACTTTGTGCGTTACCTTGGCGACACAGAGGGCCGCCATCGGCTGGACCGTCAGTTCGGAGCTCATATCATCCACTGGCTGAGCTACGTGGAGCTGTGCGCGCCATGTGACATCACCTATGACGTCATTGGGCACCACGAGACGCTGGAGCAGGACGCCACACACATCCTCAGAGCAGCAGGCATCGAAGGGTTAGTCACGTACCCACACATACCCCCGGGCATCACCAAGTACAACCGCACCAAAGTCCAGAATTACTTCAACAGCATCAGCAAGAGAGACGCCCGCAAACTGTACGCACGTTACCAAGGAGACTTTAGACTGTTCGGGTACCAGCGGCCGGGATTTATACTTGACTGAAATATTAATACTTCACACTGGGGGTGTTCTACATGCATCTCTATTGGTGGAATGTTCAGCAGTTAACATGGTGACACAATGCACACATTAGCAAACACAGCCAAAAATGTTAAGTTTAAGACACTCTGAAAAAAATTGAAAATGGATTTAAACAACACATTTTCAGGAGCCTGTGATCAAGCCGAGCGTTCATGGTCCTGTTTAGTAGTTTGATTTTCAACAAAAAGGCGAGAGTGACTAACTGAAAAACTGTTGGCTAATGCTAGCTAGCTTGTGACAAATTTTATGTGTAAGAGATTTGTTTAACAGCACAAATCATCTCACCTGTTGTAGTTCCAACCAAGTCAGTTCTTTATGGTCAAAATGTGTTAAAATAAAGATCAGATTAAATCCTAACTGGATTAACATAGCTTCAAGCAGAACAGTGCTTTAAGTTAGCTTCACACCCCCAAGGAATGTTAATGACATCAGCCGCAAAGTATCAATTAGTACTTCAGACTCTTTATACTTGACTAAATGATTAATACTGTTTATGTAAAACTAGTAACAATATAGATGGCCTTCAGAGACCGGACTCATTCTGGTCCTGGGCTACTTTAGTAAATACAACTAAAGCTAGTCACTGGGGAACTGTGTTTATCCTCCCTCTTACAGTTTTAAAAAGGTACTAAAATTCCAACTTAACCTGTGTATCCAGACCCTTAACCTGCAGATGGAGGACACATCCAAGTGTGTCTCATTCTTAGTATATGGACAGGTCTCATGTGAAAGAACCTTCAGAATTCACTGATTCATGAATGATCTGAATGGTACTGAAACCCAAGCACCTGCAGTCAGAGAGAGTCATTTTAGGTTTAAACCAACTGGATGTCAGTATTGAACCTGGCAACCTAAATGGATAATCATCTTGAACCAAAACACCAAATTATATGATAAATAAATGGGATTTCAATGTTTTTGTAATTAAGAATAAATCAGTATTATAATAATTATTATATACAGTTCCATTAAATATTGAGGATCAGATGTAACTTTTAAACTAAAAAAAAAAAATTTTTCCATAATGTTACATGAACTTTTGTTACAGCATTAAAGGACTCAACCAGGGACTCAACCAGGGACTCAACCAGGGACTAGGGAAGCTGATTCATTCACTCTAGGATATTGTAGCACATCACATGTCTTGATTTTGAAATTTCACTTTAACTTCACACCCTCCAACAGAAAACACTACACATATTTTACATTTTAGACTATTTTTCATTTTGAACCCAACCCCATGAGTTGGAGTCACATTTTAATAAAAGAAAAGAGCAGAGTTCTACCATCACAGTAAAGCTAACAGCTAGCATGCTAAGAGTGATTCTCGGACAATAACTCTTTATAATTGGATACAGACAGCACACAGCGGACTTAAGAGCTGCTTATACAATATGTATGTACTGGGGCAAGACATGTACATGGAAAAGGTCAGGCGCTGCAGAGGTTTGTGGTTCTGAAAACTACCTGTTTAGGAAAAACTTGACTGTTTTGAGTGTTAAAAAAGTGCATTATTCATATTTAGTTTGTGCAAGTTGCCTAAAAACTAAACTGAAGGAGGACAAGAGGATTTTTTTGTTTTCTTGCATAGATTATTTAACTAAAATAGAAGGACAGATTTGGAGGGGCAGATTGGGACTAAACCAGGACTAAAGCAAGTTTTAAGCAGGACTGAAGTGGGACTAAAGCAGGACTAAACCAAATCAAAACACTACTATTCTACTACTCTACTATTTTGACCAAACCTGGGACTAAAGTAGGTCCAAACAAGGATTAAAGTAGGTCTTAACCAGGACTACACTGTGCCTAAACTGGGTTAAATCAGGACTAAACCAGAGATTAAACCAAGTACTAACCAGGATTAAAGCAGGTTTTAATCAGGACTAAATAGGGACTAAACCAGGACTAAACCAGGGACAGAACATATCTAATATCTTGACTAAACTTGGGACTAAATTTGGTTTAAACAAGGACCAGATTTAAACCAGGCCTTTCTGCTTCTCCAAATCGTATACTGTTGTTTTAACTTTTATTTCAGGAGCTTTTTCAGAGTAAAATCCTGTAGTTTTTAAGTCACTTTTGACCTTTTTTTCTTTTTTACTGTATTTAACAAGTAAATTCACTGAATTTTGTCTGAAAATATTTAAAATTCTCACATTTGTCTGTTACATGTTTATTTATATTCATATTAATTTGAATATTCTTCTGTTTTTGGACAAACACTGATAAATCTAAATAAATGTATTGTCTAAAAATGTCTGCCCTTTGTCTTTCTATATGTATCAGTTATTTAAAGGTGCACTGTGTAAATTTTCTGCTTGTCACTATAGATGTGTTATTGCTTTGCCTAACATGATCCAAATCCATAATATAGCATTAAACATATCTATATCCATGGAGACAAGCAGGTGTGGACAGGCAAGGTTATTTTGAGCAACTCGTAATTCAATAAATGCATAATGGATAGGTTTAATGCCACTGTGGAACATTCCAGGTCATGTAATACATTCTGAAGAATAGCTTTACACTCTGATTCTATGATATTATCACAATTTTTCCTCCATTTTGTTTATTTTAATAATCTACTTGGACGCTTACATTTAAAGCCACACTATGTAACTTTTTAGCCAGAAAATAGCCTAAAATAAAAGCATGTTATGTTTAATTTTAGTAGTGTTTATTCCAATGAAAAATGTGTACTTAGTGCGACCGTGGTTGCATCTCCACAAACCTGACTCTTACTTGGCCTGGACGAGAGCCTCTTCCTGCTTGTTGCCATGGATATGTTGTACCTTTGGCTATGATATGCCACAGTATGGGGTAAAACCCTGTCTCCAGGAAGAATGTTCCAAAGTATGGCTTTAATTTTCTATTTCCATGGAAAGTTGCACACTAGCTTTGTGGGCTATTTATAAAACATTATTTATGTAGATTTTTGTTTTTAGTTTAGTCCTGGTTTAAACCTTGTTGAAATCTGGTTTAGTCCTTTCTTAATCTTGGTTTTGTCCTGGGTTTGTCCTGGTTTAGTTATTATTAATTTCTGTTGTTCAAAGACATAACTGAACCTTGTGTGTGGACAAAAACAAATGTCAAACTCTCCTTGGTTTAGTACAATACCTAGTGAATTGCAATTAAAATAGATCAGCAATTCTCTTATTTAAAACCACCGAACTTTCCCTGTTTTAATTTGATTAATTCAACTTCTGATGATTATATTTACAAAAAGATGCAATGTTATGGTCTATAAATGTAGGTCAGACCTAGGTGAGTTTTACTTAAACAAACTGTGACATTCAAACAAAGACAGGACAAACCAGTCCCGCCACGGCAACTGCACCTTTCCATTTTAGGATTATTATAAAGGTATTATTGGTTTTAGACATGTTTTAGTCCTGTTTATACCTGCTTAAGTCCTGGTTTAGTCCTGGTTTAGACCTTAAATAGTTCTGGTTTAGTCCTCCTTTAGACGTAATTCAGTCCTGGTGTAGATCTGGTTTAGACCTAGATGATACTTGTTTTTATCCTGCTTTAGTTTTTGGTTAGGCTTGGTTAATACTTGGTTTAGACCTTATTTAGTTATGGTTCAGCCCTGCATTGGACCTGATTCAGTCCTGGCTTAGACCTGGTTTAGAGTTGCATTATCAGTTCTTTATTGACTGGTTTGGTTATTAAATGTATTTTTAAAATCATTACAGCCTTTCTCTATTCAAACATCCAAGTATTTCTTAAATTAAATACATTTACACATTTTGATAAAGCACCCCACATGGAGCCACGCCCGAGATGACAGAGACGCTGCCAGTGCGCATGTGCCTAAAGCTGCTGGATCCTACCTGACGTCATGGGGTCCCCAAAAAATCACGTGGGTAGCGTCCAGACCTAGGTCCAATCCATGGTCCAGTCTAAGTCCAGGCCTGGTCCAAATACGGAATTGGTAATTAACTGTAATATTTAAATAAGGCAGCTTCTGTAATTTTAAGTTCTAAGCACAGGGTGGAATTTGGTCAAACAAAAGCATGATTAATTTGTATAAATTATTACACATTTTATGGACCTTAAAAGTAGTTTAATATTAACTAAAACAAGTCGTCTTTGTATGAACTAATGTGAAAAATGTGACCTCTCCTTCAGCAAATATCACACTACTTCAGTCAAAATCATTTGTCATTTGTCATGTATAAACGAACCACTTTGGGTTTACATGTCTAATAAACAGATAGATATATAAGCCTACATACCATAATAAGTGATTTAAGAATGATTGAAATAAAATGAGGAGATGAATGTGTTGTTTTGGTGTTTTATTTTGAAGGGCGCACTCGGATGCTCGCGTTTCCTGTGCACTCGCCTCCTCCAGAACAGAGCAGCGCTGCCACCTCAACATGGAGCCCACACAGCCCCAAATCTAGCCCCAAACCCCGGAGCACCGGAGCCGAGGAGCGGACACACGGACCGACCTCCCTGCTCAGGAGCCGGCTCTAACCCGCCTCAGCATCGCACATCCAACGGCTTCGGAACGGCCCCAGAAAGCAAAGAAACATGGCAAACGATTCCCCAGCCAAAAGTCTAGTGGACATAGACCTAGCTTCACTGCGGGTGAGAAAGCAACGGATTTACACCATAAATTCTGCACTTTTTAAATTAAATTTCGTATTAATTTAACATCTCAAATCATTAACAGAGTTGTGTTTGTTCAGAACGACCCGGTTCTGTGCGTATTTCGTGCGTAAAAGTGTTAGAAACGGGCGCTGTGCCGAGGCGAGGTGTTGCCAGTGTCTGATTTTCTTTGTTCGAAGCGCATTGGATTCGGAGCGAGCGGGACGCAACAGCTGGTCCACCCCGGCCCCTGCTCGCTTCGGATCGGACACAGTGAGCGCGAAGTCCTGTAACAGCGGTGCTAACGTGGGTGTTTTTGTTTCCAGGACCCCGCGGGGATCTTCGAGCTGGTGGAGGTGGTCGGAAATGGAACCTACGGACAAGTGTACAAGGTGGGTACCGCTCCGGGCGAGTGCGTGGCCTGCTCGCTCCACGCCGCTTGTTTTCGTTGCTTATCGAGCCGTGGAACAATACAAGCACACCCGACACGCTCTGATTCCGCAGCTAGAAAGCGAAGAAAAGGACAAGGATCGCGGATAAACCGGAGCGGTTTGGGTGCGTTTGCGGCTAGGAGAGGTGCGAAGGATGGACTAGGCTGTCCCACAATGACAGTGCACGGATCTGAGACGCACCACAGCGCTTTAAAATGAAAAAAACAACATCATTTACATATGACATCCGGTGTAAAAGCATCACGGGCCTGTTTAAAAGCGCTGAAACGTGTTAAATAGTGATCAAAACAAACAATTTCTGTCAAATCCACTAAACATTTCCATATTTACAATCCACCATGGCTGAAATATAGTTCATTTTGTAATGAGGATTCATCTAGCATTTATCCAAGCATATTAGTATATATAAGTAATGACTTAAATATCTAAGTGAAGGTCATACATTTTTCAGTTTGTAAAGATCTAACACAGTATGTACCATTGACTCCGCCCATTCAGTTATAGTATTTTGGTCACATTTTTAATATTGTTCACATTTGAAACAGCAGTGCAGGCTGCTCTAATTTTTGTAATACATACCCTATCTTAAGTTTTAGTGAAATTTAAGAGTGGGCAAAATGGTTATGTAGTCCTTGTTTTAGGCCTGCACATAAAGCTCAGGTTCTAGTCCTGGCTTTGGGCCAGATTTTGGACCTAGTTTTGAGTTTAATAAATTAGGCTTGTTTCACGGTTTCTGCTGAAAAGGTGTTGGATTTGTACAAGTGATTTAATCTTTGTTGAGATGTTTTGGTTTAGACCTGTCTTAAGCCTCGTGTAGTCTTGGTTTGGTTCCTGGTTAAATCCCTGGTGAAATCCCAGAATTAGTCATGGTTTAGATGTCGTTAAAACCTGGTTAGGTTCAGTCCCCGGTTCAGTCCCCGGTTCAGTCCCCGGTTCAGTCCCCGGTTCAGTCCCCGGTTCAGTCCCCGGTTCAGTCCCCGGTTCAGTCCCCGGTTCAGTCCCCGGTTCAGTTCTAATTTCCAGTATGGTTTAGGCCTTGTTTATCCTTTCACTGTGGATAATGTTTTGATGTTTTAGAGCCACCAAGTGCACAACTGTAGCAACAGCTCATAACCACAGGTTCCCAGGTTCAATTCCCAGCTTGCGTGTAGTTTTCATGTAGTTTGCATGTTCTCTCTGTGTCCTCCAATTTCCCCTCATCAACCGAACGCATGCAGCAATCCTCCTGCTAGCTGACCAGGATCATAAACAGATCTGGAGGGGTCCTCCGTCTCTGTTTAAAGGGAGTTTTGTAAAAGATAAATGTTCTTTTTGGTGAAACAGAGGAATGCACAGGGAGGGTCTCAGTACTTATATAGACTCAGCTCAGACACATATGGGCTACCACTGTTTGTGTGTCTGTAGCTGTAGGGTTCAATCTAAAATAAAAATCATCATCATTATCATGTTTTTCTGAAAATATGAAATCGGACAAACAAAATCTCACCTTTTTGTTCGATTGTGAATAGAGCTGCATGAAATCACAAAGGCTGCTATTTTTGAAGGACCATATTTCCTCCAAAAAAAACATCTCCTGTCTTATTCTGCATAAAAACTGCTGACCCTGTAGTTTAGATCTGTACAAATATGTTCTGAAATGTTCTTTTTGTGTCAGATGCCCTCCCTGTGTTTCCATTGGGTCCTATTCTACATAAAAGTCATTAACCCTATAAATAAATCTGCACAAACATGTTCTGAAATGTTCCCGGGTTGTGTCAGATGCCCTTCCCGTGTGTGTCAGATGCCCTTCCCGTGTGTGTCAGATGCCCTTCCCGTGTGTGTCAGATGCCCTCCCCGTGTGTGTCAGATGCCCTCCCCGTGTGTGTCAGATGCCCTTCCCGTGTGTGTCAGATGCCCTCCCCGTGTGTGTGTCAGATGCCCTCCCCGTGTGTGTCAGATGCCCTTCCCCGTGTGTGTCAGATGCCCTCTCCCCGTGTGTGTCAGATGCCCTTCCCGTGTGTGTCAGATGCCCTTCCCGTGTGTGTCAGATGCCCTCCCCGTGTGTGTGTGTCAGATGCCCTTCCCGTGTGTGTCAGATGCCCTTCCCGTGTGTGTCAGATGCCCTCCCCCCGTGTGTGTCAGATGCTCCCCCGTGTGTGTGTCAGATGCCCTCCCCGTGTGTGTCAGATGTCCTCCCCGAGTGTGTCAGATGCCCTGCTCGTGACTCCCCCGTTTGAACAGAATCTTTATAAGTAAAATAAATGGCTGAAAAATCAACATTCGATTTTTTTGTCACAAATGGTTCAGCTCTTGTTGTGAGCTATTTTTATTTGAGGAGGAGACTGCAAAATGTACCAAAATGTGTCTAGGTTAAGGTCCACTTTATTGTCCCTGTAGGAAATCTGTCTTGTACATTTGACCCATGTCTCTGGGTTAAACCTGCATTTGACCCGTCCGGCTCCAGATCTGCTAGTCTTGGTCAGGACTACTGAGCTAGCTGGGGGATTTGACCCATTGTGCAGGTTTTGGGTTGGGTTTGTTAAAGCTGGACTATGTAGCTTTTGTAATTGATGGTCTTTCGCCTGCTTGTCTCCATGGAGATGCTTTGGAATGTTCCACAGTATGGCATTACGTAGATTTTACATTTATTCAATTACAGGTGTTTATATTGCTTAAAAATACCTTATATTCTTTCTGAGTGGGCTCTCCTCTCCAGATCTGATGATTTTAATATTGTACCCTGAAACATTCCAAGCAGAGCTGTAACATCTCCATGGAGACAAGCACATGGCTAACCCTCCAACAGGAAAGTGACAGTGTAGCTTTAAAATAGTTTATGGGCCGGGTACAGGATATGCTGTGCTCTGATATCCGTTTTTCCCTTAGTAATCACTTTATTTTGAAAGCCTTGGTTGTACTGTATTAAGACTGCTTGGTTTTATTTTGAAAAGTAGTATTTTATTTTGAAATACCTTGTTTAAAGTGTAAGTTAATGTGAGTCACAGGACAAAGAATCGGTTTGGGGGGAGGAAGACTAGTAAAAGCAGAGGAGAGGGAGAGGAGGATGAGAGAAAAGAGAAAGAGAGATAGAGTAAAGGGGCAGAGGAGGTACAGGGGGAGAAGACAGAGTTTAGAGAGGGAGGAGGTGAGGACTGGAAAAGGAGGAGAGAAGGGAAAGAGGAGGCCTGAAGGGTTGGAAGAGGAGAGGAATGGAGAAGGAGGTGGTGGGAAGGCAGAGAAAAGGAGGGGAGGACATATGAGGTGGAGAGGAGGATTAAAAGGAGTAGATGGGCAGAAGAGGAGAGAAGGTAGAAAAGAGGAGGGTAGCATAGGAGCAGCAGAGATAGAGGAGGAGGAGAGGAAAGGAGGAGAAAGGAGGGCAGTATAGAAAGAAGAGGGGTGGAGGAGGAGACGTGAAGGAAGCTGAGGGGTAGTGAATGAGTTTGTATTCAGGAGTGATGAGAAAAGTCTATTTCCATGTTTTATTTTGAAAATCTTGTAGTTGTTGCTCGTCCCTGGTTCCTCTCTCTGTGAGAAGTGGGTCAGTGTGCTGCACTCAGGCTAGCATTAGCATTTAGCTTTAGCTTTTGACATCAGAGGGGTCGAGCAGCTAGTGGGAAAAAATGGTATTTTTGAAAACTATGATTTGAGAAGATTTGAGATGCTTTTGGGCAAATGTGTCAGTTAGGGGTCTAGTTGTTTAGTTGATTGTATTGTGTGTACAGGCCTGGTGTCAGTGGTATAAAGTAATTTCAATATGATAATTTATTGTAAAATACAGTGGTTAACAAACCTTTCACACCAGATACCACCAGATATAAACCAGGTCTATAACAAGACTGGTCCAGGTCTAATCTAGGGCTAAACCAGGCCTAAAAGGATTACAACATGTCTGCTGTAGTTCTAAATAGTGTTGTCACAATACAAACTTTCAAACTCTGTTTCGATACTAGGAAATAGACTCTATACTCTATACCGATTCTGATACCACAATAATAATAATTAACAATTTTCAGCATTAAGTAGTAGCACTTTGTTTTATATTTCCATGTGGCCTTATATCTGTGTAATCCCTCAGTCGTCCAGGTAGGTCCCATAGTGGTCCATGGGCGTATACTAATCTATGTGTCTGATACTTGTTCTGATACTGCTCAAGATCATTCTAAAGCAAGGTTAATTTCTGTCCTGTGAATGTGACTTTTTAAAGTATTGACACCTGTTCAAATGATATCGGTTTTAGAATTGATTAGTGTCTGATTTTCAATACTTTTGACTTTACTTCCTGGTTCAGATCCGGTTGAGTTTAGATCTGTAACTTTAGCTCCTCACATCATAAAACCTGGATCATGTTTCAGTTTGTGCAGATCATTAAATTTGAGAACGCTAAACCTGCGCCACAACATTTTCTTTACTCTGGTTTTATTTGCTGTCAGGATGAGTTCATTTACACATTTCAGATGTATACTTTAAACCTTCTGTGTAATATTCCAAACAAGAGTAAAGGACCTGTACCTGATTTTCTTTCCCCATATTTTTGAGGAAAATGTGCCCTGCCCCAGTACAAATATATTGTATAAGCTGATAGCTGATCTTGAGTTCAAAATAAGTCCATTGTGTACTGTCTGTATCTAATTATAAAGTGTTTTATTGTTAGAGAATCAGGAAGTGTGCAGTTGGCGTGCTAGTTGTTGTTAACGTTACCTTGATTGCAAAACTCTGCTCTGGTCGCTGAGATTTGTAAAAAGCACTTATAAACTCATCACAGTGAATAGTGATGCTTTGAATGCATAAGGTAAGGGTGGACCCGGGGATTGGACCTGTGGGCTGGATCCAGGGGCTGGTTTTATTACATTTCTGATCCTCTTCTTGTCTCTTCAGGGTCGACATGTCAAAACTGGACAGCTGGCGGCCATCAAAGTCATGGACGTCACCGAGGTAAGAACCAGATGCCCTCACCTTTGTGTCACATGCTGTCTCCTGTGTCAGATGCCCTCCCTGTGTCTCCATGGGGTCTTATTCTGTGTAAAAGCTGCTAACCATGTAGAACATTTTTGTTTCTTGCAACGCTCCTTCAGATATGATTTTAGGTTCTCTGTTTTGTCTGTCCTTTGAAAATACCAGATTTTGTGCATTATTTCATGTTTTGTCCTACATTACATTCACTTTAAATTATAAATCAGATGTTATGTCCACACAGTTACTCTTAGTTGTGTACTAGCTTTCCCAAATACTTTTTTACTATTGGGCCACCACTTTTTACTTCTACATGTTATTTTGAAGTAACAGTACATTTACTTGTACATTGTTGTGTCCATTTGTCATGTGGGTTCTTGCAGTATAAGAGGCAGTGGGTTGATGAATGTTTATAAATGTGGATGAATCTGAGCAGACAGAGGAGCCATAGACCTCAGAACAGAGCTGTTAGTCTCACTGGAGTGCTGTGGTTTCTTTGTGAGTGGGAGGGCATCAGGAGTAAAGATGAACTGGAGTCGTGTCCCATTGTAGTTGATTTATTGAGATTAGGGGTAAAATAAAAAATGTATATTTCTGCTGTTTAAGTGAAATCAAATCATTAATTTAAAACGAGAAACACAGCATTTATTTGTTCACAACAAAATGGACTTTACAGATTGGAGAATTTTGTGAAGTCCTGGTTTGGTCCCTGGTTTAGTCCCGGTGTAGCACCCAAGTTTAGTCCATGGTTTTGTCCTGGTTTAGTCTCTGCTTCAGTTCCTAGTTTACTTTCTGGGATAGTCCTGATCTAGATCTAGTCCCTGGATTAGTCTCTGGTTCAGTCCCCAGTTTAGTCCTCAGTTTAGCCCCTGGTCTAGCCCCCCCGTCTAGCCTCCAGTCTAGTTCCTTTTCTAATCCCTGGTCTTGCCCTGGTTTCTGTCTGGACTCGCCCTTCTCTCTGATGTCATAGCTCTGACTCAGTTTTATCTCCTCGATGACACATGCTTTTATGAGTAAGGTTTTATGACTTGCATGTTTGGCCTGTTCCATGTGGTGTGGTGCGTTTACGGGCATCGGACGCAGGTGTGAGAGGAGAGCTGAGATTTCCGGTGAACTTGGAACGACTCAGTACAAACTCGGTCTGCAGAGTTTAAACTTGTGATTGCAAATAAATGTTTTCTATTGAAATTATGCATATGAATTGTTGGTAAAATAATTATTAGCAAAAAGCAGAGGAGAGGAGCAGAGGAGAGGAGGGTCAGATGGAGCTCAGGGTCAGACGGAGCAGAGGAGAGGAGGGTCAGACGGAGCAGAGGAGAGGAGAGGAGGGTCAGACGGAGCAGAGGAGAGGAGAGGAGGGTCAGACGGAGGAGAGGAGAGGAGAGGAGGGTCAGACGGAGCAGAGGAGAGGAGGGTCAGACGGAGCAGAGGAGAGGAGGGTCAAACGGAGCAGAGCATTTCCAGTTGTCGTATATTAAATCTTTTTGTGTTTCCAGGACGAGGAGGAGGAGATCAAGTTGGAAATAAACATGCTGAAGAAGTATTCGCACCACAGGAACATCGCAACGTACTACGGGGCGTTCATCAAGAAGAGCCCCCCGGGCCATGATGACCAGCTCTGGGTAAAGACCACTGCACACTCAGCTCTCATCACTAGGCCTGTCACCATAATTGCCACGTCGACTTTTTCTCTACAGTTGTGTGAAAAGTTTGATTTATTTTTCTGTACTACAATAAGGTTTGAGCTTAAAGTGCCTATGACGGGTATTTCCGAATCTCTAATTTTGGCTTCACTTGGAGGGAATATACCTGTTGTAAATATAAATGATCGCTTTATACACATCAAGAAGCAATTTACAAAGAAAAATTGGGATTTTAATTGCCAAACTGGGAAAGATTTTTTTTTTTTTTTTGCAAAATATAATGATCTTGAGTGTGTTTTAGTAAAATGAGTGAATGAATGGGCCAACCTGTCATAGGAAGGTTTCATAGGAATTAATAGGTTGAATAAATAACTTCTATGACTTCTTATTTACTCTAAAGAACTAGGTATGGGGGATTGGTTCGGATTCTTCAATACTATATCAGCCGATCGTGATATACGCTATACGATTTCTATTTCAAGTTTGATGCAAGTTTACTCAAACAGGTAACAAATTCTTTTAGATTCCAAATAAATACATTTT
Organism: Periophthalmus modestus; assembly: GCA_019594935.1. Taxonomy (NCBI): domain Eukaryota; kingdom Metazoa; phylum Chordata; class Actinopteri; order Gobiiformes; family Gobiidae; genus Periophthalmus; species Periophthalmus modestus. The sequence goes on from JAIEZT010000198.1 coordinate 1,934,075, forward strand.
TTATTATTTTTACAAAAATGAAAAGTTAATATTTGACCTTTATTTCAACTTAAGATACATTTTGTGGGCTTCACTATCGATTTAAAATGGCCAGTATTATGCTTTTTTTCTGATCTAATTTTTTTCCTCAACAAAAAAATATTGAAGTTGTTTTGTTTCATTCACACATGTTTAACACACAAACTCTGCATATTTAGGCTGAGTTCTTCTCTCAAACTGAAAACTGAGCTTTGGAGATATAGACATCGTAATTATAAAGAGTTATTAAAAAATGTGTGAATGAAACAAAACACAACTACAGGTATGTTTTTGAGAAGTTAACAACATTAAAACATGGCTTAAAGCTGACAAGAGTCAATTTAGCTTAATATAAGACTTTTAAAAGCTAAATATCGGTATCAGCCAAAATTTGCAACAGCTGCAGGACAAACATCGACTCAAAAAATCTATATTGGCCCATTCTTATAAAGAACTACTATATCTGTATTTTAATCTATTTCTTTATTGCAGTTGAGAGTTTTTAAACTATATTATACATGTAGAGTAGTTTTTTGTGGTATAAATCTGCTTTTGGCTTATTGTTGTCAGTGGCAGAAAATATTTTCAGTATTTGGTATTCAGTATCGTTTTTCGTTCATATTTTACTCAGCAAACTGTCTGTCATGACAGGCCTACTCATTGTACACATGCAGTAATTTAAATCGCCACATTGTAACTTTTACTGATGGAGAGTGCGGCACCCGCTTTGCTCAATGAAGACAGATATGTTTTAGTAACATCATTGTGATTTAAAATCAGTATTTAAAGGAACAGCATGTATCCGGCCTCTTACAGTCTTGGAAGTGTCGTCTATCTGCAGGTTATAGCTCTGGGAACAGGGTCAGCTGAGCTTGTAATCTCCAAGTTTTTCTTATTCTCACTGAGCTGCAGGGGCTGCACTAGCACTGATTTAAGTAGCTGCAGATCCAGCATTGAAACTGGCAACCCAAATGAGAGACTCATGTGAGGCTCATGCTGCTCTGATTGTATAATCATCTTGAACAAAACACCAAATTATAACTTAATGTCATATATTTTTAAATTAAGAATAAATTACAATCCAATTATTGCTAAAAGTTATATCTTTATATCTGGGGACACAGAGAAGTCAGGTTTATGAAATTTAAATGAAACCAGGAGCCCAAACTACTTCTAGTAATAAACTATTTAAGAGCATTCACTGTATTGGGACCGATCTGCTTTCACCACCAGATTTAGGTTCAGTGTTTTTAATGGTACTGTTTCTTGTGTGTAACCTGTGCTTGTTGTTGCAGTTGGTGATGGAGTTCTGTGGCGCTGGGTCTATCACAGACCTGGTCAAAAACACCAAAGGAAACCAGCTCAAAGAAGACTGGATCGCTTATATCTCCAGAGAGATCTTAAGAGTGAGAAATCCTGGCTCTGCTCCTCTAGCTCTGCTCCTCTGGCTCTGCTCCTCTTTTCTAAGTTGTATTTTTGTTTCAGGGTTTAGCCCACCTTCACGCTCACCACGTCATCCATAGAGACATAAAGGGACAGAATGTTTTGTTGACAGAGAACGCAGAGGTCAAACTGGGTATGTACAATTCTTTAGTCCTGCTTTAGTATTGGTTTGGTCCTGGTTCAGTGCCGATTTAATCCCTGGTTTTTAGTCCCTGGTTTTTAGTCCCTGGTTTTTCTGTAGTCCCCGTCCCCGGATGTAGTCCCCGGATGTAGTCCCCGGTTCATAGACTTTCTATTTTCTCTTTTCTGTTCCAGTGGACTTTGGCGTGTCGGCCCAGTTGGACCGGACCGTGGGTCGGAGGAACACATTTATTGGGACACCATATTGGATGGCGCCAGAGGTGATCGCGTGTGACGAGAATCCAGACGCCACCTATGACTACAGAGTGAGTTTACTTACATCTATATAACTATGGTTTCATCCCTGCTTTAAGTCCCCCTGGTTATGTCTTGACTTCTCTTCTCCTTCAGAGTGATCTTTGGTCTTGTGGCATCACTGCGATAGAGATGGCAGAAGGAGCTCCTCGTGAGTCACTATTTTAAATCCTGATTTTTTTTTTTTGTATAAATTTTAGTTTTTAAGAATGATTATTAAACTTTGTTGTTTTTTTTTTGTTTTGTTTTTTTTTTCCAGCTCTTTGCGACATGCACCCAATGAGGGCCCTCTTCCTTATCCCCAGAAACCCCCCGCCCAGACTCAAGTCCAAGAAATGGTACAAAACTCAGGAGTCTGCACAAACATGTTTAAATGCACTTTATCTGACCTTTTCCTCCCTTTCCTCTCTTTCCTCTCTTTCCTCTTTCCTCTCTTTCCTCTCTCTTCTTTCTCTCTCAGGTCTAAGAAGTTCTTCAGTTTTATTGAGAGCTGTTTAGTAAAAAATTACACCCAGCGCCCTCCCACAGACCAGCTCCTCAAGCATCCCTTCATCAGAGACGCCAACCCAAACGAACGACAAGTCTCCGGATCCGGAGCTAAAGGAACCACATTGACAAACAGCACCAAAATTCAGAAGAGGGGAGAGAAGGGTGAGTATCAAGAGGAGGGGAGTAAGGGAGGAGGAAGGAGAGAGGGAGGGACGCCAAGCCAACAACAACCAGTCCGGATCGAGCTAACAGGACCACATTGACCCTGTACCGAAAGGGTAGGAAGGAGAGAGTGATGAGAGAAGAGAGAGAGAGAGAGAGAGAGGAAGAGGGAGGAGAGACCAACC
>JAIEZT010000198.1:1936906-1941906 GCA_019594935.1 Periophthalmus modestus
AGCACCGATACGATACTTGTATTGGATATTGGCTTCGATATTGTAAAATTTTAGTAGATTGGATATTGGTTCCAAGATGTCGGTTCCCAATATCGATATCCCATTTGGTTTCGAAATTGGTATAATAATACGATTTAATGGACAATGTTGCCCCAAAACACCTTGTATCTTTTTTCAAAGCTGTTCTGTAGTTTCTTTAAATGATAAATGACACTTACCAGACACATTTCGATAATTTTTGTTTTGTTTGTGTTTAAAGGTAATAGATTCCGTTTTTGCCCTGGTATCGGTTGTTATCAGATATCGGCAGATGCTTAATATGAAAGTATCGACATGGGTATCAAAACAGAAAAAGCTAAATCGGTGCATAGTATTACAGGGTCAAACCGTTTAATAAATTGTCTTGGTGGTTGTGTTTTTTAGTCATGGACTCACAGAATCTGGAATAGATCCCAAGTTCTCAGCACCACTTTAGGGAGCTCGAGGTCCATTCTTCACTCCTCCTCATCCACCTCATGTGCCTGTGACTCCTCTCCTCCTCTTGGTCCTAACCTGTTGTGTTTTTTCTTCCTCTCTCACCTCCTCCCTCTCTCCTCCGACTCCCTCTCTTCTGCCCTGTCTTTGCCACCTTTCTTTTCTCTCCACTATCCTCTTTATCCCCACCCCAGGCGGATGAGCGTTACCGTAAGAACATACAGGGTTCCCCTCAGACGTCTGCTTCATCCAAACCGTCAGTTCCTCCTCGTTCCTCTGAGCCTTTCTCAAACGGGCCAGCGGAGGGCGCAATGCACAGGCCCATGGAGCCACAGGTAACACCCCCTTCACCTTACCCCCCCCCCCCCCCCCCCCCCCGCTATTATAATCATAATGCAGTGTGGACAATAACTAAAGAATATAGTAAATAGATTTCTGTTTGTTAGAAAGTGATTAGGAAAAGGTCTAATGCATTTTAATCCTCCTGACTGATACACTGGTGTTTGGTAAAGGCGTATACTAACACTGTTTACTGTCCTTACTGTTGCTTAGGATGGAGTGTGTGTTTACTTCCTGTACATATAGTGACCACACTTTATACTTAAGTAGCACATGATGCATTCTTTTGACTTTAATTCTCTTTGAAACATGCACCTTGGAGTAAGTATTTCACATTTTGTAACTTAAAATAATTTCTGGGGTCTATTTTGCATAATATAGGACCTTTAATGTATGTCTGCAGTAGGGTTGACAAAAGTATCAAAAATCGGATACTAATCATTAGGCAGGTAGGTATTGATACTAAAAAAGTCTCATTCGCAGGACAGAAATGAACCTTTCCTGAAGAGCTTTAGAATGATCTTGAGCTGTATCAGAACAAGTATAAGACACAGACTAGCATACACCCATGGACCACTATGGAACCTACCTGGACGACTGAGGGATTACAGAGATATAAGGCCACATGGGAATATATAAGAAAGTACTACCATTTAATGTTGAAGAAAGATTAATTATCAAATTAAGTAAATTATTGAGTATTGACTCAATTCCTTAGTATTCTTTAGTATTGAAATTGAGTTTAGAAACTATTGTTTCCACAATACCAAAATTTCAGAGGAGACATAACATGTTTCAAAGCTCAAAAAAGTAAATTTTGCATAATGGGTGTTTTTTTAAATGTTAAAAAATATGTATTTTTTCTCACACAAAAATATTCAAATCAAACAAAAATTCTTCATAGCCATTTTCCTTCAGTAGTTTCATTCTTCACAGTGCTAGTTTTAAGTATAGAAGTATCCATGTTGTGTTTGTGGCATGTCTCACCTCACCTCTTGACTCCGCCCCTGTGTGGTCACGCCCTGCCCCCTCAGGTGCAGTGGTCTCACCTGGCCGCTCTGAAAAGCAGCAGCAGCGGTAGCGCCCCCTGCCCTCCGCCGCCGGTAGCACGCTCTCAGTCCTTCAGTGAGGCCAATGCAGTGTCCAACTTTGCACAGCTGCACCTACGAAACAACCAGGAGCCCCAGGCCACGCCCTCTCCCCCACCCCCCCTGCACCTGCCCCCAGCCCCGCCCACTGATGACGCCCCACCCAAGGTGAGTCCTCCTCCCCCAATCAGGTGTGAGAAAACTAGAGGAATCGTCAACATGGTAGCCTTCAGTAACAGATTGCCATGTTTTGTGTAAGACAAAATAATAGGAAGCATTTTTAAAGGGCACATATTATACTATTTCCTGATCTGTTATAATGTAGTTTTCTCATCACAAACATACCTAGAGTTGTGTTTTGTTTCTTTCACACATGAGGTGAATATTCATATTCATAATTCAAATAGAACAGGCTCTCTGTATTACTGGGACTTAAACTGCCTGTGGCCTTTTTAATCTATTACATTTCTGGCCCCTGTATTTTCTATTGGGATTATGCTCTTCCTACAGTCTCCACGACAACAGTTATGATTCCTCTAGCTTTAGTTACCACTGATTGCTCCTCTCCCCTCCTCACCTCTGCTGTCTGCTCCTACATGCATGCTTCAATATGGAATGGTCCATTTTCTTTTGATTAATTTTAAGTTGGATATAAAAGTAAAAAATTCAGATGGAAGACAGGCACGTAAATATGGAAAACATTTTTCAGACAATTTTGATATACACATATGTGTATATGTATATATATATATGTGTGTGTATATATGTATATATGTATATGTGTGTATATATGTGTATATATATATATATATATATAGTATAATGTGTGTGTGTGTGTGTATAAAACGGAAATCCTTATTCAAAGTTCTCTTATTGTTTGTAAAGAATTATGTGCAGTTGATACTGACAAAAAAATTATTTTTTCTTTTTTTAATCCAGGTGACAATATTTATGCAATATTTTTACTATTGATCAGAAATGTGCTAAAACGTGCTTGTAAATGGCTTGGTTGAGATTCAAGTATTGCACAAAGAGAATGGATTTAAGCATTTACCAAAAAATGCAGAAATAACACTTCATAACCGTATTTGGAAGATTTAGTTTATAGCTATTGTTATAATTTCACGTTTGTATATTTGGACTGGCAGAGAAGATGTTGAACTTTGTAATTACTGGGCCTATCCACATGAAAAAAAATGGCAAAGAGATATTAACCATAAACCACGTCAACAAATCTGCAATCTGACCTGAGAACGCTGACCTGTCCTCCAGCTCTGTTTTAAAGTCTTACATGTTTGTAAATGACAGGAACACAGTCGTCTTCTGCTCTGCTCTAACCCACTGCTGCTTCTAAAATGCTCTTTTAAAGGTGAAGTAAGTGACCTGCCCAATCTGCATCGTTAGCCGCATAAAAGCTAACCGGGCTAACCAGGGTTCACTTACTCCACCTGGAAACCTGCTGTTGCTACATGTGGCTACTACTGCTGCTACTATTACTGCTACTGCTGCTACGAAAAGAACTACTATTGCCTCTACAAAAACTACTTCTACTTTAACTACTACTACTATTACTGCTACTACTAGTACTACTACTGTTTCTACTATTACTGCAACTCATCTATCTCTGCTTTGGCTACTACTACAACTACTACTACTACTGCTGCTGCTGCTGCTGCTGCTGTTTCTGTGCGAGTGGCCTGTACTTTTACTTTAGGGCATTGCAGTTCCCTCTCCTGCCTGACAGTGGCATGTCTTCTCAGGTTCCCATCAGGACCACGTCTCGGTCTCCAGTTCTGTCCCGAAGAGAGTCCCCCCTGCCCCAGGCCCAGGCTGCCAGGAACCCCCCCAGGTACTATTGTTACTGCTGCTACTACTGATACTACTACTATTGTAACTACTACTGCTACTACCCTAGGAAGATCTGTCCTCCCTGTGGTACAGAGTACAGTACTGCTGTGTGTGTGTGTGCGTGCGCGTGTGTGTGTATACATATATATTTATATATATTTGTATATTCTCAGTGGTGTAGACCCACGTCCTCTGTGGGACAGAGTGGAAAAGCTCCAGTCCCGTCCAAGCAGCGGCAGCTCGTCTGGCTCCAACTCCAGTGCCCAGCCATCAGACCGTTTTAGACCTCGCTGTGAGTCACCCGGTAATACAAGTACTACTGCTTCTGCTGCTACTACTGCTACTGTCACTACTACTACTGTTGCTATAACCACTATACAGAGCTGTGCATCTAATGTTAATACTAATACTACTGCTTCTGCTACTACTACAACTGTTACCGCTACTACTACTGTTAATATAACCACTATACAGTGCTGTGAATCCCCGGTAAAACGAGCACTACTGCTTCTGCTACTACTACTGGTGCTACTACTGCTATAACTACTACTGTTAATACTGCTACTACTGCTCCTACTGACACTACTGCCAATACTGTCACTACTACTATTGCTAACTACAAGATAGTATTTTTGGTACAGGAGTTCAAACTCAATTTAGTAGTATTCCTTTATTTCAATGCCAAATAAGTAGAATCAGAATCTACAGTTGCTCAATATTTAAAGCTTTAATTCAGATAAAAAAGTCACATTTTTATATATTTCATGTATTTTTATTTTGTTTTGTCTCCAGCGGCATCTAAGTCTGAAGGCTCTCCTCTGCAGCGTCCTGAGAACCTAAAGAAACCAGACGAGAAGGGCTCCTCCAGACCCACACGACCTGCGGTGAGTCTCGCAAATGTCACTGCTTTAAAGAGGCACTGCGGAACCTTTCTGTAGACCTGCTGCCATGGAGAGACTAGGTCTTTGAATTTATTCAATTACAGGTGTTTTATTGGTCATAAATACATGTGATAAACATGTGTTCTTACTGTAAGCGGGATCACTTTCCACAGATCTGACGTGTGACTTGAGTCACAAAAGTTTTATTGCTGTTATCAGTGAACAAAACTGACAAACTAGGGCGCTTGGTTCAGTGTCAAGTAATCATTGTAAAATGGAACCAAAAATAAGGTGGTAAAGAAAACTCCCGGTGCTTGTCTACATGGAGATGGATAAGCTCAGTGCCATACTATGGAGTATTCCAGGCAAA
>JAIEZT010000198.1:1946906-2000208 GCA_019594935.1 Periophthalmus modestus
TAGGGGCCATCCGTACCTGCCTCGCGATGAAAGGCCTCACCAGGCCCTCTCCCTCACTGCTGGAAGGACACTCCCCTTCTCGGGATCGTGCAGGACCAATTGTTAGGGCAAAGGGAAGGGAGAAGAGATCTGTTTGGGAAAGGTCCCCTTCCTCCTCCTCTCCACCTCCCTTCCATCACCACTCCAATAACCCCCTCTTCTTTGGTGCTACTGCTAACCCTATGCAGCATCTTCTGGTGGTGAAGTGGCTCACTGCATGGGCTGGACTAACTCCTCTTTAAGCTTTATGGCAGTGGTGCATAGATCTTCTAACTCTAATGCATTTGAATATGTTTCATGTTCCTAAATGACATTCTCTTTTCAATATTTCTAATAATCAGGGTTTGATTTTTGCTTCTAACGTTACAGATCTAAAACTTGGCTTCACTGGTATCTTCTATGGGATGAACCTGCTTCTCCAGTCTTACCCTGTGGCAGGGCTGGGCCATTTTGCAGGAAATTAAAATTGTCAATCTGATTTTTTATGATTTTTTTTCCATTTTTTTACCCCCTCTCCACTAAAAATGTTTTGCAAACTGCAGAAAATTGACAAAACTAAAAACAATGTATAATTGTTTAAATTTGTATCCATTTACATTTCATGACTGAGATCAAACAATCCACCTAACGATCCTAAGTGTGTTTGGGCTGCATTAAATATGCACTAAGTACAACATTGACATCATTGAATTCAGAGCACCAGCGCTAAAACTCTTCTCAGTGAGGCATACATGAAGAGCTTGTTATTTCTAAAACTGTGCTCCCCGTGACTGCAGTGAGCTGCCTTTCTTACATTTTCAGTGCAATTTCAAAGAAAGTTTTGGAAGTAAAATTTAAGTTTCTTCCAAACAAATCAATTGGAACTTAAAATTTTATTAATCTAATTAATTTAACTTTTTTTTTTTGCCCAGCCCTACCTTGTGGTCCTGTTTTGTCTAATGCAGCTAAACTCTTATATTTAAAGGTCCTATATTACACAAAATTGATTCTTGTGAGCTTTAAGCCATGTTATAATGTTGTTACCTCCTCAAAAACATACTTTGAGTTCTGTTTTGTGTGATTCACATATTTTAGTAACTCTTACTATTATTAGTCTGTCTACATCTCCAAAGCTCAAAATGCTCTGTTCCACCTGGTGATGTCATAAAGTTGTCGAGATTGGCAATTCCAGAGCTGAAAACATTCAAATGATTTTAGTGAAGGTGTATGGATTTTAAAAACACAGTGGAGCATGTTAAAGAAAATAAATGTTGTCCTAATGAGACTCTGGATGTCTGAGGCAGCAGAAGTTTATTTACCATCGGTCCGGGACCCAGTGTCTTGAATATACTGTACTCAACACTGCCCAGTAATATTGGCCATTCAAGTCTGACTGCGTCTACACAAGGAGGTTTAAATAGGAGCTAAGAAGGACAGCTTGGAGTGTTTTCAGTTTGAGAGAAGAACTCAGTATAAATATGCAGGTTGTGTGTTAAACATATGTGAATGAAACAAAACACAACTCCAGATATATTTGTGAACATTATAACATAAATGAGAAAATAGTGTAATATGGGCCCTTCAAATGATCATGTTTTATAGTTATAATGTTTTTAAATATATTTCTTTGTTTTCAGTCTCAGTCTGAGAACAGTTCCATGTCCAAACACAAGTCCTCCTCTTCATTCACTCCGTTCATCGACCCGAGACTTCTGCAGATCTCTCCATCCAGTGCCAGCTCCCTCAACAACATGGGTAAAAGAATACAGTATAATGTGATATAATGCCCATATGTTTGTCGGATGCCTTCCCAGTGTGTGTCGGATGTCCTCCCTGTGTCTCCATTGGATCTTATTCTGTGTGAAAAAATGTAAACTCTAACCCTGTTGTTTAGACCTATACAAACATGTTCTGAAATGCAGGAGATTCTTGGATTAGTTTAAAGTTCAGATTTGCAGTCTCTCAGATGTGAATACTCTCTCTCCTCTCCCCTTCTCTTATCTCTTTTCTCTCCTCCTCAGCTGCATTTGGTTCTGACGGTCGGCTGGTGGAACAGCTCAGGGCTGATCCATCTCGTAAAGGTTCTGTGGTAAACGTAAACCCGGTGAACACTCGTCCTCCGAGCGACACTCCAGAGATCAGGAAGTACAAGAAGAGGTTCAACTCTGAAATCCTCTGTGCCGCACTATGGGGTATGTGGTATTCTTGTTGTATCCTTAGGCAAAATGCTACACTTGTCTTGGTCGGTGATGTTGATTGGCACCCTGACCTCTGTCAGTCTGTCCCAGGGCAGCTTTGGCAATACCTCATCTGGTTGCGTTGTCATTACTCTGTAGAATCTGGTATCCATGAAAATTGCCCACAACAAATCAATATCCATGAAAACTCTAACCAAGGATACTAGTGATGCACGGGTAGGGATGGGACGATACTAAAATTTAGACTCACGATTATTGTGACCAAAATAATCGCAATTAACGATATTATCACAATAATTATTAAACCAAGGCAGTATAATGTCCTCATATGTGGACACCAGGACTTTGTAGAGAAAAAAAAAAATTGTATTGTGGTGTAGACCAGTGGTCCCCAACCACCGGGCCGGGGACCGGTACCGGTCCGTGACGCATTTGCTACCGGGCGACTGCATTTTCTCCGAAGTGACTTTTGCCTGCTCTTCATGACACGCTAATAAGCTCGTCCGTAATATATAATGAAAATCCTGATAGGAAATCGCCACATAAATCCATTTGATATAACGACGACTTTATTATATCTGTGCTAGATGTGTGTCCGTCGCACAACAGTCAGAGCGTCAGGGCAGAGGTCGAGGAGAGAGGAGAGGGGGAGACCTTGTGAGTCTTAGCGGGCACAAACAGCAGAAGCTAAAGGGAAAACAGCTCTATGTGAAATATTAAGGTTTCTTGACTAGGGCTGGGTATCACCAAGAAGCTGGCGATACGATACGTACCTCGATACACAGTCCACGATACGTATCTCGATACAGTGCCATTTCAATACGATACGATTCGATACGATATATTTCAAATCAATACGATACAGAAAAAAATAAAGGCCTTCAACCTTACTTAAGTGCTCAACCCAATTTTCACACAAAAAAAAACAAAAAACATTAAATGGTGCATTTTTCTTCCATTTATTGAAGATTAAAAAACACAAAGTGCTTTTTGATTAATGCATGTTTCTAACTAGGGGGAGGAAGGCGGTTGAAACATTTTTTCTAACATTTTCGTTTCTCTTGCTTTTTTAATAATATCTATTTATATTTATATTTATATTTTAGCACACCCCTATTCTTGACATTGACTCCATATTCTGAAATATTTGAAATGTTCATGAAAATAACAATTTATAAATGTATTTGTGGCATATCTGAATCTTATTTTGAAAGCGCCTATGTGCTCTGTGTCAGTGTGGCGCGTGAGTGAGAGGTGACGTGCAGGTGCATGTGGCGTGTGGTTGAGCGAAGAAGCGACGTGCCAGACCCAGTAAAATTGTCAAACGTTGACCGGTCCGCGGTGAGAAAAAGGTTGGGGAACCACTGGTGTAGACAACCCAAAATGTGTTGAAGCCAGGTCCTAGGAAGTTATAGGTGAAACCATGCGCCGCTGCTAGCAAGCTGTGCAGTCAGCTGTGCTAAATGCTATTCAGCTAGCGCAATAGCAAAGTCAACACAAACACAGATTCATACAAATCCAAACACGTGCGGCACTGCCTCACCTGTCATCACAGAGAAAAAATAAATGAAATGGTTAATTTATTCAATGATTTGTACTATAAAGTTATTTTCTATTTAACTTTGCAATTTTACAGAATAAGGATAAAAACTAATATAAAACCAGCTTTTAATTTCATACTATTAGAACTATTTCATTCGGCCACACGGGGTCAGATTTACTTGCCGACACCTGGTTTATATGTTTGTGAATCTGATTGTGACGACATCAGTGCCTCACCAGACATGAACCTCACCGCACGTCACTGAATCCAAACTAACACAAACTACATTCAATAGCTTATTTCACATGGTATGTTACTTATAATGGATATTTTCGGCTCAAGTTTGTCAAACAATGCAGGATGGATGTCTCGTAAATGTGCATGGAAGTTGCTGGTGTTTGCCCTTAGAGCCGTATCTTTTTTTTCGGCAGGCTCTGCAGATTGCCAAGTCATAGCCTTGTTGGTCTTGTTTTTCAAATCCATAATAATTCCACACATCCAACTTTGCCTTCTTAAGTGGACAATATAAATGTGCACCATCACTGGGATCCAGATCCACTGCTTCCCATTAGCCATGACGGTGATTGATGGTAGTAAAGAACCATCCCCAATTCAGAATAGGCACAGAAGCTAACAAATTTCATTGCTATGATAGAGGGCCCCCTTGTGGGCAAACACCGGATCTAACATCTAAACATTGTACCGTAAGCGGAAGCATGAAGCAGTCTGGTGCTGTTAAGGCCATGAACCGGCTGCAGTTTTCTTTCAAAACAAAATAATACCTCATCTTCCGTCTCCAAATTGCTTCTTTTTGGCTCCGTTTACTGTGGCAAATGGTTGCAAGTAGCTAATGTGGTGTGCGTGGGTGTAGCGCAAAGACCAGGGGGAACATGTCACGGTGGTGTCAAGTTAACCGCACTGGTTATGTGCTTACATAAACTTTATTATCAAACATAATCAAACACAGGCAGATGTGTGTGTGTGTGTGTATATATATATATAAATGTATAAATAATAAATGTGTGTATTATAGGAGTGAACTTGCTCGTGGGCACAGAGTCAGGCCTGATGTTACTGGACCGCAGTGGACAGGGGAAAGTCTATCCTCTGATAAACCGTAGGCGCATTCAGCAGATGGACGTGTTAGAGGGACTCAACGTCTTAGTCACTATTTCAGGTAAAACTCAAATATCAAAATATATTTACACAATATCTGCCAGGTTGGACACCTAATTTCACTAAAACATAGTTAACATCATAAAATTAAATATTCAATATTCAAAGCTTTTATTGTCATATGCACAGTAAAGAAACATGTTTCCCTATGTAAGATTTTACTTTAAAAAATTTAAATAAAAGAAACGGCAAGATTTTTTTTTTTTTTTTTTTTTTTCTTGGTGATTTTTATAACGTTACTTCCTGGTTGGACAGGAAATATGACATACATAGAGGTAATTCCACAACTGTTACCCAGCAACACCTGTCATATGCAGTTTAAATGTGAACTCGTTCTCGACCTTTTCTCAGGTAAAAAGAACAAGCTGCGTGTGTACTACCTGTCATGGCTCCGGAACAAAATCCTCCACAACGACCCAGAAGTGGAGAAGAAACAGGGCTGGGTCAACGTGGGCGACCTGGAGGGCTGTGTGCACTATAAAGTCGGTATGTTTAACATGGAAGGGCATCTGATATACTACAGGAGGAGAGGTGTGGGGGTGGGGGCATCTGACACAGAGGGATATAACCTGGATGGGTGTGTGCACAATTAAGTTGATCAGTACAAAGTTGAGACAAAATACAGACTTTAAGAGGCAGGACACAAACAGTTCCTTTTAAAAAGTTACTACAATCCCAGCTGAACCTGTGTTGCCAGATCCTTCAGCTGCATATAGAGGACACATCTAAGGTTTTCACATTCTCAGTATATGGACAGGCCATGCCTCATGTGACAGTTCAGAACCTCCAGAATTACTAACTGAGCTGCAGAAGCTGCAATAGTACTGATTCATGATTGACTGCAGGTACAGGGGTTTAAGCAGTGACCATTCAGATCAGAGAGAGTTCTTTTAGGTTTAAACCAAGTGGATTTTAGCATTGAAGCTGGAAACCCAAATGAGAGATGTGAGGCTCATTGTGTGATTGGATAACTTGTTTTGGTTTTTTTTTCATTAAGAATAAATCAGCATTACAGTTGCTACCAGTAAAAGCTATATTTGGAATTTTTATGGAATTTGAAATCAAGATCTTGCATACTTGGGCCTTTTAATTATAAGATTGCAAAGTTTGGTGTATTTAGATGCTTCTCTGCAAGTATGTTTTAGTTCCAAAGATTCTACTGTGACCTAAATAACCACCTTTATTTATTAAATGCATGTTTTTGTTGGATTCCAGTGAAGTACGAGAGGATTAAGTTCTTGGTTTTGGCTCTGAAGAATTCTGTGGAGGTCTATGCCTGGGCCCCAAAACCCTACCACAAGTTTATGGCTTTTAAGGTCAGCTCCTGTCTGCTCCTCTGGCTCTGCTCCTCTGGCTCTGCTCCTCTGGCTCTGCTCCTCTGTTCTAACCTGTTCTTTTCTCCTCAGTCCTTTGGAGACCTTGTCCATAAGCCTCTCCTGGTTGACCTCACAGTGGAGGAGGGTCAGAGGTTAAAGGTTATCTATGGGTCGGTCTCAGGGTTTCATGCTGTCGACGTGGATTCGGGAGCGGTGTATGATATCTACCTTCCCACACATGTGAGTACTACTGACCAAAATACTTCTAAAAACAAAATACAACCCATATCTGTGCTAATAATAAACACTACAGGAAGACATGAGCATGGGAGGGCATCTGACACACAGGCGACCAGGGCCCGCATCTGTGCTAATAATAAACACTACAGGAATACAGGGGCATGGGAGGGCATCTGACACACAGGCGACCAGGGCTGGACCAGGGCTGGACCAGGGCTGGACCAGGGCTGGACCAGGGCTGGACCAGGGCTGGACCAGGGCTGGACCAGGGCTGGACCAGGGCTGGACCAGGGCTGGACCAGGGCTGGTCCAGGGCTGGTCCAGGGCTGGTCCAGGGCTGGACCAGGGCTGGACCAGGGCTGGACCAGGGCTGGACCAGGGCTGGACCAGGACACAGGAGGACATTTGACACAGGGCTGTTGGAGAATGGAAGGGTACCTGACATACAGAGGAATACAGGAATATGGGAGAGCATCTTACTCTTTCTGTGCTCAGATCCAGACGAGTATCCAGTGCCATGCGATCATCATTCTCCCAAACACAGACGGCATTGAGCTGTTGGTCTGTTACGAGGATGAGGGCGTTTATGTGAACACCTACGGACGCATCACCAAGGACGTGGTACTGCAGTGGGGAGAGATGCCTACTTCTGTTGGTAAGAAATCCTACTATTACTACAAATACTACTATACGTACTGCAGTGACGAACAATGCCTACTTCACATTATCTCGAACCAACCACAGGCTGTCTGTTTATTTTTGTTGTTGTTGATCGTAGTTTTTTGTTTATATTTGCAGCCTACATTAGGTCGAACCAAATCATGGGCTGGGGGGAGAAGGCCATAGAGATCCGCTCTGTGGAGACGGGGCATCTGGATGGAGTCTTTATGCACAAGAGAGCGCAGAGACTCAAGTTCCTCTGTGAGAGGAATGATAAGGTAGGTCCTGTTTTAGGTCCTGGTTCAGACCCTAGTTTAGAACTCGTTTTAGACCCTAGTTTAGACCTGGTTTTAGATCTGGTTTTAGACCTGGTTTTAAACTCTAGTTTAGAACTGTCCTGGTTCATTTCTGATTTAGTCCATGCCCTTTGGGAACGACAAGGTTTGACCTGCCTTAGGTCCTGGCTTAGGTCCTCGTTTCTGTGTAAACGCTGCACACCTGACGGGGCGACAGGTGCGTGGGAGAAGCACTTTGTCTGAAGAATAAAGGAAACTCCCGCATACTGTCTCACACTTAATGCAATTTTATTCTACACAATGTTTCGGTCGCTCTGACCTTCCTCAGGTATGAGGACAGCCCCTTCCTCTCCCCTTATATAAGTTAAGAGACCGCTCCCTTCAGTTTAGTCAACCAATAATAGTGAAGACGCATACATTCACAATCACACCCCAGTATATCCGGGCAAGATTGTGCATAATTCACTGTACAAATGTTTTTTGTGAGTTAAATCGCATGGATAATAACTAGAAAAATACAAAGATTATTATCAATCAGAAAAAGTAGCAGTTATATACTATAATTTTAACATTTTTGTAAAAAAAACAACATAAATTACATAACTGACACCCCCAACACGTTCCCATACATCTCCCTCATAGCTCAGCTTTAGGTCCTGCTTTAGGTCCTGTTTTGGGTTTTAGACCTGGTTTTAGACCCTAGTTTAGAACTGGTTCATTTCCCATTTAGTCCTTGTCCTTTTGTTTAGATTTTATTTAACAATAGTGTAGTTATTGTTTATACCATGTCCTGGTTTGGTTCTGGTTTAATCCTGGTTTAGTTTTGGTTTTGGATAAAATCTAATCTTCTTCCTCTTATTGTATTTCCAGGTGTTTTTTGCCTCAGTGCGTCAGGGCGGAGCCAGTCAGGTCTACTTCATGACACTGGGCCGCACCTCCCTCATGAGCTGGTAACATCCCAGAACTCAACCAGGACTAAACCAGGACACGAACCAGGACTAAACCAGGACTAAACCAGGACTGGGACAAGCGCCTTGGACTCCACAGCAGAGCAGAGGATAGCTCCCCCCTGTGGCCCTGCTTTGTCTGCACACAGGGCTACTCTTTGTGTCATAATAAAACTTTGTCATTGTGAAAAGCAGTGAGCGAGTGGAGGAATATATAACAGGACTTTTACTTTGAAAGGACAGCGCTCGGCTCACTGCTTCCTGTTTAGTCCAGGTCTGAATCAGGTAGAATTTGCTTGTTTAAAATACTAACACTGAGTTTGGTTAGCATCATAACTTTACCTTCAGAGTTTATTTGGAGAAAGAATGCCTTGTATCGCTTCATAGAGGGTTAATTTCCTCTCTCAAATAAAGCGTAGTTTCTTAAACCAAAACAGTCCTGAAATATCTGGGCTTTTCTTTAAAGAGCCCATAACAGGCTATTAGGCTGCAGGCTACAGGCTTTACTCATCACAAACATACCTGGAGTTGTATTTTGTTTCCTTCACACATTTAACTCACAAACCCTGCATATTTAGGTTTTCTCTCAAATAGAAAACACCTCCACCTTGTGATGTCATGTGTTAATACAGGATGTGCTCCACTGTGTTTTTAAACTCCACACACTTTCACTAGAATAATTTAAATAATTCCAGCCTTGTAATGGCCCATGTCTATTGAACAAAAGGTAAAAGATAGGTGATAACTTGAAAAATACCACTTCATGACATCACAAGGTGAAACAGAGCATTTTGAGCTTTGGAGATGTAGACAGATTAAAAATAAAGGGTTACTCACATGTGTGTGAATGAAACAAAACACATCAAACATGGATTAAAGCTCACAACAGTCAATTTTGCGCAATAATACCCCTTTAAAACAGGTTTATTTTTGTAAGTGAAATCTACTATTGTCTCTACTAGGGTTGGGTGAAATTCAGGTAAATATCTAATCATGCTATTATAACTATAGTTTAGACCTCTTCAAACGTGTCCTGAAATGTCCCTGTGTGCCAGATGCCCTCCCTGTGTGTCAGATGCCCTTCCTGTGTGACTATGGGGTCTTATCCTGTGCGAAAGCTGCTAACCCTGTGGTTTAGACCTCTACAAACATGTTCTGAAATGCATGGGATTCTTGGATTAGTTTAAAGTTCAGATTTCAGTGTCTCTTAGATGTGAATGCTCATGAACTGGTTTAAAATGAAAATTTCCAACTGAATCTTCATCAAATTGCAACGCAAGTACTAAAGAAGCACCAGATTAGTCTTTCTCCATAGAATTAAATGGTAAAGTTTGATGCTAACCGGACTAGCTAACACTATTCCGCTACTCGCTATCTGTCAAAAATCTCAAGCCAATTTCTGCCTTTTTGGAGTCGAGGTGTAGGGACCTTTTTTCTGAGCAAACCCAATAGCTACAGGGTACCACCACGATCACATGTTTTAACCTTCTAATCGCACCTCTTAGCCTCAAAAATACTGAAACAAACTTCTAATTTTCCAATGCACTGTTTTGAATGCTGCACACGACCTTAGGAGAAGTAATCCAACATATTTTAAAATAGTAACCGATATTTATCATGTTTTGGACGATGTTATAATAATTGACAAAAACAAAAAGTGGAATTTTACTGTGAAATTTGTAGCGCAGAGCCGTATACGTAGCATGGTTTTTGAGGGCGAAACGTGCATGCAGTCGACCGATCATGGCTTGAAAATGTTTGAAATAATACATGAATAATAAAAAAGGGCAACGTCACGTAACTTTCAGCGACACCCTTTCACAATAAAACACCGGTGCTTTTCATACACTAATGAATGGACTCAAATGGACCTGCTTTGGAGCTTTATTTTGAAACTCCTCCAATAATAATTTCCTTTTGTTTTTGAGGTCCGTGCCTTCTGTTTTAGCTGCCATCAATTGTAACCTTTTATTGTGAAGGTGTACCTACCTACTTAACCTACCTAACTTCCTACTGCTCTTATTTTGAAGGCCAAATCTACTGGACAGTGTTACCAAATGGCATATTTTTAAACTCCTTAACAATGCTTCGTTTTTACATTTTTACGACTGTCTGAGGAAATGGCTGCAGTTCTTTTGTATATCTCCACACTTTGTTGTTTACAGTTTTGTGCACCAAAATTTGAATATTTATGGTTTAATTTAGGGCTCCTGTTTTGTACTCCTTTTTTTTGTACCTTATCATTTAAACGTTTTATTTTTGCAAACAGGAAACAGCTCTCGCCCCTTCTGTGTGTTCTGTGGGAATTACTGTATTTTCCTCAAGGTCTTTTTTCCATTGAATAAAATCTTAAGTAATTTAATCTGTGTTCTTGTCATTTCTAGATTTCTAAATAAGTCACTATTTCTATTAGTTTATTAATGGGATATTTGGTACTTGTTTGTCTAATATTTCAGAATTTGGTTTAGTCCTGGGTTTAGTCCTGGGTTTTGGCTTTGTGCTGGTTTAGTCCTGGTTTAGAGTCTGATTTAGTTTTGGTTTAGAGCAAACATGCGCAAACTAAGGCCCGGGGGCCACACACGGCCCGCTGAATGTGACCAAATTATATTAAAATAGGTAAGGGTAAACCTTGTTCAAAGTTTTTTCTGCTGTGTGTTGTGGCCCATGTGTCAAAACGTTTGCCCACCCAAGGGTTAGAGTCTGATTTAGTCTTGGTTTAGAGCAGTGTGTCAAACTCAAAATTCATCGAGGGACAAAATTGAAAGCTGGGACTAAGTCGTGGGCCAAACTAAATATTGATTGAAAATTTTCAAAAACATCTGCATGTTTTTAGAAGGGGTGGATTAAAATTGAGTGAGGCAACAGGTAGCAGATGCCAATGATTGTCAACAGTAGTGGTGGGGGCAAAACATTCAAGGATTCATAGTATTAGCTATGGCGGCCGGCATGCCAATACATACACTCCAATACATATTTGCTATGATGTCGCGGGCCAAATATAATTATATCAAGTGCCAAATTTGCCTGAGTTTGACATGAGTTGCCTGTTTTTCTGAATATGCCTGAAAAAAACAAAACCATTATTGTGGTTCATCGAGGCCAGATTCTTCAAGAGCTCATTCAAGTGTTCATTAACGATGAGATGATGAACAAGAAAAATGTCCGCTTTAAAGTAATTCTTCCTGATGGAAAACTTGAAAAAGCTTTAGACAATGGAGGTGTAGTAAGGGATGTGCTGTCAAAGTTTTGGCAAGACTTTTATGAACAGTGCACCTTGGGAAGTGACTTCAAAGTGTCATACTTGCGACATGACTTTGGAAAAACAAGGAATGGGAAAGTGTAGGTCGAATCATTGCTTTTGGCTGGAAACAAGAAAAACATCTTCCAATAAAACTTGCTCCTGTTATTCTTGAGCAGGCTATTCTTGGAGATGTGGAGAGTGATCTTTTGGATAGTTTTTTCAAGTATGTATCACACTCTGAGCGAGTCATGTTTCAAACCTGCTTTTCAGATTTTGAAAGTATTGATGAAAATGAGTTATTAGAAGTTCTAGATCTCCATAACTGTCGCAGACTTCCAACATCAAACAACATTGAGCAAATTATGAGAGAGCTTGCTCACCAGAAACTTATTCAGGAGCCAGCATTTGTCATTGAACAGTGGAGTAATGTGCTTGTGGAGATGAAGTCAGAGCTGAAGGGCATAGCAGCAGCTTATGATGCATTACAGCCAAGATCAAAATTATGCAATCACTCGCTTATCCAACAAATCAAAATGCTTCTGAAAAACAGATGGTTAAGTATGTCAACACATATCTTCGAGAGTGTGACATGTTTCATCTTTCCAGGTTTCTTAGGTTTTGCACAGGGTCTGATGTATTTACTGGAAAACCCATCACTGTCTCATTCACAATAATTAATTTCTCACACTTGTGGTTGTTACTTGGAGTTGCCAGTTACTTATGAGAGTTATCCAGATTTTCGGCATGAAATGAACAAAGTACTGGAGAGCAATGTTTGGGTGATGGATATTGTGTGATATTGTTGATTTTTTTTTAGCCTAAATCAACAAAAGGTTCAGTTGTGTAGTTACTCGCACAATGTTACATATACAATTATTTTAAGTAGTTTTGTTCTTGTTAGAACTGTTATTGTTATCTGTTCATCTATCTGTTGAGGTATTAAACAACTGGTTTGTTTATATAGAGCATAAATTATTTTGTTTATGTGAACAATTATTTTCTAGAAGATGGAATGTTGATAGCATAATAAAAATACTTTGTGTTTGAAGTATTATTTCTGGTTCATTATTATTGATTAAATTGTCCATGCCTTCCTTCGTGCACGAGAGGGGGTTGTGACCAACTCGCGCTCTGCTCAAACCACTAAAGACCAGCGCTCACAGACCCAGGGCAGCGCTCACGAGGACACAGCCTCACGGCCCACTGACTTGTTCAAAACGCCAGAAACTTAACTGGAGCTTAATTTAGACCTATTTGTTTCTAAAGGTACGTAGGTGATAAACACAACAGTCCTCTTGTCTCCTCTGTTCTATTCACGCACATATTTACAATGTGCGCACTGGCTACAAGCTCAGTCATTTTGGACACGAGCGGGACCCGTCCAGGCCTCAGGGCGAGAGCGTTTAAGGGGATGCAAGTAGCGCACTGGAACGAGCGCTCATCACTCCAATACTCCAATACCTTGCATCACGTTTTGTATACCAATCAAAGCTGCTTTTTATACTTATTTAAATACTATTAAGCCATATTGGACAAACTATAGTTGAACAAAGGCCTGTCTTTCAGTTGAAGATGTCTGCAATCAGACTCGTACAATTTATTGACAGCAAAAGCAATACTCACAGAAACATGACATAATGTGACCACTAGATGGTCAGATGGACTTGTCAGAGGCGCGTTATCAGACGCTCGTGTCCAGAATGACTCGCGGAGGTCGTGCTGAGCTTGTAGCCAGTGCGCACATTGTAGTGTACAGAGCAGAAGAGACAAGAGGAGGACTGTTGTTTATCACCTACGTACTTTTATAAATGAATAAATTAAGCTCCAGTAAAGTTTCTGGCGTCTTGAACAAGTCAGTGGGCCGTGAGTGCTGCTCTGGTCCGGGTCTGTGAGGCTCGTCTTCCGTGGTCTGAGTGGAGTGCTAGTTTGGTCACAACCCCTGCTGGTTTATTGAGGAAATTATTAAAATACCAAATAAATGTAATTAAAACTGATCTGGTTTGTAAATGTTACATTCTCACTTTTATCAATCATAATTTCTCAAAAGTGTGGCGTTTGCATAAATGTCTGTATTGATGCTTCAGTCTCACATTCTGTGGAATGGAGGCACGTTACCAACAGTGATCCCACAGTAAATGTGGACTGCTGTATCCACATAGTGACGCGCGTGTTGGAGGGAGTCCACAAAGACTCCGGGCGGATCCAGGTTGTTACGACCCGGGTGATCAAACATATTAAAGAGACACATGAGACAAACGGGATATGAAAAGTTAAATAGTTTATTTTTAATAATTTTTTATTTACTTTAAAATGCCCCAAACCCCCTCCCGTGCCACAAAACAAACTAACAACAGAAAGGTGGACATGATGAGCCAAACATTACAAAAGGATGCGGCACCGGGACAACCTCGCACAGGGCCTGTGCTGACATCACTGACCTAAAACCAAACCATCCCCAAACCAACCTGATCAAACCAAAGGCGGAAACAAGACAGTCCCACCAGGTCAAATCTAACTGCAGCTCACAGGCCTGGTGCAGCCCGCACCGAGCAGCTCAGAGCCGAGGAGCGCGCCCCAGGTGAGGCAGACGAGACGGTGAGCAGTGAGCCCGAGCACGAGCACGAGCAAGCACGCACGAGAGCGCGCCATGGACTTACAAGCCGACGGTCCACCGCGGGCGGGCCGTCGCCTTTTCTTTACAAATTTACAGCTAGTACATTCACTTATGCGTCACATCCAAACAATTTACACATCAAATGAAAGTCGGACCAAATGCAACCATTTCCACCTAAAGTCACCACAAAGAAAGCCGTATTTACAGAAAAGCCAAAAATGCGGATTTGGACTTGTCTTACCTTTGAGGGCTCTGGTTCTGTCAAACATCTACATATTTCCACAAAATCGATCTCATTCTTTCCGTAGAGGTCCAAATAATATAATCCAGTCAAGAAATTGTGTCCACAAAATAACTTAGATCCTCCATGTCCAATCTGCTGCAGGAAAGTGAAATCTGCTCCGTCATTTTTTTGCATTTATTTTGTCAATTTCAGGCATAACAAACTTCAGACAACGCCAACTTTGTTTCTCAGTGAGAAACAAACGTGTTAGCTTCTGATTGACACCAAGTTTTGCCAATAAGGTGGGGGTTGAGGGTCACTGGAGCCCCAGACAGCGAATCAGTGCTACAGGTGACTGAAAGTGTACGCCCCACTCTCCCCCGTGTAGAATCGACCATTTACATCACACAAGTTTAGTGATGTTTTCTCCATACAGCCAATGAGCAGCTGAGCACGAGGATGTATGACATGCCATGGTTTTCTGTAAACAGACGTAGCAGGCCCGGTGCATAACGAAAGTAAATGCATCACGGCATTTTGTGCGTAAAGCCTGCGTAAAATTACGCACTGTGATTTTGCAACAGTTTTGCGTTCTAAACACGACGAAACGGATAAAACAAAGGCAGTACGCGACCGAGGACACTGTGGATGTTTGTACAAGTTATACCAGAGGCAACTCGGACCCGGAGCGGTCCGTGGCAGATTCCACGGTGGACTCAGAAGTGGAGGAGCTTATTTTTTGATGGACTGGATGCTGTTTTGGATCGGTAAGCCTGGTTCATTCTGCTATTTACATAATTGTAGATAAAATATATCGTGTGTAATCAGTAGCATCACTTCTGTGCATAGTGGCATTGGAACCATGGGCTCAGGCACATTTGTGTTTATCTGTATCAATTAGACTTCATTTGTCTATTGATTGAAAGGTGTTTTATTCTGCAGTTTACAGTATTGTAAGTAAAAATATAAGATGTTCACAGAATAACATTTACACTAACAGCCAATGAGCAGCTTAACAAGATGGTGTGTAGTTTAGTTTTACTGTACTGTTTTTAGCTTTACTGTACACAGTAGAATACAGTAGCTTTACTGTACACAGTAGAGTACAGTAGTTTTACTGTACACAGTAGAGTACAGTAGCTTTACTGTACACAGTAGAGTACAGTAGTTTTACTGTACACAGTAGAGTACAGTAGCTTTACTGTACACAGTTGAGTACAGTGTAGAGGCACAGCTCCACTCCATGTATCATTGTGCGTCCTTAACTGTTTTTGTGTGATGATTATGAATATGTGTATGATATAATATTACTTCACCCCTCTCAATTTTGTACTTTCTTGTTACTAATGTGTTTGTATTTTTCTTTAGGCACATGGGTGATGTTATCAGATGCTCTCATCGCTGTTACCAGGTTTTGCACAAAACAAAGCAATGGCATTTTGGCAAAGACATTTTTTCACCATTTTGTGGACGATCCATAATCATGTACAGTGAGCTTTTCACTGCTGTTCACAGTGTGTGTTTGTTCACTGTTTGCAGTGTGTGGAGTTTGTAAATATATATTTATTTTGACCCATACCACTTGTTTTGACTATATTTCATAAACAAATATGTATTTTATATTATGTTTTGATATGCTATATAAATTTACATAAGTAATAGAGCAGTGTGCAGATACAGATTCCTCTAAGTGTAAGCTTTCAGTAGAGCCTCATTCATGTCTGTGGGTTGAAGCACTCAAAAGTTATTGCAGTTTTTCCAAACGTTCTCCAAATGTCTCCATTTGGAGAGGTTTGGATAAACTTGGATACATCAAAAGTCCCTCCATAAAGTGCCTGGATTTAGTCATAATAAAATAAGTGTAAAAATCTCATTTTTTTATAGATTGACCTCAAATCTGAAATGTGAGACGTCAACAATATTTTCAATTGAAATATAGTCTATTTTTGTCCCCAGCTACCTACTACTGCTTTCTTCACCTTAATTTTTACAAAAAAATTTAGGCGAGGATGAGAAAAATCATTTTTTATGTGTGTTCCAAAGTGTATAAATACTTACCAGACAAACTTACAGTGATTCTTACACCTGAGGGTAAAACTAGAGGATGTTACCTTTACAAAGACCCCAAACTTGTGTAAATATTACTTATTGTAACAGTTATCATTTTAATTTGGAGAGGTCAGAACAAAGGCAATTTCACCAAAATGACCCGGAACGGTATTATACTGCGACTAGCCATGCCTCAAAACAAGCATAAATACAGAATACACATAAGATAATGGGGCAAAGGGGCGCCAGCACGTAACACAGGTACGGAACATTCACACGCCCGCGACATGCAGCGGATCAAAGCTTCATCTATGGATGGAGCACCGCCAGTCAGTGAATAGAGTCTTGGTGGGGAGTCCTGCATAAACAATGCATTCAGTTTTGGATGGACATCTTTTAAACTCTTAAGGAACAAACAACAACAAATCCTCTCTGGATATGCTCCTCCTCCTCCATAACGCATCACGCACTAGTCTCATTCACGCACAGGAGCCTTTATTCTCATAAAATTACGACTTTATTCTCGTATTATTACGACTTTATTCTCGTTGTACTATGAGTTTATTCTCGTAAAATTACGACTTTTATATATAGGATTCAGGCTCTTTAGCACCGTGTGTGGCTCCCTCTGGTGGCCTTTTGGAGAATTAAACAAAAACGTTATAGTAAATGCAGTGATACTCAGACCAGTTGTTATTAATCTTTTCATTTTACACAGAACATATCTAGACTTTATGTAAAAAAAAAAAATAACGATGAATTGCGTATGTTATGCAACTTTCATGTAAAAAGGGGGAAATATAGGTTTAAGGTTCTTTAGCATTGTGTCATGGTTTTGAACATTTGAAAATGTTATTATTGTAGTATGGAGATAAGTTCCTGCCCATGTTCTGGAAAAGAAAATATCTTTAAAGGTGCACTATGTAACTTCTCCATGGAGATGTTATGGCCTGTAATGTTCCACAGTATGGCATTAAATGTATCTATCTTGCGTTTATTTCATTATTCTTTCATATATTATTTTTGTGAGTGGGGTCGCCTCTTCAGAGATCTGACCTGTAACATGACCTGGTGGTGTCACCTGTCTGTTTCAATGAACAGATAAGCTTAATGCCACAGTGCGGAACATTCGGGGCAAATCAAAAACATCCCAATGGTGGCGGACAGTCCAGCTGAAATTTAGAGTGCACATTGAAGTGAATCACACTGGTTTAAAACATGATCTACCTGAATGAATTTTATAAACTAAACATATTTCCTTTGTGATTCCCAGTGATCGTTTCTGGACCATGATAAACGTTCTTGGAGATGCGCTGGCGCCCGGGATCATGGCTCACGTGTGTCGGACTTTGAGCGAGCGGCTTCAGCAGCAGCTTCGTCTGCAGGAAGCAGAAGAGGATCCAAACGGGTACGACTCACTCACAGAGTCTGCAAATGACACACCTATAGGCACATGAAACCAAAATACTGGCAGATTTATATTATTGCAGGTAATATACAGGTTGCTCAGGTACTTTTTATGTAAATATCTAATTTATTTGCGATTTAGAGGCCTGGAGGTGTAGTGCAGTGTGTTTTTACAGCATAATTGAGGAAAATATGGTAAATGGTCACAGTTTTATACAGCGCTTTTCCACTTTCAAGGCACTTAAAGCTCTTACCATCAAGGAACCACTCACACATTCATACACCAGTGAGGAGGGTGATAAGTGTTTAGCCCAAAGGCACAACTACAGTAATGTGGGAGTTAGAATGATGTTTTTAGGTTGAGAGAGGGATTCAAGCTGCCAGCCTTCGGGACACTCTATCAATTGAGCTACTGTCGCTCTAAATATATCAAATTAATTCTATAAAAGATGTCTGTGTAATCCCTCAGTCGTCCAGGTATGATCCATAGTAAAAGAAAAAATTCAGTTCTGTCAACTGGATTAAAAAAATCAAGAAAACATGTATGAAAATGACCTCAATCAAGTAAACTGCACATTATTTAGTATTAATCTCCTTAATTGGGCTAAAATGTATTATTAAGTGATTATAGACTTATTCTAAATACTATAATCAGCAAGTCAGTACAGTATTCAGTTTTGTGCCTGAACATGTGTGGATGTGTGCTTCCCTCTGGTGGCCATTTGGAGAATTACAAAGAAAAACATAATCGCAAATTCAGTGATATTCAGACCAGTTATCAATTATTTATTATCAGTTATTATTAATCTTTTCATTTTACATAGATCGGATCTACATTTTACATAAAAAACATTAAATAAAAAAACAAAAAAAAAAAATAAAAAATAACAAAACAAAATAAAATAATGAATTGCATATTGTGTTTTTCCAGAGAGACACTGTCATTTCCGTGGGTACTCAGAGTGTGGCCCTGTCGGATGCTCCTCTGCTGCCTCATAAGTGTGATTATGTTTATGACTTGGATGGAGACAGCGTGGTGGAGCGGCCTGTGCCCTGTTATAACCTCTGCAGAGTCTGAAGAATCAACTGAAAGAATACAAACTTCAAGGATAAACCCAAAAAAAAAAACTTTGAGAGGATTTTATGCCAGGAAAAGGCTGTAAGATGGAGAAACAACTGAGACTTTACATCATGGAAGACACACTACACACTGTATGGTGTCAACATGGGTCGTGTTATGCCTAAAACAGATTTTCTGAAAGGACTTGCAAAGGATTCTGGGATGAATGATCCGATAAAGTAAATAGATAAGTTTTATGTTGGTGTGAAAGTCGACAAGGATGCAGCAACCATTATTGAGCAGTTCAAAGCCTCATTTACATAGGTCTATTTTACAACCACCAGAGATTGATTTTTATTAATTTTAATTTTTTTATTGCAAAGGATAAAATCTGAGTTATATGTTTGTCCATGAGGTTCAGGAGACCATGGCGTCCAGTTTCAGCCACTCGCCCGACAGCAGCGACATGTAAGTCCCTATGCTGTGGGGTTAAACCTTTCATTTGTTGTTTTATTGTGGCAGGTACAGGTAGGTATTGTCACAAAGTCTCTAGGGAGTAGTACTATGTCTTTTTACTTCATAATGTCATGACCACACCTGGGATGACCAGACACCTTACAGTATAGTTCATCTATATCGGCCAATAGACAATAAGAGACGTGTTGAGGTGACTGACCAAACCTGAGAAGAACAGCTGTTAAGACTCCTCACACCAATCGTCATGAGACGCTTCTGACAAAGACTGAAGGTGACATCCAAACATCATCATCTTTTATTTATATTGTCGTATATGAAAGAACAGTTAAACTGTCTCTTTTGACACAACAGCTCCTCACAGACTAAACCCAACATACCAATCATCTTGAGTTTGTAGTGATGGCACAGCTTCAATTCACATGTGATTTTCTGACAGAAGCACTGCCACAAATGAATCACTGCAATTGTGTGTTGATAAATGCTCATTTATTTTAAACCACAAGTTGTTGTTGTTGTTGTTGTTGTTGTTGTTGTTGTTTGTTTCCTGTTTGTTTGTGGGTTTGGGGCTATCCTAGTTATTGTCTAAATTTTTGTGGTAATAAATATTAAACTCATGAAAATGGTGTTTCTTCTCATTCATTATTAGTAATATTAAAGGGAACTTTTTCTTATCCCATTAAAATTCAGACCAAATAGGAAAAGCACTCATGTAAATAACAATATCCCTAACTTATTGTGAGTAGTGTATATAATCAGTCATCAGCGCTTTGGGCCAGTCCATGTGCTTCTGCACATGGACTGGCCACCACTGACCATCACAGTTCATCTTTTGAATAAACACATAGAGCTGTGTCTGAGAGAACACCAAAGCCTTTCATTTTGGAGATGTAAGAGTGTGCAGTTTACTGTTAAACTAATGTGATTTTATTTCTCTGTATAAAAAGACCTACATTTCAAAACTTCTTCTCTGCAGAAGAGGAATGTCAGGAGTGGGATTTGAACCCACGCCTCCATGTGGAGACCAGAAGACCCTGCTCTGAGGAAGCTGTTCTCCTTGAGTCTGGCGCCTTAGACCACTCGGCCATCCTGACAGCCTGCTGCCGGGAGGGCTTGGTGTCTACTGTCAGTATGTAGGCCCTGATACATTATTTCTGATTTAACTGGCACAAATGACTATACTCATACTTACTTGTTGGATTGGCACCAAGCACATATAACTAGTGCATCATTTGCAGGGCCTTTAAATCTGAGATGTCATTTTACAGCTGCAGCAACAGTGGTGTATCCAAGAAGAATGCCAGAAGCACTATAGTTAACCAATATTCAACCTTCAGTGAAGCAGCCCTTGAGGCTGTCTGCATCCCTGCAATCTGCTCAAAGCACAACAAAAGTCAAACAGATTTCCAGGAGTGGGATTTAAACCCACGCCTCTATTTGGAGACCAAATGTGTCAGGACTTTACTTTAAGTCTGATGCCTTGGACATCCAAGCCGTTCTGACATGTGCCTTACTTCCAATTGAGGATGAAAGTTCCAATATTAGGACAAAGTAAATATTTTGGCATTTCTTCCACTTCATAAAGTTTTACGTGTACTTTTTGTACTTATACAGAGGTCATGCCTTTTACCAGTTAAAGACATGGAAGAATGGTCACTAATCACAATGCTGTGCAACTTGTAGAGAGTCTCTATTGTTTTTCTATCTGTTCTCTAGATGTGTCGTGAGATTAGGTTGGCAATCTGACCCCAGGACATGTGTTGCAATTTATTTGTCTTGAGATGAGGTTGTCAGTGGTTGTTGTGGATATCAGTTCATCAAATTTAAAAGTCACATCACCCAACGTGGGGCTCGAACCCACGACCCTGAGATTAAGAGTCTCATGCTCTACCGACTGAGCTAGCCGGGCACTTGTAGCATTCATAGACCTGTGTTTGTTCCAGATGATCAGATCCCAATAGACGTAAATTTGTCTTGAGATTAGGTTGTCGGTGGCTGTTGTGGCTGTCAGTTAATCAAGTTCAAAAGGGCTCTTGCCCAACGTGGGGCTCGAACCCATAACTGAGATTAAGACGGGGAAAAAAGGGCTTATAGCTGTTTTGCTTCATAAAAATGGAATACACTCCAAGGAAAAGCAAAACTGGATACGTTGGTGAAAAGATCAGAATCAGAAGAATCAGAAGAAGTTTTATTGCCATTGTCAGTGAGCAAAGCTCACAGACTAGGAACTTACTTCTGTGATAAAGTGCACATAGAAACACACAAGAAAAAAACACACTGACTAAATACAAACACAAATAAGGGCATGCAGGAGGTAGAAAATATATACAACAGCAGCATCAGGACAACAGTGCAACATGGGTTATTTAGTGACTAGTGTTATAAAGTGTCCAGTTTAGTGCAGGTTTATGAAGTGTTCATGAGAGAAACAGCAGAGGGAAAGAAACTGTTCTTATGACGAGAGGTTCTGGTCCTGATGGACAGTAGCCTCCTGCCAGAGGGAAGTGGCTGAAAAAGTCCTTGTCAAGGGTGAGAAGTGTCAGCTGCTATATGACCTGATCGCCCTTGAGTCCTGGAGACTTACAGGTCCTGGAGAGATGGAAGGCTGCAGCCAATCATCTTCTCAGCAGAGAACAATGCGCTGCAGTCTCTGTCTGGCCCTGGCAGTGGCCCCAGAGAACCACACAGTGAT
The DNA here is from genome assembly GCA_019594935.1 of Periophthalmus modestus. NCBI lineage: Eukaryota > Metazoa > Chordata > Actinopteri > Gobiiformes > Gobiidae > Periophthalmus > Periophthalmus modestus. The sequence goes on from JAIEZT010000198.1 coordinate 1,969,061, forward strand.
GGAGGAGGTGAGGATGGACTCAATGAGTCATTCTGGCATGTGCCTTGCTTCCAATTGAGGGTGAAAGTTCCAATATCAGGACATTACTCAGACTATATAAAGGACATAACACCAATAGAAAATATAGTGGTGTATGTGCATTCTCATTGATGACCAAACCTGAGAACAGCTGTTAAGACTCCTCACACCAGTCGTCATGAGACGCTTCTGACAAAGACTGAAGGTGACACCCAAACATCATCATCTTTTATTTATATTGTCGTATATTGTCATGCCACAAATTAATCACTGCAATTGTGTGTTGATAAATGCTCATTTATTTTAAACCACAAATTGTCGTTGTTGTTTGTTTCTTGTTTGTGTTTATTTTATTATTTTTTTTTTTTTTTCTTGTTTTTTTATCTTGGATGACCATGGCAAAGCAAGCAGAGGGTGATGAACAGAAATCCTTAGATGTCAGTTAAGAATTCTGTGCCACATGGGACAGATGGAACAAAATGAGCAGACGGCCTCTCATGTCTCAGGTGTTTGGGGTGAATGATGCATGGTGCATGTGAACAAGAGTAAAGTTAAATCTAGTGCGCTGGGCTTGGTCCACAGACAGCAGCAACTTGTGTTGCACAAAATGTAGTAGTGTTGTGTTGAGCCATGTTATAATGCTGTTACGTCCTCAAAAACAGACCTGGAGTTGTGTTTTGTTTCATTCACACGTTTGATTAACACTTTATTATTAGTCTGTCTACATCTCCGAAGTTCAAAAGGCTCCGTTCCACCTTGTGATTTCATGAAGCAGTAGTTTTCAAGTGAACAGCTCCTTTTATTTTTCGTTCTATAGAGAATGGAAATTCCTTGGCTGAAATGATCCAAATGATTTTAGTGAAGGTGTGTGGAGTTTAAAAACACAGTGGAGCTCTTCCTGTGTTATGACATCACAAGGTGGAACAGAGTGTTTTCTGTGTTGAGAGAAGAACTCAGCCTAAATGGTAAATGATCACAATTTTATAATGAGCTTTTCCACCTTCAAGACACTCAGAGCACTTTACATGAAGGGACCATTCACACAAACATTCACACTTTCAGTGCACACAGACACTGGGGGTGAGGTGGGTTAAGTGTCTTGCCCAAGAACACAACGACAGCATTCATCTGTGGAAGGTGGACTCCTCTACCAATGATGTTTCTGACTCGAGTGGTTGTTGAAACCGCCAACCTTCAGATCAGAGAACGAACACTCACCTGAGCTACTGTCGCCCGAGCTTAAATGTGGAGGGTTTGTGTGTTGAACATGTGTGAATGAAACAAAACACAAACAGGTCTGTTTGTGATGAGGAAACAGGATTATGATAGTGAAAGTAGTGTAATATGGACCCTTTAAGCCTGAGACAAGTGGTTTCTTATATCTAACCAAAGGGAGGGTTTGAATTTGCCTGAACAGCTCGTCCTTTCTACATTCTGTTTGAAATTAGAAGGTTTTTAACTGGACCATAAGGACTTCAAACCCCCGTCCTGACTTCTGACAGTCCAACGTCAGCTGTTAATTTGTATCATGTGTCTCTCAAATGCAGGAGGCATCTCCTCACCAAAATTCTCATAACTCACTTCTTTTACCTCAGATAAATAATAGTTTGGTGCTTCAAATGTTGATTTTGCACAAATTCACTCTATTTTTTATCCACCATGTTTGTTTTGACCCTAACAGACCATTCGTCTCTCTGATTGGTTATTCCGTCTGTCAATCACAGCCTCTGAAATTGGAGACAGAATACGAGTCCAGACTCACTTGTCTTTGTAAAGTTTTGTGTGGTTCTGGCTGGACAGGCAAGGTCACCTGTCATTTTGAACACAAGGAAAATTCTCTCAGCTCGAAGTTTAGTGTGTTACTCATTGAAACCCACCGACACACAGGGAGAAACCTGCAAACTCCACATAAAGGCCCTACGTGCAGTGCACAGGAATGATACAATAGTGACGTCTTCATCAGGAAAACCAGGCACTGGAAGTTCATGTATTATTAGTTTGTAACTTTTCTATATATTTCACAAGAACTATTCCACTGAACAAAGTGCATTGAACACAAAGGACAAAAACTGAACTGTATTTTAAGTCACTTTATTTTATTTTTTCACTCAATTGGAATTTGGCAAGAATCACAAAAACAACATGTTGCTTTAAGAATTTTATTTGAAAGATTAATTTGTTTGTTCCTTTTAGCTTGGTTCGTGAATCATCTGAACATATTCTTTTGAACATGTTTGTGAGGGGGTGAATTTCTAATATTTAATTTTACTGTTTTAATTTGATATTGAATTTTAATGTATTATTTTAAATATTTATTTAAATTTATTAATTTGATATTAAATTAATTTGTATTCAATTTAATTTGCTATGAATTTCAGGGAAATGTATGCATTTCACATGTTTTCTGTTACAGATTAAAAAACATTGTTATCAAAGTAATTTCTTTGTTGTAAATTGGCCTATATTTCTTTCTTTTTTGTTTTGTTTTTTTCTCAGGGGGTTGGTCTGGTCTGCTGCAGGAGGGGCCGTCATCACCACCAGCTCTGAGGAAACAAACACAAGAAGAGGGAAAACAGAAAGCACAAAACACAATATCTGATCCCTAACATTTCATTTATGTTTTTTGGGTTGTTTTTTTTTGTTTGCTTGACACACACAAGAACCACACTATTTACAACAGAAATAACACAATGATAACTAATACTTTTTTTTTGTTTGTTTGTTGTTTTTTTTTTGTTTCACACTAAAACACAAGAACCACACTATTTACAACAAAACTTCAGAACAATAACTAATACATGTATGTACATATGTATTTTTGGGAAGGGTCACGTGATGGTGTAGTGTTGGAGTGACCTGTTTTGTAGGCGGCTTACATGGTTTTGTCGCCAACAAAACTTGTCACCACATCATTGTGTGACCCTTCTGAGGAAGACTATAGGAAGTAGCTGAAACATGTAAAGCACACCTACTATTATACTAATATCAATACATACATATGTTGTTGGGGTTTTTTTTTGATTTTTTTTTTCCACACCTATGTACAATATGATACAGTGTCATAGTTATTTGGGATCTGTGGAGTCCCAGGTCAGAAATGATCAAATGTCAGAAATACAGGAGATGAATGGTCTGAAGGCCGCTGCAATAGAAGCCGAAAGCGTAGCAAGAAGAGCAAGGAAGGCCTTAGCAAGGGGAGCAGAGAGGACCTTAGCGGGAGGAGCAACGTGGGGCTTAGCAAAAGGAACACGGCGGACATTAGCAAGACAAATAGCAAGAGGAACAGGACGGGGGTGAGTAGGGGGAGCAGGGAGGGCCTTAGCAGGAGGAGCAACGTGGGGCTTAGCAAAAAGAACATGGCGCCCGCCAACAGGACGAATAGGGAGGGGCTTAGTAAGAGGAGCAGTGCGGGGGTTAGAACGGGGAGAAGGGAGGGGCTTAGCAAGAGGAGCAGGGCAGAGCTTAGCAGGAGTAGCAGAGGGGAGCTTTGGAAGCTGAGCAAAAGGGGCAAAGAGGTACATAGGAAGAGGATCTAAGAGAGGCTTAAGCAGAGGAGGAGAAGCAGAGAGGTGCTTTGGCCGGAGCCTAGCCGGAGAAGCAGGTGGGAGCCTGAGCCGCCAACGAGGAGCATAGCATTTCTAAAACTGCGAGGTCTTGAGGCTGACTCCACAACATGCACTTGTTTTTTTTTATAAATTTTTAAATATATATATATATATATATATATATATATATATATATATATATATATATATATATATATATATATATATATATATATATATATATATGTGTGTATATGTATATGTATGTATGTGTATGTGTATGTATGATGTGTATGTATGTATGTGTGTATATATGTGTGCATATATGCATGTATATATGTGTATGTATGTGTATATATATATGTATGCATGTATGTATGTATCTCTGTGTGTATGTGTGTATACATGTATATATTATAATCTATTTGTCTTTTATTGTTATCTTGTCCTTTTGTATTATGTAACTATGTTTTATTTGCTGCTGCCGCTTGGCCAGGACTCCCTTGAAAAAGAGGTTTTTAATCTCAATGGGACTTTTTCCTGGTTAAATAAAGGTTAAATAAAAAAATAAAAATTAAAATAGGGGGGCAAAGCAGGAGGGGAAGCAAAGAGGTGCTTTGGACTGAGCCTGAGCCGCCAACAAGAGGGGGGCAAAGCACGAGGAACAGAGTTGGAGAGAGAATGGGAAGTAAGGAGGGGCCTGAGAGGAGCAGCAGGGGTGGGCATAGTGGGAATAGCAGGTAGGGGTATAGCAGGAGCCACAACAAAATACTTAGCAAAAGGAACAGGACGGGCCTTAGCAAGACGAATAGGGAGAACCTTGGCAAGAGGAGTAGTGCGTGGCTGAGCAGGAGGAGCAGGGACGGGGATAGCAGGGTCAGCGCTGGTGGTCATAGCGGGAGCAGAAAGAAGGGGCATGGCAGGGGCAGCGGGGAAGGGGATAGCAGGAGCAGCAGAGGTGGGCATAGCAGGAGCAGCAGCAAGGGGATAAACAGGAGTGGCAGGGAGGGGCATAGGAGGAGGAGCAGAGAGAATCTTAGCAGGAGGAGCAAAGCAGGGCTTAGCAAAAGGAACAGGGCGGGCCTTAACATGACGAATACGGAGGGGCTTGGCGAGAGGAGCAGGGACGGGCATAGCAGGAGCAGCGGAGGTGGGCCTAGCGGGGGTAGCGAGAAGGGGCATAGCGGAGGCAACAGGGAGGGGTATAGTAGGGGTAGCGAGGAGGGGCATGTCACGAGTAGCAGGGAAGACCTTAGCAGGAGGAGAAACACACGGTTTAGCATATGGAACAGGGCAGGGCTTAGCAAGACGAAGCATACGGTGCAGCTCAGCAAGAGGAGAAGTGAGGGGCATAGCGGGAGGAGCAATCCTCCCGCCCTGTTCCTTATTAGCATAAGGAACAGGGCGGGCCTTGGCAAGACGAATACGGAGGGGCTTAGCAAAGAGGAGCAGCAGAGAGAGGCTTGGCAAGGGGCAGCCGGGATAGGTATAGCGGGGGCAGCAGGGAGGGGCATAGCAGGAGCAGCAGGGAGGGGCCTAACCGGAGGGGAAGGGGGGGCATAGCAGGGGTAGCAGACGGGGGCATGGCAGGTATAGCGGGGGTGGCAGGGAGGGGCATGGTAGGGGCAGCGGGCAGGGGGATAGCAGGGGTAGTGAGAAGGGGCATGGCGGGGGCAGTGGGGAGGGGCCTAGCAGGATTAGTGGGGAGAGGTATGGGCAGGAGCAACAGGTAGGAGCATCGCAGGGACAGCAGGGAGGGGCATGGCAGGAGTAAGAGGGATGGGCACGGTGGGGGTGGCAGAGAGGGGCATGGCAGGGGTAGCAGGGGGAGGGGCAGTAGGGAGGGCCTTAGCGAGATCAAGCATACGGAGCAGCTCAACAAGAGGAGAAGTGAGGGGCATAACTGGAGGAGCAACGCAGGGTTTAGCATAAGGAACAGGGCGGGTTTGGCAAGACACTACGGACAGGATTGGTGAGAGGAGCAAGGAGAGGGGGTCTTGGCAAGACGACTACGGACAGGATTGGTGAGAGGTAGCAAGGAGGGGGCATAGTGGGTGCAGCGGAGGTGGGCATGGCGGGGGTAGCGGGGAGGAGGAGCATAGCGGGAGCAGAGGGGAGGGGCATAGCAGGATTAGCACGGAGGGGCATGGCAGGAGTAACAGGGAGGGGCATAGGAGGGGCAGCGGGGGTGGACATGGCAGGGGTAGCAGGGAGGGTCATGGCATCAGGAGGGAGGGGCATAACCAGAGGGGGAGGGAGGGGCATGGTTGGTGCAGCGGGGAGGGGCATAACAGGAGGAGCAGAGGAATTCTTAGCAGGAGGAGCAACGTGTGGCTTAGCAAAACAAACAGGTCGAGCATGACGAATACGGAGGGGTATGGCAGGAGCAGCAGAGGGGGGCAAAGCAGGGGTACTGGGTAGGGGCATAGTGGGGGTAGCGAAGAGGGGTATGGCAGGGGCGGCAGGGAGGGGCATGGCTGGAGATGCAGGGAGAGGCATGGCAAGAGCAGCAGAGATGGGTATGGCAGGAGCAGGAGGGAGGAGCATAGCAGGAGGAGCAGGGAAGACCTTAGCAGGAGGAGCAATGCGGGGTTTAGCATAAGGAACAGAGCGGGCCTTAGCAAGACCAAGCATATGGAGCAGCTCAGCAAGAGGAGAAATGACGGGCATAGCAGGAGGAGCAACGCAGGGTTTAGCATAAGGAACAGGGCGGGCCTTAGCAAGACGAATACGGAGGGGCTTACTAGTGGGAGCAGTGCAGGGCATGGCAGGAGGAGCAGGGAGAGGTATAGCAGGGGCAGCAGAGGTGGGTATAGCAGGAGGAGCAGGGAGGGGTATGGCAGAAGCAGCAGGGAAGGGCATGGCAGGAGCAGCAGGGAGGGGCACGGTAGGAGCAGCAGGGGGTGGCAGAGCAGGAGCCGCAGGAAGGGGCATAACAGGAGCAGCGGAGGTGGGCATAGCGAGGGTAGCGGGAAGAGGCATAGCAGGAGCAGCAGGGAAAGGCATAGCAGGAGCCGCAGGAAAGGGCATGGCAGGAGGAGCAATGCAGGGTTTAGCATAAGGAACAGGGTGGGCCACAACAAAATGAAGCATATGGAGCAGCTCAGCAAGAGGAGAAGTGAGGAGCATAGCAGGAGGAACAATGCCGGCTTTAGCATAAGGAACAGGGCGGGCCTTAGCAAGACGAGTACGGAGGGGCTTAGCAGGGGGAGCAGTGCGAGGCATGGCAGGAGGAACAGGGAGGGGCATAGCGGGGGTAGCAGAGGTGGGTATAGCAACAGAAGCAGGGAGGGGTATGGCAGGAGCAGCAGGGAGGGAGATAGCAGGAGCAGCAGAGGTGGGTATAGCAGGAGGAGCAGGGACGGGCATAGCAGGAGCAGTAGGGAGGGGCACGGCAGGAGCAGCAGGGAGGGGCACGGCAGGAGCAGCGGGGGTGGTCATAGCAGGAGAAGCAGGGAGGGGCAAGGCAGGAGGAGCAACGCGGGGCTTAACAAAAGGAACCTTACCAAGGGCCTTAAAAAGATGATTGCGTTGGGGCTTAGCAGGGGGAGCAGTGCAAGGTATGGCAGGAGGAACAGGGAGGGGCATAGCGGGGGTAGCAGAGGTGGGTAAAGCAGGAGGAGCAGGGAGGGATATGACAGGGGCAGCAGGGAGGGGCATAGCAGGAGCAGCGGGGGTGGTCATAGCAGGAGGAGCAACGCGGGGCTTAACAAAAGGAACCTTAGCAAAGGCCTTAAAAAGACGATTGCGTTGGGGCTTAGCAGGGGGAGCAGTGCGGGGCATGGCACGCGGAGCAGGGAGGGGGATAGCAGGAGAAGGCAGGGGCAAAGCAGGAGCCGTGAGAGAAGGAAGGAGTGTGTGTGTTTGCGTGAGTGTGTGGGTGTGTGTTTGTGTCAGTATGTGTGTGTGTTTGTGTAAATGTGTGTGTCTGTGTGTGCAAGAGTGTGTGAGGACTTAGCTCCAGACGTGTGCAGGAGGTCTGGACGTCCGGAGCAGAGCTGGGCTTTGGCTCACACAGATCTGTGGAGAGAAACATTTGTGTCAGACACCAATGCTGCAAACAAGCCTCACATACAATAATACAGTAAACCCAACAAAAGGGACCTAAATGACAAAACTGTAGAGACCAAAACGCTTCTCACGTTAATTTCTAAAATTTCATTTTATGTCAAAAGCTGAAAGCACATGGCAAAACAGCAACTGTTGAGCTGTTTGCATACATGCTATATTAGAAGATACTGTTTTGATTTGTTTTAATAACCCCAAATGCATGTGAATGTTATGAAATAATTTGGTTTTGATCAACAATATTTTGATTGGTTTATCTAACTCTTATGTAAACACCCTGAACTAATATAGTGAATTTCTCATGTTTTTAGGTCAACTATATTTGCAGAGTATAGTTACAGTGCTTTTATGCAAAAGTATCCAGTTAGTGAGTGCATCTCTATTTCAACATACACATTCATCTGACACACTGTGTGGACCTCTAAAGTGTCCTGTACAACACTGTATTCTCAGCCGCTCAAAGGCAACAGTGGAAAAAGCATTAGGTGAAAACATATGGTCTTCTGGTAGTTCAAGTTTAAGGTTAATAGGTTTCTTTGAAAGGACAAAACATTTAATAAAATGTGGTATTTTCAAATGACAAACCACAAAAATGAGCAAAACTAAAGGACTAACGTGAACATGGAAAGTGGTCAGTAGAGGTCTGGGTGAAAATGTCCCAAAGTTAAGTCTTTTTTTCCGAAGAAAACGTTGAATAAAGCTCGTAAATACAGGTTTTTGTCACAGCCGAGCTTTGCATGAGTTTGAAACATGACCTTGGCAACAAGCGTCCATCTTTGCATCATCTATAACAGCCTGTAAAATATGATCTATAGCGATTGACCTTTCTTTTTTCTTGTTTTTTTGTTTTTGTTTTTTTTTTTACATCAAACTAAGATTACCTTTAAATATGGTAGGATTACTGTCGCTGCTAACTGCTGCTAGCCTGCCTGACCACTGTCATCCAGACTACTGCTCTTTTTCTCCAGTAGGCCTAGGTGACAGTGGCGCAAACATGCCCCAGAATAGAATAAATATGATCAGGATAAGAAATAAACCTAAATCAGGACTAATAATACCGTACAGTGAATGGGTAAAAGGATTAGTGCTGTGACTCACGGGGTCACGGCCCTCTCCCAAAGTGAGCCATGAGCGTTCATCCGCTGATAGCGAACAGTATATGTAGCCAAGCTAACAAGCTAACAGTATATTCAATTCAATTCAATTCAATTAATTTTTGTAGAGCCCAAAATCACGACAGCAGTCGCCTCTTAGGGCTGAACATGAGAGTTGATTAACCAACAGAATTAGAAAATCAACAGTGAAACAGAAACAGACAAGCAAATTAGAAACAATACATGTACCAAGCTAACAAGCTAACAGTATATGTACCAAGCTAACATTATATGTAGCCATGGTAACAGCACGTACACAAAAGCCACTCCGTGGTGCAATATCGCCTCTGCACTGAGAATGGATTAGCCCAAAATGAATTCAACTTATGAGTAGCCCAAGTACGTTTTACATTAAAACTAAATTACTCAAGTAGTTGCAAAGATGTATAAATAAATAAATACATAAATAAATAAATAAATAATTACTCAAGTAAATCCAGTATTATGTGCTGTATTTGAGGACTGAGCACTAGCCTCTGCCCTGTTCACACATACTAATTATTTTCATTTTGTATGAAAAAGAAATCATAAACACACAAGGGGGCACATTCTTTGAATAAACTCACTGTAAGCATGATCTGGGTTTTGTTATATATTTTGATATATTGGTTGTATTCTGTGTAATACATAAGGACTAACGTGAACATGGAAAGTCACAAACCTCACGTGTTTTTCACACAAGTCTCGTAGTCCGAGTCAAGGCGCGGTCAGTAGAAGTCTGGGGGAAGTCTGAGTGAAGTCTGGGTCCAAAGTTATGTCTTTTTCCGAAGACATCGTCAAATGAAGTTTACAACAACAGATTTTTGGCGCAGCCGAGGTTTGCAAATTTGCAATGAGGCGGGAGCGTTTGAAACATGCGCTTAGCAACAACAACAACAATAGCACGCACGTGCGCACTGACGTCAGCACGCGCGTCTTTGCGCCATCTATAACCAGAGGTGGATGAAATACTCTATTATGTTAAGTAAAAGTCCACATACAGGAGCAAAGAAAGTACCTGTTTAAGATGTACTTAAAGAGAAAGAAGTCATTTTGCGCATATGTTGAGGTCCTGTAAGGCTTCAAATGTATTGATTTTGATTGATAAAGATTTGTGCTGAATTTTGTTCAATAGAAACGAATGAATCTAGATGTTTTTATTTGTACTTTATTTTCTCAAACTATGAACGTGTTACAAATAAACCCTTAGCCTTTTTAGCAGGTCTCAAACAATAATAAAAATACTTTTACTTTTCAGCCCAGCTAAAAATGTAGTGGAGTAGAAAGTACAGATACCTGCTCTCAAATAAAGTGAAGTAAAAGTAAAAAGTATCTACTTTAAACTTTAAGTAAAGTACAGATACCTAAAAGGACTGTACTTTACTACTTTTACTTTGTTACGTTGCACCAGTGTATATAACCCACAGCGTGTTAAATATGATCTATAGCTCCTATTACGTGGCATCACAGGCCGTCCTGTCTCGATGTGGGGACAGCAGACTCTCTTTGACAATCTGCTCTCTGTTCAAAGTCCACTAGCCCAAAATATCCAGGTCAAAGAAAGTGTCAGATTTCTAATGTGGCCTGTTTATCCTTTTTTTTTTTCAAACTAAAATGGTTTAAGTTCCCTGTAAATAGCCGACTGACAGATTGTACTTTGCTCCAGTCGGCCGAGGTGACAGCTGTGCAGATACCTGCTCTGATGTCCTCTAGCGCTGTGGGCACCTGTGCAGATACATGTCCCAGAGTGGAATAAATATGATCAGGATGCAGAAGGTTTGTATGCAGCCATTCTGGGGTAGATTATATTTGCTAAACTGAAGAGAATGAATGAATTCAGCTTAGAAGTAGACCAACACTTTAACATTAAAGCTAAATTACTCAAGTAGTTATAGAAAGAAAGAGTAAAAAAAAGTAATTGGCAGAAATACTAGGCTACTAAATGATCTCTTTGGAGGCAACATCTGCTTTAAAGTCATACTTGAGACAAAGCAGCGAATCGTTTACAAGGTAAGAGTGTGGCTTGTCAAAACCTGATCTCAGAAGATAAGCAAGGCTGGGACTGGTCAGTACTTGGAAATCAGGTGCTACAGTGGTGTGTCAGTGGCAAAAAAAAACAAAAAAAACAAACTGTTGTTGTGTCCTTAGGCAAGGCACTTCTCCCATATTGCCTAGTGTGAAAGTGGTGAGTGAGTGTTGGTGGTGGTCAGTGGTTGGAGGGGCTGATGGCGTAGACTGCCAGAAGTATATAGTATAGATAGTATTGTAATGCCCCGTGCTCACAGGTAAGAAGTACACGCCTTGTTCTTTTCAATGTGTTTACTGCCAAGATGATGGCTCACGCTCACTCTTAAATGTAAAAAGGGAAGCTGCTGTAGATTAGCTATTGGCTGAACTATTGCACCACATTTCACAATTAATAATGACACAACTTGACTTTGACTTAAATCTAAACTAGAAGTGCTCTGATATTCTAAACACTTCAGAATTTCAAAGTGAGTCGTTTTACTCTAGACAGGAAACAGCTAAAACTAAACTAAAATCTTCTCCTCTGGTGTCTGCGCTTTTTGTGGCACATGAAAAAATCATTTAAGACTGAAAAATCCTGTAGTGTGTAGCGGGCTTCAGTCTTAATAAAGTGATTTTTTTTCCCAAACTGACTCCTCCTCCTCGTCTCACCTGGTTTGTTGGATCTGAGAGAGAAGATCGTCGTAATGTTTTTATCATTTGAAACTTTATTAATGACCAGCTGATGTATTGATTTTTTGTGAAGCTGTTAAGTGCATGTTTGAATAATCCTGTATTGTCCTGTAGTCAAGGCTTCAGGGCTTAGAAAATGTGTTTTCTCCAAACACTTTTAAATGAAAGCATGAGAAATGAGAGGTGTAAGCAGTGTAAGCAGGGACTACCAGACTTCCATCACCCCAGACACTTCCTACAGCTCCTCCTGTGGGACCCCAAAGTGTTCCCAGGTCAGCTCAGTGACATAGTCTCTCCAGCGTGTCCTGGGTCTTCCCCGGGGCCTCCTCCTGGTGGGACATGTCCAGAACACCTCCCCAGAGAGGAATCCAGGAGTCATCCAGAACAGATGCTCGAGACATCTCAGCTGGATCCTCACCTCTTGACATTCAAGTATTTCCAGGTCTCCTTGAATTCACTTTGATAAATAATTTTTAAGTGTAGAATTTAATACAAGATATACTTCTGGTAATACATTTACTACCAACTACATAATTGAAGCACTTGAAATGAGTTTCTTTGGCAGGGTGGATGGGTGCTCCTTTAGAGATGGGGTTGAACAGCTCAGTCACACGGTAAGAGCTTGGAGACGCTGGAGTCTCTCAGCTGGTCTGGGAACACCTTGGGATCCCCCCAGAGGAGATGGAGGAGGTGTGTGTGGAAAGGGAAGTCTGGGAGTCCCGGATAAAGAGGAATGGATGGAATCTGCGTCCTAAACATTTAATAAGATTCAACGCTTCATCATTAGAAGCAGACACTACACAGAGGTCTGATTTTGACCTCAAGAGCTGCTTGTACAATATATCTGCACTGGACAAGACACATTTAGCTCAAATACATGGAGGAAAAACAGGGACATGCTCTTTAAAAGCATCTAAGTGTATTAAAAATAAGACAAGACAAAGTATGGCACTGAAGCCAGCAGAGGGTGCACTGAGGGAAGGAGCTGCTCACACTGAAGTAGATTATCTGTGTAGCAGAGGAGGAGCTCTTCTAGACTGACACCAGAATGAAACAAAACACACAACTCTTTGACAGAGGTGGTGCAGGAGCCAACAACTGTACTGTAAGTAAAAGTACCATTACTTCAACATGATATTATACAAGTAGAAGTACACAGTAGAGGTCCAGGAAGTTAGCAGGAGTAAAAAGTATTCAGGGAAACCTCTCAAGCAAGAGTAACTGTAAGAGTAACTGCAAGGACAAAACAATAAAAGCTAAATGTACATATTGTGTTTTTTTCTGTATAAAATCTCACTTAAATTATAGATAAAAGTTTTTTCATTTTGGTCCACAAGTCAGGCTTTCATCTGGTGGTTCAACTTACCTCAAGACCTGGCTCAATTTACCCCACAACTGATGTAAATTGAAACACAATACTTTTTTTTTTAAATTTCAACACAAAATCACTTAAAGCAGTGATGAATCCTCCTAAAGTCCCCCTCAGCTTTGTCTCACACACAGTAGACTCCCCCTAATTCTGCTCTAGACAAACACAGCTGTTTATGGAACATCCAAACTCAGAGATATTAACCATAAACCAGGTCAACAAATCTGCAATGTGACAGTTACACAACAAACTCCACCATAGAACTGTGACCTGTCCTCAGCCCATAGAAAACACTGCAGTCTGATCATATTTACTCAGAAGAAACTGTAAATATACTGCAGGCTTATAATGCATCTGTCTCCTTTATTTTTTTAACTTTACTCAGAGGAGCTGACCCAAATAAAACAAACTCAGCTGTGCGTGCCTCATGTGTCCAGGAGAGGGCGACAGAGGCTCAGACTGTAGTTGTCATTATGTGAGGTGAGTGTGTGTGGGTGGAGAAACCAAAATAGCACTTAGCTTAAAGCAGACATAGTGTGTGAAATCAACTTTTTAGAGCTTTTAACCATGTTATAATAGTTTCCCTTCTCATTTACCCGCTCAAAGTTGTGCAGTGGACCAAGCTGGTGCAATAAGGTGAAAGACCAGGAATCTTTGGAGAAGAGGGACAAACATGTCCCCTCTGTTTATTGACTGAGAAACATCCATGAGTGAGAACTGCATGAAAATCTCGGGAAGAGTCCAATATATATTAAGACATGGGGTCAAAAAAATGGCATAAAAATTATCTTATTCATTGTAAAGTTTTTGATTTGTCCTCCAGTACAATTTTAAATTTCCATCAGTTTACAGTTCGCTAACACATATACTTAAGTTGGAACGATACAGAAAAGATTAGCATGGCACAAGGATGACACGCAAATTCGTGAAGCATTCCTCATTTTCTAGCAAAACCTAAGAGAATTCATGTTATTTTTCAGCATCATTGGCCTCACACCTAAGAGGGGTTGAGGTTCAACCCTGTCAGGATGGCCGAGCGGTCTAAGGCGCTGCGTTCAGGTCACAGTATCCCCTGGAGGCGTAGGTTCAAATATGTTCACCCAGACTGGTCAACGCTGCACAAGTAAGAAGGGGAGCAACAGCTGCCATGAGGATGGGATTCAAACCCACGTGTGCAGACTGAAATAAGTTAGCAGTCCATCGCCTCAAGCACTTGGCCACCATGTTGAAGAATTTAGGCTATTAAAATGGTTGGTTTAGTCCCATGAGCGTTTTGTGCAGATGTGTGAATGCAAGAGAGCTCAGAGAACAACACAGAAGCCACAGAAAATAACAACGTAAGAAAAGAAGCCCAAGACCTTGTGAAGATGCCGCTGAAGCTGTTAAGAGTGTGTCATTATCCCCAGTGAAACTGTAATGACATGGGCTGAAACACCACTCTGACAGGAAGAAACCATTACTCCAAACATTTAAAAAAATACTTCAATTATAAAAAAATATATAAAAAATAATTATAATAGTTGACAAATGCAGACAGGGACCTTCATGTTTGGGGACATGTTCTCATCATTACATTTGGAAGAAAAAGGGAGAAGCTTGCAAGCCTGAGAATCCCATCCCTGCATGGGGGTGGCATGATGCTGCCAGGGGACGACAGTAAAACATGGGTAAAAAAAAAAAGTCCATTTTGCATGATGCATCATTTGAAAATTCAGGTTTTGAGTTGAATTTGAAAAGATCCTTCGCTCTGTAGCTAGAAGGCCCTAAGCATTCATGTTGGTTAAGTTGATGATGAAGCCGTAGCCCTGTGTTCCTTCAGTGTGTACGTGGGGGTGGAGGGGTTCATGGGTGTGGACAGTGCTCTGGGCCATGCTGCGGTCGAGTGGGACTCTGCCCTGAGCAGCGTCCTGAGTTTGGACGGGAGTGTCCAGCTGCAGGAGGGACAGGACCTGAGACTCATGCTCAACACCCCAGAGGACGTGCTGGACATCTTCTCCTTCAGGTCAGACAGTCTCCATAGCAACATCTCTATAGCAACTCTCTGAGTCATTAAAGGTACACCGTGGAACTTTTCTAATGGAGAGCCCACCATCGGCTGGTCTCCATGGAGATGTTATTGTTTTCAGCAGAATGGGTGTAAATGTATCTGTTTCCATGGAGACAAGCAGGTGACACCATCAGGCCGAGTTACAGGGTGAAGTTGTTTTTTACCAATTACATAACATGCCATTAGTTTTTGTCTTAATTAAGTTCATTAAAAAAACAAAAATAACCTGTGTTTGACCCACCAGCTCCCGCGTGTTTCAACTGAGTGGGGACACACAGAGAGGAAATAAAAGGGCCTAAGAATCGTATCCAGAAGTCCACATGTACACCGACGACTTGTGAGTTTGAAATATCAATATGAAGGTGAGAACCGCAGCACAAAAACAAAGTAAACGTCTCCTCACAGTGTCTCGGCTGTTTGGGCTGGCAGCTGTGCTCCAATGCCTCGTACCCGGTCTCCGGCCTGTCCCTGCCCCCCTCTGGCCCCTCTCACTTCTCTGGGACTGGACAGGGGGCTGCAGTACTACCTGCTGGAGGCGGCGTGCTCCGCGCGTACTCAGGCGACCTGCTTCTGCCTGGTTACAGTCTCTTTACAGTCTGCACATGTGAGGGCCTCTGTGTGGAGGGTGAGGTTTGTGTTTTGTTCTGATATTTTGAGCCAATATGGTACATGGGAACTGGCCTGCTGCGATATTTACTGATACCGATATTTAGCTCGATATTAAAGCCCACAAATGTATCTTAAGTGAAAGTAAAGATCACATATGAACTTTTCACTTAATAATAACCATAGACTGTATAAAGAAGTTGTCTAAGTGAGTGTGACGTCTCCCACAAGGTTCGTCTCCAGTTAAATGAAGCTCATCGAGGCTCGCAGTTATAGGGGCCAATTTGGAGCAGGGTTCCACATTTGGAATTCCGACCGTAGTATCCTAGCAACCAGAGAGAACGAAGCTGTTGAAGTTTAACGTCTCTCATGACCCATACTGCTGGTTTAGCAGAAAGCAGGCACTTAGCAACACTGTCAATCAACACTGGCGAGGGCTGACCTCAGGGAAAGAAGGGGCCTGATTTGTCTGTTATTAATGTTCATATCCTGAAAAACGGACAAAATAGCAAAATAAAAACACCATGGTTATGTCGAGTGGTTTAATATGAACATGCTAAGACCAAAATAAGAAGCAATATATCAATTAAGGCTGATACTGGAACTGATATATCGCCCATCCCTAGTTCCTAATCTGCATAACAACTCTGTGTATGTTTGTGTGTTTGTAGTCTGCATATGTGAGCTCTGCTGTGTAAATGCAGGAGGTTTGTGTTTCAGAGGGGCAGCTGGACCCCCACAGAGGCGTCCCTACACCTCCGGTTGGCCACGCCCCAGTCTTCCGTGCCCAGGGACATCCGTGTCTCTGGACCCCACGGAAAAGCATCATCATACAGGGTCAGTACTAGGGTCAGTGGCACACCCATACACTCTATATCTACTAGACTTGTATGTGCTGTCACTATCCTAAAAGTCAGTGTCAATACTAAAGAATAGACTCGATACTTTCTTTAGACGATAGAATGTGGCCATATATCTGTGTAATCCCTCAGTCGTCTCGCTAGATTCCATCTTTCCTTTGTATCAAAATGCGAGACTGCAGAATCCTACGTGTATGACTGATAAAGAAAATAAAAATTGGAAACTAAAGGACAGAGCAGTGAGCAGGAGTTGATCGACAATATGGTGTCTTGAAAATACGTGATTAAAAATTGCTTAAACATTCATGAATCACTCCAAATACAACTTCAAAGGGTCAGTGAGAAGAAACTATCACATGGTTAAAAGCTCTGAAAAGTCAATTTTGCAGATTTAACAAAATGTCTAATGTTAACTGT
Source organism: Periophthalmus modestus (assembly GCA_019594935.1). Classification (NCBI taxonomy): domain Eukaryota; kingdom Metazoa; phylum Chordata; class Actinopteri; order Gobiiformes; family Gobiidae; genus Periophthalmus; species Periophthalmus modestus. The sequence goes on from JAIEZT010000198.1 coordinate 1,985,824, forward strand.
AAAATAAAGAGATAACAGTAAAAATATAAAACTGTTGAACATGTTCAGGTCAACTAGAACAGGACAGGAACATGAAGTCAGCCAAAGTGGAGATCTTGGTCGATGGGGCTCATTTTTTATATCATGGTAAGTGCCTTTAATAACTGAAGCATTCATGAACTAAACACTGAATCCACTTTTTGCGATTAAGCTGTGTAGCTGTGTTTGAATAGTATTGTCTACTGTTCCTAGTGCTTTTTGGTCATTTTAGCACAAACTAGGCATATTTGCAAGTACTACGCAATATCACACAGTACTGCCCTAGTAAACGCCAGGTGTTTGTGATTACAAAAACCTGACTGCAGGGGCAGAGTTTGAAGTGTGGACACCTGTTAGACCAACCACACTGTTCTCGTATGTCCAGAGCTTTAGTCCTCCAGACCCCGCCCCTCCTTCCTTCTCTCTCCCCTTTAGTCCTCCAGACCCCGCCCCTCCTTCCTTCACTCTCCCCTTTAGTCGTCCAGATACTGCCCAGTTTAGCAGCTCTATTTTAAATGTAGTTGTGGGAGCAGGTTAGAAGTTTAGTCTTACTTTAAAATCATCTCTTTCTGTCATCTTTAGGGTTTCACTGATAAACAAACCGTTGCAGCAGAGCAAAGGACCAGCTACCACATGGAGGTCAAAGTTTCTGACACTGGAGCTCCCATGATCCTCTCTACTAACGTCACTCGTGGCCTGGGCAGGAAGACCAGCTTTTGTGCAGCGGTGAAGAATGTGTTCAGAGAAACCGCCTCAGTGTCAGGTATCAGTCCTGTAGTCATAAAAAAGACCGTGTATATTAGTGTTGTCACGATACTAAAATTTTCAATACTGAAGAATTGACTCAATACTCGATACCGATTACGATACTAGAATGAAGATAAAACATGCTCCTCATGGTCTAATGTCAGGATCAGGGCTCCCTCTGGTGGTGGTTCACTGCACTGTGTGAACGGTACCATGGACAGCTCCACCAGACTCAGCTCTCTGTGAAAAGTGAAATGATGCAGTGGAAACAACAGTCTATTATCATTCATAAAATTATGACTTTTGTCTTGTCTTTACTCTTTACTATTGCTCTTGCTCTTCACTAGATCATGGTGGATCTGTGCTGACTCCAGCCTCACATTGGAACACATTTCTGGACATAGATCAAATAAAACGTATTTGATGATCAAACAGATTCAATAATAAACTCGTGTCACACTGAAGGGGCCCGGCCTGTCTCTGTCTTCAGCACAAACACAGGGACATGTCTTACCTTTCACTGTGGGCTCTCAACTTACACTGCTGCTGTACATCCAGTGGGCCACCCGCCAATCAAAGCCTTTTTATGGGACTGAGAGGAAGGTGTAAAGTGCAAATTCACACTCTTATAAGACAAAATGCACAAACCTTGAGAAATGCACTTTAGGTCCTTCTTTAAAAGAACAACCGTCTGTGTCTGTATCAGACCAATTCATAGAGCCCTAGACTTCAGGGGCCCTCATCACTTCAGTGCCACATATATGAGAACATGAAGACAAGCAAAGCACTTGTGAATACGTCAGATGCTGCAAACGTTGCTTTGTGAGTAAGACTCTTGATCCAGAGGGAAGAGCTTCACTTGAAAGCATAAAAACCACGAGCCCCTAGAGCTGGTGTGTCTTGATTTCTGGTCGGCTGAGGATGCAAAAGGTCGGAGTGTGGATGTTTTAGTGGTAACCGACCACTTTATTAAAATTGCCCATGTGTTCCAGAGCCTCGATCAGTCAGCAAAACAAGTCGCCCGCCAGTTATGGGACAGATACTTTTACGTCTATGGCAGGAGTGTCAAACTCAAATTCACAGACGGCCAAAATTAAAAACTGGGACCAAGTCTAAATATTTATTGAAAATTTTCAACAACATCTGCATGTTTTCTCTTCTTTTGAGATATGTAATGTTAAACTTTTCTTATTAAAATAAATGTTTAATAATAGTTTTGCTTAAACTCTGAATCCAGAACAAGCATTAACAAATGAGAAACACATTTTTAAATAAATGATATGTCTGAAATAATATGTCTAAATAATATCTGTAGCCTTTGAGCTCCTTTAAAATGTAAATATTTTTTCACAAGCCAAACTAGTCAAAAATAACAACTTGCTTCAATGAAAATCTGACTTTTCAGCTATGAACAGTCCAAAGACATAAAGAAAACATTCATCCAATGTCAGTTTGCTGCACTGTGATTTACTCTGATGCACATGGTCCACAGGAGATACCTGGCATCTCTTTTTAGATGCATGTTCATCAAAGTCTGGGGTCAGGCTCTGAGCTGAGGAAATCCTTAGGACGGAATGAAGGTGTTCGTCAGTGAGACGACTTCTGTGAGGTGTTTTGTTCATCTTCATCAAAGAGAAGAGTTGTTCACATAGATATGTGCTGCCAAACACAGAGAGCATTTGAGCAGCTTGTGCATGGAGTTGTGGCAGTGTGTCAGGAAGAAACTGTGGGAACTGTGCTGCACCACCGGAGTCATACTTTGACTTGAGCGAGTCACTACACTGGAGCTCAGTCAGCTCCATTTGGAGGTTGGTTGGTGCGCTCGTCATGTTAACCACAAACGAATTGCTGAGTAGTTCAAAGCTGCATTTCTGGGCTTCACAGTCCGCAAATCGTCGGGAAAACTCTGCACTGAGTACGATTAGTTTTTCAGCAAACTCTGCAATGGGCAGCACGGCGGTCTGCTCTTTCATAATTTGGCAGCACAGAAAATGAGCCAAGTTTCCAGCATCTGAGTCTCCCACAAGCACAGCTTGGTTCTAAAAGGCCCTCACTGCACTGTACATGTCTGTAACTGCTACATAAGGATTCTTGGTGTATGATGCAGTGTAAACTGTAAGCTCACCTGCATCGTTCTCCCGTATCTTCTCCTGCCCACCAGTCCTCTCTTTTGGCCGCACATCGCGGGCGCTCCATCTGTCATCAGTGCCACAAGTTTATCCCAGGGCAGCCTCATTTCATTGAAACAATTAGACACCTCCTCAAAGATTTTTTTTTTTCCTGTGGGTTGTGCCATGCATGGATTTTAATCCTAAAAGTTCATCCGCAAAGTTTAGAGTCCACTCCACAGATAAAGATTGATAACAGAGCAGTGTCAGATGTGTTTGCTGCTTTCGTCTACAGTGAGTGAGTAAGACCCCTTTTTAAGAGAGGGGCAAAGTTTCATGCAAGTATCTGAGTGTGTGCCATGAGAGAGGGAGAAAAATAGGGGGAGAAGAGAGAGGAGAGAAAGAGAGGATATAATGGATGTAAACTGTAAACATTTCACACTAGAAATGTAGTAGCTGGTCAAACATGGCACCACAAACATAACAATATTACCTAAGTTTATTTGTGCAAACAGAAGATGTTGCTTTAGTTTAAAGTGGGCAGGCTCAGTAATTACACAGAAATTAAGCACAAACGTTTATTTTTTAGTCTTAACAATACATTTTTATAAAAGAACTTCATCTTCACTTAAAACAACCGGCTCTTGTTGTGAAACATAAACACAGCCCAAAACCTTCTGTCACGCTCTGTTCAAGCTATTTTCTCTCCTGTGTGACTTCTCATATGTTTTTTTTCTCCTGTGTGTGTTCTCATGTGATCTGTGAGATGACTCTTTTGAGTAAATGCTTTCTCACAGCCAGAGCAGCTGTAAGGTTTGTCTCCTGTGTCTGTTCTCATGTGATCTGTGAGATTACTCTTTACAGTAAATGCTTTCTCACAGACAGAACAGCTGTAAGGTTTGTCTCCTGTGTGTGTTCTCATGTGATATGTGAGATGACTCTTTTGAATAAATGCTTTCTCACAGACAGAAGAGCCATAAGGCTTGTCTCCTGTGTGTATTCTCATGTGATCTGTGAGAGTACTCTTTACATTAAATGCTTTCTCACAGACAGAACAGCTGTAAGGTTTGTCTCCTGTGTGTGTTCTCATGTGTTTCGTGAGATGACCCTTTTCAGTAAATGCTTTCTTACAGACAGAACAGCTGTAAGGTTTGTCTCCTGTGTGAACTCTAAAGTGTCTTATTAAATTGTGTTTTAAGCCAAATCTCTTTTTCATAACAGAGCACTGGTGTTTCTTCCCTGCAGCTCCTACGGCTGTTCCTGACATGTCCCCATTGTCCACAGTGGCTCTGGTCTCTGGTGCAGACTTGTATTTGGGGGATAGACCTGAGTTTGGTGCAGTGGTGCTTTTGGCTCTGATCTGGACATGGTTGTAGCGGTCTCCATCTGCCTCTGTCTCCATCTGTGCAGCTGAAAAGTCGATTGGAGCACGCCAGTCTTCATCACTGTCAGTGTCAGAAGAGTGCTCCGTGTCTCCCTCAGTCTCAGAGTGGACCTGTGTCTCTGAGCTGATGTCCTCTCCCTGTGTGTCCTCTCTGTGGACCTGTGTCTCTGAGCTGATGTCCTCTCCCTGTGTGTCCTCTCTGTGATCAGTTTCTTGTCGTTGAAGCAGTGAAGACTCTTCTGTCTTCACACAGCCATCATTGGACTCAGGGACAGACCTGAAGAAAAAGTCAGTGTCTATGTCTGCATAAAGTATTTTTATGTATAAAACCTGCTAGACCCTGTACATGGGATTAAATCAGCACTTTATACTTCTGGCTATTCTTAAATGTCCCTGAATTCAGATGTATTTCTAATCTGATCATAATTTATAATAAATTGTGTTGAAAGTGATGGGACTCACACTTGCAGCTCCTCTTCTCCCTGTCTGACGTGCTGTTCTTCTGGCTCCTCTTTAATCTGTGGAGTCTCTGGGATTTCCTGTTTCAGAGTGAGACCAGGACTCAGAGAGGACATGTGGACACCTGCAGGAGACAATGAACAAACAAAGATGACAACTACTTACACATACACAAACATACATATTATTTGTCCATGACGTTGTCCATTTAGTCCATATCCAAACTTTTTGAGATCAGGATTGTGTAGATGTTAAACCAATGGAGATTTGAAGATGTTAAATAGGAAAGGAAAGTTTATTTGTACAGTAAAAGGTAGTTTAAAGTGCTTTACAAAATAAGAAAGAAAGACATTCAAATCACAATACAACAAATCAAAACATAAATAATCACAAATAATCATCATAAAATAAACATTAAAGGAGAAAAATGCAAAATAAAAACTTCAGTCATATGTACAGCTGAACAGAAGTGTTTTGAGCCTGGATTTAAACATTGTCAAAGTCGAGGCCTGTCTCACATCTTCAGGAAGATTGTTACATGTTTAGTCCTGACCCTGGGACCAGCAGGAGGCCGGTCCCTGAAGTCCTCAGAGTGTGAAATGGTTCATGTGGCTCTAACATGTGGGAGATGTTCTTTGGTGCTGGTCCATGGAGAGACTTGTTCACACAGAGCTGCTTTAAAGTCTATTCTTTGAGCCACAGGAGCCAGAGACCTGAGCACAGGACACATGTGTGAAGTACTTCCTGGTTCTAGTCAGACCCGAGCAGCAGTGTTCTGGATGTACTGTTCTGTCTTAAGGCTCGTTTAGAGAGGCCAGTGAGCAGGACGTTATAGTAGTCTAAGCTACTGGAGACAAATGCAGGATAAATCTCTTTAAGTCTGGTTTTGACAGTAAACCTTTGATTTTTGCAATGTTTTTAGATGGTAAAAAGCTGCAGATTTGATGTGGCTGTTAAAGTTCAAGTCTGAGTCCATTATTTCCTCTAGATTTCTAGCTCAATTTGTAGGTTTTAGAGAGAGAGACTGGAGGTGACTGCTGACACTTTCTCTATGTTTCTGTGGACCAAAGACTATGACTTCAGTCTTGTTTGAGTTTAGCTGGAGAAAGTTGTTTTCATCCACACACTGATCTGTTGGATGAAGTGTCAGAGTGAATCCACTGGTCCATATTCACCTGCTGCCAGTGAGACATAGATCTGAGTGTCATGTGCAACCAATGTCCAAGGAAAAACTACTCAAATTTCAAAAAGCTACTGCGGATTAAAGGACATGACACTGAACGGTTGGCCAAATGAAAGGCATGGTGTACCAATAGACATTTTGCCATACTGGACATTTAGAGATGAAGTCACATACACCTCTGGACTGATGTTTAAAGCTGATAAGATTATGGTCCCTGTGCAGCTAAGACAAGAAATGCTGGAGAAAATACACGAGTCACACTTCGGAGCGGTTAAGTGTAAAGAGAGAGCCAGAGACATTTTGTACTGGCCAAACATGTCAGCGCACATTGAGCAAACAGTGTTACAGTGTGCAGTGTGCAACCAGCACAGAAAGAGTAATCCAAGAGAGCCCTCTACTGTCACATCTACTACCCAACAGGCCATGGGCGAAAGTCGGCACCGATCTCTTTCACTACAATGGATCTGAGTTTCTTCTGTGTCTGGACTACTTTTTGAAGTTTCCAGAGCTCATAAAACTGAAGGACACTACTCGTCACAGTGTCATACTGGCTATTAAGTCAATGTTTGCCAGGCATGGTATACCTGATGTACTAATATCAGATAACGGCCCTCAGTGTGCCAGTGATGAGTTCAAAGTATTTGCAGAAAGCTGGGAGTTCAGACACGTCACTATCAGTCCCACACATGCTCAGTCCAATGGACAGGCTGAAAGAACTGTACAGACTGTAAAAAGTCTGCTGAAGAAAACCGAGTGCTGCAAAGGAGACCTCTACATTTCACTTTTGGAGTACTGGAATACACCTTTGGAGAATGTAGGACTATCCCCAGCACAATTACTTATGGGACGCCGGCTAAAAGGAAAACTGCCAACATCTATGTCACTGCTTACTCCAGATGGATTGGTTAAGGTTCATCATCAATTGAAAGAAAGGCAACTAAAGCAGAAGCTCTACTTTGACAGACAAACAAGGACACTGCCTGACCTGCAAGATGGAGAGAATGTTCGGATGCAACGAGGAGAGTCATGGCAGCCGGCTGTGGTTCTGCATAAACACAAGCAGCCACGTTCATATTTGGTTCATACACCTGATGGTAGAGTGTACAGGAGGAACAGGAAACACCTACGTAAAACAGAGGAGGAAACCTTCAGAACAGAGGGACAGTACACTCAAATGCAAACAAGTGATTCAGAGCCTTTTCAAACAGGGCCACCTGATCATGTTATTGATTCACATGATACACAGACTGTTCATCGTACCTCTGATGCAGTAAAATACAAAACCAGATCTGGCAGAGAAGTAAAACCTGCTACATACAGAGAGTAATGGACTGTAAAATTGTGTTTTGGTAAAGACAAGCTCAGTTAAATAGTTATTGCAAACAGCAGTTGTAAGTTATCTAACATGTTATTGGTTTATGATTTTGGTTTAACATGTTATCTGAAGAAAATATAAGAGATGTTTTGCACTTTGATTTAAAATGTAATTTTCAAAAATGTGGCATTACTGTGACAGTTAACATGTACAGTTAAAACTTGTTAAAAAGGGGGGTGTGATGTATTGAAGTTAGAACAGACAGGCACCCGTAGTTACAGGATAATGCACGTGTGTATGGTGAGAGGGAGTGTGTGACATGGACCAAGGACCACATTAAAAACCTGTTCTTAAAAACACTCGTCAAGCCTCCTGAGTCCTGAACATAACAAGCTTGGACACGTCAGACTTACCGGCTCTCGTCAGCACGACTCTCGGGCTCAGAGCGCGCAGAGCCGAGTCCAGGAGCCGTTGGTTCCTCTGGTTCTCCTGTTTGAAGTGACACAGTTCGTCCTCATACTCGGCTATGATTCTTTCAAACAGCACAGATGTGTCTTCATTAGCCGCAGTCAGCCGCTCCTCCAGCAAAGCTCTCAGCCTTTGGACTCTAGACATTTTACAAACCGTTTGATTTTGTCACTTTTTCTGTTTTCTGTCACTTTTCGCTTTTCGCGCTCCTCGCTGTGGCCGTGCGGCGTGTTGCTGCCGCGCACTGGTCGCCCGTGGTACTGCAGTAGAGGGAAGTTCAGCTCACATCTGCAACTGGACATTATTATTGATATTATAGACTAAAGCAGTGGTCTCAAACTCAAATTAGCTGGGGGCCGCTGGAGGCTGGGCCGTAGTATAGTATTTGGCTTCTTTCTATAATACTGTGCTCATTCCTTTTTTTTTAATCTACGAAGGTTTGAGTGTTTAAAAAAGAGAGAAATGTAAGAAAATGTTAAAGCTTGTCTGACGGTGCGACCCTATAATTGGTCCGGGTTTCCGGGGACTGTTATTGCCGATGGACCGGTGCCACTATGTGACTGCAGACTTTCTCCCAGTCACATTTCGGCACGAAGGCGGTGGAGCACCCTTCGTTGGCCGGGCACTTTGAACAGCACTTCGCAGTGTACTTTGAAACATGAGGCGAATTGGGACACGGCCAATGACTGACAAATAACGGTGCGACCCTATAATTGGTCCGGGTTACCGGGGACTGTTATTGCGGTTGCGGCCGCGAGTCTGAGACCCCTGGACTAAAGAATATCCATTACTGTACTGTATTGGGAGTCGATCTGGTTGATTTTGAAAAAATGAAAGGTAAACACATAAACAACACATAAAGCAGTGATTTTAGACACACCCACAGTCCTGTTTCACTACAAAACTAAAAGTCTCTTCACATGATGTGAGGCGCCCTCTTGGAATAAAGCGTCCCGTTATTTTAATAGATCCAAGAACATCATGTATTTCTTTAGTCACGTGGTCAGCCCAAACTCAATATGTTGGAGCTTTGTGCTGTGCCCAGAGTGAAAATATCAGTCGACCTGTGTGTTTTAATGAACCTTGAGCCTTTGAATATTCTGTCTGATCAGAGAGTCAGGGAATAGCTTCATTTGTGGCTTAATCCCCTGCTGTCAACAATCAGGCCAATGTTAGAGCAAATATGTTATAGTTTTGGATTGATATAAACTTATTTGTGAATAAATGACTAATCATGACTGGATGATACAGACTCAGGATAAACATGTGAAGGATTTTTTTTCAGCTTCTGTACTTTATGCTACACTCAGATGTGTGAATACAGTCTCTGTCTTTCTTTCTCTTTATTCTTTTTTTCTTTCTTTGTCAGGGATCTAAACGAAGGTCTAATTTTGTACAGATTTAGTTACTGCTACTTTCCATCTGCAGCACACAGATGTGTTAACTACAAGTAATGCTGCACTATTCCTTATTCCAACGTCTCGTGTACTGTTGAAAAATAAGAATAGATATTCACTGTTATTAGGGACTCAGCATGAATGTGTGAGGAGGGCGTGTCATGAACGTGCTTTAGTCAAAAATGTGCAGATTTATTTGACCATAATGAACATTGTTACATTTGAAGGAAAAAGGAGGAAACTTGTCTGAGAACACCATCCCAACACCAAGCATCTTGTTGTGGGGTTGTTTTTGCTGCAGGAGGGACTGGTGCACTTCACAAATAGATGCATCATGAGGAAAGAACATTATGTGAAAATACTGAAGCAACATCTCAACACATCAGCCAGGAAGTTAGAGCCCTGATCTCAGTCCTATTGAAAATGTATGGGCAGACCTGAAAAAGCTCTGGTTTAGTTTAGTAGTCTTCAGCCCTGGTTTAGCCTGGTATAGTGCAGAAAGAGAGAGAAATACAACGGTTACATTTGTTACTGGGTGGACACAAAAAGCAGAACAAAGGCAGGTAAGAAACAAGGATTATTTTTACAGGCAAGATGGTGGCAGAGGCTGTGAGTTTGGAGCTGGAGCAGACTGGGGAGGCACTAAGATGTGAGGGTCACAGAAAAAAAACAAAAAAACATTAAATGAAAAATTCAGAACTGAGTTTGGATGTAAAGAGCTTAGAGTCTTCTCAGTAGACACAGTAGAGTAGCCACACCCACAGCAGCAACAAGCAGGAAGGAGGGAGAGCACAGAGGAAACTTGTCACTGTAACAACATTACATCACATCACTCTTACAGTATTTTGTTGTAAATCGTATAAAAGACTCGGTTCTTTCCTCTCACTTCTGTGGGAGGTTCTCGTTCCTCTGGAGATCTTCATCAGCAGTGGTGTTTCAGGTTTCCTTCCTAAACAAAGAAACTGTGATTAGACTGTCCTTGAGAGGAACAGCAGATCACACAGCCTGAAGGTCTCTTTTTGGACCAGGGTTTGTTCACTTCTTCTTCTCATGTCGGCCGGAGCCTCTGACTGGTCTCCAGAAATGTTTTTGGGTCCTGAAACACTTTTGGTGAGAGTTTGGTGTAATGTTCTATTCTAATTTACAGATACAGGTTTAACATGTGTTTACAGAGAATCTGTGGATCTGTGTTCTTCTGACTACATCTGACGGGAACTAGAGCTGGAGAAGTGGTTGGAGTTGCAGAAGACAGAGCAGAGATGGTGATGACTGTGGAAATGTTTTTTTTTTTCTCTGTCAGACACAGACAGGAACAGAGATGTGGAAACTGGACTTGGGTCCCTTTAAAGAAAACTAAACAAAAGTCTAATCTATCATGTAGCTCATTATGACATATTAGATTCGAGTTTGGCAGGATTAAACTACAGTCCTCCATATGGATCCTAAAAGTGCAAGAATCTCGAGTTACATAACAATCCACATTTAAAACCTTCTCACTGTGTTGAGTCATGGTCTAATGTCAGGATCAGGGCTCCCTCTGGTGGTGGTTCACTGCACTGTGTGAACGGTACCATGGACAGCTCCACCAGACTCAGCTCTCTGTGAAAAGTGAAATGATGCAGTGGAAACAACAGTCTATTTATTCATAAAATTATGACTTTTGTCTTGTCTTTACTCTTTACTATTGCTCTTGCTCTTCACTAGATCATGGTGGATCTGTGCTGACTCCAGCCTCACATTGGAACCACATTTCTGGACATAGATCAAATAAAACGTATTTGATGATCAAACAGATTCAATAATAAACTCGTGTCCCACTGAAGGGGCCCGGCCTGTCTCTGTCTTCAGCACAAACACAGGGACATGTCTTACCTTTCACTGTGGGCTCTCAACTTACACTGCTGCTGTACATCCAGTGGGCCACCCGCCCAATCAAAGCCTTTTTATGGGACTGAGAGGAAGGTGTAAAGTGCAAATTCACACTCTTATAAGACAAAATGCACAAACCTTGGGAAATGTACTTTAGGTCCTTCTTTAAAAGAACAACCGTCTGTGTCTGTATCAGACCAATTCATAGGCCCTAGACTTCAGGGGCCCTCATCACTTCAGTGCCACATGTTCATATATGAGAAAATGAAGACAACGCTGTCATCATCTCAACCACCTGTAAAACAGACTGAAAGTATAACAGAATAAAAACTGTCCAGAAGGGGGGCCTGGTGACCCTCCCCAGAGAAATGTTTTAAATTCTAGACATTTCTTTTCCTGACTTCTAGTGCATTTTAATGTGTTCCAGTTGACTTAAGTGGACTTACATTTGTCATATTTTTATCATGTAAAATGCTGAACTGGATACGGTAGCGAAAAGAATGTACTTAAGCAAGTATTCACTTGAAAATGATTTTACTTAAGAAGTACAAAGTAGTGATCCAGGTTGTTAGTAGCATAAGAGAAACAGTGTGGACATAACATCAGATTTATAATCATCAGATCATTTGAAGTCTGTGTAACTGGACTGAATATATAACATGTACAAAATTTTGGTCATTTCAGAGAACAGACAGTGACATACATTTGCATACAAAATTAGCGAAGATTTCATGTGTGAATTGCATATTAATGAGCATTTAATGTGACAACAGGAGCAGTGACCTGCTTTAGCCTACACTTACATCATCAGACAGTTTAGATCACAATGGATGAGCCACAACCCAAACCAGTCAGTTATTGAGTGTAATAAGTGCATGTCCAGTGATGTAAAGTAGTGACATTTTGAGTCCTCTCTGAAAAGTCCCTCTTTCCCCAAAATGATCTTCCTCTGGGTCTCTTCATGCTTTGTCCTGTACTTAAGATAAACTTAACTTCACTAACTTTTAGACTTTTAGTCTGTGAAACACCCATTCAAATGTCCCTCTGCTACCTCCGCACACAGAGAGCACACCTCGAGGAAAGAGAGGCCCTCACACCGGTGTAAACACATAGCTGTCCAGGCTCAAAAACAAATGTTGGCAGCACATATTTAGCTTCTGGAAATAAAACACATCTAATCATTTTAGAGGGACATTTAGACTAGTATGAACACCTGAGCGCTGTTTTATTTCTAAAAAATCCAATCATTATTTTCAATATAAATGGCAGAGTGGTCTTGGGGGCCCTCTGGTGGCCTCAGGGCCCTCAGCAGCTGCTCAGTCTGCTCATCAGCTGGGCCGGCCCTGGCGGCACTTTAAATCCACACTAAAGGTTCACCTTTTGTCATTGCCATTTGACACCAGTAAAAGAGGATAAGATTAAGGCACATTTTACTGGATTTTACTTATTACGCCTGGAGGAAACCTACACAGACACAGACAGAACATACAAACTCCACACAGACACAGGGAGAACTTACAAACTCCACACAGACACAGGGAGAACATACAAACTCCACACAGACAGAGGGAGAACATGTAAACGCCACATATAAAGAATGAAACTACCTCTGATCCCTAACTGTGTCATGTGAATGAGGGTTCAGTGGTACTTCTGTATAGGCTTGTCTCCAGACTCACACACAGTGGCTCAGGGCAAAATCAAATAGAACAGAATATGTGAAGGGAATTAAACCTATATTGAACCTAAATTTCTTTCTATAAAAGGGTGCTGAGGTTTCTCGAGCTTGTGATTGGCTGGATCAGCGATGTTTGACCCCAGAGCTGTTTCCTGATTGGAGCATAGGTCACTGTAATCGTGAAGGAAGAGATTGCAGACCAGGTAGAGAGTTGAAAGAAGTTTATCTCATGAGATGAATGAAGTTACAGACAGCAGGCACATGCATATGTGTGGGTGCATGTGTGTGAGTGTGTGTGTGCCAAGGTGAGTGTGTGTGAGTGTCCATGAGTGCGTCAGTTTCTGAGTGTGAGTTTGTGTCCGTACAAAGGAGCCATACAGTACTTATACCCCAAGAAAGGTACTATCTATAGAAGGTCCTATAAGCCCTTTAAGGACTTAAACCAAATTGACACTGTCCACACAAGGTCATAAATGGATGTATTCTTAGCTGTTCACAGAGAGGTAGAATAGTTGCTAACAGTTGCTTACAGTCACTAAAAATAAGTTTTACAAGACCTCTCTTGCAGGTGTGTAGCTGCAGCTGTGTGACTCTACTCTCCGAAGCCATGTTCTTATTACTCTACAATACTTTCACATTGGCTCTGTGTTTGCTCCAGTCTCAAGGTGAGTAACAGCATTTCTTTTGTAAAAAGTAAAGACGTAAGGCCAGGGCTGAGAGAAAGTCGGCACTTTTGTGGTTCCTTTTGTGCAGAGGAGGGTAGAGTAGCCAAACATTTTACTCAGTAAGAGTAACGTTACTAAAGTAAGAGTGAAAAAGTATTTGAGTATTCACAATGGAAGAGTACTGTTACTCTGCTCCTATGGCTCATTCATGTTTTGTGTGATACTTGAACCTCGACCAAGACATTTGAAACATACCTGATGCTTTGTTAAATTACCGTCTTAATATCGTTCTGGAGTTACTGCAGTTAACTCTGGAGATATGAGTTAACTTATGTCAGTCTGGCCCACCCCCGTGTAACACCATGTGACGAGAAAAACACAGGTATTACTGTTTCATTTATAATAATAATGTTGTGCCTTTTTGTGTCTGTGCAGTTGACGATTCTCTTGAACCTGAGACAGGGCAGTTTGATGCCATTTGTTTCTGGTGAGAATTTAAAATCATGATACTAAAATTTCAGACTCCATTTCGATACTAAGGAATAGCCCCAACTCAATACTGATTCTGATACCACGATGATAAACACACTTTATTCACACAGTAATATGTGATTTCAACATTAAATGGTAGTACTTTATATTCCATGTGTGCCCCTTATATCTGTGTAATCCCTCAGTGTCCAGTAGGTTCCATAGTGGTCGCCATGGGTGTGTACTAGTCTGTGTCTTTACTACTTGTTCTGATACAGATCAAGTTCATTTTAAAAACTAGGTTCATTTCTGTTCTGTGAATGTGGCTTTTTTTAAAAATATTGATACTGCTTAAATCTCCTAACACTGTAGTTTAGATCTGTACAAACACATGTCCTGAAATGTGATTCTCGTGTTAGTTTTGTCAGTTCAGATTTCAGTCTTTTTGTCAATTCCTCTGGATGTGTTTAAATATGAACTTTTTGAACAGATTTACATTATTAAAACATAAAAAAAATCCACAAATGGTTCGGCCCTACATTGGTAGCAAAATAGAACTGAAAAAACTGTATTCAAGTAAACCAACAGTTACTTAAATAATAAATACAGGTACAGGTTTAAAC